>CM035840.1:378105510-378705510 GCA_020510985.1 Pholidichthys leucotaenia | reverse complement strand
GCCTCGCACAGTACGACTCACTCTTCCTGCGCTCTTTATCGTTCTCCTTCTCATCGGCGCCAGTGCCTCCACTACTTCCACCACTGACAAAGTGAACAGGCTCGAATCGAGGTCTGGATCCAAATTTTGTCACAGGCATTTTCCTCATGGGTTCGTCTCCTGCAGAAATGTGACAAAAGTGAACAATTAGAAAATAAATGCAACTTATGCATCAAACTGTCTGGCAATGATTTAAAAGATGTGTGTGTTCCAGAATGTAATTTCTAGGGTTGTCAAGAATGCCAGTTTTTAGGCTATGAATATTCAAGAACAATCCCAAGCAATTATCAGACAGACAGAGAGATACACTACTCACAAAAAAGTTGATTTAATCCCTTCCACAGAATGTGGAACACCATGTGGCATATGGGGTGGTGCCTTTCTCCATTTCACTGACCCTAGGCCAGCTACTGTCAGTACTGGAAGCTACATTGGGGGTTTGGGGGGGGGGGGGGTGTCAGTCCTTTGTTAGCTCTGTGCATTAACTTTCCATTCCCCATTCTATTATGCTGAGCATCAAGCTAGAAGGCGGAAAGTACCTTTTTTAATTTTTTTTTTTTTTTAATATGGTCTTTGGTATGACCCGGCCGGGATTTGAACCCACAACCTCCCAGTTGTGGGGTGGATGCTCTACCAACTAAGCCACCACTACCATCACAAAAAGTTAGGGATATTTGGCTTTCGGGTGAAATTTATGGAAAATGGAAAACGTTCATGCTACAGTGATATTATATCATGAAAGTAGGGCATTTAAGTAGAAGCATGCAATGGTGATTTCCTCATCTCAACTTATTGACACAAAAGCCTACAACAGTGGTGGGTATACCACAACAAAAAATGTCAAATGTCTCAATAACTTATCATGTGCCCTTGAGAAGCAATTAGAGCTTGACAACGATGTCTCATGCTGTTCACAAGTCGACTTATTGTCTGCTGAGGCATGGCATTCCACTCTTCTTGAAGGGCAGCCCTCAGGTCATTGAGGTTGTGGGGTGCAGGGTTATGAGCCTCTACACAGATACTCAGCTGAATCCCATAGGTTTTCTATGGAATTCACGTCGGGAGAAATTGCAGGCCACTCCATTTGAGGTACACCAGCCTCCAGCAGCCATTCCCTAATGATGCGACTTCAATGAGATGGAGCATCGTCTTCCATGAAGATGAAATTAGGCCTGTGTGCTTCATGCAGGGGCACAATGACTGGATTAATGATGTTACTCAGGCAGTACCAGCTTGTCACTGTACCATTCACAAAGTGTTGGGCAGTTCTGTATTGACTAGACACACCTGACCAGACTGTAACACCACCACCACCAAAGGTTCGTCTAGTGACAACAGTGGCTGATGCATAGCACTCTCCTTGACGTCTCAAACATCATTGGCGGTCATCATTTCTACTCTACGTGAATTGACTTTATCAAAGAATGCATTGAGGCCCACTCGTCCCTTGCCCAGCGTAAATGCTCCCTGGCCCATGCAAATGATGATGTCTGTGCCTGGTGGTGTGGTCAGGTACCCTTGCAGGTCATCTAGCACACAGACCACACTGATGTAAATGGTTTCAAATGGTCTGACATGACACTTGGGTACCTCTCCCCTCCCTTAAATGTGTCTGGAGTTGAGTAGCATTCATCATCCGGTTCCACAGGGCACTGTTCACAATGAAACGGTCATGAGTGTGGAATGTGGCTAAATGACGTCCACTTCTTTGCCTTTCTGTGACTCTTCCAGTCTCTCTATGTCTCTGTTGCAACCTGCTGATGACACTCTCTGACACTAAGCTCAGTGGCCACTTCCCTCTGAGAACATCCTGAAACGGGTTGCAACAGAGATATAGAGAGACTGGAAGAGTCACAGAAAGGCACAGAAGTGGATGTCCTTTGGCCACATCCCATGCTGACGACCGCTTCATTGTAAACAGTGCCCTGCAGAACCGGATGATGAATGCCACTCAACTCCAGGCACATTTCAGTAAGAGGCACTCAAGTGTCACATCAGACCATTAGAAACCATTTACATCAGCGTAGTCTGCATGCTAGACAACCTGCAAGGGTACCTGACCACACCACCAGGCACAGGTGTCATCGTCTTGCAAGGGCCAGGGAGCATTTACACTGGGGACCAGTTCAAGTTGAGCAGAAATGATGGCCACAAACGATGTTGGGAAACGTCAAGGAGAGCACTATGCATCAGCCATTGTTGTGACCAGATGAGCCTTTGGTTGTGGTGGTGGTGGTTTTACTGTTATGCATCCCTCCATAGGGAATTAGTCAGTGATGCAGTCCCTGACACCTTAGAGTACACCTCCGTTACTAGCCAAGAGCTAGTGAGGAATTCCTCTTTGGCCCGGTGGTAGAGGTTTTCAGACCATGGTGTCATGGGTTCAAGACTCGGCCTGAGGTATTTGTAGGTGTTAAGTCTACCTTGCATAAGTGCGGTAAAGACTTATTAGGTGCTAGTCTTCCTTTCCTGTGGGGTGAAAATGACTTAGCTCTGTCCACCATGAATGAGGGTGGAAACAGACTTCGTGATTCGTGATCCCAGGATTAGTAGGCGATTCTGGCCTTGGCCCAGAAAGTGGGTCCTAACAGTTACAGTCTGGGCAGGTGTTTCTAGTCAATACAGAACTGCTCTACACCTTGTGAATAGTACAGTGACAAGCCAATACTACCTGAATAACATAATTAATCCAGTCATATTGCCCCTGCATTAACAACATAGGCCTAATTTCATCTTCATGGATGACAATGCTCCAGCTCATTGTCACATCATTAGGGAACGGCTGCTGAAGGCTGGGGTACCTCAAATAGAGTGGCCTGCACTTTCTCCAGACCTGAATCCTACAGAAAACCTATGCGATCAGCTGAGCATCTGTGTAGAGGCTCGTAAACCTGCACTCCACAATCTCAATGACCCAAGGGCCACCCTTCAAGAAGAGTGGAATTCCATGCCTCAGCAGACAATAAGTCAACTTGTAAACAGCATGAGACATTGCTGTCAAGCTGTAATTGATGCTCAAGGGCACATGACAAGTTATTGAGACATTGACATTTTTTGTTGCGGTATACCAAACACTTGTTGGCTCTTGTTTCAATAAATTGTTTAAAATGAGGAAATCACCATTGCATGCTTCTACTTAAATGCCCAACTTTCATGATATAACATCACTGTAGCATGAACGCTTTATAGATTTTCCATGAATTTCACCCACAAGCCAAATGGGGAAAGTATTAAAGGTCTGATGACATGAGTTTGACATTTTTTAGCATGTTGTGTAAACCCAAAAGTCACTGTCAATGATCAATATAATATTTACAACCACGCCTGCATAAACTAGTAATCATCAAAAAACCGCAGCCACTGACTGGACTGTGGTGCCGCCCACTGAATGAAGGGCAGCACCACCATGACATAAGCAACAGAACGGATGTCGGTGTTGTTGACTGGAATGACAGCAGCTTTGTAACTCAGTTTCTCTGGTTTCTTGTTTTAATTTTACGGCTATGCCTTCGCATTGTGTCACAGGCTTAGATAAACAGCAGGCCGTGAAAGACCACATCACATGCTTCAACTCCAACTGTCATAAGCCTCCTCGTGCGCTTTTACGCAGGAGGAGCACACGAGGAGGAGAAGGATTAATGGATTTACGCGCAGCTTTGACCTACTTTCTGTGATCGCATGCTGATGCTCGCCGTGGTTCTCATTCGTCCTTGAAATGATGTCGGCTCTGGGGCGCACCTGTGGCTTTGTCTCCTCTCGTTCGTTCTCTGGGCGATGCCAGCCCCCTAATGCCATCAGTAAGTGTGTTTGTGTTTTTTGTACGTCTTCACCTTTTTGGGAACTGTCTGTCTTTCTGTATTAAATGTGCTGTGGTGAACCCTGCATGTAAATCCTCGTTATTTCATCCTCCCTCTCCGTGCCCTGCGTAAGAGCGCACAAGGAGGGGAAGGAAGAATGGATTTACGCGCAGGATTCACCACAGCACATGTATTGCACAGCAACTCACCCTTGGCCAGGGGATCCTGGGTTCGATCCCAGCCCCCGACCAACAGTGATCTGTGTGGAGTTTGCATGTTCTCCCCATGTCTGCGTGGGTTTACTCCGGGATTTCTCCGGTTTCCTCCCACATGCCAAAAACATGCAAGTTAGGTTAATTGGCATCAAACTGGGGATTCTAAATTGTCCTTACGTATGACTGTGAGAGTGAATGGTTGTCTGTCTCTCTGTGTTAGCCCTGCGATGGACTGGCGATCTATCCAGGGTGTACCCTGCCTCTCGCCCAAAGATGCTGGGATAGGCTCCAGCCACCTCCGCGACCCAAAAAGGATTAATCAAGGCAACTGTGTTCACAAAACAAGTTATATTTAATCAAGTGGAATGACAGAGGGAATAAGTATTGAACACGGCTAGTGAAATTAATTTAATATTTAGTAGAAAAGCCTTTGTTCGTAATGACAGCTTCCAGACACCTCCTGTATGGACAAAGTAGGCATAGGCATTGCTTCAAAGTGATTTTAGCCCATTCTTCCACACAAACTCTCTTCAAATCTTGGAAGGTTCCGTGGGTGTCTTCTATGAACGCTGATCTTCAGTTCATTCCATAGGTTTGCAACTGGATTCAGGTCAGGTGACTGGCTGGGCCATTCTAGCAGCTTTATTTTCCTTCTCTGGAGCCAGATGAGAGTTTCCTTGGCTGTGTGTTTGGCATCACTGTCTTGCTGAAATGCCCATTCTTGTTTCATCTTCAGCATATTGGCAGATAGCAACATGTTCTTATCAAGGATGTCTGTACATTTGTCCATTCATCTTTCCTTCAATTATATGAAGTCTACCTGTACCATGTGCTGAAAAAACACCCCCACACCATGATGCCCCCACCTCCAAACTTCACTGTTATGGTATTTTGGGGCTGATTATGTTACCACCCAAAATACCACTGTTATGGTATTTTGGAGCTGATGAAATCCTCCACCTGAACAACGAGAGCAAGTTTTTAGCCAAAGTCAAATTCCTTGTATGTGTTGTGCATACTTGGCCAATAAAGCTGATTCTGATTCTGATTCTGATGTGCAGTGCCATTTCTCCTCCACATGTTGTGGTATCCAAAAAGTTCAATTTTGGTCTCACCTGAGCAGACTATATTCTCCCAGTATTTTACTGGCTTGCCCAAATGTCATGCAGCAAATTTTAAACGAGCTTCAACATGCTGTTTCTTCAATAATGGAGTCTTGTGAGGTGAGCAGGCATAGAGCCCATATTGGTTGAATGAATAGATTACTCAGGTCTTTCTGGAGCTCTCCATGAGTGGTCTTTTTGGCTCTTGGATAACTCTTATGATAATTCTTTTGACTCTGTCAGAAATCTTATGAGGAGCTCCTGGTCATGGCCAGTTTATGGAAAAATGAGATGTTCTTTCCACTTCTGAATGATGGCTCCAACAGTACTTACTGAAACATTCAGCAGTTTATAAATGCGCCTGTAACCAATGCCATCATTATGTTTTGCAACAATAAAGTTGCGAAGGTCTAGAGAGAGCGCTTTGTTTCTACCTATCATGAGTTCTTTGTGGTGTGACAATCTGATATTCACAGATCTTTTTAAAGGCTCTGTTAAGACTTAACCAGCTGAAATTAATTTGCACTGATGGGGGATGGGATAGCTTCCTAAATTCTAATGAATTTCAGCTGGTTTCTTAGCTTTCTA
Source organism: Pholidichthys leucotaenia (assembly GCA_020510985.1). NCBI lineage: Eukaryota > Metazoa > Chordata > Actinopteri > Cichliformes > Pholidichthyidae > Pholidichthys > Pholidichthys leucotaenia. The sequence continues at coordinate 378,699,768 of CM035840.1, read as the reverse complement.
TGCCTTTTTGCACCTCGTTTTCTTCATGTGTTCAATACTTATTCCCTGTGCCTTTCCACTTTATTAAATATAACTTGTTTTGTGAACACAGTTGCCTTGATTTCTTTTTATGTATGGATTACATGGGTTGTTACTGATATCTGGTGAAAGTCTCAGGTCAATGGCTCCATCAGCAATATGTTTAATGAGAAAAATGTTGATGTGTTCCATACGTATTTTCTCCGCTGTGTATATTAGAAATATATAATAACACTAAATTTCACACAGTCACTGAAAAATGTACATAAAGGCATACTGTTAATCTGTGGATGTGTATAACGTTAAAGCTATTCTGCTTTTTTGTATTTATGGGGGAGATTCCTTTTTATTAGCATATAATAAAACTTCTTTCCAATTAAAGAAATTCTTTAATATCACAAAAATCTAAGACACTCTCTTTTAAAACAATTACATTGCCTTTATTTTCATGGCATAGTGATATTTGACCTAAAAAACTGATCCATTTTGGCACATAAGCCTTTGTCAGGAAGTCAAACATTCCATAGAGCCTTACCCAGCATTTACATTGACTCCGGATGCAGTCTGTTGCAGCTGCAGTGCCTATGTTCCCTTGCATTCATCCCTACCAGCTCCTTTTGTGTTTTGCAGTGGCATGGATGAGAACAAGGTTTGAAATACAAGATCGCACAAGAATTATACAATAACAGGAGATCTCGAGAAAGACCCAAGAGTAACTGAGATGAACTGTTCACATGATAACAACAAGGAAGTGTGATGTAGTGGCTCTCCACCTGGATTTTTGGGCTGTAAAGAAAACTTAAGTAGCCTGTTAATTTTAATTCTATGAAATGTTTGTATGTTAAGTCAAGTTTTTACCTTCTCTGACCCAGTGGTGGAGGAGGAGATCTCAGAAAATAACAATCCTTAAATCATTTTTAATGATCAAACGGCTATTAAATACCACAAGATACCGCAGCATTTCCCTGCGGACTAGATCTGGTATCTGTCAAAAATAGATCAGTTGTGTTTCATTAGCGAACCGAATCTGACGAGCCGGATTCATTCCACAGTGGTCCGGACCAGGTGGGGATTAGCAAACTGATGAGAATGGTAACTATTTGCTGCGGAGGCTGGATCGCAGCCATAAGGTAATGCATCCGGAGTCAGTGTAAATCCAAGGTTAGGCCTTTTTCTAGTGGAGTATGAGTCTATCCATCCATCTATTCATCTTCTTCCGCTTAATCCTTTTTTGGGCCGCGGGGGGGGGGGGGGGGGGGGGCTGGAGCCTATCCCAGCATCTTTGGGCGAGAGGCAGGGTACACCCTGGACAGATCGCCAATCCGTCGCAGGGCCAACACAGAGAGACAGACAACCATTCACTCTCACATCCATACCTAAGGACAATTTAAAATCCCCAGTTGATGCCAATTAACCTAACTTGCATGTTTTTGGCATGTGGGAGGAAACTGGAGAAATCCCCGAGTAAACCCACGCAGACACGGGGAGAACATGCAAACTCCACACAGATCACTCCACCTGTAACAGATTTTTAATCAGTTGCAGTGCTCCCATAGAAATCATAAAAAATGGATGTATGGATGCAAAGGCATCAGAAGAGGAAATTATTTTGCCCCTCAAAACTGGAAAATAATTAAAAGCAATAAAGCCTGGCATTTTAATCGTTTTTTTTTTAAAGAGACTGCCTTGGAAATTTCTGATATTCGTGTTTACGCTTATCCTATCCAAAGAACACCTCAAATCCAGACTGAATCCAGGAAGTGCTCCTACACAAAATGTTGAAATACTTTTACTGAAATGCATTAGAAAGCAAATTTTACTTCTCAAAATTGTAGATGGAAGTTATTCCCCTAAAAGATTCCTCCATTTGGTTACAGTTACCTTGTTGCATATGCCACCTATGGTTTCCTATGTGATTTACTTAAGACATTTAAAAAGCATTAAATTTAATTCAATAACACTTGCAGAAAACCCTGTCACCACTTTTTAAAACAAAAAGGAGGTGGTTGAGGACTACAAATACCTGGGTGTCATGATCAGCAACAGGCTGGACTGGAGAGCCAACACCTGTGCTGCACACAAGAAGGGGATGAGCAGACTCTACTTCCTGAGGAAGCTGAGATCCTTCAACGTGTGCAGCAGGATGCTGGAGCTTTTGTACCAGACCACTGTCTAGTGCTATGAGATGACTGTTGTTGTGAAATGGCGCTATATAAATAAAGTTGAATTGAATTGAATTGAACTGTCGCCAGCACCATCTTCTTTGCTGCTGTCTGTTGGGGTAGCAGTATCAGAGCCAGCGACACCAACAGACTTGACAAGATTATCAAGAGGGCTGGCTCTGTGATTGGTCTCAGGCCGGAGACCTTTGAGACAGTGGTGGAGAGGAGAACACTAAATAAACTGTGATCCATCATGGACAACCCTGATCACCCCCTCCACCACATACCAGACAGACAGCGGAGCACTTTCTCCAGCAGACTGCTACAGCTTCGCTGTCGAACGGTAAGGTACAGGAAATCTTTCCTGCCACATGCCATTTCACTGTACAATAACTCACTCTGATGTTGTATTCTGGTCATAAATATGCTGCCATACTGCACCTTACAGTCTACTAGTACCTCACATCTCACTCTGCTCCTGATAGTCCTGTACTGTACAGCGGGTATGATTCATGCATCTTTACAGGTCACCATCTATTCATCTATGACGTAGATAAGCTTTTTTTTTTAGTAGTTTTACTTTCCATGGGTAATCCCTTTGTCTATTATGCTGTGTGTGTTTCTGTCATTTGGTTGTCTACTGTCATGCTGCTGTTACACTGTAATTTCCCAGTTTAGGATCAACAAAGTACATTTATCTAACGCCATATACAAATGATGACTACAACATTTAAAGAAGAAAAATAAATGATGAATGGTGGAATAAAATTTGAGTGAAAAACAAAAAAAATGTGATTAACATAATTTAAAAAGTAAGATGTGAGAGAAGGAAACCTTTCAGTTACAACTTGGCTACTATTTTATTATTTTTTATCGATGAAACAGTGCATGAATTTGAGCCTTTAAGTTACCAGAAAAAAAATAATAATAAATATGCAATGCATTGCAGTTCACGGTTTTACTTGGTAAAACACTGGTAATACATGGGCTGTGTTATATAGTGTTACTACTAAGTTTTATGTTATGTAGTACAGTATCTCATAATAGTTAAGCCTTACAAATTATCTGTTAACCACAACACAACTTTACGCACAGAAGTGCCTGGTTGAGGTGATCTGCTGCATTTGGGTTAAAAAAAAAAAAAACTTCTCCAGATAAGCAGGAGAAGTTCAGAAAAGAGAAGATGTGGGGAAATTATTTGGTTTTGCACTGCGTGTTTCTACACATTATTGAGAGATGATAGCTGTAGCTGAGCTCAGCCAGTGTGCACAGCGCCCATCAGACAGCTGTTTGGGACATTTTTCTGTGCTTCTAAACAGGAAGTAATAAATTATCATGTTTGACAATATGCTTAAAAATGACAACAGGGACAACATTTAGTCTAAACAGATTGACTTAGATTGACCAGATGCACGTTTCATAAATACCACGTCGACCTTTTTGTATGATAATAGGCTCCAGCCCCCCCGCGACCCGATAAGGATTAAGCGGAAGAAGATGAATGAATGAATGAATATTTACACCCAAATGTGGGCCGATTTCTATGCACTTTTCATAAATAAGGGCTATTGTGCATACAACTGTTTTTGGGGTTTTTTTGCTGGTTTGTTTGTTGAAGGGGGCAGCTCCTCTCAATGCTGAGATCAGTTTCTCTCATCGGTTTCAACAGGAAATTTGTAAACGCCCCTCATTCTTTCTCATTTAATTTTGACAGCCTACAGCTGCAAAGTTGTGATCTATAGTCGTAAATAATCCAGTGCTAGCTTCCAATTGAGCCTTATTCTCACAGAAACATTACTGTAATATAGGTTAGGTTTTCTACAGCATAGCTCTGTGTCTACCATCCGCTTTCCCTCCAATGGAGCCACACCCTGCTCATGACGTATACCGTGACGACAACTGCAAAACCTCAATAGTTGAAGATAGGTATTGGTGAGTGTCATTTAAAGCTTTTTTTTTTCCCTGCATAGAAAAACAACCCAAGACAACACTCACTGCCATCAGAAGAAGTGCGTCTCTTTTTTGCTTCAGAACTAGGACTTGGATCAAACGAGGGCATCTCGCCTGTGTCGGTCCTGTCTGCCATCACCAGCACCGTCCCAGTCAAATCCGGGCCATACCTATAAATAAGACCAAATATGTGATTTAGTCATCAGAGCGTCAACACATCCTGAAACAACATGGCACAGTAACTACAGAAGCATCCATTGACTGTAATACAAGCTGTGCACATGGATACAATCCTCCAGTACAGTGTGCAGGATTTCTTCCTCTTTCTTTTCTGTGCAGCATTTAAAAACCTACTGACGTAGTAAAGTCTGGACTGTATTTATTAAAGACCACGTTTTCACATAGTGACGCAGTAGGCCAATATGTTCCATTTATCACACGCCGAACGAGCTAAACTCCAAAATTATCTCCATTTGTTTGATTCATTACATCTACTTTTACCTTAAGGTGTAGCCTTTGGTCCCGCGTCTATATTACCGTCCTTCAGATGAGCAGGAGGCTGTGCATTTAATCTTATGATGAACCGGCTATTGTATTAGTGTTAGCCTGTCCCAACTAGCCACCGATGTCAAAGGTGCTAGTGCTAGCCTGTTAGCTGATGAACTTAAAACAGCGCCAGAATATTCCATATAAATATGAGAGTCTTCCCTCCCAAAAAGAAAACCGACAAGCAGGGGGGTTTTTTGTTTTGTTTTGATTTTGGGGTGGGGGTGAATCTTTATACAGCCAGATGGTTGAAAAGGCTGCCAAACACCTGCCGGGAGCCACAGAGAGCCGCTAAATTAGCAAGGTACAGCATCCATTTTCTAGTCCAGCTACAGAATGATGGCGTCCGCTGCCCGCACCGACCCACAATGCAATGCGTCTTCTTCTTTCGGTTGTTTCCCCTAGGGGCAGTGTTGCCAAGTCCGCTTATTATAAGCGACTTTAGGCATGTTTTTCTCTAAAGTCGCTTGCAAATCTCGTCAGTTGCGGGTTTTTGGGCTTGTTTTTTTTTTAACGTGTAGTAGCTTATTTGGGCTTGCTTTGCTGTCTGTGTGACAACTCTCCCAGCCTAATCACACCTCCTCTACCTCCGCATATGGGCATTGTCACGATCATAGGACTCGCTAAAAGATCATAGGACCACCTATGACGTTCCTATGATGTCTGCATGATGTCCTATGATGCTCCTGTGTATAAGGAGTTCTGAACAACTCGTTATGTGTGAAAAAATCAGCACAGCAATTCACCCTTGTCTGGGGGATCCTGGGTTCGATCCCAGCCCCCGACCAACAGTGATCTGTGTGGAGTTTGCATGTTCTCCCCGTGTCTGAATGGGGTTACTCCGGGATTTCTCTGGTTTCCTCCCACATGGCAAAAAACATGCAAGTTAGGTTAATTGGCATCAAACTGGGGATTCTAAATTGTCTTTAGATATGATTGTGAGAGTGAATGGTTGTCTGTCTCTCTGTGTTGGCCCTGCGATGGACTGCCGATCTGTCCAGGGTGTACCTTGCCTCTTGCCCAAAGATGCTGGGATAGGCTCCAGCCCCACCACCACCACCCCCGCGACCTGAAAAGGATTAAGCGGAAGAAGATGGATGGATGGATGGATGGATGGATGGATGGACTGCATCAGTCACAATCATAGGACTCGCTATGACACCAAAGATCAAAGGCAGGCATCACTCATGCTCACTCATGATCATAGGACATCAAAGATCAAAGCCAGGCATTACTCACGATCATAGGACTCACTATGACATCATCAAAGATCATAGGGCTCGCTATGACATTATCAAAGATCAAATACAGGCATCATAGGACTCACTATGACATCATCAAAGAGCATAGGTCTCACTATGACATCATCAAAGATCAAAGGCAGTCATCACTCATGATCATAGGACTCGCTATGACATCAATCATCAAAGATCAAAGGCAGTCATCACTCACGATCATAGGACTCACTATGACATCATCAAAGATCATAGAATTCACTGTGACACAATCAAAGATCAAAGGCAGGCATCACTAAATGAGTGCTAACGTGCTTGCTTACACCCTTGCTTACACCTGCTTTCTACGGGCATGCAGAAATACTTATACTTGGATTCTACGGGCATGCACAGGTATGCGCTGGCGACCGGAAGTGAAGCCACCTGGCTGCCATATTAGTACACCCAAAACACTCAGCAAGATTGAATGGATTTAGTAGTAGGTTTTGGGCCAAGTGGCTCTATCTGCTTTAGTTTTTGAGATGATCAATCCCCATCTAGAGAGTAGCTGAGTTTCACAGATAGGCTGTCATATTTTTCAAAACATGAATCTGTTTGTTGGCAGGTTAAGTATATGCATATTTTTTATGAAAATTAAACTTTAGTTAAGAAACTTGATTAGGTGGCTCTGAGGCGATAACTAAGGACCGCTATATGCTTAACCAATCAAAACAGTGCTCCATGATCACTTGACTTGAGTTCGACCAGTGAGTTGCGTTATTGTTGGAAGTAACCGAAAAGGAAAGTTGGGCTGACGAGGCTGCAATTTCATCAGCCGAGTGAGCACAATAACGTTATATTTATGTCCCTGTATTTTCTTTTCGTGTTACAGATCTCCATCGTTAATATTACAACCAAGTGATGTTCCCCATTGTTCCTTGTCTTGTGTAGCATATTGCTAAATAAAGTTACACTGTAGAGAATGTGGAAGGACGAGGCTGAGTTTATTTCTCAAATCACATTTATTCACATTCTCCAACATCATCCAAAAACAGAAAGAGAGTGAATCCCCCAACATCTGTCCCTTTTATACCCAGGACATCAAACACACAGTCACATGGTACTTAATCCCAGTAACAATGTAACTTCCTCCCGATCTTAACACCCCCACCTCCAGTCTCTGGTCGCTGGGCGAAATCCCCCCCAGCTGTCTCTTTGCATGCCAAAGACTAGACTTTCACACCTTCTTGTTATCTCCAGAGCGGCTCAGTCCTTTGTTCCGTCTCAGATGTGAAGCCTAAGGTGGTATACAGTGATCCCTCGCTACTTCGCGCTTCACCTTTCGCGCCCTCAGTGCATCGCGGATTTTTCAAAAATATTCATCAAAAATTCAAAATTGAGAAATAATGGGCGGGCGCTAGCAGAAGGCAGGGAGACTACATTAGACCATCAGGTAATCAACACGGAGAGCCGCACAGCTCAAAAAATCCACCTCTCTGTTCGCTGTTCTCGTGTTGGCTCAGCTCGGAAATCTCGCAAGCTGATTGGCCGAGACGTTTCACCCCACAAGCTGATTGGCCGAGACGTTTCACCCACCTCCTCTCCCTGCCGAGCGCCCATGAAGGAAGGAAGACCGCATTCATTGCTCTTTATCGCTCATGTTACTTTTAGTCTCGCCGCGTGGAACTTTTTGCTGTTCTCTTGTGCCATTTTGTGCGAAATAGTCTTCCCGTCGAGCCACTACGCCGCCTCCTGCAGCTGCCCTCGACGATCCTGCGCCTCCAGCACCTGACGATGAGGCGTCACCTGAGGAGCAGTAAAGCTCTCATTAACCTGTGCAGTAAATCATTTTCATCTTGAGTTACGTATCTTGTTATAAGAATAAAAGAGTTCTAAAAACATATTTATGTACACTTTATTTACATCTACGTATGTATGTACACGTACACACACACAGACACGCATCATATGAGAGAGAGAGAGTGAGCGAATGAGCGTACGTATTATTTATGGATGACGTCATTAGGGGTGACGCTACTTCGTGGTTTTTCACTTTTCGCGGTCGGTTCTGGAACCCATTAACCGCGATAAGTGAGGGATCACTGTACGTATGAATCATGCAGTGGTATACATATGTGCATATATGTGCCCCACATGACCCCCCCAAACGTCTAAGATGGAACAACGTAATAACAGTCTGCAAGTCACCAAAAACATGTAGGTTTAGGGCGCTCGCGCACGCAGCGACCAGCAGCCGGTGGCTTGTCACCAGACTGCAAACCAAGTCTACCTACGGGTACAAATAAGTAACAAAAAAAAAAAAGTCATGGTAAAATTATTACACATCAGTCCACATGTCGCTTGGGCCTCAGTCGCCTCCCATATCTGCTGTAAGCAGGCTTAACCACTTTCGCGGCGCCCTCCTGCTGGGGAACTGCTTCCTGAGGATGAGAACTGTTAGTCAATCCCTGTGGGTGTTCTGATGAATGCTCCTAAGGGGGTCTGCCGCGCCGAGGAGCCGTAGCCAACAGCACATCCTCGTCGGCCAACACAAAGGCGGGTTTGAGTCTGTTTATGCCAATCTTTTCTTTCCTGCCCCCCAAATCTAGCAAAAAATGCTTATCCCCTGTTTCCAGCACTCTAAATGGTCCATCATAAGGCGGTCGCAACGGAGGGCGATGCGCGTCGTGTCTGACAAAAACAAACTCAGCATTTTTTAGAGCCTTAGGCACAAAAACGCGCGGAAAACTGTGGTGAACGGGGCCGGGAAGCATGTCCTCTTCCGCATCACTCTGCAACCGCTGAGCCGGGAAACATTCTGGCGCAAGATTATCCGGGAGAAATTCCCCGGGCAGCCGGAGTGGCTGCGCAAAAACTAACTCAGCCGGGGAGGCTTCTAAATCCTCTTTAGGTGCAGAACGCAACCCCAATAAAACCCATGGTAATCTGTCCACCCAATTTGCATCCGTAAGCGACGCTCTGAGGGCCGCCTTCAATGACCTATGGAAACGTTCGCATAACCCATTAGCCTGCGGGTTGTATGCGGTAGTGCGGTGGATCATTACCCCCAGGCTGCGGGCCATCGCTGACCAAAGCTCGGAAATAAATTGAGGACCTCTGTCGGACGTAATGTCCGACGGAACTCCAAAGCGCGCTACCCATGCCGTTAAAAACGCGCGCGCCACCTCCTCGGCTGTGGCTGATGACAGTAGGACCACTTCTGGCCAGCGCGTGGTGCGGTCTACCATTGTCAGAAGGTGTGTGCACCCCTGCGACGGCGGAAGGGGGCCTACGAGGTCCACGTGAACGTGGTCGAACCTCTTAGCCGGGATGTGAAACGGCTCCAAGGGAGCTCTCGTGTGCTTGTGAACCTTGGCTCGTTGGCAAGCCATGCAGGCTGCTGCCCACTCTCTAACTTGCTTGCGCAGGCTCAGCCATACAAATTTCTCTCCCACCATTTTGACCGACGCGCGCACCCCCAGGGAGAATGAATCGAGTCAAAAACACGGCGGCGCCACGCGGTCGGTACCACCGGGCGCGGTCGTCCCATGGAGACATCGCAGATTGGGGGGGCATACCATCTTGCAGCACCCTGTTCTCCAGCCTTAACCCTGTTGGTCCAGACTGGAGCGCGCGCACATCAGCGTCGCTAAACTGGTCCGCGGCCATGGCTGCATAATCTATCCCTACGCGGACTGCGGCAGCGCGCCCTTCCACGTCGCTAGCCTGCTCTGCGGCCATGGTTGCATAATCTATCCCTACGCGGACTGGGGCCGCTACGGCGTGCGAGAGACAGTCTGCCACTACATTCAGTTTACCCGCTACGTGCTGAATATCGGTAGTAAACTCTGAGATTGCAGCCAGCTGCCTCTGCTGCCGGCCCGACCACGGTTCTGAAACCTTGGCCATCGCGAAAGTCAGCGGCTTGTGATCAACGAACGCGGTGAAACGGCATCCTTCCAGCCAGAACTGGAAGTGGCGAATGGCCAAGTGGAGAGCTAACAACTCCCTGTCGAATGCGCTGTATTTTCGCTCACTATCGCGCAACGTCCTGCTAAAAAAGGTGAGCGGCTGCCAAGCCCCGGCCACCTGCTGCTCCACGACCGCCCCTATGGCCACATCTGACGTGTCAGTAATGAGCGCTATGCGGGCCGTTGGGTCTGGATGCGCTAACAACGCAGCGTTTGCCAGGGCTGTTTTGACCGCCGCGAATGCTCGCTCCCGCTCAGGAGACCATTCAATTTTGCTTGTGGGTTTTTGTTTTTTAAGCGCGGCATACAATGGTTGCATGAGCTGCGCTGCACGGAGGAGGAAACAGTTATAAAAATTTACCATTCCCAAAAACTCCTGTAACACTTTGACCGTTTGTGGCTGGGGAAAATTTGTTACTGCGCACACTTTGTCAGGCAGAGGAACCGCTCCTTCTGGAGAGACGCGATGCCCCAAAAAATCAATCTGCGTCGCCCCAAACTGACATTTCGCTGGGTTGATTATTAACCCGTGCTCCCCCAACCTCCGGAAAACTGCCGTGAGGTGGTTTTCATGTTCGTTTTCGGACGCGCTGGCTACCAAGATGTCGTCCAGGTAGACGAACACGAAGGGTAGATCGCGCAACACCGCGTCCATCATGCGTTGGAATGTCTGCACAGCGCCTTTAAGCCCAAACGGCATGCGCAAAAACTCGAAAAGGCCAAACGGAGTTATTACCGCTGTTTTTGACATAATGCACGGCTCAGGAGACGCACACACACAGGCTCAGAGTAGCTCAAATAGCTTTATTGACAACAGGAGTGTATGAATGTGTGTCTGCGAGATGTGAATGTGTTGGTGGCGGTGTCTGCTTCGGGCACAGAGGCAGGAGACCGTACAGCCGGACAACCCTATGGGAAAAGCACAGGGAGAAGGGTGACGGGCACACACCAACACAGGGGATATATAAGAGAGGAGCTTACTTGGAAAGGGTGGATGACTGGCACAGCAAGGAACGAGGTCCGGTAGACAGCCACCTGGAAAGCCCGGTGCAGCAGCGAGGAACAGGCGATGGAGAGGAATAGTCCGCCGCCGGGGAATCCACCTGTGCACAGGGGAGCAGACTTGGAGGAGAAAAAGGTAAGATCTTCTTACCGCAATGTTTGTTGAGAATGAGACGGAACTCACAGCAATGCGTAGTGAAGTCTGACGGCTTCAGGCCGAAGCCCAGGGCGAGGCGGCTTAAATCCCTCGCCGCTGATGATGTGCAGGTGTGCGTGCAGCTGGTGCCGCTGATGAGCGGCGCGGCGTGACAGTACTCCCCCCTCTAGCAGCACCTCCTGGCGATGGCTTCTCTGGGTGCGCTCGGTGGAATTCAGCGATGAGCGATGGGTCTAACACACAAACGACGAGGGTACCCACTGCCGATGTTCAGGCCCATAGCCCTCCCAGTCCACCAAGTACTGCAACCCACGACCCCGGCGCCGGGAGTCCAGGATGGAGGAGACAGGCCAGGCCGGATGGCCACCAATCATCCGGGGCGCGGGTTGCGCAGCAGGAGGAGGGCAAAGGGGGTCGGAGACTGCCAGCTTCACCTTGGACACGTGGAAGGTGGGGTGGATGCGGAGGGAGGGGGGAATGGCTACACGCACAGCCACCGGGTTGATGATCCGGGTGATGGGGTATGGGCCCATAAAGCGCTGTGCCAGCTTCCTCCTCTCGCCCTTTAAAATCACGTCCTGGGTTGACACATAGACTTGCTGACCAACTCTGTACGCCGGGGCAGGTCTTCTGTGCCGGTCCGCCACGGCTCTGTTGCGCTCCGCCGTGCGTAAAAGCGCATTGCGCGCTGACGCCCAGATGGAGCGGAACTGCCTGAGATGCGCCTGAACTGAGGGGACAGTTACGTCACTCTCCTGCGTCGGGAGCAGTGGGGGGTCGTAACCCAGGGACGCCTTAAAGGGGGACATCCCTGTAGCAGAAGAGCGAGCGGTGTTGTGGGCGTATTCAACCCAGGCGAGGTGGTTACTCCAGGACGTTGGTTTGGACGCCGTGACGCAGCGGAGCGCAGCCTCCAGCTCCTGGTTGGTCCGCTCACACTGCCCGTTGGTTTGGGGGTGATGGCCGGAGGAGAAGCTCACCTTGGCTCCCAGGGCATTGCAAAACGACCTCCAAACCTCTGAAGCAAATTGGGGCCCCCGGTCCGAGACCACGTCCACCGGAATCCCATGCAGCCTGACCATGTGCTGGATTAGGAGGTCCGCCGTCTCCAGGGCAGTTGGGAGACCTCGCAGGGGGACGAAGTGTGCCGCCTTGGAGAAGCGGTCCACGATGGTCAGGATGGTGTCGAAGGTGTTTGAGACAGGGAGTCCGGTGATGAAATCCAGGGCGATATGCGACCAGGGCCTGCCAGAGACGGGCAGAGGCTGGAGCAAACCCGCTGGAGGGGCATTACCTGATTTGCTGGTGGCACACACTGGGCAGGCCCGGGCGTAGTGGGCAGCGTCCCTCCGTAGGCCCGGCCACCAGAAGGACCGCTGGAGGAGGTCAATCATCCGGGAGGAGCCAGGGTGGCAGGTGAGCTTGGATGTGTGCAACCAGTGGATGACCTCCCCCCGAACCGTGGATGGCACGAACAGCCTCCCCTCCGGTCCGCCGCCAGGGTCAGGTTCCACTTCCTGCGCCTTCCGGATCTTGCTTTCAATATCCCAGGTGACGTCTCCCATGACGCACGACCTGGGTAGGATGGAGTGGACCGTGTCTTCCGACTCCTCAGGGGCGAATTGCCTAGAGAGGGCGTCGGGCAGGCCGTTCTTGGAGCCAGGCCGGAAGGTGATGTTAAACCGGAACCTGGCAAAGAACAAGGACCAACGTGCCTGGCGGGCATTCAGACGCTTGGCAGATCTCAGGTACTCCAAGTTCTTGTGGTCCGTCAGGACCACGAACGGCTGGTCCGCCCCCTCTAGCCAGTGATGCCACTCCTGCAGCGCGAGCTTGATGGTGAGGAGCTCTCTGTCCCCCACGTCGTAATTGCATTCCGCCGGGGACAAGCGCCGGGAGAAGAAGGAGCAGGGCCGTTTGTCCCCACCATCTGGCGACCGCTGGGATAGGACCGCCCCCACTCCTGTGTCCGAAGCGTCCACTTCTACGATGCACTGCAGCGCAGGGTTGACTTGGCTAAGGACCCGGGAGGAGGAGAACTCCGCCTTCAGCGCCTGGAAAGCAGCTGCGGCTTCTTCGGTCCACCGGAACGGGACCTTAGGGGACGTGAGGTGGGTCAGCGGGCCGGCGATGGTGCCAAAATTAGGGACAAAGCGGCGGTAGAAATTTGCAAACCCAATAAATTGCTGCACCTGTTTTCTTGATGCAGGTGTGGGCCATTCCACCACTGCTTTCACCTTCCCTGGGTCCGGAAGCACCTGGTCATGGGAGATGATGAACCCGAGGAAGGATGTCGTCCTAGCGTAGAACTCGCATTTCTCAGCCTTCACATACAGCCGATTCTCCAACAGTCTTTGAAGGACCCGCCTCACATGGACCCGGTGCTCGTCCCTGGATTTGGAGAAGATGAGAATGTCATCCAGGTAGACGAACACAAAAAGGCCAATGAAATCCCGGAGGACGTCATTAATGAGGCGCTGAAAGACGGCTGGAGCGTTGGTCAGCCCAAACGGCATCACAAGGTACTCAAAGTGGCCGTTCGGGGTACGGAAGGCTGTCTTCCACTCATCTCCCTCCCGGATCCGGACGAGGTGGTATGCGCTGCGTAGATCCAGCTTGGTGAACCAGGTCGCCCCCTGGAGGGAGTGGAAGGCGGTGTCCATGAGGGGCAGGGTATAGCGATCCTTCTCCGTGATGTCGTTTAGGGCGCGATAGTCGATGCACGGACGGAGGGAACCGTCCTTCTTGCCCACGAAGAAGAATCCTGCCCCCACAGGTGATGACGAGGGTCTGATTATCCCAGCACTCAGCGATTCCTTGAGGTAAGCGTTCATGGTCTCCTTCTCCAGCGCCGACAGGCTGTAGAGTCGCCCAGAGGGTAAGGGTGCCCCCTGGCGGATGTTTATAGCACAGTCATAGGGTCTGTGTGGAGGAAGAGACATCACCTTGGACTTGCTGAATACCATACCCAGGTCGTGAAACTCTGATGGCACCAGGGACAGGTCCGGGGGTGCAGCGTCCGTGGATGATGGAGGAGAGGACGGAGAGCAAGCAGCAGACTGTAGACAGGTGCTCACGCAGAATGTACTCCATGCCGACACCCCGGCGGACTTCCAATCCAAAACGGGGTTGTGAAGGCGTAGCCAGGGATACCCCAGGATGACGGGCGACACAGAGTTGGGCAGGACGTAGAAGGTTATCTCCTCCCGGTGGTTTCCAGAGATGATAACCGGAACAGGGACGGTCTGGTGTGTTACTCTCCCCAGGGAGACACGGGAGAGGTTGACCAGGGAGATAGGGGTCTTTAATGCCTGGCAGCGGATGCCCAATCGGGTTGCCAGGCTTTGTGAAATAAAACTGCCCTCCGCGCCCGAATCCACCAGTGCGTGAGTGAGATGCCCAGTGGAGTTGTGACAAAATCGGACGGGCAGCTTCAGTTGGGTGAGGGGACTTAACCGATTGATGTCGGCGAGGCCCCCTACAGTGACTCGCGGACCCCGCCGTTTGGCTTCTGTGGACAAAGCTCTACCGTGTGTTGACTATCTCCGCAATACATGCAGAGATTTAACTCACGGCGGCGCTGTCTCTCCGCCGGGGAGAGTTTTGTCCAGCCCGTCACCATCGGCTCCGACTCCTTGGGGCGCGATGGTGGCGGCTTCGCCAGGGGGCGAGCTTGGGACAGGCGCGACGAGGCTCCACGAGGGCGAGAAGAAGACGACTTCCGTCCCGAGGAGCGCTCGCGCAGCCTGTTATCCAAACTGATCGCTAGGGATGTTAGCTCCGCTAGGGTCTCCGGGATATCCCGCCCAGCCAGTTCATCCCTCAGATCATCGTTGAGACTGCGGAGGAAAAGGCCACAGAGGGAGCGTTCCTCCCAGCCCAATTCCTCCGCCGCTACCCGGAAGTCGACCGCGTAGTCCGCTGCCAACCGGCTTCCCTGCTGGAGGCTGAGAAGCCGATCGACCTGGACCGTCTCGGTACGAGAGTGGTCAAAGACCTCCAGGAAGCGTCTCACGAATTGGTCATACGTGAGGGTGGCATAACTGGGCCTCGCCATTACGGAGTAGGTCCAGGTTAATGCTCGCCCCTCTAGGAGATTCCCGATATAACCAATTCGGCTATGATCAGAAGGAAAGTCTCCGGGCACACGGTGGAACACAGACTCACATTGCATTATGAACCCCCGTGCTCCGCCGAGCTTACCGCTAAAGCAGGCGGGGGTTGGAATGGGCGTGAGCCGAGTCGGTGCTGCCGGAGCCTGCTGGACGGCCACTGGAGCAGCAGGAGCCGCGCCACCCTGACGAGCCGGGGGGAACGGCTGTTGGGGGTCCAAGCGGTCCAATCGGTTAGTTATATTAATCAATTGATTGAGTATCACCTGTTGCTGATAAGCTATCTGATCCACTCGAGCCTCGAGAGTGGTAAGCCGGTGTGCGAGCCCGCCGTCTGCCGAGCCGCTCTGCTGAAGCCGTACTGACATAATGCACGGCTCAGGAGACGCACACACACACAGGCTCAGAGTAGCTCAAATAGCTTTATTGACAACAGGAGTGTATGAATGTGTGTCTGCGAGATGTGAATGTGTTGGTGGCGGCGTCTGCTTCGGGCACAGAGGCAGGAGACCGTACAGTCAGACAACCCTATGGGAAAAGCACAGGGAGAAGGGTGACGGGCACACACCAACACAGGGGATATATAAGTAAGAGAGGAGCTTACTTGGAAAGGGCGGATGACTGGCACAGCAAGGAATGAGGTCCGGTAGACAGCCACCTGGAAAGCCCGGTGCAGCAGCAAGGAACAGGCGATGGAGAGGAATAGTCCGCCGCCGGGGAATCCACCTGTGCACAGGGGAGCAGACTTGGAGGAGAAAAAGGTAAGATCTTCTTACCGCAATGTTTGTTGAGAATGAGACGGAACTCACAGCAATGCGTAGTGAAGTCTGACGGCTTCAGGCCGAAGCCCAGGGCGAGGCAGCTTAAATCCCTCGCCGCTGATGATGTGCAGGTGTGCGTGCAGCTGGCGCCGCTGATGAGCGGCGCGGCGTGACAGTTTTGGGTATGTCCTCAGTGCGTACTGGGACCTGATGGTACCCGCGGACCAAGTCTATCTTAGAAAAAATGCGCGCCCCCGCCAAATGAACGGAAAAATCTTGGATATGCAGGATTGGGTAGCGGTCGTGTGCTGTAGCGTTGTTCAACCTGCAGAAATCTCCGCAAGAACGCCACGAGCCGTCAGCTTTAGGGACCATGTGCAGCGGGGAAGCCCATGGGCTTTTCGAACGCCTGATGATGCCCAACTTTTCCAGGTTGGCGAACTCCTCGCGCGCTGTGGACAGTTTAGCTGCATCCAAGCGCCGAGCTTTTGCAAAAACGGGCGGTCCGGTGGTAGTAATAAAATGTTCCACTCCGTGTTTAGCGACAGCTGCTGAAAATGTGGGAACCGTGAGTGCTGGGAACTGAGTGAGTAGTGTGTGAAATTTACCACCTGCCGTTGCGACGTTGGCTTGTGCTGTGGGCGCGGTCACTCGGGCTGCACAGGGAATAGAATAAAAAGAAAGTGCATTAACCAGGCGCCTATTAGCAAGATCAACCAACAAACCATGTGAGCATAGAAAATCAGCCCCTAACATATTGAAGCTCACTGCAGCTATAACAAAAGTCCACTCAAATGTACGGCTGTGTAGGGACAGAAGCAGAGTCTTCTCACCGAAGGTCCTAATCCTCGAGCCGTTCGCTGCTGACGCTCCGTGACTTCCGGGACCTGCCAGCCGGTCAGCATATGTGGGCATGATGAAACTCACTTGGGAGCCTGTGCCCACGAGGAATTGCCTCCCCGAATGCGCGTCCGTCAAGTAGAGCAGCTTGTTCTCTTCTCCGAGGGCCGCGGCTGCTACCGACCCCCGGCCATGGCGTTTCCCGAGCTCTTGAACTGGCACGGTGGTATACATTTGTGTGCCCTCTCTGCAAAGCGGCGATGGTAGAAACAGAGGTCGTCTCCTCCGCGATCCCTGGCCCTCGCCGCCGCCGTTGTCGGTGGGTCTGCTACCACCGCCTCTGGCCCCCTGCTGTCTCGGGCCGTCGCGCTGAACTCTGTCGCTGCTGCGGTGGTCGCGCGCTGTCAGCTGGCGTTGAGAATCCGCTGTGCCTCCTGGGCCAGCGCGCGGAAGTCCCGCTGGGCCAACAACGGTGAACCGGCCAGGGTCGCTCTCGTGGCCGCCGGGAGGGTTCTCAGGAAAATGTGGGTGAAGAGGAAGTCGTCGCCGTCTGAGCCCCTCAGCCTCAGCATGTCCTCCATCAGGTCAACGGGCGTGCTATCTCCCAAGTCGTTCAGAGCCAGGAGCCTCTCCGCTCTCTCCTGGACTGAGGGAGTGAAACGCTGGATGAGCGCAGCCTTCAACCCGCCGTATTTGTCGTCGGCCGGTGGGCGCTCCAAAAGGCTCTGCACATGTCGAGCCGTGCGGTTGTCAAGCTTGGCAATAACGTGGTAGAATTTTGTGTCATCTACCGTTAGCCCCCGGAGGGCGAACTGTGCTTCGACCAAGTGGAACCAGGAGCATGGGTTGTCTTGCCAGAAGTCTGGTAGCTTGACTGTGGCTGCGTTCGCCTGGCTGGCTCCTGACGAGTCCGGCTCGGGGGAATTACTTCTGCTCATGATACGTCTTAGGGTCACCAGTGTAGAGAATGTGGAAGGACGAGGCTGAGTTTATTTCTCAAATCAGATTTATTCACATTCTCCAACATCATCCAAAAACAGAAAGAGAGTGAATCCCCCAACATCTGTCCCTTTTATACCCAGGACATCAAACACACAGTCACATGGTACTTAATCCCAGTAACAATGTAACTTCCTCCCGATCGTAACACCCCCATCTCCAGTCTCTGGTCTCTGGGCGAAATCTCCCCCAGCTGTCTCTTTGCATGCCAAAGACTAAACTTTCACACCTTCTTGTTATCTCCAGAGCGGCTCAGTCCTTTGTGCCGTCTCAGATGTGAAGCCTAAGGTGGTATACGTATGAATCATGCAGTGGTATACATATGTGTGTGGCGGTATAAAATAATAAGCAGCAAACTGAGGTTTAAAAGTGGGTTTTATTTCATTCCGCCATCACAGAACTCACTCCAGCACCGTGCAGGCACGCCAGAGCGAGCCCTCAGGCTCTCAGGCAATCGTGTGGTCAGTTGACCAGTAGTCTGAGAGAGAGAGAGTTACAGAGCGATATGCAGTTTAAATACCCCACTACAGACAATGCATGAATGGCACATTAACATCACAGTAAATGGCCGGAAGGCAATGGGACATTTGCATCACAGTATGGAGCAGGAAGGAACATTTGCCTTTGAGTCATACATATCAGCAGCAGGATACTGGCAGGAAGTAGCTAGACAAAGGGAGGCTGCCTATTGATCTCAATACACACATCTCATTGTCCTGCTAATTGCTCCAGCTGAGCGCTCTGCTTGTCCTAGGCTGTGGGGGTGACCCACATGTGCATATATGTGCCCCACAACACGTCCTTCACGTTGTCCTGCTGATGTAAAAGAAGCCCTGCTGAAAAAAACGGCATACAACAGCATCTGACCAGCACCAATAAATAATAGTTTAGTATTGTAAATAGTAGTTTCAGTATTGTTTGAGAGAGGTTTTGAGTGTTTATTGTTTTTGTTACGTGTTTTGCTGTGTTTTCGGAGCAGTGCCTTTTTTTTCATATTGTTCATCTTTTTTCGCTTTAGTTCTTGTTTTTATAGATTTTTTTAAGTAATAATTTGTAAATAGCTCAGCAAAAAAAGTTGAGGAGATCAACTAGAAAGAAGAAAGCCCCGTGGAAGAGGAGGAACTCTCAGGAAAAGTGTCCCAGTCTCAACTACAGTGATACAGTTTGTATCACTGGATATTTATTCCCAGCTTTGTTACAATATTTTTTTTCATTATCTATTTATTTCTATTATTTCTATTTTTTTTTCAATATCTAGTGTATTTTTTTCCCATTAGCTTTGTTTCAAATTGTTTTGTCACTGTTACATCTATTACTTATTTGTATACTGTTGAACATTTGTTCTTGAAACAAGTTTCTTTTGGATAAATCTTATCTAATCTTATGCTATATATTTATATTTTTAGAGATTGTTCAGATGAAGAGCCATCCACCAGGACCAGCAGTGGAAAACAGCTGGAGAGGAACTGATTGCTGGACTACCACAGAGCTAAGAAAACGCCTAGACATGGACACATAAAACAGCCTGTAAAATGGACACTGTAAGTTCTGGGCAAACACAGATATTTGAGAACATGTATAATGGATTCAGTTTAATTTTTGCTATCGCAAAAATTGTGTTCATGTACATTTGAAATATTTGTAAAGAAAAAAACGATGAAAATTCAAATCTGCTTTTTTTTTTAATTACACACTGTTTTAAGCATTTGAAACATATAATATTGACACATACTTGCCAGATTTTGAAATGTACACTTCTCCTGAAAAACAGGGCAAATTATTTTACACAAAGGACATTTTTTGACATCCATCCATCTTCTTCCGCTTAATCCTTTTCGGGTTGTGGGGGGGCTGGAGCCTATCCCAGCATCTTTTGGGCGAGAGGCAGGATCCACCCTGGACAGATCGCCAGTCCATCGCAGGGCCAACACAGAGAGACAGACAAACATTCACTTTCACATTCATACCTAAGGACAATTTAGAATCCCCAGTTTTATTTTTCTGATAACGATTCGAGACGAGTATGGCAAGGCTTTCACCATATCACAAACTATAAGGGCAGCAGTATCATTTCCAGTGACATCAGCGCCTCACTGGCAGACGAATTGAACTGCTTTTTCACACGGTTTGAGGCAAATACACCTCGCCCGGACCCACTGACGTTATTGAATGCCAGCTCTGATGTGCTTACCCTGCAGGATCATGAGGTGAGACAGACACTGAGAGCAGTTCACCCAAGAAAGGCTACTGGTCCCGATGGAGTGCCAGGAAAGGTGCTCAGAGCATGTGCAGATCAGCTATGCTCTGTTTTGACTGACATTTTTAATTTGTCTCTCAAGGCAGCCGTTGTTCCACAGTGTTTAAAATCTGCAGTCAATATTCCTGTGCCTAAAAAACATATTATTAGCAGTCTGAATGACTATCGACCAGTAGCATTAACACCCATTATTATGAAGTGCTTTGAGAAAATGGTATTGAAACATCTTTTGTCTAGTCTCCCCCCAGACTTTGATCAGTACCAGTTTGCCTACAGGCGGAGCAGATCCACTGAAGATGCTATTGCTATAGCTCTCCACTCGGCATTCAGCCATTTAGAAGACAAGGGGAGCTATATAAGAATGTTGTTTGTGGACTATAGCTCGGCATTTAATACAATTATTCCCAACATTCTCATTACCAAATTGCTTCAGCTTGGTCTGCCTACTCACACTTGCCGCTAGATTAAGGACTTCCTAACAAACCGAACACAGACTGTTAGACTCGGACCCCATTCCTCCTCTACAGTCATGCTTAACACAGGCTCGCCACAGGGCTGTGTGTTGAGACCCACTTTGTATTCATTGTACACATATGACTGCATACCTGTTCATCCCACAAACATTATAGTGAAGTTTGCAGATGACACAACAGTAGTGGGGCTCATATCAGGAGGAGATGAGTCCGCATACAGAGATGAGGTGCAGAAACTGGTGAGATGGTGCTCAGATAATAATCTGCTATTGAATACAAAAAGAACAAAAGAACTCATTATTGATTTTAGGAAGCATAGCAGTGAGCCACCTCCTCTATATATAGGCAAGGAGTGTGTGGAGAGGGTGGAGGCTTTTAAGTTTCTGGGTGTTCATATTTCTCACAACCTTACCTGGGCAGTTAACACCATAGCTACGGTAAAAAAAGGCTCAACAACATCTACACTTTCTGAGGCTCCTCAAGAAGAATGGCCTGAATACACAGTTGCTGGTTTTATTTTATCGCTCTGCTATTGAGAGCATTTTGTGATATGACATCACGGTTTGGAAGGAGGGCTGTTCAGCCACAGACCGCAAAACCTTCCAGAGAGTGATCGAGACTGTGCAAAAAAATCCCTGGCTGTTCTCTCCCTTCTCTGGAAGAGATTTCCAGGTCTCGGTACCTCAACAGAGCTACTGCCATCATTAAAGACTGCACTCATCCAGGTCATGATTTCTTTCACTTGCTCCCCTCAGGAATTTTAGGTTATTTTGTGGCAATAACCCTGTGTGTATAAGCTGGTCTTATATACACTACCGTTCAAAAGTTTGGGGTCACCCAGACAATTTTTGTGTTTTCCATGAAAAGTCATACTTTTATTTACCACCATGAGTTGTAAAATGAATAGAAAATATAGTCAAGACATTGACAAGGTTAGAAATAATGATTTGTATTTGAAATAATAATTTTTTCCTTCAAACTTTGCTTTCGTCAAAGAATCCTCCATTTGCAGCAATTACAGCATTGCAGACCTAACATGATTGCACAAGGGTTTTCTAATCATCCATTAGCCTTCTGACGCAATGAGCAAACACACTGTACCATTAGAACACTGGAGTGATAGTTGCTGGAAATGGGCCTCTATACACCTATGTAGATATTGCACCAAAAACCAGACATTTGCAGCTCTAATAGTCATTTACCACATTAGCAATGTATAGAGCAGGGGTCACCAACCTTTTTGAAACCAAGAGCTACTTCATGGGTATCGAGTCATGTGAAGGGCACCAGCTTGACACACTCCTCTAAAATAACAAATTGTGTGTGTGTGTGTGTGTGCGTATATATATATATATATATATATATATATATATATATATATATATATATATACATACACACATAAATAAATAATTATCAATAACTTAGAGTGGGTAACAGACAAGATCAATATTCAACACTTTATTTTTATTAATCTCAGCAATTGTTCAGATGATCCCTTCTACATTTCATAAAAAAATGTCCAGTTTTCACCAGTCCCTTTTTTTTTTTTATTTAAGTTTTTGTAAAGGGTATACAGGTCATTACAGCATTGCATTGTTTACATTTTCATCACATGTTCCCTTATTTTTTGCTATTTGACAACATTGGTAGGATAGTTATTACAACAACCCCCCCTTTTTTTTTAAGTGAAAGAAAAAGTGAAGTTAAGGAGAATTAAATAAAAAACAAACAAACAAACGAATAAACAAACAAACAGAACAGCAAAAAACAAACAGAAAATTAAGTAATTAAAAGTAAAAGAGCATCTGAGTAGAGTTGGAACAAAGAGCGGGACCATTATTGAAATGGTATTTGTCAAAGATTAGATCTAATGGAAGACACATATGCGATCCAGGGTTGCCAAAAGTTCATGAACCCATCCATGTCCTGTCTCAGTGCGAATGTCAACTTTTCCATCGAGTAAATGTCTTGAATCACGTTAATCCAATCTTCAGGTGTAGGACAGTCCTTCAGCATCCATTTTTTAGTTAGGGCTTTTTTACTTGCCAATATTAAAACATTGAATAAGTATTTATCTCCTCGTCTTTCCAGTGAGTCCGGTAATAAACCCAAATACAAAGTTACAAAAGAAAAGGGAACTGTTATTTTGAATATTTTCCCCAATATTGTCTGTACGTTGGACCAATATTGGTGGATAACTGGGCATGACCAAAACACATGAAAATGATTTGCAGTCTTTTCACCACACAAGCGCCAACAGTTCAACCCCTTATGGGTAAATTTGTTTTGTGCAGGTGTTCTGAAAAATCTTACCAAGTTTTTCCATCCAAATTCTCTCCACTGCAGGGATGAGGTACTTTTCCATTGCTGTTTATTTAGCTTTTCCCATATTTCCAATTGTAAAGTGAAATTCCCCTCTTTTTCCCATCTCTCTTTTATATACGATGTGTTGTCTCCTTTTAAGTCTTGAAGACCTTGGTATATTTTAGAAATGTATCTGATCCCTGGGATCCCTTTATATGCCATTAAGAAGACCTTCAAAACACCTGACTGGGCCCTTTCCAAATCCTCCTTTTTAAGTATATTGTTTATGTGGTGTCTAAGCTGAAAGAACCTGTAAAGATCTTGATTTATTAGACCTTGTTTTTTCAAATCTTCAAAACTTCTTAAAGTTTGCCCCTTAAAAAAATCGTAATATTTTATCAGCCCTTTCTCTTTCCACTCTTTAAATCTAGTGTCTGTTTTATTGGGGGTAAAGTCTTGATCATAGGCAATCCATTGCAGAAGTCGATAGGGCTCTTTAGCTTGATTCTCTCTGACTATCTTAAACCAAATTTTTAGCGGGGTCTCTATCCACGGGTTAGTGTTATTCAGGAGTTTAGTTAAGGCATTGTTCCCTATTATCGCCTGTAGGGGGATGTCACTTGTTATTTGGCATTCCATCTCCTTCCATTGTGCAGTGTAGACTGGGTTACATATCTCTACTAAAGTTTTAATTTGTGCAGCTATAAAATAGTCCCTGATATTTGGCAGTGCGAGCCCACCTTTGTCTTTGTTTAGCTGTAGGGTTCTATATCTGATTCTAGGTCTCTTACCCTGCCATATGAATCTTGAGATCCTTCTGTCCAGTTCCTGCCATGTTTTTTTGGGAGGTTCTACCGGTATTGTTTGGAAAAGGTATAGAAGACGTGGAAGTATATTCATTTTGACTGCTTCAATTCTTTGTGCGGTACCTAAGAATGGTATCATATTCCATCTTGCTAGGTCAGATTTTATTTTTGTCACCAGTGGATCATAGTTTAGTGTTATAATTTTGTCGAGTTGTTTCGGGATATTGACCCCCAGATATTTCATAGATTCCAACTCCCAGTTAGTTTTGAGTTCATTTAGTGAAAAATGATTTGGGTCATAGTTGAATGTTAAAACTTGGGTTTTATGCATGTTTAATTTGTACCCTGATAAATCTCCATAGTCTGAAAAAACTGAGATTAGTTCTGGTAGAGAAGTGTCTGGCTGCCCTAGGTATATTAAAATGTCATCAGCAAAGAGTGCTATTTTATGTTCTTTCTGACCAAGTGTAATACCTTGAATTTCTTGATTTTGTCTTATCCATTGGCTCAGAGGTTCTATGAAGATTGCAAAGAGCAGTGGAGACAGGGGGCAGCCTTGACAACATCCTCTTTCCAGCTCAAAAGATGATGATAAATTACCGTTAATCCTTATTTTAGCTGTTGGTTTTTTATATAATGCCTGTATAGTTCTAATGAAGTTGTTATGAAAATTGAAACTGGATAAGATTTTATAGACTTTCACCCCCACGGACCTCCTCCCAGTTTTTCTAGCCCCTGCCGCCGATCTGGTTTATTGTTTGGCTCGGAAAGTGAGACGGCGGAAGAGAGGTAGACGAGCGGGCGCTCTCGTACGGCTTCGCAGGAGAGGCTCGCGAACGGCGCTGCCTGGCATATTTCTGTCCAATACCAACTCTCTCTCTAACAAGGTAGATGAACTGAGACTGCTGATGCGTTTTAAGGACCTCGCCTCCTCAGCTGTCCTCTGCTTTACTGAGACCTGGCTCCGGGAAAATATACCGGACAGCGCGCTGCGCCTCGACGGCTTTCAGCTCTTCCGTGCTGATCGTGACACAGAGCTTTCCGGCAAGACCACAGGAGGCGGAGTCTGCTTCTACATCAACTGCAGCTGGTGCTCTGATGTAACGGTAATTTCCAAACACTGTTCTCCTGCCTTGGAATTTCTTGTTATCAATTGCAAGCCTTTCTATTCCCCGCGGGAGTTTGCTTCTTTCATAATGATCGCTGTGTACGCCCCTCCCGACGCGGGCACGCGCGAAGCTCAGCGCGTGCTCGCGGATCACATTCAACACACAGAGCAGAGTTTTCCAGACTCGCTGATTATTGTGGCTGGCGACTTTAATCAGTGCAATCTGAGCCACGATCTCCCCCGCTACAAACAGTTTATTAAATGCCCCACCAGAGGATTAAACACACTGGATCACTGTTACACCACAGTGAAAGACGCATATCGCGCTGTCCCTCGAGCTGCGCTGGGATTATCTGATCACGTGATGGTTCACCTCATTCCCACATACAGACAGAGATTGAAGCTCACTAAACCTGTTGTGAGCACTACGAAGATACGGACCAGTGATGCTGAGGAGAAGCTGGAAACGTGCATGGAAATATCTGACTGGGGCATGTTTAAAGGAGCCACGCATGATCTGGATGAGTACACGGACACTGTGAACTCATATATCCACTTTTGTGAAGAGAACATTCTTCCATCACGCACCAGGGTGAGTTACTCTAATGACAAACCCTGGTTCACAGCTAAGCTCAGACAGATCAGGAAGCAGAAGGAAGCAGCGCTGAAAAGTGGAGACAGGGACTGCTACAGGGAGGTTAAATACCGGTTTAACAGAGAGCTGAAGAGGGCTAAATCTCTATACTCAGAGAGACTCCAGCAGCAGTTCACTGCTAATGATTCGGCTTCCGTGTGGAGAGGACTGAGGCAAATCACCAACTATCGACCTAAGGCTCCTAAAGGTCAGGATGACAAAGCCCTTTGTCAAAGACTGTCCCAACACTATGCCCGTTTTGACACCTCGTCATCTGTGTCCAACTCCCCCCCTCCCTCCAGCTCCACAGCCTCCACATTCCCTACTTCATTTAAGGCACCCCCCCCCTCCTCCCCCCCTCCCCTTATCATCAGTGAGCAGGATGTGCTCAAACAGTTCTCCAGACTGAACCCGCGCAAGGCCCCCGGCCCAGACGGCGTGTCTCCCTCCACCCTGAGACTCTGTGCGAAACAGCTGGCTCCTGTCTTCACAGACATTTTTAACACCTCCCTTAAGTTATGCCACGTGCCGTCCTGCCTCAAATCCTCCACCATCATCCCTGTCCCCAAGAAGCCTCGGATCACTGGACTTAATGACTACAGACCTGTAGCGCTCACCTCTGTAGTCATGAAGTCCTTTGAGCGCCTGGTCCTGTCCCACCTCAAGTCCATCACCACCCCTCTCCTGGACCCGCTGCAGTTTGCCTACCGAGCCAACAGGTCTGTAGACGACGCAGTCAACCTGGCCCTCCACTCCATCCTGCAGCACCTGGACTCCCCGGGAACCTACGCCAGGATCCTGTTTGTGGACTTCAGCTCCGCATTCAACACCATCCGCCCCGCTCTGCTCCGGGACAAGCTGTCCCTGCTCAACGTGCCTGACTCCCTCTGCAGGTGGATCATCGACTTCCTGACGGACCGGAGGCAGCATGTGCGGCTGGGAAAGACTGTCTCAGACTATACTAGCATCAGCACCGGATCACCCCAGGGCTGTGTACTTTCCCCCCTACTCTTCTCCCTTTACACCAACTCCTGCACCTCCAGCCACCAGTCTGTCAAGTTGATCAAGTTTGCGGACGACACCACCCTCATCGGGCTCATCTCCAACGGCGACGAGTCCGCCTACAGGAGAGAGGTGGCCCAGCTGGCGTCCTGGTGCAGCAATAACAACCTGCAGCTGAACGCTCTGAAGACAGTGGAGATGATTGTAGACTTCAGGAAAGTCTCTACTCCTCTGCCCCCCCTCACCCTCTCAGGCTCTCCCATCACCACTGCTGATTCCTTCCGCTTCCTAGGCACTACCATCACCAGGGACCTCAAATGGGAGCTGACCATCAGCTCACTCATCAAAAAAGCCCAGCAGAGGATGTTCTTCCTGCGGCAGCTGAGGAAGCTCAAGCTACCCACCAAGATGTTAGTGCAGTTCTACACAGCCATCATCGAGTCCATCCTCACCACCTCCATAACCGTGTGGTACGCAGGAGCCACTGCCAGGGACAGACTAAGGCTGCAGCGCGTCGTGCGCACTGCTGAGAAGGTGATCGGCTGCAAGCTCCCATCTCTCCTGGATCTGTACATCTTCAGGACCCGGAGGCGTGCTGGCCGGATCATAGCCGATCCCTCACACCCTGGTCACGTACTGTTTGCCCCCCTCCCCTCTGGTAGAAGACTTCGGTCCATCCAGACTAAAACCTCCCGTCACATGAACAGCTTCTTCCCCTCTGCCATCAGACTGCTGAACACTAAGTGACTTATTGACTCTCGTGCACCATGTACAGCAGCTCAACCAGACTCATGTCAATCATCACTGTTTTCTTCCTGCATTACCGACTGCACTATATAGTTCTCCACAGTATCTGCTGCTGGCTAATATATATTTTAACTGTTGACCAGTATCACTTAATCTTATCCTACACTTTATTACATGTATAGTTTATTTCTTATCTTATCATGTTTAATGTTGCAGCATTGTACCGAGACAAATTCCCAGTTTGTGTACTACATGAACAATGGCAATAAACCTGATTCTGATTCTGATTCTGATTCTGAGGAAAGACCAGTCAACCGAATCGAATGCTTTTTCAGCATCTAATCCCAATATGACTGCATTTAAGTTATATTTTTTTATATGATGAATTATGTGTAAAGTGCGTCGAATGTTGTCTTGTGTCTGTCTTTGTCTTATAAAACCTGTTTGGTCTAAGTGAATTAAGTCTGTCAGTATGTTTTCTAACCTTTTGGCAAGGATAGTGGTAAAAAGCTTATAGTCCTGATTTAATACACTGATTGGTCTGTAGTTGGAGCATTCTAGTTTATCCTTTTCAGGTTTAGGTATGACTGCAATGACCCCTTCTCTCCAGGAGGGGGGGATTTCCCCTGTGTGGAGGACGTAGTTAAATGTTTTCAGGAGGAGAGGAGATAGTTGCTGTTTAAAGGTTTTGTACCATTCTGCTGTATAGCCATCTGCTCCTGGGGATTTGTTAGCTTTAAGTTTCATAATTGCTTTTTCCAATTCTTTAGGTTGTATTTCTGACAGTAGTGTTTTATTTTGTGATTCCGTAAGTTGGGGAAGGTTTAATGTGTTTAGGAATGTCTCGGATGCGTTTTTATGTTTTTTGTGGGAGTATAAGTTCTTGTAGTAATTCTCGAAGCTTTTAAGAATATCCTGAATTCTGAATTTTATTTCCTTTGATACTGGGTCTCTGATTTTGTAGATTGCTCTTTCCGTTTGTTGTTTCCTCAATTTATAGGCTAGTAATTTTGCCGATTTACTGCCTGCTTCATAGTGTTTTTGTTTCAGAAATGTAAGTTTCTTCTGGATTTCTATTGTGTAGATCTCATTTATTTGATTTTTAATTTCTTTGATCTTGAGCAAGCCATTAGAATGAGTGTTATCTTTGTGTTCTTTTTCTAGGTTCTTGAGCTCTGACTCTAGTGTGGTTAGTTTTTCTTGTCTCAGTTTCTTTTGGGTTGCCAGTTTTGCAATAATTTTTCCCCTTATTACAGCTTTGCACGCATCCCACAGTATTAAAGGGGATACTTCTCCATTATCGTTTTCTTCCAAATATCTGAGAATATCTGATTCCAATTCATCTTTCAGTGGCCCTTTGAGGACACTTGAATTCAACCTCCAGGAAAATGTATTATTTGTGTATTTTTGGATGTTTAAATCCATATAGATCGGACTGTGGTCGGAGAGATCCATCAGTCCTATTTTACATGTTTTTACTCTTCCAATGTCTCTATTGAATGAATGAATGAATGAATGAATGAATTTGAATGAATGAATTTATTTATTTCGGATAGTACATTACAGGTTAAAAGAAACTGTATAATATAACAACAAGGTCAAATTAGACAAAGACTCCTTCTACTATATAATTCCACGTGAGTTATCCGAAATGGGTGATGGCTGAAGCCGCAGCTTATATTGCCCACCCATATTCCATCCAAGAATTCAAAGGAGAAAAAAGAGAAAACAAGACAAGAGCGATTACAATTTAAAACAAGGCTAAGACAAAATATGACTGAGAGAAAAAGAAAACTGAGCTAGTCTAAGTTAAGCGGTTACTATTCAAAAACAAATCTAAGACATAGTGTCACAGAGAAAAAAGAAAAACTAAGCTATAACACAACACAGGCTGGAAATGTCAATCCTTATGTGAGTTTACATGTCGTCTTGTAAATATGTTTGGAGTATTTCTTCCTTTAGTTTTTGTTTAAATTGTCCAAGCTTTGTACATGATTTTAATTCAGGTCCAAAATCGTTCCATAATCTGACACCTTGCACTGAAATACAGTGTTGCTTGGTAGTTGTTCTCACTGTAGGCTTTTGAAATATACATGTTCCTCTGAAGTGATATCGTTTCTCCCTTGTTTGGAACAACTTTTGGATATTTGCGGGCAGTGATAGATTCTTCACTTTGAACATTATTATTGCGGTTTTAAAGTCGATCAGATCTTTCAACTTGAGAGTTTTTTGTTTAAGAAAAAGTGGGTTTGTTGTTTCCCTGTAAGCTGCTTTGTTGATTATTCTAATAGCTCTCTTTTGAAGCATAAAGAGTGGATATATGTTTGTTTTATATGTATTTCCCCATACTTCATTACAATATGTCATGTATGAGAGTATTAATGAATGATACAAGGTGTATAGTGTGGGTTGATTCAGCAAATTTTTCACTCTGTGTAATATTGCAATTGATTTGGATACTTTACCTTTTATATAATTAATATGTGGCTTCCAACACAGTTTGTTATCAATTATTATTCCAAGGAATTTAGTTTCGGATACCCTTTCAATCTCTACACCATTTACACTGAGTTTGGGTACTGGGTAGTTGTGATGGTTGTTAAAGACTATAAATTTTGTCTTGCTTAAATTGAGCGTTAATTTGTTTGAATCAAACCACAGTTTCAGCTTTCCTAATTCCTTTCCGAGTGTATCCAGAAGTTGTTCCAAATTGTTTCCACTGCATAGCAGGTTAGTGTCATCAGCAAACAATATTAAGTCCATTTTTTCTGAAACTTTACATATATCATTTATATACATATTGAATAATAATGGTCCCAAAACTAAACCCTGTGGGACTCCACAGGTGACCTTCAGTAGCTCTGAGTTTTTGTTGTTAACACATACAAACTGATATCTATTCTTTAAGTAACTTCTTAACCAGGACAGTGCTACCCCTCTGATACCACAATTTTGTAGTTTCTTTAATAATAGATTGTGATCTACTGTATCAAATGCTTTTTTAAGATCCAGGAATACTCCAACTGAATACTCTTTATTTTCAATGGCTGTTGATATTTTTTCTGTAAATTCCATTAAGGCATATGCTGTTGTCCTTTTGTGTCTGAACCCATATTGCTGCTCACACAATAAATCATTCTTCAGTATGAAGTTGTCAATTCTCTCATAGAATATTTTTTCAAGTATCTTGGAAAATTGCGGTAATAGTGAAATTGGTCTGTAGTTGGAGAGTTCCCCTCTGTCGCCTGTCTTGTAAATCGGAATTACTTTAGCTATTTTCATTGCATTGGGAAATATACCTGATTGGAGAGACAGGTTACAGATATACGTCAGTGGTTTCACTATGCATTCGATAACAGTTTTGACTAGTAGCATATCAATACCATCGCAGTCAGTAGATGTTTTACTTTTGAACGATTTAACAATTTCAATGACCTCTCTTTCGTCTGTGTTCTTTATGAAGATGGTGTCTTTTACAGCAGTGTTATTGCATATTGAATCACCTGTTGGCACCGTAGTGGGTATTTCTCGGGCCAGTTTAGGTCCAATGTTAACAAAAAAATTATTAAATTCATCTGCAGGTGAAGCTATATTCACATTCGGAGTCGATTTATTATTTTTTGGAATGTTAGTTGGGTAGCTGGTATTTCTGCTTTTATTTCCAAGGATACTGTTGATTATTGTCCATGTATTTTTAATATTGTCTTTGTTTTTTTCCAGTTCTTTACTGTAATAGTCTCTTTTACTACATCTTATTATATATGTTAACTTATTTTTGTATGTTTTATACCGCTGCTCTGCTTCTTTTGTCCTTTTCTTTATGAAAGCTTTATATAATAAATTTTTCTTTTTACACGCCTTTTGTAGTCCTTTGGTTAGCCATGGTTTGTCAGTAAATTTGTGTTTAAGCTTTTTTTTAACTAATGGGCAGTTTTTCTCATAAAGAGTGGTTACAATGTTTGTAAATGTGTCATAGGCTTCATTTACATCTGATACATAGTATCAAACATATTTGAATATTATTAAATATTAAACAATATTATTAAACAATATTATTAAACATAAAAAAGTAATCAATCCTTGAGTAAGATGAATGTGGCGTTGAATAAAAAGTATAATCTTTTACATTGGGGTTGAATTCCCTCCATACGTCACAGATTCCCATTTCTTTTAGTAGCATCCGAGTATTCCTATTTTGGGTGTTATTTTGATGTGAAGAATTACCTGTTGCATCCCAGTATGGATTCAGTCTTAGATTGAAGTCTCCACCACATATCACTAAACCTTGGGCTTTAGTTATCATTAGGTCGAATACATTTTTATAAAATTTCCATTTAGCCCCTGGTGGTGCATATACATTCAGCAGGGTGATATCTTCTCCCTCTAGCCGCCCAGTTACCAAACTGTACCTCCCTTCTTTATCTTTGTGTTCTGATTTTTTTTCAAATGTAATTTTGGTTGATATCAATGTCGCTACTCCCCTCCTCCTCCCTGATTTATATGAAGATGAAGAGATCATTTTAAACCCTTGTCTACTGAGTTTAGTGTGTTTCACGTCTGTTAGGTGGGTTTCTTGTAAAAATACTATTTCTGCTTTGTCTTTTTTCATTTTGCGTAGAATCTTGGATCTTTTAACTGGATTCAGGATCCCTTTCACATTATATGAGGCTATTTTGGTTACACCCTGTTTCTCCATTGTATTTTCTTATTTAGTATAACAGTGTGGTGGCCCTCTTTTTTGCTACTCAGAAACTGAAAGATCATTAAGAACATAAAAAACATTAAGTACATAATGAACGAAACTTTAAAACAAAAAACTGTCAAAAAAACTTCCTGAGCTGGGGTCTCTTTAAAGACCCTGTAAGAGCCCTGATGGAGTATGGGCTCTGAGGGAAATTCCTCAAACTCTGTTACGTGCTGAGGGCCCTCTCTTACCCCTGTAAGTTGTCCCATGTTTTTAACGTGAATTTCAGATCCCAATCCGAATTTGTAATGATTTTTTTTTTTTTTATGCCTATACTCTATGAGCTTGTGTGCACCCTCCCACCCCCATCACAGCAAACATTCACTCTAATACAGTATTTGTTAGTGTGGGGAGAACATGTGGGTCATTGTTACATTTCTATTTTAACATGATTTTTTTTTTCCTTCCTTCCCCTTTAAATTAAGAAGACATTTGTTTCTAATGCTAAAACTGCTCCATGAAAGGTTTTACCACATGCTGATTCTGCATCTTCTTTAATGTTTGTTACCTTGTAGGAGGGGGGATGGAAGTGCAGAGTGACTGTAGAGAGAAAGAAAAAAAAAAAAAAACCCAAAAAGGTCGCTATTCCTTTCTGGAACTGGAAAGCTTATCTTTGTAGCTCTGGGGCTGGGTGTTCCCGCTGCTGGCCCGTGGATTTTGAAGGTCTCTGAGTGGACCACGTTTGAGCTCTGATTTTCTCGTTCAGATCCGCTGCGGGTTTAAACACCGTTACGGGGAGTCCTCTTCTTGCCATGTCAGTTGTTGCTTCTTCCGCTGAATTGTAGAGACATGACTCTTCCCCGTAAAAGACCCTTAGCTTCGCCGGAAATGGCGTCTGAAAGCGTAGATTCTTTTCCCGTAAAACCTTTTTGGCGTCGTTATATTCCCGTCGCTTTTTAAGAACTTCAGGGGCGTAATCGTGTTCCACGAAGACTTTTCTTTCTTGATGCATAAATCCTTTCTTCTGCCAAGCCCGTCTTACAACTTCTTGTTTTATTTTGAAGTCGGAGAATCTTACCAACACTGAACGTGGGGGCGCTTCCGGGGCTGGCTTTGCGGCTAATGTGCGATGTGCCTTTTCTATCTTCAAATCGGTGGATTGTGGAATATCCAACTTCTCTCCCAATAAGGATTCCACGCATTCTGCCACTGTGTTGAAACCATCTTCAGCTCCTTCTTTCAGACCGTGAATTCTGATGTTGTCCCGTTTCTGTCTTCCTTCTTGGTCGGCTAGCTTAGCCTCCAGCCTTGACTGTTTTCTGTGTAAATCCAGTACAGAATCTTCAAGCACTTTTATTCTGTCTTCAGCTTCCAAGATTCGGTTTTCGGCCTGGTCCATTCTGCTGTTCGCCTTTTTTAGATCCTCTCTGAATTCAAGAAATTCGGCCCGAAATCGTCGTAATTCGTCAAATAGCGATTTCAAGCTAATCCTTTTGTTAGCTAGGCCCAGGCACACGTCTTCTGAACGGAGGTCTTCTGGTTCCGATTCCGCGGTTGCTGTGCGTCCTGATCTGGGGAATGTCAGTTTCCTCTGCTTTTGGTTAGGCATGGTGTTATTGTCTTTTGAATTTTAATCTTCCAAAAATCCGTTAGGTCTGATTTTGAGGAGGTTTTCCTTGGATTGAGTCTGGGAGTTTCACCGTTAGGTTGCTATCACCATGGCGTCCAGACCGGAAGTCTCACCAGTCCCTTTTAACCATAAAAAACTAAACCCTTTTAATTCATGAACTATGTTGAACCATGTTTGAAAAAGTTATGCAACATTTAAGAAAAATCAACTTTCATACTAAATAAATCTTATCACATTTTTAACTGAACAAATCTGCTGCAATTCTGCTCAAAATCTGTTACATTTAATAAACACACTTTTGTGTGTTCTTCTTCACTGGAATTACAGTATATCCATACAGTTCTTGCCAAGAATCATGCTTGAGCAACCAGCACTGTCCTTTCATGAGAAGAAACTAAACAAGCACTGAGAGTGCTTATATACACGGTGGCGCAGTGGTTAGCACCGCGGCAGCAGTTTACCCTCGGCCGGGGGATCACGGGGATCGTGGGTTCGATCCCTGCCCCCGGCCAACAGTGATCTGTGTGGAGTTTGCATGTTCTGGTGGTGCATGTTCTCGTTTTTCATGCAAAAACATGCAGGTTAGGGAGTTAAGGGGCGCTTGCACACGCAGCGGCTGGTGGCTTGTCACCGGACTGAAGAACAAATCTACCTACGGGTACAAGATAAGTCCAAAAAAAAAAGAGTGGGGAGTGAAGTGGCGCTTCGCCATCGCCCCGCAAATGAAATACACGCAGCTTCCTTTCACGGTAGTAAAAAAGAACTCTTCCTCCCACTCACTTTGAAAATGATAAATTTTATGTCTTTTTTTTGCCATGTTTTTGGGCTTGGAAACCGCACTGCGCCCACCATCTTAACTGCCCGCTAGCTAAGCTTACGCTCCACAAGCGCGAAGGTTTTGTCATGCGCACAATACTGACCTTTGAACTAGGTCAGAGTTCACCTTAACTTTACGTATAATAAACATATTTTCATTTTTTTTTATTTTTAAGACATTGTCATTTTAAAATCTATATAAATGCAAGTGTGATTTTAAAAAATATAAAAAATATAAAATGAAAAATAGCGGCAGAAAAAATTACATCTGCAGCTCACTTGCGAGTTGTGCTATTTTTAGAACAGGCCTGCGGGCGACACATGTGGTCCCTGCGGGCGACATGGTGCCCGCGGGCACCGCGTTGGTGACCCCTGGTATAGAGTGTATTTCTGATTAGTTTAAAGTTATCTTCAATGAAAAAAAGTGCTTTTCTTTCAAAAATAAGGAAATTTCTAAGTGACCGCAAACTTTTGAAAGGTAGTATGTCGGATGATAAAATAAAGGCAGCGTAGTGAGGTTTTAAGCAGGTTTATTAAATCACACCGCCATCATAGGAACTCCGCTCCAGTCCTAAGTGTGAGTAGACTGGAGCGGGGTCCTCAGGCTCTCCAGCAAAGAGACACAAGATGTGTGTGTCAGCAGCAGCAGTAGAAGAGAGAATGAGTTACAGAATATGTGCGGTATTTATACCAGTTACAGACAATGCATGAAAAGCATTCACAGCAGTGGGTATGGCATTTGCATTTGAGAGACACAGTGAGAACAGGAAGCATGAACACAATGCATGAATGGGACATTAACATCACAATACTGAGCCGGAACAAGCCAGAAGGAGCGGGGCTGCCTGTAGACATTAATACACACATTTCACTGTTCTGTTATTTGCTCTAGCCGAGCGCTGTGTCTGTCTCAGTCTGTTGTGGGGGTTATCTCAAACCGCCACAGGTAGTGTATTCATCGCTCAGTATGTTTTTATTATTGCTATATACAGTGGGGCAAAAAAGTATTTAGTCAGCCACCAATTGTGCAAGTTCTCCCACTTAAAAGATGAAAGAGGTCTCCAATTTTCATCATAGGTATACCTCAACTATGAGAGACAAAATGAGAAAAAAAAAAATCCAGAAAATCACAATGGATTTTTTTTTTAAGTTTTGGAAAGGGTATACATGTCATTACAGCATTGCATTGTTTACATTTTCATCACATATTCCCCCTTTTTTTGTTTTTTGACAACATTGGAAAAAAATTATTACAACTGTAGAGGAGCTGGGCAATGAAGAGGCGATTTGGTTTATAAGCGAAGTTTTAATGTTCAGCTCTTCTAACAAGTCTCATCTGGTGCAGAGAGCGGCAGAAGGGAAAAGAGGCAGAATTTCGCCAACTCACTGATTATATACATGCACACAACAAAAGACATGCATAACAAAGGCTGACATCCCTCATTATCTTAATCCCCCCATTGTCTTGGTATTTCCTCTCCTTGTCTTGGGAGGTGATGGTAATTCCTCTCCTCGCCTTGGGGGGTGAGGGTGGCTCGTCCGGTCTCCCCCGCCGCGTCCGGGAACGTCTTTGTTCTTCACTCGGCGGGTGAGATTCCTTTGTCCTTTCAGAGGTGTGAAGTTCCTTACATATGCAATCACCAAACATTTCCACATGCTCTAACATATGTAGGTTATGGAATATATGGTTAATATAGACCACAGGCCCCCCAAACAACTAAGAAAGGACAACAGAAAGCTTCACAGTCTAGGATAGTTATTACGACATACTACGTGTTACAGCTGTTGCCACGGAAGAAACTTTCCAGCAGCCATGCTCCTAAGAGAGTTCAGTGGTAAACATAGCAGCATAGTAAAATCATAAGTCAGTCCTAAACTGTTGCAGCACAATTAGTGAATAATTATGGAGTGGTTGATGTCAGTCTCTGTGCTGTCTGGGTTTAATTCTTCTCCCAAAACTGCTGTAGGTTGGTTTAGGTGTCCTGCTGGGACCTTCTTGTGAGGAATCTGCAGTGTGGGAAGGAGAGAGGTTACTTGTTCCCTGCCTGGGGGCTGAGTCTTTTCTCTTGGGGGGTCTACCTCGCCGAGGTGCTCTCGCCAACTGTGCAGGTTCGTCTTTCAACAAGAAGGCAGGTTTAAGTCTGTCAATGCTGACTGTTTCTTTTCTATCCCCATAATCAAGCACAAAGTGTTTATCACTATGTTCCAGCACTCTGTATGGCCCATCGAATGCTGGGCGTAAAGTTGGTTTTAGAGCTTCATGCTTAACAAAAACGAACTCAGCGTTTTTTAAAGTTTGAGGGACAAAAACCCGTGGGAAGGAGTGATGAGCTGGACCGGGGAGAGAGTTCGGTCCGTTGCTGCCTAAAAACCTTGGGACTGGAAGGCACCCTGGCTCTGGGTTCTCTGGCAGAAATTCACCTGGGAGCCTGAGAGGTTGTGCAAAAACTAATTCTGCGGGAGAGGCGTCTAAATCCTCTTTAGGTGCAGCACACAACCCCAATAAAACCCAGGGAAGTTTATTTACCCAATCTGTGTCCGTTAGTGAGGCTCTGAGGGCAGCCTTTAAAGACCTGTGAAAACACTCGCATAACCCATTAGCCTGAGGGTGATAAGCGGTAGTGCGATGAATTGTTGCCCCTAAGCTGTTGGACATGGCTGACCAGAGCTCTGAGACAAATTGAGGCCCCCTATCGGACGTGATGTCCGATGAGACGCCGAAACGTGCCACCCAATTTGTCAAAAAAACGCGAGCGACTTCCTCCGCTGTGGTTGCCGCTAGAGGGACTGCCTCTGGCCAGCGTGTGGTCCGGTCTATCATTGTTAACAGGTGTGTGAAACCTTGGGAGGAAGGTAGTGGCCCCACAAGATCGACATGAACGTGGTCGAACCTTCTAGCAGGGATTGAAAAAGGCTCCAGAGGGGCTTTTGTGTGTCTGTGTATTTTGGCGCGTTGACAAGAAATGCAAGTTTTTGCCCATTCTTTTACGTTTTTGCGCAGGCCTGGCCACACAAACTTTTTGGCGACCATTTTAACCGAGGCGCGCACACCTGGGTGCGCGAGGGAGTGAATTGTGTCAAAAATACGGCAGCGCCATGTAGCTGGTACTAACGGGCGAGGTCGGCCGGTTGAAACATCGCATATTAGGGGGGGCACGCCGTCGCGTAAACCCTTTTTCTCCAGCCTTAACCCTGTTGGTCCAGACAGGAGTGCGCGCATGTCCGCGTCACTGTTTTGTTCCTCTGCCATGGCTGCATAATCTATCCCTTCATGGATAGGTGCTGTGTATGTGTCTGCGTTAGTGAAGAGTTCTGCTGCTGAGGCAGTATAATCTGTCTCCTCGCGCTCTGGTGGTGCCACAGCCCGAGAGAGACAGTCCGCTACTACGTTAAGTTTGCCTGCCACGTGTCGAATGTCTGTGGTGAACTCTGAAATCGCAGCTAGCCGTCTTTGTTGCCTGCCTGACCATGGTTCTGAAATTTTAGCCATAGCAAAGGTGAGCGGTTTATGGTCTACAAAAGCCGTGAAACTCCGCCCTTCCAACCAGAACTGGAAGTGGCGGATGGATAAATGAAGCGCCAGCAGCTCTCTGTCAAAAGTGCTGTATTTGCGTTCAGTTTGGTTTAGTGATTTGCTAAAGAATGCTAAAGGTTGCCAGACCCCGCTGACAAGTTGTTCTACAACTGCCCTAGCTAGGTCTGAAGCATCTGTGGTTAGTGCAATGCGGGCCAAGGGATCTGGATGAACTAACAATGTGGTGTTAGCTAGGGCGTTTTTTACTTCCGCGAAAGCGCGTTCACGCTCCGGGGTCCATTCGACTGCGTTGGAAGCTTTCTTTTTTTTGAGCGCGTCATATAGGGGTTGCATGAGCTGAGCTGCGTGGGGGAGAAAGCGGTTGTAAAAATTAACCATCCCTAAAAATTCCTGTAGCGATTTGACCGTTTGCGGCCGTGGAAAACCTTCTATCGCATGCACTTTGTCTGGAAGTGGAACTGCCCCCTTCGGAGAGACTTTGTGTCCTAAAAAATCAATTTGCGATACGCCGAATTTGCATTTGGCTGGATTGATTATTAGTCCGTGCTCTTTTAGCCTCTGGAAAACCGTAGTGAGGTGCTGCTCGTGTTCTACCTCAGACGAGCTGGCTACCAGCATATCGTCGAGGTAGACGAAAACAAAGGGGAGGTCGCGTAGGACCGCGTCCATCATTCGTTGAAAAGTTTGAGCAGCACCTTTGAGGCCGAAAGGCATTCGCAGGAATTCAAAAAGGCCGAAAGGGGTTATTACCGCTGTTTTAGGAACGTCTTCTGCTCGGACTGGGACTTGGTGATAACCGCGGACCAGGTCTATTTTTGAAAAAATGCACGCACCCGCTAGATGTAGTGAAAAATCTTGAATGTGAGGGATTGGGTAACGGTCATGCGCTGTAGCGTTGTTTAGTCTGCGGTAATCTCCGCACGGTCTCCAAGAGCCGTCGGATTTCGGAACCATGTGAAGTGGTGAGGCCCAGGGGCTCTTCGAGCGTCTAACAATGCCCAATTTTTCAAGAGTTGTAAACTCGTCCCGTGCTATGTTGAGCTTGGCCGCGTCTAAGCGGCGAGCTTTGGCAAAAACGGGAGGTCCCGTTGTCGGAATGAAGTGTTCAACCCCGTGTTTAGCCACAGTGGCTGAGAATTTGGGGATTGTGAGTGCTGGAAATTGGGTGAGGAGTTGCTCAAACTTAGCTCCTGCCGTGGTGACGTTGGCCTGTACAGGTGGTGGAGAAACTCGAGCTGAGCATGGAATAGAAGCAAAAGACAGTGCATTAACCAGGCGCCTATTTGCTAGATCCACTAATAACCCATGTGCACACAAAAAATCTGCGCCTAACAAGTTAAAACTCACCGCCGCTACAACAAATGTCCATCTGTAGCTGCGGCCGTGGATGAGGAGGTGTAGGCTCTTTTCGCTGAACGTGTCGATGTCAGAGCCGTTGGCTGCCGCTGCTCCATTGCCCCGGGTGCCCATGGCTCGATCTGCGTGGGAGGGCATGACGAAACTCAGCTGAGCTCCTGTGTCAATGAGGAACTGCTTGCCTGTGTGTCCATCCATCACGTATAACAGCTTATTTTTCTCGCCGAGAACCGCTGCTGTTAACGGCTCTCGGCTTTGGCGTTTCCCGACATCGTAAATTTGCAGGGGGGAACGCATTTGCGGGCCTTCTCGGCGAAGCGGTGGTGATAATAACAGACGTCGCTCTGTCTGTTACGTTTTGGTCGCGTCGCTGTCACCGTGGCCTGGGTCTGCTCCGTGGGTTGTGGCTCCTCGTGGCTCGGGGCGTCAGCTTTGAGGTCTGCAGATGCTGCTGTGGGTGTCAGCTCCTTGCAGGCGTTGACGAGCCGATGAGCTTCGCTGGCCAGTGTGCGGAAGTCTTGGTGGGTGTTGCACTTCATGCTGGCGAGTGTCCCCCTCATGTGTGGTGGCAGCGTGCTGAGGAAAATAAACTGGAAGAGGAAGTTGTCGTTGTCCTCCTCCTTGAGCTGCAGCAAATCCTCCATGAGGGCCTTCGGATTGCCCCCTCTGTGGCCGTAGACCGCCAGGATCTTCTCGGCTCTTTCTTCCGCTGATGGGACGTAGTTCGCCACGATGGTCGCTTTGAGCGTCTCGTATTTGTCCCGGGCCGGTGGTCGCCGGATCATGCTCCGCACACACTTCGAAGTGGCGGAGTCGAGTTTGGAGACGATATGATAAAACTTAGTATCGTCAGCCGTGATGCCCGCCAGTATAAATTGGGCTTCAGCCTGCTGAAACCAAGAGGCGGGGTCCTCTTGCCAGAAGTCTGGCAGCTTGACAGCGACGGCGTTCGTGCACACCATCACTGCTGTGCCCGCCGGGTGAGAGTGCCTTGCCTCGGCTCTCACGGCGGTGCTGGTGCTCGGTTGAGCCCTCTCAACCTCTTCTGCCGGGGGGAGCAGCTGTCCGTCTGCTCCTTCGTCTGTGTGGCTGCTGGCGTCTGCCTGAGTCGCCACGGATGAGTCGCTTGTGGGAGAACGCCTCCGGTCCATACTCGCGTCAAGGTCACCAGTGTAGAGGAGCTGGGCAATGAAGAGGCGATTTGGTTTATAAGCGAAGTTTTAATGTTCAGCTCTTCTAACAAGTCTCATCTGGTGCAGAGAGCGGCAGAAGGGAAAAGAGGCAGAATTTCGCCAACTCACTGATTATATACATGCACACAACAAAAGACATGCATAACAAAGGCTGACATCCCTCATTATCTTAATCCCCCCATTGTCTTGGTATTTCCTCTCCTCGTCTTGGGAGGTGATGGTAATTCCTCTCCTCGCCTTGGGGGGTGAGGGTGGCTCGTCCGGTCTCCCCCGCCGCGTCCGGGAACGTCTTTGTTCTTCACTCGGCGGGTGAGATTCCTTTGTCCTTTCAGAGGTGTGAAGTTCCTTACATATGCAATCACCAAACATTTCCACATGCTCTAACATATGTAGGTTATGGAATATATGGTTAATATAGACCACAACAACACCCTTTTTTTAAGTGAAAGAAAAAGAGAAATTAAAAGAAGAACAAAAAAAAAAACAAGAGCAGAAAAATAAAAGAGCATCTGAATAGCGTTGGAGCAAAGAGAGGTGCCATTATTGAAATGGTATTTGTCAAAGATTAGATCTGATGGAAGACACATATGCGTTCCAGGGTTGCCAAAAGTTCAAGAACCCATCCATGTCCTGTCTCAGTGCAAATGTCAACTTTTCCATTGAATAAATGTCCTGAATCACGCTAATCCAATCTTCAGGTGTAGGACAGTCTTTCAACATCCATTTTTTTGTTAGAGCTTTTTTACTTGCCAATATTAAAACAATGAATAAGTATTTTTCTCCTCGTCTTTCCAGTGATTCTGGTATTAAACCCAAATACAAAGTTACAAAAGAAAAGGGAACTGTTACTTTGAATATTTTCCCCAATATTGTCTGTACATTGGTCCAATATTGGTGGATAACCGGGCATGACCAAAACACATGAAAATGATTTGCAGTCTCTTCACCACACAAGCGCCAACAATTCAACTCCTTACAAGTAAATTTGTTTTGAGCAGGTGTTCTGAAAAATCTTACCATTTTTTTCCATCCAAATTCTCTCCACTGCAGGGATGAAGTACTTTTTCATTGTTGTTTATTTAGCTTTTCCCATATTTCCAGTTGTAAAGTGAAATTCCCCTCTTTTTCCCATCTCTCTTTTATATATGATGTGTTGTCTCCTTTTAAGTCTTGAAGACCATGGTGTATTTTAGAAATGTATCTGATCCCTGGGATCCCTTTATATGCCATTAAGAAAACCTTCAGAACACCTGACTGGGCCCTTTCCAAGTCCTCCTTTTTAAGTATATTGTTTATGTGGTGTCTAAGCTGAAAGAACCTGTAAAGGTCTTGATTTACTAGACCTTGTTTTTTCAAATCTTCAAAACTTCATAAAGTTTGCCCTTTAAAAAAATCGTAATATTTTATCAGTCCATTCTCTTTCCACTTTTTAAATCTAGTGTTGTAGAAGATGCCTTACAAACGAGACTGAGTTTATTTCTCAGGAAAGCTTTATTGGAAGTCACATCTTCTATCATCAAAGTTCTCAGCAGAAAAGAGACAGAACCAACTTTCCTCACAGCTTTTATACACCAGAGATACTAAACCCCCACATCAAGTATCTCACACCTTCACCCCACAGAAGCTCAGTAAACACATGAACCCACAGTCACATATAGCCTCCGAGACTTGCTGGCGCCTCTGTTCCTTTCTCCACCTCGGGGACTGCCGTTGGGACATTGTCTCTGACTTCCGTCTTCCCCAGCACCCACCTCCTAGCCGAGGTCCCTGCTGGGGCATTGTTCCTTTGGACGTTTGCTCTGTAGGGTCTGCACCATCATGCCTACCGGATGCATGTGGGGGAGAATGCGTACCATACAAGCATGCCATATATGTGCCTTGAATATGCACCATATAACCCCCCCCCCAAACGTTCAAATAAGGACAAGTTACACTTCAAATGCATAGAATCATGACACCCCCACACAGAACAAGAGAGAAAAAAAAAAACTTGGCACAACAGATCACATTTCCCACTGCTTGGGCTTCAATTCTCTGCCATATCTGCTGTGAGCAGGTCTCGCTCTGCCTGTGGCTGTCTGCTGCATCTGTGAAGTAGAATCATTAACACATCGTCGTGAAAGCTTAGCAGAGCGTCTCCCGGGTGGCCTGCCGCGGCGGGGGGCTCTGGCCAGCTGTACTGGGTCGTCAGCTAACACAAAAGCGGGTTTGAGTCTGTTAATGCAGACTAACTCCCTCCTGTCTCCCAAATCGAGCAAAAAATGCTTTTCCCCGGTTTCTAACACTCTGAACGGTCCATCGTAAGGTGGCCTTAAACCTAACCTCTGTGCGTCGTGTCTAACAAAGACAAATTCTGCATTCTTTAAGGTTTTGGGCACAAAAACACGTGGAAAACTGTGATGAACGGGACCGGGGAGGGTGTGTGACCCCGCGTCGCTCTGCAGCAGCTGAGCGGGGAGGTGCTCCGGAGCAGGGTTCTCAGGGAGGAAATCTCCCGGTAACCGGAGGGGTTGGGCGAAAACGAGTTCGGCCGGAGAGGCTTGCAAATCCTCTTTAGGTGCTGAACGCAACCCTAATAAAACCCATGGGAGCTTATCAACCCAATTTGTGTCCGTGAGAGCCGCTCTGAGGGCTGCTTTCAATGACCGGTGGAAGCGCTCGCACAAACCGTTGGCCTGGGGGTTATACGCGGTCGTGCGATGAATTTTCACCCCTAGGCTGAGTGCCATGGACGACCAGAGCTCGGAAACAAACTGGGGTCCTCTGTCAGACGTTATGTCTGACGGGATACCAAAACGTGCGACCCAAGTTGTTAAAAAGGCACGTGCAACATCTGCCGCTGTGGTTGCCGCCAGAGGGACCGCCTCTGGCCAGCGCGTGGTGCGGTCTACCATGGTTAAAAGGTGTGTGAACCCCTGGGACAGCGGAAGAGGTCCTACTAAGTCGATATGCACATGATCAAAGCATTTGGCTGGGATGTGAAAAGGTTCTAGAGGGGCTCGTGTGTGTTTGTGTACCTTTGCTCTTTGACACGCAGCGCAGGCTGCAGCCCACTCTTTGACTTGTTTACGCAGCCCCGGCCAAACAAACTTCTCTCCTACCATTTTGATAGACGCGCGGACGCCCGGGTGTGCCAGTGAATGTATTAAGTCAAAAACACGGCGACGCCACGCAGCCGGGACCACGGGACGGGGACGCCCCGTGGAGGTATCGCAGATTAGGGAGGGCATGCCTCTTTGAAGCACCCTGTGCTCCAGCCTTAGCCCTGTTGGCCCAGACTGGAGCGCGCGCACGTCCGCATCGCCAACCTGTTCAGCGGCCATGGCTGCATAATCTAACCCGACGCAGACCGGAGCTGTGAGCGCTTCCGCGCCGCAAGCCTGACCTAGGTCTGCAGCCGCCGAATCTGCCCCCTGGGGGCCCGTCGCTGCAACTGCACGCGAGAGGCAATCAGCCACTACATTGTGTTTACCCGCTACGTGTTGAATGTCAGTGGTAAACTCCGAAATTGCAGCCAGCTGCCTCTGTTGTCGGCCCGACCAAGGCTCTGAAACCTTAGCCATTGCAAAAGTTAAGGGTTTATGGTCCACGAACGTGGTAAAGCGGCGCCCTTCCAACCAGAACTGGAAGTGGCGGATGGCCAAATGCAGGGCCAAAAGCTCCCTGTCAAACGCGTTGTATTTATGCTCGCTATTGCGCAACGTTTTGCTGAAAAATGCGAGTGGTTGCCAGCATCCTGCCACCAGTTGCTCGACAACCGCTCCCACTGCCACGTCGGAGGCGTCTGTGGTTAGCGCCATGGGAGCTGCCGGCACCGGGTGTGCCAATAACGCAGCGTTCGCGAGGGCTGATTTGACCTGTGAAAAAGCGCGCTCCCGATCCGGGGACCACTCGACCTTAGATGCACATTTTTGCTTCTTTAATGCCGCGTACAATGGGTGCATGAGCCGTGCCGCGTTTGGGAG
This sequence comes from Pholidichthys leucotaenia, assembly GCA_020510985.1. NCBI lineage: Eukaryota > Metazoa > Chordata > Actinopteri > Cichliformes > Pholidichthyidae > Pholidichthys > Pholidichthys leucotaenia. The sequence goes on along the minus strand of CM035840.1, from coordinate 378,655,523 downwards.
GAAACGGTTATAAAAATTGACCATCCCCAAAAATTCCTGCAGCGCCTTAACCGTCTGCGGTTGGGGGAAATCCGTTATTGCGCGCACTTTATCTGACAGCGGGACCGCGCCTTCTGGCGACACGCGGTGTCCCAAAAAATCGATTTTCGCTACCCCGAATTGGCACTTCGCTGGGTTAATGATCAGCCCGTGTTCTGTGAGCCTCTGAAAAACGGCTGTGAGGTGGCTTTCGTGCTCGGCTTCGGATGCGCTGGCTACCAAAATATCATCCAAATAAGCGAACACGAAAGGGAGGTCGTGCAGCACTGCATCCATCATGCGTTGGAACGTCTGCGCGGCGCCCTTGAGGCCAAAAGGCATGCGCAAAAACTCGAAAAGCCCGAAAGGGGTTATAACTGCCGTTTTGGGTATGTCCTGCGCACGGACTGGAACTTGGTGATAACCACGCACCAAATCTATTTTGAAAAAGATGCGCGCCCCCGCTAAATGCGCCGAAAAATCCTGGATGTGCGGAATCGGATAGCGGTCGTAGGCTGAAGCATTATTTAATCTGCGGAAATCGCCGCAAGGGCGCCACGAGCCGTCAGCCTTGGGTACCATGTCCAGGGGTGACGACCAGGCGCTGTTCGAACGCCGGACTATGCCCAGTTTTTCCAAGTTGGCGAATTCCTCGCGCGCGATGGCCAGTTTAGCTGGGTCCAACCGCCGAGCTTTTGCAAAAACAGGGGGGCCCGAGGTACTCTCCTGGTCTCTGCCGCTGCTGCCGTCAGTGGATCCGGTGTCGCAGCCTCTGGTCTCCCTCCTTCTCGCGAAGGGGCGGTCATCTCTGCTGCTGCCGTCGTGGCCGCGCGCCGTCTATGGGAGTCGACGAGGCGTTGCGCCACCTGTCCCAGCTCGTGGTAGTCGCGGTTGACGAGCGGCTGCGAGCTGGCCAGGGTGACTCTCACTGCTGGCGGGAGCGTTCTGAGGAAGAGGTGGGCGAAGATAAAACTGTCGTCATCCTCGCCTCTCAGGCTCATCATCTTTGCCATCAGATCCGCTGGCCTGTCTGCTTCTCCCTCTGTCAGCGCCAGGAGCTTCTCTGCTCGCTCTTCCCGCGAGGGAGTGAAGGCTCGGATGAGGGCAGCTTTCAGTGTGCCATACTTGTTGTCTTGGGGCGGGTGGTTGGTCAGGCTCTCCACCCGTTGCACTGTGAGGCTGTCCAGCTTCGCGACGACATGGTAGAACCTCGTTGTATCCGCTGAGATTCCCCGAAGGTGGAATTGCGCCTCCACAGTGGTAAACCAGGAGCGCGGGTTATGTTGCCAGAAGTCGGGCAGCTGTAGCATGGTAGCTGCGTTAACCCGGTTGGCTCCTGAAGAGTCCGGTGCGGAAAGCTCGCCGTCACCGGCCATAGGTAGTCATAGGTCACCAGTGTAGAAGATGCCTTACAAACAAGACTGAGTTTATTTCTCAGGAAAGCTTTATTGGAAGTCACATCTTCTATCATCAAAGTTCTCAGCAGAAAAGAGACAGAACCAACTTTCCTCACAGCTTTTATACACCAGAGATACTAAACCCCCACATCAAGTATCTCACACCTTCACCCCACAGAAGCTCAGTAAACACATGAACCCACAGTCACATATAGCCTCCGAGACTTGCTGGCGCCTCTGTTCCTTTCTCCACCTCGGGGGCTGCCGTTGGGACATTGTCTCTGACTTCCGTCTTCCCCAGCACCCACCTCCTAGCCGAGGTCCCTGCTGGGGCACTGTTCCTTTGGACGTTTGCTCTGTAGGGTCTGCACCGTCATGCCTACCGGATGCATGTGGGGGAGAATGCGTACCATACAAGCATGCCATATATGTGCCTTGAATATGCACCATAGTGTCTGTTTTATTAGGAGTAAAGTCCTGATCATAGGCAATCCATTGCAATAATCGATAGGGTTCTTTAGTTTGATTCTCTCCGACTATCTTAAACCAAATTTTTAGCGGAGTCTCTATCCACGGGTTAGTGTTATTCAAAAGTTTAGGTAAGGCATTGTTCCTTATTATCGCCTGTAGGGGAATGCCACTTGTTATGTGGCATTCCATCTCCTTTCATTGTGCAGTGTAGACTGGGTTACATATCTCTACTAAAGTTTTAATTTGTGCGGCTTTAAAATAGTCCCTGATATTTGGCAGCGCGAGCCCACCTTTGTCTTTGTTTAGCTGTAGGGTTCTATATCTGATTCTAGGTCTCTTGCCCTGCCATATGAATCTTGAGATCCTTCTGTCCAGTTCTTGCCATGTTTTTTTGGGAGGTTCTACCGGTATTATTTGGAAAAGGTATAGAAGACGTTGAAGTATATTCATTTTGACTGCTTCAATTCTTTGTGCAGTACCCAAGAATGGTATCATATTCCATCTTGCTAGATCAGATTTTATTTTTGCCATCAGTGGATCATAGTTTAGTGTTATAATTTTGTTGAGTTGTTTCGGGATATTGACCCCCGGATATTTCATAGATTCCATCTCCCAGTTAGTTTTGAGTTTGCTTAGTAAACATTGATTTGGGTTATAGTTGAATGTTAAAATTTGGGTTTTATGCATGTTTAATTCGTACCCCGATAACTCTCCATACTCTGAAAAAACTGAGATTAGTTGTGGAAAAGAGGTGTCCGGCTGCCCCAGGTATATTAAAATGTCATCAGCAAAGAGTGCTATTTTATGTTCCTTCTGACCAAGTGTAATACCTTGAATTTTTTTATTCTGTCTTATCCATTCAGAATCAGAATCAGCTTTATTGGCCAAGTATGCACAACACATACAAGGAATTTGACTTTGGCTAAAAACTTGCTCTCGTTGTTCAGGTGGAGGATTTAAATAAGATTTAAATAAGGATTCAATGACAACAGAGTATGTACAGTAAATTACAGTCTGTCCACGTTTCTATAAAAGGATGCAAATATATACAGGAATATATGCAGTTATTTACTCAGACTATCCACACTTTGCAGAAATATATGAAAAAATATACAGTCACACAGTATTTCAATGTGAACTCAGATTCAGTGATATAATGTGAATGAAGTAAAAAGCAGTGTGAGACTAATGTGCAATGTAAGAATGGATGAAAAGTCATGAGTACAGCAACAGGTAGGACTAGGTGAATGTTAGGAGTTCATCAGAGTGATGGCTTGAGGAAAGAAACTGTTCCTGTGATGGGTGGTTTTGACCTTCAGTGATCTGTAACAATGACCAGAAGATAGAAGTTCAAACAGTTTGTGGCCGGGGTGTGACGGGTCAGCACAGATGTTTCCCGCCCGTTTCCTGGTTATGGACCGATATAAGTTCTCAATGGAGGGAAGGTCGGTACCAATAATCCTCTCCGCAGACTTAATGATCCGCTGCAGTCTGGTCTTGTCCTGTTTAGTGGCAGATCCAAACCAGACAGTGATGGAAAAGCAGAGGACAGATTGGATGATGGCGGTGTAGAAGACAACCAGCAGCTCCTGAGGCAAATCAAACTTCTTGAGCTGACGCAGAAAAAACAACCTCTGCTGGGCCTTTTTCCGGGCAGTGTCTATATGGGAGGACCACTTCAGGTTCCAGGAGATTGTGGTACCCAGAAACTTGAATGAGTCCACAGTGGACACTGTGCTGTTGAGGATGGTGAGTGGGGGGAATGCAGGAGGGTGTCGCCTGAAATCCACAGTCATCTCCACCGTTTTGGCTGGGTTAAGTTCAAGATGGTTCTGGCCGCACCAGAGGATCAGCTGCTCCACCTCCCGCCTGTATGCAGACTCATCACCATCCCAGATCAAACCGATGACTGTGGTGTCGTCCGCAAACTTCAGGAGCTTCACCGAAGGGTCCTCTGAGGTGCAGTCGTTGGAGTAGAGGGAGAAGAGCAGTGGGGAAAGGACACATCCTTGGGGGGCGCCAGTACTAATTTTTCGGGAGCTGGATGTAGATCTCCCTAGCTTCACCTGTTGCCACCTGTCAGTCAGAAAGCTGGAGATCCACTGGCAGGTGGAGAGGGGCACCTTGAGCTGGAGGAGTTTCTGATGAAGAATGCCTGGGATGATGGTGTTGAACGCTGAGCTGAAGTCGACAAACAGGATCCTGGCGTACGTCCCTGGGGAGTCGAGGTGTTGCAGGATGTAGTGTAGCCCCATATTCACTGCATCATCCACTGACCTGTTTGACCGGTAGGCAAACTGCAGTGGGTCCATCAGGGGGCCTGTGACGACCTTCAGGTGGTTCAGCACCAATCTCTCCAAGGATTTCATGACCACAGAGGTCAAGGCAACAGGTCTGTAGCCGTTCAATCCTGTAACAGAGGGTTTCTTGGGAACTGGAATGATGATGGAGCGTTTGAAGCAGGAAGGCACTTCACACAGCTCCAGTGATCTATTAAAGATCCGGGTGAAGATGGGGGCCAACTCGTTGGAGCAGACTCTCAGGCAGGACGGAGACACACCATCAGGTCCTGCAGCCTTCTTGATCTTTTGTCTCTGAAAGACCCGGCGCACCTCCTCTTCACAGATCGTTAGTGCTGGTGGGAGGTCAGAGTGGAGGAGGGATGGAGTTCCTGGGGCTGCAGATAATCCTTTTGTGTGGGTGGGAGGTGAAAACTGTAGGTTCTTTTCAAACCTACAGTAAAAGCTGTTTAGGTCGTTAGCCAGCTGGAGGTTTTCCACAGGGTGGGGGGATGGTCTCCTATAGTTGGTGATATTCTGCAGGCCTCTCCAAACAGAAGCAGAGTTGTTGGCTGAGAAGTTTTGTTGTAACTTCTCACTGTAGCTCCTCTTAGCAAGCCTGATCTCCTTCGTCAGCATGTTTCTGGCCCGCTTGTACAGAGTCCAGTCACCAGTCCTGTAGGCCTCCTCCTTGGTCTGACGTAGCTGCTTCAGTTTAGGAGTGAACCAGGGTTTATTGTTGTTGTATGTGCAGAAGGTCTTGGTCTGCACACACATGTCCTCACAAAAACTGATGTATGATGTCACAGTGTCAGTGAGTTCATTTAGGTTAATGGCTGCATCTTCAAAAACACTCCAGTCTGTGCAGTCAAAGCAGGCTTGTAACTCCAGCTTTGATTCCTCAGTCCATTTCTTCACAGTCCTTTCAACAGACTTGGAAGTTTTTAGTTTCTGTCTGTATGTTGGAATAAGATGGAGCAGACAGTGGTCAGAAAAACCCAGAGCTGCACGGGGGACGGCATGATAGGCATTTCTTAAAACTGTGTAACAGTGGTCGAGTGTATTTGTGTCCCTGGTGGGACATTTAATATGTTGTCTGTATTTAGGAAGCTCATTTGCGAGATTAGCTCTATTGAAATCACCCAGAATGATAAGCAGAGAGTCTGGATGTTTTTCCTCCACCTCTGCTATCTGGTCAGCGAGGTGCTGCAGTGCCTCCGTTGTACAAGCAGCAGGCGGGATATAAATTCCGACCAGAATAAACGAGGAGAACTCTCGCGAATAAAAGGGTTTACAGTTTATGAACAGTGACTCTAGGTTAGGGCTACAAAACTTCTTCAACACTGTGACATCAGTACACCAACCTTCGTTTATGTAGAAGCAGATTCCACCACCTTTAGTCTTTCCAGAGAATTCTCGGCTGAAAGAGAATTGGCTCAGAGGTTCTATGAAGATTGCAAAGAGCAGTGGAGACAAGGGGCAGCCCTGACGACATCCTCTTTCCAGTTCAAAAGATGATGATAATTTACCGTTAATCCTTATTTTAGCTGTTGGTTTTTTATATAATGCCTGGATAGTTCTAATGAGGTTATTATGAAAATTGAAACTGGATAAGATTCTATATAGGAAAGACTAGTCAACCGAATCAAATGCTTTTTCAGCATCTAATCCCAATATGGCTGCATTTAAATTATATTTTTTTATATGATGAATTATGTGTAAAGTGCGTCTAATGTTATCTTGTGTCTGTCTTTGTCTTATAAAACCTGTTTGGTCTAAATGAATTAAGTCTGTCAGTATATTTTCTAACCTTTTGGCAAGGATAGCGGTAAAACGTTTATAGTCCTGATTTAACACACTGATTGGTCTGTAGTTGGAGCAGTCTAGTTTATCCTTTTCAGGTTTAGGTATGACTGCAATGACCCCTTCTCTCCAGGAGGGGGGGATTTCCCCTGTGTGGAGGACATAGTTAAATGTTTTCAGGAGGAGAGTAGATAGTTGCTGTTGAAAGGTTAAGATAAGATAAGATAAGATAAGCCTTTATTAGTCCCACAACGGGGAAATTCCAGGATTGCAACAGCACAGGGATAGCAACACTCAGAGCAACAATCAGAAGGCAAGAAAAAAACAAGCAAGCAAGAGCAGCTAATATACATATGTACGTATTACTATAAAATATATATATATACACACACACACAGACACACAGTGCAGAGCATTGTAGCTGGATGGAATAAATATATGAATATATGAACACACAGTGCAGAGCATTGTAGCTAGATGGAATAAATATGTAAATATATAAACACCCACAGTACGGAGCATTGCAGCTAGGTGGAATAAATATGCAAGTATATAAACACACACAGTGCGGAGCAATGTAGCTAGATGGAATAATATGTAGATATATAAATATATAAACACACCCAGTGCTGAGCATTGTAGCTAGATGGAATAAATATGTAAATATATAAACACACACAGTGCAGAGCATTGTTGCTAGATGGAATGAAACAGCATAACCGTCTACTTAGTTATCCTACATGGTATGATTATGTGCCCATACATATTCTCACCCTCCATAGCGACCGGTATGTTCCTAGTTGTATGCCGGAGGGGACCATTGTGTAAGTCTATTGCATCTTTTGCATTCAAAAAACTATTAGTTTGTTACGTCTTTTTGCTATCTCTGCGAGCAGCCCTGCTTAGGTTGTACAGTCTGACAGCCGTTGGTAGGAAGGACCTACGAAACCTCTCGGTTGTGCACCTGGGATGATGTAGTCTGCTGCTAAATGAGCTCCTCAGTGCATTCAGTATGTCCTGCATAGGGTGGAACTCGGACTCCAGCAGAGATGACAGTTTAGCCACCGTCCTTCTCTCTCCTATCTCCTCCATCGGATCAAGGTTTTGTACCACTCTGCTGTATAGCCATCTGCTCCTGGGGATTTGTTAGCTTTAAGTTTCATAATTCCTTTTTCTAATTCTTTAGGTTGTATTTCTGACAGTAGTGTTTTATTTTGTGACTCAGTAAGTTGGGGAAGATTTAATGTATTTAGGAAGGCTTCGGATGCGTTTTTGTGTTTTTTGAGGGAGAATAAGTTCTTGTAGTAATTCTCAAAGCTTTTAAGAATTTCCTGAATTCTAAATTTTATTTTCTTTGATACTGGGTCTCTGATTTTGTAGACTGATCTCTCTGTTTGTTGTTTCCTCAGTTTATAGGCTAGTAATTTTGCAGATTTGCTACCTGTTTCATAATATTTTTGTTTCAGAAATGTAAGTTTCTTCTGGATTTCTATTGTGTAGATCTCATTTATTTGTTTTTTAATTTCCTTAATTTTGAGCGAGTCATTAGAATGAGTGTTGTCTTTGTGCTCTTTTTCTAGTTTCTTAAGTTCTGACTCTAATGTGATTAGTTTTTCTTGTCTCAGTTTCTTTTGGGTTGCCAGTTTTGCGATAATCTTTCCCCTTATTACAGCTTTGCATGCGTCCCACAGTATTAAAGGAGATACTTCTCCATTATCATTTTCTTCCAAATATAGATAAGATAAGATAAGCCTTTATTAGTCCCACAATGGGGAAATTTCAGGATTGCAACAGCACAGGGATAGCAACACTCAGAGCAACAATCAGAAGGCAAGAGAAAAAACAAGAGCAGCAAGTATACATATGTACATATAAATATAAATATATACTGTATATATATAGACACACAGTGCGAAGCATTGTAGCTAGATGGGATAGATACATAAATATATAAACACAGTGCGGAGCATTGTAGCTGGATGGAATAAATATACGAGTATATAAACACACAGTGCGGAGTATTGTAGCTAGATAGAATGAATATGTGAATATATAAACACACAGTGCGGAGCATTGTAGCTAGATGGAATAAATATGTAGATATATAAACACACACAGTGCAGAGCATTGTAGCTAGATAGAATAAATATGTAAATATATAAACACACACAGTGCGGAGCATTGTAGCTAGATGGAATAAATATGTAAATATATAAACACACACCGTGCGGAGCATTGTAGCTAGATGGAATGAAAGAGCACAACCGTCTACTTAGTTATCCTACATGGTATGATTATGTACCCATACATATTCTCACCCTCCATAGCGACTGGTATTTTCCTAGTTGTATACCAGAGGGGACCATTGTGTAAGTCTATTGCATCATTTGCATTCAAAACTATTAGGTTGTCACGTCTTTTTGCTATCTCTGCGAGCAGCCCTGCTTAGGTTGTACAGTCTGACAGCTGTAGGTAGGAAGGACCTGCGAAACCTCTCGGTTGTGCACCTAGGATGATGTAGTCTGCTGCCAAATGAGCTCCTCAGTGCATTCAGTATGTCCTGGATAGGGTGGAACTCCGACTCCAGCAGAGATGACAGTTTAGCCACCATCCTTCTCTCTCCTATCTCCTCCACTGGGTCAAGGCACTGCCCCAGGACAGAGCTAGCTTCCTTGATCAGTTTGTTCAGTCTCTTCCTATCGGCTGCTGTAATGCCACTGCCCCAGCAGACCACTCCAAAAGTGATGGCTGATGCCACCACCGTGTCATAGAATGTCTTCAGCAGCGCCCCTTGTACACCAAAAGACCTGAGTCTCCTCAGTAGGAACAGCCTGCGCTGTCCCTTCTTGTAGAGTGCGTCAGTATTGTGTGGCCAGTCTAGTTTATTGTTCAGATGAACACCCAGGTACTTATAGGATGTCACCATCTCGATGTCTGTTCCCTGTATATTTACTGGTGCTGTGAGGGGTTGTCCTTGCCTGCGGCAGTCCACCACCAGCTCCTTAGTTTTCCTCGCATTGATCTGGAGGCAGTTCCGATGGCACCAGTCCACGAAGTCCTGGATAAGTCCTCTGTACTCAGCTTCATCTCCATTGGAGATGAGGCCAACGATCGCAGAGTCATCAGAGAACTTCTGTAGATGGCAGTGTGTTGTGTTGTGTGAGAAGTCCGCAGTATAAAGGGTGAACAGGAAGGGAGCCAAAACCGTTCCCTGGGGGGCCCTCGTGCTACCGATGATCGTGTTGGACACACAGTCCCGGGTTCTCACAAACTGAGGCCGGTTTGTGAGGTAGTCCAGGATCCATGATGACAGGTGCTGATCCACCCCTGCGCAAAGCAGCTTGTCCTTCAGGATCATCGGTTGGATGGTGTTGAAAGCACTGGAGAAGTCAAAGAACATGATCCTCACCGCATTCCCGGGCTTCTCCAGGTAGGACAGAGAACGGTGAAGGAGGAAGATCACCGCATCCTCCACCCCAATGCCATGCTGGTAGGCGAACTGGAGTGGATCCATCGCTGGTCCCACCAGGGGGCGGAGGTGAGCAAGGAGCAGTCTCTCCAGGGTCTTCATCATGTGGGACGTCAAGGCCACTGGTCTGTAGCTGTTCAGATCTTTGGGGTGGGAAGTCTTTGGTACAGGTACCACACAAGATGTTTTCCACAGCTGTGGTACCCTCCCCAGCTTCAGGCTCAGATTGAAGATGTACTCCACAATCCCACACAGCTGGTCTGCACAGGACTTGAGGAGCTTTGCGCTGATGCCGTCCAGTCCCGATGCCTTCCTCGCCTTGATCTTCCTCAGCTCCGTCCTCACCTGGGTCTTAGTGAGGGTCAGGTTGGGGGGCTGTGTGTTGGGAGTGGGGGGGTGTTGGTGGAGTGGGGAGTGGGCAGCAGGACTTGATGTCTTTAGAGGCAGCAGTGGTTGCTGTGCAGTCAGGGAGGAGGGCGGTTGGTCAAACCTATTGAAAAACAGATTCAGATTGTTCGCCCACTCCCTGCCCCCTGTGGCCTTGGGGCAGGTATTCTGGAGCCCAGAGATGGTTTTAAGGTTTCTCCAGACCCCGCTGATGTCGCTCTGTTGGAGCTTGTCCTCCATCTTCTTCCTGAAGCTGTCCTTGCCTTCTCTGATCTTTCTCCTCAGCTCCCTCTGTACGGACTTCAGCATCTTCCCTGTTCCCCGACCTGAAGATCCTCTTCTTCTCTCTCAGAAGTGTTTTTATCTCAGGGTTGATCCAGGGTTTGTTGTTTGAGCAACACCGTATGGTCTTGGTGGGAACGGTGTTGTCCACACAGAAGCTGATGTAGTCCGTGATGGTGTGAGTGAGGCCATCGATGTCCTCACCATGTGGATCGCAGAGCTGCTCCCAGGTGGTGGTTTCAAAACAGCCCTTTAGAGTGTCCATTGCCTCCTCAGACCATAACTTCACTGTGCGCATGGCCGGAGGTTGTCTGTGCACTAGGGGTTTGTACACCGGCCGGAGATGAACCAAGTTGTGATCCGATCTCCCGAGTGGGGGGAGTTGTGATGAGGTGTACACCTCCTTTGCGTAGAATAAGTCCAGTGTTTTATTGTCTCTAATGTGGCATGTGACATACTGGGTAAACGTGGGTAGAATGGGAGACAGTGAAACATGGTTGAAATCGCCTGAGATGAGGAGAAGAGCATCTGGGTGTTCTGTCTGCAGCCTGCCAGTTACTGAATGGATGACGTCACGCGCTGTCCCAGCGTTCGCCATCGGATTTGCATAAACAACAATGCAGATCACGTGTGAGTATTCCCTCGGGAGATATGTAGGCCACATGCTAACAGCTAGCAACTCAATGTCTTTGCTGCAGTGTTGTTGTTTAACAGTGATATGTCCCGGTCTGCACCAGTTGTTGTTAACATACATTATCACTCCACCACCCCTTGCTTTGCCACTGTCTGATGTTCGGTCTGCCCGTATCGCATGGAAACCCTCCAGTTCAATGTTAGCATCTGCTGCTAATTCAGTTAGCCAAGTCTCTGTGAATAGAAACAGGCTACACTCCCGGTATATACTATCGTAGCGGGAGATAGCCGCAAGCTCATCTACCTTTCCCAGTAACGATCATACATTCCCCATAACAACGGATGGAAGGGTGGGTCTGTACCTTATATTTCTTGCCTTCCGCTTAACTCCAGCACGGCACCCACGGCGTTTTTGCCTCAGTTCTCCCGGTATGTTGAATTTTTCCACTAGCACCGGGTGGCGGTTGAGTGCTAACAGCTCTTCCCTCCTGTACCGTCTCCTGTTATAAACAGTGGCTCCGTCCACCGGCTCGGGAGACATTTGGGGCGATCTGTGTGTCCGTGATATAAATGGAGTGAAAGGTGTGCCGGATCAGAGAGTTGTCACCGGATCAAAAGAGAGAGGAAGGCAAAAAAAAAGACTCAGAATTGAGCCGCTGTTGCAAAAGGCAGCCAACTCGTGTGGCGCCGGAAGTGGGAAAAAAAAAATATCTGAGAATATCTGATTCCAATTCATCTTTCAGTGGTCCTTTCAGCACATTTGAATTTAACCTCCAAGAAAATATATTATTTGTGTATTTTGGGATATTTAAGTCCATATAGATCGGACTGTGGTCAGAGAGATCCATCAGTCCTATTTTACATGTTTTTACTCTTCCAATGTCTCTATTAAACATAAAAAAATAGTCAATCCTTGAGTGTGATGAATGTGGTGCTGAGTAAAATGTATAATCCAATGTCATGATTATCATGGATTATCATTATCCAATGATAATCCAATGTCATGGTTTGGTCAGATAAAACTGAAACAGAGGAAATCCTTGGATCAGGTAGTCAGATGGTCCAGTCGTTTGCTTGGTGAGTCACAGCTGAGCCTGACATCCCTGTACACCAGACAAGTACAGAGGATGGCCGACTCGATTTTAAATGATGACTCCCACCCTTTGCACTGCAACTTTCAGCTTCTTCCCTCCAGACGGAGGTTTGCTGACCCAAAAAGTAGAACCCAGCGCTACAAAAACAGCTTTGTCCCTGCTGCTGTCAAAGAGTTGAACAAGCTATAAAATTATATTGTACATATTCTATATTTACCTATTTTGTAAGATGTGTGCCTGTGCTTGTGTCTATGTTGAATGTAATTAGTGGCTTGTAAATATGGATGTCACCAACTGCAAAACAAATCTACCTACGGGTACAAATAAAGTAACCTGAACCTGAACCTAATCTTTTACACTGGGGTTGAGTTCCCTCCACACGTCACAGATTCCCATTTCTTTTAGTAGCATCCGAGTTTTTCTACTTTGAGTGTTATTTTGATGTGGAGAATCACCTGATGCATCCCAGTATGGATTCAGTCTTAGATTGAAGTCTCCACCACATATCACTAAACCTTTGGCTTTAGTTATCATTAGGTCAAATACATTTTTATAAAATTTCCAGTTAGCCCCTGGAGGTGCATATACATTCAGCAGGGTGATATCTTCTCCCTCTAGCCAACCAAGTACCATGCTAAATCTCCCTTCTTTATCTTTGTGTTCTGAATTTTTTTCAAACATAATTTTGGTTGAGATCAATGTTGCTACCCCCCTCCTCCTCCCTGACTTATATAAGGATGAAGAGATCAGTTTAAACCCTTGTCTATTAAGTTTAGTGTGCTCCAAGTCTGTTAGGTGGGTTTCCTGTAAAAATATTATTCCTGCTTTGTCTTTTTTCATTTTGCCAAGAATCTTGGATCTTTTAACTGGATTCAGGATCCCTTTTACTTTATATGAGATTATTTTGGTTACACCCTGTTTCTCCACTGTGTTGTCTTATTTAGTATAACAGTGTAGTGGCCCTCATTTATGCTACTCAGAAACTGAAAGAACATTAAGAACATAAAAAACATTAAAAAAGGTCTTCCTGAGCTGAGGTCTTTTTAGTGACCTTAGAAGAGCCTTGATGGTGCATTGGCTCTGAGGGAAATTCCTCAAACTCTGTTACGTGTTGAGGGCCCTCTCTTACCCCTGTAAGTTGTCCCATGTTTTTAACGTGAATTTCAGATCCCAATCCGAACTTGTAATGATTTTTTTTTTTATGCCTATACCCTATGAAATTGTGCGCAACCTCCCACCACCGTCACAGCAAACAATCACGTTAATACAGTATTTGTTAGTGTGGGGAGTTCATGTGATTCATTGTCACATTTCTATTTCAACAAGTTTTTTTTTTTTTTTTAAAGACCTACTTGTTTCTAATATTATGACTGTTCCATAAAATGTTTTACCACTTGCTGACTCTGCATCTCCTTTAATGTTTGTTACCTTGTAGGAGGAGGGTTGGATGTGCAGATTGACTAAAAATATCGTTATTCCCTCCTGAAAGCGTTCAGTTTTTCCTTGTAGCCCTGGCGCTGGGTTTCCCGCTGCTGGCCCGTGGATTTTGAGGGTCTCTGTGCGCACCACGTTTGAACCTTGATTCTTTCGATCGGGTCTGCTGCAGGTTTATACACCGTTACCGGGAGCCCTCTTCTCGCCATATCCCTGGTTGCTTCTTCCGCCAAGTTGTAGAGACACGTCTCTTCCCCATAAAAAACCCACAGCTTCACCGGAAATGGAGTTTGAAAGCGTAGTTTCTTCTCTCTTAGTACCTTTTTAGCGTCGTTGTATTCCCAACGCTTTTTAAGGACCTCCGGGGCGTAGTCGTGCTCCACAAAAACTTTTCTTTCTTGGTGCATAAATCCTTTTTTCTGCCAAGCCAGTCTCAAAACCTCTTCTTTTGTTCTGAAGTTGGAAAACTTCCCCACCACCGATCATGGGGGCGCTTCCACCGACGGCCTTGGGGCTAATGAACGGTGCGCCCTTTCTATCTTCAAGTCGGTGGATTGGGGAATTTCCAACTTCTCTCTCAGTATGGATTCCACGCATGCAGCCATTGTGGTGAAACCGTCCTCCACTCCTTCTTTCAGACCATGAATTCTTATGTTGGCCCTTTTTAGTCTTCCTTCTTGGTCGGTTAGCTTAGCCTCCAGTCTTGTCTGTCGTTTGAGTAATTCCAGCACGGTTTCTTCCAGCCCTTTTATTCTTTCCTCTGCTTCCATGATTCGGTCCTCAGCCTGGTCCACTCTGTTGTTTGTCCTTTTTATTTCATCTTTAATTTCATGAAATTCGGCCCAACACTCTCGGCGAAATTCTCTTAATTCTTGAATTATCGTTTTTAAGCTAACCGTGTTGCTAGCCTCATTCAGCTCCTCTGTTTACAAGTGGATATTGTCCTCCAGGTCAGATTCTCCGGCCGATGCTTGTCTTGGCCTGGCAAATGTCGATCTCTTCTGTTTTCCTTTAGGCATGATGACTGTCTTTTGATTTTCACTCTTCCAAAAATCTGTTAAATCTGATTTTCAAGGTATTTTCACGGATGGGGTCTTGGAGCTTCAGCGTTAAGCTACTATCACCATGGTGTCCAGACTGGAAGTCACAATGAAGGATTTTTAATGAATTAATTGGTAAATTCCTCTGTAAAATAAGTATTTGGTCAATAACAAAAGTTCATCTCAATACTTTGTTATATACCCTTTGCTGCACGGTGGCGCAGTGGTTTAGCACTGTGGCAGCACAGTTTTACCCTTGGCCGGGGGATCGCGGGGATCATGAGATCGTGGGTTCGATCCCAGCCCCCGACCAACAGTGAGCTGTGTGGAGTTTGCATGTTCTCCCCGTGTTGTGTGGGTTTACTCCGGGATTTCTCTGGTTTCCTCCCGCATACCAAAAACATGTAGGTTTAGGGCGCTCGCGCAGGCAGCAACCGGCAGCCGGTGGCTTGTCACCAGACTGCAAACCAAATCTACCTACGGGCACAAATAAGTAACAAAAAAAAAAAAAAATACCCTTTGTTGGCAATGACAGAGGTCAAACGTTTTCTGTAAGTCTTCACAAGGTTTTCACACACTGTTGCTGGTATTTTGGCCCATTCCTCCATGCAGATCTCCTCTAGAGCAGTGATGTTTTGGGGCTGTTGCTGGGCAACACGGACTTTCAACTCCCTCCAAAGATTTTCTATGGGGTTGAGATCTGGAGACTGGCTAAGCCATTCCAGGACCTTGAAATGCTTCTTATGAAACCACTCCTTCATTGCCCGGGCAGTGTGTTTGGGATCATTGTCATGCTGAAAGACCCAGCCACGTTTCATCTTCAATGCCCTTGCTGATGGAAGGAGGTTTTCACTCAAAATCTCACAATACGGGGACTTCCGGTCTGGACGCCATGGCGACTGCAGCTTAACACTGAAGCTCTCAGACCCAATCCAGGATAACACCTTGAAAATCAAACTTAACGGATTTTTGGAGGAGTGAAAATCAAAAGACAAAATCATCATGTCTAAAGGAAAACAGAAGAAACTGAAATTCTCCAGGCCAGGACACGTATCGGCCGGAGAATCTGAACTGGAAGATCTCCGTTCAGAAGACAAGGAACTGGTGATAGCTAACAAAAGGGTTAGCCTGAAATCACTATTTGAGGAGCTACGACGATTTCGCCGAGAAGTTACGGCCGAATTTCGGGAATTCAGAGAAGAATTGAAAAGGACAAACAGCAGAGTGGACCAGGCCGAGAACCGAATCTTGGAAACAGAAGATCGAATAAAAGTGCTCGAAGATTCTGTGCTGGACCTATGCAAAAGACAAGCAGCTATAGAGGCTAAGCTAACCGACCAAGAAGGAAAACAAAGAAGAGACAACATAAGAATTCATGGTCTGATAGAAGGAACCGAAAATGGTTTTAACTCAATGGCAGAATGCGTGGAATCCTTACTAAGAGAGAAATTGGATATTCCACAAACCACCGACTTGAAGATAGAAAAGGCACATCGTTCATTAGCCGCTAGGCCGGCGGTGGAAGCGCCCCCACGTTCGGTGTTGGTAAGATTTTCCAATTTCAAAATAAAACAAGAGGTTGTAAGACTGGCCTGGCAGAAAAAAGGATTTATGCACCAGGAGAGAAAAGTCTACGTGGAACACGATTACGCCCCGGAGGTCCTTAAAAAGCGCAGGGAATACAATGACGCGAAAAAGGTGTTAAGAGAGAAGAAATTGCGCTTTCAGACACCATTTCCTGCGAAGTTAAGGGTCTTCTACGGCGATGAAACGTGTCTCTATAATTCGGCGGAAGAAGCAACAGCTGACATGGCGAAAAGAGGGCTCCCGGTAACGGTATTTAAACCCGCAGCAGACCCGAGTGAGAAGATCAAAGCGCAAACATGGACAACACAAAGACCCTCAAAATCCACGGACCAGCAGCGGGAAACCCAGCACCAGAGCGTCGCGGATAAACTATCCGTTTTCAGGTTGGAATAGCGACCTTTTTTTTTTTTTTTTTTTTTTTCCTTTCTCTTGAATCAATCCGCACATCCAACCCCCCTCATACAAGGTAACAAACTTTAAAGGAGATGCATATTCAGCATGTGGTAAAACATTTCATGGAACAATCATATTATTTGAAACAAATAAATCTTTGTAATAAAAAAAAAAAAAAAAACTTGTTAAAATAGAAATGTGACAATAATCCACATGTTCTCCTCATACTAACAAATACTGTTTTTGCGTGAATGTTTGATGTGATGGGGGTGGGAGGGTGCACACAATTTCACAGGGTTTAGGCATAAAAGGAAAAAAAAAATCATTACAAGTTTGGATTGGGTTCTGAAACTCACGTTAAAAGCATGGGACTACTTTCAGTGGTAAGAGAGGGCCCTCAACACGTAACAGAGTTTGAGGAATTTCCCTCAGGGCCTTCACTCCATCAAGGCTCTTACAGGGTCTTTAAAAAGACCTCAGCTCAGGAAGTTCTTATGACAGCTTTTTGTTTTAAAGTTTTTTACACTATGTTCTTAATGTTTTTCTTGTTTTTAATGTTCTTTCAGTTTCTGAGTAGCACAAAAGAGGGCCACCACACAGTTATACTAAACAAAACAACACAATGGAGAAACAGGGTGTAACCAAAATAATTTCATATAATGTAAAAGGAATCCTGAATCTAGTTAAAAGATCCAAGATTCTAGGCAAAATGAAAAAAGACAAAGCAGGAATAATATTTTTACAAGAAACCCACCTAACAGACGTGGAACACAATAAACTCAGTAGACAAGGGTTTAAAATGATCTCTTCATCTTCATATAAATCAGGGAGGAGGAGGGGAGTAGCGACATTGATATCAACCAAAATTACATTTGAAAAAAAATCAGAACACAAAGATAAAGAAGGGAGATACAGTTTGGTAACTGGGCGGCTAGAGGGAGAAGATATCACCCTGCTGAATGTGTATGCTCCCCCAGGGGCTAACTGGAAATTTTATAAAAATGTATTCGACCTAATGATAACTAAAGCTCAAGGTTTAGTGATATGTGGTGGGGACTTCAATCTTAGACTGAATCCATACTGGTATGCTTCTGGTAATTCCCCACATCAAAATAACACCCAAAACAGGAAGACTCGGATGCTACTAAAAGAATTGGGAATCTGTGACGTGTGGAGGGAACTCAACCCCAGTGTAAAAGACTATACATTTTACTCAACTCCACATTCATCTTACTCAAGGATTGACTATTTTTTTATGTTTAATAGAGACATTGGAAGAGTAAAAACATGTAAAATAGGACTGATGGATCTCTCCGACCACAGTCCGATCTATCCATCCATCCATCCATCCATCTTCTACCGCTTTTCCGGAGGTCCGGGTCGCGGAGGCAGCAGTTCAAGCAGAGAAGCCCAGACTTCCCTCTCCCCAGCCACCTGCTCCAGCTCTTCAGAGGGGATACCAAGGCGTTCCCAGACCAGCTGGGAGACATAGTCTCTCCACCGAGTCCTGGGTCTGCCCCGGGGTCTCCTCCCAGTGGGACGTGCCTGAAACACCTCAAGTGGGAGGCGTCCAGGAGGCATCCTAATCAGATGCCCATACCACCTCAACTGACTCCTTTCAATGTGGAGGAGCAGCGGTTCTACTCTGAGCCTCTCCCGGATGACTGAGCTCCTCACCCTATCTCTGAGGGTGAGTCCAGCAATCCTACGGAGAAAGCTCATTTCAGCCGCTTGTATCCGCGATCTCGTTCTTTCGGTCATTACCCAAAGCTCGTGACCATAGGTGAGAGTAGGAACGTAGATTGACTGATAAATCGACAGCTTTGTCTTAGAACTAAGCTCCCTCTTCACCACAACAGACCGGTACAACGTCCGCATCACTGCAGATGCTGCTCCAATCCGTCTGTCGATCTCTCGCTCCATTCTCCCCTCACTCGTGAACAAGACCCCAAGATACTTAAACTCCTCCACTTGGGGCAGGAGCCTGTCCCCAACCCAGAGAGGACAATCCACCTTTTTCCGGCTGAGGACCATGGACTCGGACTTGGAGGTGCTGATTCTCATCCCAGCCGCTTCACACTCAGCGGCAAACCGTCCCAGCAAGAGCTGTAGGTCATTGCTGGATGAAGCCAACAGGACAACATCATCTGCAAACAACAGAGATGAGATCCTGTGGTCACCAAGCATGACACCCTCCATTCCCTGGCTGCGCCTAGAAATCCTATCCATAAAAATTATGAACAGGATCGGTGACAAAGGGCAGCCCTGGCGGAGTCCAACTCTCACTGGGAATGACTCCGACCGAGTGTTGGCAATACGAACCAAACTCTCACAACGGTCATACAGAGACCGAATAGCTCGTAACAACAAGCCCGATACCCCATACTCCCGAAGCACCTCCCACAAAAATCCACGAGGGACGCGGTCAAATGCCTTCTCCAAGTCCACAAAACACATGTAAACTGGTTGGGCAAACTCCCACAAACCCTGGAGAATTCTCGAGAGGGTAAAGAGCTGGTCCGATGTGCCACGGCCAGGACGAAAACCACATTGCTCCTCCTGAATCCGAGGTTCGACCAACGGCCGGACTCTCCTCTCCAGTACCTTGGCATAGACCTTCCCAGGGAGGCTGAGGAGTGTGATCCCTCTAAAGTTGGAGCACACCCTCCGGTCCCCTTTTTTAAAGAGAGGAACCACCACCCCGGTTTGCCATGCCAAAGGCACTGCCCCCGACCTCCACGCAATGTTGCAGAGGCGTGTCAACCATGACAACCCAACAACATCCAGGGCCTTGAGGTACTCGGGGCGAATCTCGTCCACCCCTGGGGCCCGGCCACCAAGGAGATTTTTAACCACCTTGGCGACCTCAGCCCCTGTGATAGGCGAGTCATCCCCCTCGTCCCCAAACCCTGCTTCCTCTGTGGAAGGCATATCAGTGGGATTGAGGAGATCCTCGAAGTATTCCTTCCACCGCCCGACGATGTCCCCAGTCGAAGTCAACAGTATCCCATCCGCACCATACACAGTGTGGACGGGGAGCTGCTTTCCCCTCCTGAGCCGCCGGACAGTTTGCCAGAATCTCTTTGAGGCCGACCGAAAGTCTTGTTCCATTGCCTCACCAAACTCCTCCCATACCCGGGTTTTTGCTTCAGCAACCACCTGAACTGCACTCCGCTTGGCCTGCCGGTACACCTCAGCTGCTTCGGGAGTCCCACAAGCCAACCAAGCTTGATAGGACTCCTTCTTCAGCTTAATGGCCCCCCTCACCACTGGTGTCCACCACTTGGTTCGGGGGTTGCCACCACGAGATGCACCGACCACCTTGCGGCCGCAGCTCTGGGCAGCCGCTTCAACAACAGAGGTGGAGAACATGGCCCATTCAGACTCCATGTCTCCAGACTCCCTCGGAATGTGGTTGAAGTTCTTCCGGAGGTGGGAGTTGAAGACCTCCCGGACAGGGGCCTCAGCCACACGCTCCCAGCACACCCTCACTATACGTTTGGGTCTACCAGGTCTGAATGGCTTCCTCCCCTGCCATCGGATCCAACTCACCACCAGGTGGTGATCAGTTGACAGCTCTGCACCTCTCTTTACTCGGGTGTCCAAGACATACGGTCGCAGGTCTGATGACACGATAACAAAATCGATCATCGACCTGCGACCTAGGGTGTCCTGGTGCCAGGTGCACATATGGACACCCTTATGCTTGAACATGGTGTTCGTTATGGACAGACTGTGGTTAGCACAGAAGTCCAATAACTGAACACCACTCGGGTTCAGATCGGGCAGGCCGTTCCTCCCAATCACCCCCCTCCAGGTTTCACTGTCGTTGCCCACGTGCGCATTGAAGTCCCCCAGTAGGACAATGGAGTCTCCAAGAGGAGCACCCTCCAGCACCCCAGTCACAGACTCCAAAAAGGGTGGGTACTCTGAAACATCATTTGGTGCATAGGCACAAATGATGGTCAGGACCCGTTTCCCAACCCGAAGGCGCAGGGAAGCAACCCTTTCGTCCACCGGGGAAAACTCCAATATAGAGGCAGCAAGGTGGGGCGATACAAGAATACCCACCCCTGCTCGTCGCCTCTCGCCCGGGGCAACTCCAGAAAAGGCCAAGCTCCAGCCCCTCTCCAGGAGACTGGTTCCGGAACCAGAGCTGTGTGTTGAGGTGAGGCCGACTATATCTAGCCGGTATCTCTCAACCTCGTACACCAGCTCAGGCTCCTTCCCCACCAGAGAGGTGACATTCCACGTACCAAAAGCCAGTTTAGAAAGCTTGGGATCAGTCCGCCAAGGTCTCCGTCTTTGACCGCCACCTGATCCACATAGCACCGGACCCCCATGATCCCTCCTGCAGGTGGTGAGCCCACTGGAGGGCGGACCCATGTAACTCCTTCGGGCTGAGCCCGGCCGGGTCCCATGGGTGGAAACCCGGCCACCAGACGCTAGCCTTCGAGCCCCTCCCCCAGGCCTGGCTCCAGGGTGGGGCCCCGGTAACCCCATACCGGGCGGGGTACACTGAATCCTTGATATACAATTCATGAGAGTCTGTTGGATCGTTCTTAGTCTGGCCCTTCACCCAGGACCAGTTTGTCTTGGGAGACCCTATCAGAGGCAAATTGCCCCGGACAACATAGCTCCTGGGATCACTGGGGCACGCAAACCCCCCCACCACGATAAGGTGACGATCCATGAGGGGGAGTCCGATCTACATGGACTTAAATATCCAAAAATACACAAATAATACATTTTCTTGGAGGTTAAATTCAAATGTCCTGAAAGGACCATTGAAAGATGAATTGGAATCAGATATTCTCAGATATTTGGAAGATAACGATAATGGAGAAGTATCCCCTTTAATACTGTGGGATGCATGCAAAGCTGTAATAAGAGGAAAGATTATTGCAAAACTGGCAACCCAAAAGAAACTAAGACAAGAAAAACTATCCACATTAGAGTCAGAACTTAGGAACCTAGAAAAAGAACACAAAGGCAACACTCATTCTACTGACTCGCTCAAGATTAAGGAAATTAAAAACCAAATAAATGAGATCTACACAATAGAAATCCAGAAGAAACTTACATTTCTGAAACAAAAATACTATGAAGCAGGCAGTAAATCGGCAAAATTGCTAGCCTATAAATTGAGGAAACATCAAACAGAAAGAGCAATCTACAAAATCAGAGACCCAGTATCAAAGGAAATAAAATTCAGAATTCAGGATATTCTTAAAAACTTCGAGAATTACTATAAGAACTTATACTCCCACAAAAAACATAAAAACGCATCCGAGGCATTCCTAAACACATTAAACCTTCCCCAACTTACGGAGTCACAAAATAAAACACTACTGTCAGAAATACATCCTAAAGAATTGGAAAAAGCAATTATGAAACTTAAAGCTAACAAATCCCCAGGAGCTGATGGCTATACAGCAGAGTGGTACAAAACCTTTAAACAGCAACTATCTCCTCTCCTCCTGAAAACATTTAATTATGTCCTCCACACAGGGGAAATCCCCCCCTCCTGGAGAGAAGGGGTCATTGCAGTTATACCTAAACCTGAAAAGGATAAACTAGAGTGCTCCAACTACAGACCAATCAGTGTACTAAATCAGGACTATAAGCTTTTTACCATTATCCTTGCCAAAAGGTTAGAAAATATACTGACAGACCTAATTCATTTAGACCAAACAGGTTTTATAAGACAAAGACAGACACAAGACAACATTCGACGCACTTTACACATAATTCATCATATAAAAAAATATAACTTAAATTTTTTTTTTTTTTTTTTTTTTTTTTTTTTTTTTGTTACTTATTTGTACCCGTAGGTAGATTTGGTTTGCAGTCTGGTGACAAGCCACCGGCTGCTGGTTGCTGCGTGCGCGAGCGCCCTAAACCTACATGTTTTTGGTATGCGGGAGGAAACCGGAGAAATCCCGGAGTAAACCCGCGCAACACGGGGAGAACATGCAAACTCCACACAGCTCACTGTTGGACGGGGGCTGGGATCGAACCCACAATCTCATGATCCCCGCGATCCCCCGGCCGAGGGTAAACTGTGCTGCCACAGTGCTAAACCACTGCGCCACCGTGCAGCCAAATAAATGCAGTCATATTGGGATTAGATGCTGAAAAAGCATTCGATTCGGTTGACTGGTCTTTTCTATATAGAATCTTATCCAGTTTCAATTTTCATAACAACTTCATTAGAACTATACAGGCATTATATAAAAAACCAACAGCTAAAATAAGGATTAACGGTAATTTATCATCATCTTTTGAACTGGAAAGAGGATGTCGTCAGGGCTGCCCCCTGTCTCCACTGCTCTTTGCAATCTTCATAGAACCTCTGAGCCAATGGATAAGACAAAACCAAAAAATTCAAGGTATTACACTTGGTCAGAAGGAACATAAAATAGCACTCTTTGCTGATGACATTTTAATATACCTAGGGCAGCCGGACACTTCTTTACCAGAACTAACCTCAGTTTTTTCAGAGTATGGAGATTTATCGGGGTACAAATTAAACATGCATAAAACCCAAGTTTTAACATTCAACTATGACCCAAATCATTATTCACTAAGCAAACTCAAAACTAACTGGGAGTCGGAATCTATGAAATATCTGGGGGTCAATATCCCGAAACAACTCAACAAAATTATATCACTAAACTATGATCCACTGGTGACAAAAATAAAATCTGACCTAGCAAGATGGAATATGATACCATTCTTGGGTACTGCACAAAGAATTGAAGCAGTCAAAATGAATATACTTCCACGTCTTCTATACCTTTTCCAAACAATACCGGTAGAACCTCCCAAAAAAACATGGCAGGAGCTGGACAGAAGGATCTCAAGATTCATATGGCAGGGCAAGAGACCTAGAATCAGATATAGAACCCTACAGCTAAACAAAGACAAAGGTGGGCTTGCGCTGCCAAATATCAGGGACTACTTTAAAGCCGCACAAATTAAAACTTTAGTAGAAATATGTAACCCAGTCTACACTGCACAATGGAAGGAGATCAAATGCCAAATAACAAGTGACATCCCCCTACAGGCGATAATAGGGAACAATGCCTTACCTAAGCTTTTGAATAACACTAACCCGTGGATAGAGACCCCACTAAAAATTTGGTTTAAGATAGTCAGAGAGAATCAAACTAAAGAGCCCTATCGACTTCTGCAATGGATCGCCTATGATCAGGACTTTACTCCTAATAAAACAGACACCAGATTTAAAAAGTGGAAGGAGAAAGGGCTGATAAAATATTACGATTTTTTTAAAGGGCAAATCTTAAGAAGTTTTGAAGATTTGAAAAAACAAGGCCTAATAAATCAAGACCTTTATAGGTTCTTCCAGCTTAGACACCACATAAACAATATACTTAAAAAGGAGGTTTTGGAAAGGGCCCAGTCAGGTGTTCTGAAGGTCTTCTTAATGGCATATAAAGGGATCCCAGGGATCAGATACATTTCTAAAATATACCAAGGTCTTCAAGACTTAAAAGGAGACAACACATCTTATATAAAAGAGAGATGGGAAAAAGAGGGGAATTTCACTTTACAACTGGAAATATGGGAAAAGCTAAATAAACAGCAATGGAAAAGTACCTCATCCCTGCAGTGGAGAGAATTTGGATGGAAAAACTTGGCAAGATTTTTCAGAACACCTGCACAAAACAAATTTACCCATAAGGGATTGAACTGTTGGCGCTTGTGTGGTGAAAAGACTGCAAATCATTTTCATGTGTTTTGGTCATGCCCAGTTATCCACCAATATTGGACCAAGGTACAGACAATATTGGGGAAAATATTCAAAATTACAGTTCCCTTTTCTTTTGTAACTTTGTATTTGGGTTTACTACCGGACTCACTGGAAAGACGAGGAGAAAAATACTTATTCAATGTTTTAATATTGGCAAGCAAAAAAGCTCTAACTAAAAAATGGATGTTGAAGGACTGTCCTACACCTGAAGATTGGACTAACGTGATCCAAGACATTTACTCGATGGAAAAGTTGACATTCGCACTGAGACAGGACATGGATGGGTTCATGAACTTTTGGCAACCCTGGACCGCATATGTGTCTTCCATTAGATCTAATCTTTGACAAATACCATTTCAATAATGGTTCCGCTCTTTGTTCCAATGCTACTCAGATGCTCTTTTATCTTTATTTACTTACTTTTTCTTTTTGTTTGTTTTTTACTGGTTTGTTTGTTTTTTTTTTTGTTATTTGTTTTTTGTTTTTTTTTCTCTTTAATTTCACTTTTTCTTTCACTTTAAAAAAAAAAAAAGGGTGTTGTAAGAATTAATCTTCCAATGTTGTCAGATATCAGAAAATAAGGGAACATGTGATGAAAATGTAAACAATGCATTGCTGTAACGACCTGTATACCCTTTACAAAAACTTAAATAAAAAATAATCAATCCTGGAAAAAAAAAAAAAAAAAAAATCTCACAATACATGGCCCCATTCATTCTTTCCTTTACATGGATCAGTCATCCTGGTCCCTTTGCAGAAAAACAGCCCCAAAGCATGATGTTTCCACCCCCATGCTTCACAGTAGGTATGGTGTTCTTTCTCCTCCAAACACGACAAGTTGAGTTTTTACCAAAAAGTTCTATTTTGGTTTCATCTGACCATATGACATTCTCCCAGTCCTCTTCTGGATCATCCAAATGCTCTCTAGCAAACTTCAGATGGGCCTGGATGTGTACTGGCTTAAGCAGGGGGACACGTCTGGCACTGTAAGATTTGAGTCCCTGGCGGCGTAGTGTGTTACTGATGGTAGCCTTTGTTACTTTGGTCCCAGCTCTCTGCAGGTCATTCACTAGGTCCCCCCGTGTGGTTCTGGGATTTTTGCTCACTGTTCTCGTGATCATTTTCACCCTACAGGGTGAGATCTTGCGTGGAGCCCCAGATCAAGGGAGATTATCAGTGGTCTTGTATGTCTTCCATTTTCTAGTAATTGCTCCCACAGTTGATTTCTTCACACCAAGCTGCTTACCTATTGCAGATTCAGTCTTCCCAGCCTGGTGCAGGTCTACAATTTTGTTTCTGGTGTCTTTTGACAGCTCTTTGGTCTTGGCCATAGTGGAGTTTGGAGTCTGACTGTTTGAGGTTGTGGACAGGTGTCTTTTATACTGATAATGAGTTCAAACAGGTGCCATTAATACAGGTAACGAGTGGAGGACAGAGGAGCCTCTTAAAGAAGAAGTTACAGGTCTGTGAGAGCCAGAAATCTTGCTTGTTTGTAGGTGACCAAATACTTATTTTACTGAGGAATTTACCAATTAATTCATTAAAAATCCTTCAATGTGATTTTCTGGATTTTTTTTTTTCTCATTTTGTCTCTCATAGTTGAGGTATACCTATGATGAAAATTGGAGACCTCTCTCATCTTTTAAGTGGAAGAACTTGCACAATTGGTGGCTGACTAAATACTTTTTTGCTCCACAGTACATATTGTATTCAACTTTTAGGTAATATTGTTTCAAGCATTATCTATTGTTGTAATTATGAGAATGTTAAATGCATGAGTGAACTGTGAGTGTGATAGTTTGTTTTTAGGGAGCAGTATCTCAATTTCGTTGCATTGTTTATTAGCAGTGGAATGACAGTAAAGGCACTTTGACTTTGATGCCAATTAACCTAACTTGCATGTTTTTGGCATGTGGGAGTAAACTGGAGAAATCCAGGAGTAAACCCACGCAGACACCTGGAGAACATGCAAACTCCACACAGATCACTGCTGGTCAGTGGCTGGGATCGAACCCAGGATCCCCAGCCAAGGGTGAGTTGCTGTGCTGCCGCAGTGCTAACCACTCCGCCACCGCGCTGCCGCACATTTTATGACATATTTATTAAAAAAAAAAAGACAAAAAGCACCTGGTGAACTATCCAGTTTCCAGTCAATGTGAAATGTTCCACGGGTGGAACACCAGAATTTTAAGAGGTTAAAGATTAAATATTGAACATTTCAAACAGGAGTAGCTCATTTTTCTAAATTAGCTTTAACATTTTTTTTGATGTTATAATCACCACAAAATCACCAACAAACAAAGAACAAGTGAAGCACAACAAGAAAACTCACTGCAACATACCACACCCAAAAGTATATACAGAACACACAGCGTGTGTGTCTATGTGGCCTAGTCAGTGTTATAATAAATAAATAGTGAAGATTAGATAATTACATATTACATAAAGTGCTTGCATACACATATCTCTTAGATCTGCACATACACACACACGCACAGAGATACACAAGTCAAACCCACACATACACCATTTACACATATACATGAATTACTTGCACATACCCAGGTTCTGCACACATACACACATGCACACACAGACAAACTCCACAGAAAAGTCTCTGTTCCTGTTTCCATATATGGGCATGGTGAGAGAGGAAACAACAGGATAGAGGCCATAAAAATGAGCCACCTGAACACCAAGAAGACAGTTTGGACAATGGACATGCATTGTTGGAAAGTTACTGGAAAACGCCCACTAACTGGAAGCCTTTTTATAGCTGTGTTGTTCTTTGTTCCGGGTCCTTTCCAGGAGAGGGAGCTGGGAGGACCCATGGCCATGTACACTGACTCCCTGTGTGGTTCAATAAAATATAAGCTGAGAAATAGTATTTCTTCTGTGATTATTGGTTGGTTAACTGAAAAGATTCTGCTAACTGCCCAAAATTAATTATTACAAAAATGGTGGAGGATGCGGGTATTTAGCCAACTACTTTACTGGCGCAGTGGTTAGCACTGCGGGAGCACAGTTTACCCTCGGCCGGGGAATCTCGGGGATCATGAGATCGTGGGTTCGATCCCTGCCCCCGGCCAACAGTGATCTGTATGGAGTTTGCATGTTCTCCCCGTGTTGTGTGGGTTTACTCCGGGATTTCTCCAGTTTCCTCCCACATGCCAAAAACATGCAGGTTAGGGATATGGGGCGCTTGCGCACGCAGCGACCAGCAGCTGGTGGCTTGTCACCGGACTGCAGAACAAATCTACCTACAGGTACAAAATAAGTCAAAAAAAAAACCCCAAAACAAACTACTTTGACGATGGAAATCGGGAGACAAAGCCTTTGTCTGCATGTCATGGACAATCCGGAGCCCTAACTGATCAGAAGGTGAGCAGAACCTCTTCTAAAAATCTCTGTAGCATTGTCTGTGACATTCAGTCAAAGTAAGTCTTTGGTCCTGTTTTTAAATTGCGATCCACATGGTGAGGACATCGACAGCCTCACTCAGACTATCACGGACTACATCAACTTCTGTGTGGACAACACCATACCCACCAAGATCATACGGTGTTGCTTGAACAACAAACCCTGGATCAACCCTGAGATAAAATCACTACTGAGAGAGAAGGAGAGGATCTTCAGGTCGGGTAACAGGGAGATGCTGAAGGTCCGTACAGAGGGAGCTAAGGAGGAAGATCAGAGAAGGCAAGGACAGCTTCAGGAAGAAGATGGGGGACAAGCTGCAACAGAGCGACATTGGCGGGGTCTGGAGAAACCTCAAAACCATCTCTGGGTTCCAGAATACCTCCTCCCAGGCCACGGGGGGCAGGGAATGGGTGAACAATCTGAACCTGTTTTTTAATAGGTTTGACCAACCGCCCTCCCCCGCCTGCACAACAACCACTGCTGCCTCTACTGTCATCGAGACCTGCTGTCCACCCCCCCTCCACCAACAACCCCCCCCCCCACTCCCAGCACACAGCCCCCCAACCTGACCCTCACTAAGACCCAGGTGAGGGCGGAGCTGAGGAAGATCAAGGCAAGGAAGGCCTCGTGTCCAGACTGCATCAGAGTGAAGCTCCTCAAGTCCTGCACAGACCAGCTGTGTGGGATTGTAGAGCACATCTTCAACCTGATCCTGAAGCTAGGGAGGGTACCACATTTGTGGAAAACATTTTGTGTGGTACCCATACCAAAGATTTTCCCACCCCAGAGACCCAAACAGCTACAGACCAGTGGCCCTGACGTCTCACCTGATGAAAACCCTGGAGAGACTGCTCCTTGCTCACCTCCGCCCCCTGGTGGGACCAGCGATGGATCCACTCCAGTTCGCCTACCAGCATGGCATCGGGGTGGAGGATGCAGTGATCTTCCTCCTTCACCATTCCCTGTTCCACCTGGAGAAGCCTGGGAATGCGGTGAGGATCATGTTCTTTGACTTCTCCAGTGCTTTCAACACCATCCAACCGATGATCCTGACGGACAAGCTGCTATGCGCAGGGGTGGACCAGCACCTGTCATTGTGGATCCTGGACTACCTCACAAACCGGCCACAGTTTGTGAGAACCCGGGATTGTGTGTCCAACATGATCATCGGCAGCACGGAAGCCCCCCAGGGAATGGTTTTGGCTTCCTTCCTGTTCACCCTTTATACTGCGGACTTCTCACACAACACAACACAATGCCATCTACAGAAGTTCTCTGACGACTCTGCGATCGTCGGCCTCATCTCCAATGGAGATGAAGCTGAGTACAGAGGACTTATCCAGGACTTTGTGGACTGGTGCCATCAGAACTGCCTCCAGATCAACGCGAGAAAAACTAAGGAGCTGGTGGTGGACTGCCGCAGGCAAGGACAACCCCTCACAGCACCAGTAAACATCCAGGGAACAGACATTGAGATGGTGATATCCTACAAGTACCTGGGTGTTCATCTGAACAATAAACTAGACTGGTCACACAATACCGACGCACTCTACAAGAAGGGACAGCACAGGCTGTTCCTACTGAGGAGGCTCAGGCCTTTTGGTGTACAAGAGGTGCTCCTGAAGACCTTCTACGATTCGGTGGTGGCATCAGCCATCACTTTTGGAGTGGTCTGCTGGGGCAGTGGCATTACAGCAGCCGATAGGAAGAGACTGAACAAACTGATCAAGAAAGCTAGCTCTGTCCTGGGGCAGCCCCTTGACCCAGTGGAGGAGATAGGAGAGAGAAGGATGGTGACTAAGCTGTCATCTCTGCTGGAGTCCGAATCCCACTCTATGCAGGACATACTCAACGCACTGAGGAGCTCATTAAGCAGTAGGCTACATCATCCTAGGTGCGTGACCTAGAGGTTTCGCAGGTCCTTCCTACCTATGGCTGTCAGACTTTATAACCTAAGCAGGGCTGCTCGCAGAGATAGCAAAAAATGTGATGACCTAATAGTATTGAATGCAAAAGACGCAACAGACATACACAAAATGGTCCCCTCCACAACTAGGCCAATATCAATTGCTACTGAGGGTGACAATATGTATGGGTACATATTCATACTATGTGGGGTAACTAAATAGACGGTTATGCTGTTTATTCCATCTAGCTACAGTGCTCCATACTGTGTATATATATTTATGTGTACATATGTATATTCACTGCTCTTATTTTCATATCTTCTAAATTATTGCTCTGATTGTTGCTATCCCTGTGCTGTTGCAATCCTGGAATTTCCCCATTGTGGGACTAATAAAGGCTTATCTTATCTTAAATTCTATTGGAAAACTTAAGAAAATGTTATATTTTGTGGCTATTTTCTATGATTGTAGAACACGCAGGGAGTCATACAGAAAAGAGGTAAGCAACGGACAGCCCCACCTCGGACCCAGTCCAAGGATGGATCATTTTT
The DNA here is from genome assembly GCA_020510985.1 of Pholidichthys leucotaenia. Lineage (NCBI taxonomy): Eukaryota > Metazoa > Chordata > Actinopteri > Cichliformes > Pholidichthyidae > Pholidichthys > Pholidichthys leucotaenia. The sequence continues at coordinate 378,625,581 of CM035840.1, read as the reverse complement.
TTCACACATAAGGAGTTGTTCAGAACTCCTTATACAAAGATATAGAGTGATGATAATCAAGTCAGTGGCGGTAATTTACCTGTAAGCTGGTTGCCAGCCACCAATCAAATCTAAAAGAAGAAGAAGCATGCATGCATTCACATGTTAGGGACAGATTAATGAGCCGCTTTTTAAAGATACATAGGGAGTTTTAATATAAAACAAAACTTTCATATGTTATAGATACGTAGGAGGTCTTAAGACTTTTATATGTTACTAATGATGCATAAAAAGTTTTTATGCAAATAGGACGTTCATATGTTACTAATGATACATGGAAAGTCTTGAGACTTTTATATGTTACCAAAAGATACATAGGGAGTCTTGATGTAAAACAAGGCTTTCATGTTAATGGAATAAGAGGTTACAGTAATTGTAACCACCAGTTTGTTAAAATTATTTGGACTAATCTCCATAATAAGCTATCACTTGTTCTGATTCTGGATGCGGGGTCAGGGAAAATAGCCTCTATATGGAGTTAAGCTGGTCATGAAGTGGCAGGGACATATTCACAATAACTCTCTGTAAATATTGTGCAAGTTGATGTTGTATGTGGGATATAGGCAATTTAACTAAAACAGCACACTTTCCACCGTGCAGGAGGCAAAGGCGAGCGTGTGTATCTTTGTTCACGGGGGGGAGGGGTAGTACACCCGGTTGCCTGAGTTGAACTGAGAGATTGTGTTCAAAGCATGAAAAAAGTTACTGAGAAGAGATTGTTTGAAGTAACAGTGCTGAATTGTACACAAAGTTAAAGTTGTAAGGTTATTCTTGCATGAATAATATTGAATTTAAGGAAACAGCTCTTTAGTTTCTTTGAAAAAACAAGGAGTGGTTTGTGGTCAATAGGCTTCGCGGCCACGTTGTGCATTCACATTTGCACGTGACTGAGACTGCCATGCGGCATTCCCGTTTGTGATATCCTACCGTGTAGCAATGATCACACTTGAGTTATTTCTTTGGCTAACTCTTGCCGTTTATTCTGCAACACACATAATATGACTGAACATGGATTCTGCGCGGGGTTTTCACACTCTTGCTCTAATGTGTCCCCTTAGTAGTAGTGCTGAACAATAAAGGTAGTTCCCCCTAGAGGCATGTGCCAGTAATGTTTTAAGTTAGACTTGCAGTCTACCACATCCCTCCCCTCTAGATTAAACTATTCTTAAACACATGTGCCATACACATAATTTCTTTCTCTTTTTTTTTTTTTTTTTTTTTTTTTAACATGTATAACACACATAACAGTCTAACTGGGGAATTGGTTTGACTACCGCATCCCAGTGAGGTTCCAGGACGCATTCTTGTCCTGTGGCTGGGGAACTCACTACTGACTAAGTATAGTCCTTCAAGTAGTCTGGAGCTTTCCTAGCTCGCTGAGATCTTCTCACGGCGGGTGAGCCAACTGCAGGTGCAGACTCAGACTGCTCCACTGTTTCGGCTGCTGCCGTGCTGCCCGTAGAATCTGCAGAGACGGTTACCTCAGGTTTCACCTGACGTGGTGGTTCGTTGATGCTCTCCTCAGGATGGGTGTCAGACAACACCTCTGGTGCCATCGGCAGGGGAATGGAGCTCCTACCACGAGCTTGGTCGATGTGTCGCCTCACCACTTGTCCATGGCCTAATGTCACCTTGAATGACACAGGGCTTGTCTTTTCTGTTATTTCTCCTGGTACCCAGGCTGGTCCTGAGCCAAAGTTGCGGGTGTAGACCACGTCTCCTTCTCTCAGTATTCTCTCTCTAGTATGCATGTCATGATAACCTTTTTGTTTCTCTTGTTTGTCATGCACTTTGTTTCTGAAGTCTGGATATATTAAGTCAAATGTTGACCTCAACTTCCTTCCACACAACAGCTCAGCTGGTGACTTGCCAGTTGTAGTTTGGGGTGTTATTCGATAGCTGAACAGAGCTCTCGACATTCGGGTTTCAATAGAGTCTCCTGTCATCTTTTTCATGAGTGACTTGAACGTCTGCACGGCCCTCTCGGCTAAGCCGTTAGAAGAAGGATGGTATGGCGCAGTCGTGATGTGACGTATGCCCTTCTTTTCAGAAAACTCTTGGAACTGTTCACTCGTAAAACATGTACCGTTATCTGATACTATGATTTCAGGTAGCCCATGTTGGCTGAAACTCTTTCTAAGACATTCAATGGTAACAGTAGAAGTAGAGCTACTCACAGAATATGCATCGATCCACTTTGAGTATGCATCAACTATGATCAAGAACATTCTTCCCATCCATGGACCTGCGTAGTCAATGTGAATTCTTCTCCATGGTTTATCTGGAACTTCCCAGGGATGTAGTGGGGCTGCTGGAGGACTGTTCCTGTTCTCCTGGCATGCCGCACATGACTTCACAAGCGCCTCCACCTCTGCATCCATGTTGGGCCACCACATGTAGCTCCTCGCCAACGCTTTCATGCGAGTGATGCCAGGGTGTGCTTGGTGTAGTTGTTGCAGTAAGGCATTCCTACCAGGTGGTGGAACAACCACGCGTCCTCCCCACAGGATACAACCTTCCTGGGTGCTGAGCTCATCCTGTCGTCGGGCATAGGGAATGAACTCAGGACTGTTCATCTTCGGCCATCCTCGCAAGATGTATTCTCGCACTCTTGCTAGAACAGGGTCTTTGTCTGTCCACTTCTTTATTTGTTGTGCGTTCACCAGGGGCACGCCGATATCTTCAAACAATAGCACTCTCTCCTCCTCCTCAGGCGTGCTGTCTCTTCCTCCATCCAAGGGTAGCCTACTCATCGCGTCAGCATTCGTATGGTCCCGTCCGGCTTTGTAAACGATGGTGTACTCATACGCTGCTAATGTAACGGCCCATCTTTGAATTCTCTGAGATGTCATCTGGGGTATGGCTCTCATTTCACTGAACAGTGAAATTAGTGGCTTGTGGTCAGTCACTATAGCGAACTGTCTCCCATACAGGTATTTGTGGAACTTTTTTACACCAAATACTACTGCAAGGCCCTCCTTGTCTAGCTGGGAGTAGTTTTTCTCAGCTGCACTAAGAGTTCTTGAGACGAACCCTATGGGTCTCTCTGAGCCATCCTCCATACGATGAGAGAGTACAGCACCCACACCGTAGGGTGATGCGTCACACGCCAGGATGAGTGGTTTGTTTGCATCATAGTGCACTAACACACTACAGGACTGAAGTAGCGCTTTGGACTCTTCAAACGCCTTCTGCTGCTTGACCCCCCATGACCATTTTTCTTCCTTCTTAAGTAAGGTATGTAGTGGTGCCAGCAGCGTGGAGAGCTTTGGGAGGAACCTATGGTAATAGTTCAACAAGCCCAGGTAGGCTTTTAACTCAGTAACATTTTGTGGCTCAGGCGCCTCCGCAATGGCTTCCACTTTGTCTGTTAGAGGGTGTAGACCACTGGCGTTGATCTTGTGGCCTAGGAACACCACCTCTTTTCCCATGAACTCACACTTGCTTCTTTTCAACCTCAGACCGCTTTTCTCCAACCGTTGAAGCACTTCCTCCAGCGTTTTCAGATGTTCTTGTTCATTTGGTCCTGTACAAAGGATGTCATCCAAATAAATGGCAACATTCGGAATTCCACCTAGGATGCCCTCCATAGTTCTCTGGAATATAGCAGGACTGGAAGCTACTCCAAATGGTAAGCGTGTGTAGGTATATAAGCCTTTGTGTGTATTGATGGTTACATACTTTCTTGATTCTTCTTCCAAGACTACTTGTTGGTAAGCGTGACTCATGTCTAATTTCGTGAAGTGTCGGCCGCCATTCAGCTGTGCGAAGAGGTCCTCCACTTTAGGAATTGGATACTGATCCACCCGTGATGCTCGATTGACAGTGCGTTTGTAATCTCCACATATTCTAATGGAGCCATCCGGCTTTCTCACTGGGACTATGGGCGCCGCCCATTCTGCAACCTGCACTGGCTCAATGATCTTGTCATCCCGCAGCCTCTGTAGCTCACTTTCGACCAGTGGCTTGACTGCATAGGGCACCGGTCGGGGTTTGCAGAATCGTGGTTGGGCCTCCTTGTCCACATTAATCTTTGCAGTGACACCTTTTAGCTGTCCTAAGCCTTCTTTGAACACCTCAGCGTGTCTTTCGAGGATCTCCTCCAGCTGCAATTTGGGCTGAGAATCCACTTTATTCACCAACTGATCAATCATGGCCAGTTCTTGTAGCCAACTTCGCCCTAGTAGATTTGGTCCTTCGCTCCCAACTACTACTACAGGTAAGTCCTTTTCTTTGTTTTCGTGCTGCACCTTCACTTGTGCCATGCCTAGCACGTCTAGCTTCTCTCCTGTGTATGTCTTTAATTTTAATGAACAGGGATTTAATTCTGCTGTGTCTGTTTTCTTCCACAGTTGTGTATATTGCTGTTTACTTAATATGGTTACTCCACAGCCTGTATCAACTTCAAATGTTACTTTCATTCCATTAACATTCATGGTACGCGTGATGGGCGCTACCTTGGTCAGCTCCTCTGACGTGTTGTAAATTGTGTGAAAACCCATGTCTTCTGTATCACTTTCTCCCTCCCCTCTAAGTTGATTCGCTCGCTGTTCCTTTCCTGGGCCCTTGTTTTCATTCTTTTGCCCTTTTACTGTTGCCTTCTGCACCTGTGCATTGCCCACCTTTGTTCTACATGCTTTCTTAATGTGCCCTCGCTTGCCACAATTATGACACAGCTCAGTGGCAAATTTGCACTCGGCGGCATTGTGCTGGCCTTTGCAGCGATAACAACTGGGGAATTTGTGCTGAGTTTTGTCAGTCGACACTTTGTGGACACCTACTTGGGTCTTAGGCACACGAACATGCGTTGCTGTGTCCTCTGTTAGCTTCCCTTGCATTTCTCTCACATCTTTAGATGCTGTTTCCATCGCTTGGCATAATTCCAAAGCCTTCACAAAAGTGAGTTTTGTTTCAGATAAAAGCCGCCGTTGCATTCGGTCATCATTCACTCCACACACAAGTCTGTCTCTTAACATTTCTTCCAATGAGTCTTTGTAATCACAGTGCAGTGCTAATTTCCTCAATTCTGCCACATACTCTGCTATGGACTCAGTGTTCCTCCTTATGCGTGAATTAAATTTGAATCGTTGCACGATTTCACTCGGTTTGGGGCTGAAGTGCTTCTGAAGCTCCGCAGTAATCTGGTCGTACGTTTTATCTTTCGGTAATGCAGGGCTTATTAAATTTCTCAACAAGCTGTAAGTAGTTGCACCAACTCCACTCAACAGTACAGCCTTCCTTTTGTCTGGCTCCTCAATGTCATTAGCTTGGAAGAAAAAGTCCAACATTTCACTATATTCTTCCCATGACTGAGTCGAGTTATCAAAAGGGGTTACCGTTCCGATTACAGCCGCCATTGCTCGTCGTGGTGGGGAAACCTCGTTTTTCCTCCTCTGAACTTGCACTCGAACTACTGGAGTCACCTGAGTTCGCCACATTTGCAATGTTCTCTGTTTCTCGCCGCTGATTTTTTTCTTTTAATCCTCGTCGCCAATTGTGTGATATCCTACCGTGTAGCAATGATCACACTTGAGTTATTTCTTTGGCTAACTCTTGCCGTTTATTCTGCAACACACATAATATGACTGAACATGGATTCTGCGCGGGGTTTTCACACTCTTGCTCTAATGTGTCCCCTTAGTAGTAGTGCTGAACAATAAAGGTAGTTCCCCCTAGAGGCATGTGCCAGTAATGTTTTAAGTTAGACTTGCAGTCTACCACACCGTTGCATGAGAACTGCACATGTGCAGATTAAGCAGTGTAAATGCCATTTTGAAAATAGCCAGGGTGAGTCAATCCTGGGTGCCATCTTCGAACTGGGGCAGCAAGACCGCCTCCAAGCGACGTCACTGTGTCTCCTCCTCCTTGAGTGCAGAAGGAACTGCCTCCATCTTGTGGTCAACTATAAGAATTGCATTCTTCCATAAATTTACCTCCAAATCAAGATAAGATAAGCCTTTATTAGTCCCACAATGGGGAAATTCCAGGATAGCAACACTCAGAGCAATAATTTAGTAGATAAGAAAATAAGAGCAGTGAATATACATATGTACACATAAGATAAGATAAGATAAGCCTTTATTAGTCCCACAACGGGGAAATTCCAGGATTGCAACAGCACAGGGATAGCAACACTCAGAGCAACAATCAGAAGGCAAGAAAAAAAACAAGCAAGCAAGAGCAGCTAATATACATATGTACGTATTACTATAAAATATATATATATACACACACACACAGACACACAGTGCAGAGCATTGTAGCTGGATGGAATAAATATATGAATATATGAACACACAGTGCAGAGCATTGTAGCTAGATGGAATAAATATGTAAATATATAAACACCCACAGTACGGAGCATTGCAGCTAGGTGGAATAAATATGCAAGTATATAAACACACACAGTGCGGAGCAATGTAGCTAGATGGAATAATATGTAGATATATAAATATATAAACACACCCAGTGCTGAGCATTGTAGCTAGATGGAATAAATATGTAAATATATAAACACACACAGTGCAGAGCATTGTTGCTAGATGGAATGAAACAGCATAACCGTCTACTTAGTTATCCTACATGGTATGATTATGTGCCCATACATATTCTCACCCTCCATAGCGACCGGTATGTTCCTAGTTGTATGCCGGAGGGGACCATTGTGTAAGTCTATTGCATCTTTTGCATTCAAAAAACTATTAGTTTGTTACGTCTTTTTGCTATCTCTGCGAGCAGCCCTGCTTAGGTTGTACAGTCTGACAGCCGTTGGTAGGAAGGACCTACGAAACCTCTCGGTTGTGCACCTGGGATGATGTAGTCTGCTGCTAAATGAGCTCCTCAGTGCATTCAGTATGTCCTGCATAGGGTGGAACTCGGACTCCAGCAGAGATGACAGTTTAGCCACCGTCCTTCTCTCTCCTATCTCCTCCATCGGATCAAGGCGCTGCCCCAGGACAGAGCTAGCTTTCTTAATCAGTTTGTTCAGTCTCTTCCTATCGGCTGCAGTAATGCCACTGCCCCAGCAGACCACTCCAAAAGTGATGGCTGATGCCACCACCGTGTCATAGAATGACTTCAGCAGCGCCCCTTGTACACCAAAAGACCTGAGTCTCCTCAGCAGGAACAGCCTGCGCTGTCCCTTCTTGTAGAGTGCATCAGTATTGTGTGACCAGTCTAGTTTATTGTTCAGATGAATACCCAGGTACTTATAGGATGTCACCATCTCGATGTCTGTTCCCTGTATATTTACTGGTACTGTGAGGGGCTGCCCATGCCTGCGGCAGTCCACCACCAGCTCCTTAGTTTTCCTCGCGTTGATCTGGAGGCAGTTCCGATGGCACCAGTCCACGAAGTCCTGGATAAGCCCTCTGTACTCAGCTTCATCTCCATTGGAGATGAGGCCAACGATCGCAGAGTCATCAGAGAACTTCTGTAGATGGCAGTGTGTTGTGTTGTGTGAGAAGTCCGCAGTATAAAGAGTGAACAGGAAGGGAGCCAGCACCGTTCCCTGGGGGGCCCCCGTGCTACTGATGATCGTGTCGGACACACAGTCCCGGGTTCTCACAAACTGAGGCCGGTTCGTGAGGTAGTCCAGGATCCATGATGACAGGTGCTGGTCCACCCCTGCGCGCAGCAGCTTGTCCTTCAGGATCATCGGTTGGATGGTGTTGAAAGCACTGGAGAAGTCAAAGAACATGATCCTCACCATATTCCCGGGCTTCTCCAGGTGGGACAGAGAACGGTGAAGGAGGAAGATCACCGCATCCTCCACCCCAATGCCATGCTGGTAGGCGAACTGGAGTGGATCCATCGCTGGTTCCACCAGGGGGCGGAGGTGAGCAAGGAGCAGTCTCTCCAGGGTCTTCATCAAGTGGGACGTCAAGGCCACCGGTCTGTAGCTGTTCAGGTCTTTGGGGTGGGAAGTTTTTGGTACAGGTACCACACAAGATGTTTTCCACAGCTGTGGTACCCTCCCCAGTTTCAGGCTCATGTTGAAGATATACGTCACAATCCCACACAGCTGGTCTGCACAGGACTTGAGGAGCTTTGCGCTGATGCCGTCCGGTCCCGGCGCCTTCCTCACCTTGATCTTCCTCAGCTCCGTCCTCACCTGGGTCCTGGTCAGGGTCAGGATGGGGGGCTGTGTGTTGGGAGTGGGGGGGTGTTGGTGGAGTGGGGAGTGGGCAGCAGGACTTGATTTCTTTAGAGGCAGCAGTGGTTGTTGTGCAGTCAGGGGGGAGGGCGGTTGGTCAAATCTATTGAAAAACAGATTCAGGTTGTTCGCCCTCTCCCTGCCCCCTGTGGCCTGGGGGGAGGTATTCTGGAGCCCCGAGATGGTTTTGAGGTTTCTCCAGACCCCGCTGATGTCGCTCTGTTGCAGCTTGTCCTCCATCTTCTTCCTGAAGCTGTCCTTGCCTTCTCTGATCTTTCTCCTCAGCTCCCTCTGTACGGACTTCAGCATCTCCCTGTTCCCTGACCTGAAGATCCTCTTCTTCTCTCTCAGAAGTGTTTTTATCTCAGGGTTGATCCAGGGTTTGTTGTTTGAGTGACGCCGTATGGTCTTGGTGGGAACGGATTTGTCCACACAGAAGCTGAGGTAGCCCGTGAAGGTGTGAATGAGGCCATCGATGTCCTCACCATGTGGATCGCAGAGCTGCTTCCAGGCGGTGGCTTCAAAACAGCCCTTTAGGGTGTCCATTGTCTCCTCAGACCATAACTCCACAGTGTGCATGGCCGGAGGTTGTCTGTGCACTTGGGGTTTGTACACCGGCCGGAGATGAACCAAGTTGTGATCCGATCTCCCGAGTGGGGGGAGTTGTGATGAGGTGTACGCCTCCTTAGTGTTTGCGTAGAATAAATCCAGTGTTTTATTGTCTCTAGTGTGGCATGTGACATACTGGGTGAACGTGGGTAGAATGGGAGACAGTGAAACATGGTTGAAATCGCCTGAGATGAGGAGAAGAGCATCTGGGTGTTCTGTCTGCAGCCTGCTGGTTACTGAATGGATGACGTCACGTGCTGTCCCAGCGTTCGCCGTCGGATTTGCATAAACAACAATGCAGATCACGTGTGAGTGTTCTCTCGGGAGATATGTAGGCCTCATGCTAACAGCTAGCAACTCAATGTCTTTGCTGCAGTGTCGTTGTTTAACAGTGATATGTCCCGGTCTGCACCAGTTGTTGTTAACATACATTATCACTCCACCGCCCCTAGCCTTGCCACTGTCTGGTGTTCGGTCAGCTCGTATCATGTGAAAACCCTCCAGCTCAATGTTAGCATCTGCTGCTAGTTCAGTTAGCCACGTCTCAGTAAACAAAAGGAGAGAGCACTCCCGGTATGTGCTATCATAACGGGAGATAGCCGCTAGCTCATCTAACTTTCCCAGTATCGACCGTACATTTCCCATGACAACAGATGGAAGGGAGGGTCTGTACCTTATATTTTTTGTCCTCCGCCTTACTCCAGCCCGGCAGCCGCGGCGTTTTCGCCTCAGTTCTCTCGGTATGTCGAGTTTTTCCAATGGGACCGGGTGGCGGTTGAATGCTAGCAGCTGTTCTCTGCTGTATCGTATCCTGCTATAAACAGTGGCTCCGTCCACCGGCTCAGGAGACATTTAGGACGATCTGTGTGTCCGTGATATAAGTGGGGTGAAAAAAAAAGACGGATCAAAAGAGAGAGGAAGGGAAAAAGACTCGGAATCGAGCCGCTGTTGCAAAAGGCAGCCTACTCGTGTGGCGCCGAGTAGTGTAAAATATATAAATATATATACACAGTGCAGAGCATTTAGATTTTTCTATTTATTTTTTTTTCTATTTTTAGTTTTTTTCTATTTAGTTACCCTACATGGTATGAATATGTACCCATACATATTGTCACCCTCCACAGCGACTGATATTGTCCTAGTTGTATACTGGAGGGGACCATTTGTGTAAGTCTGTTGCGTCTTTTGCATTCAATACTATTAGGTCGTCACATTTTTGGGGTTTTTTTGCTATCTCTGCAAGCAGCCCTGCTTAGGTTATACAGTCTGACAGCCGTAGGTAGGAAGGACCTGCGAAACCTCTCGATCACGCACCTAGGATGATGTAGTCTACTGCTAAATGAGCTTCTCAGTGCGTTCAGTATGTCCTGCATAGGGTGGGACTCGGACTCCAGCAGAGATGACAGTTTAGCCACCATCCTTCTCTCTCCTATCTCCTCCACTGGGGCAAGGCGTTGCTCCAGGACAGAGCTAGCTTTCTTGATTAGTTTGTTCAGTCTCTTTCCTATCGGCTGCTGTAATGCCGTTGCCCCAGCAGACCACTCCAAAAGTAATGGCTGATGCCACCACCGTGTCGTAGAAGGTCTTCAAGAGCACCCCTTGTACACCAAAAGACCTGAGCCTCCTCAGTAGGAACAGCCTGTGCTGTCCTTTCTTGTAGAGTGCGTCGGTATTGTGTGACCAGTCTAGTTTATTGTTCAGATGAACACCCAGGTACTTGTAGGATGTCACCATCTCAATGTCTGTTCCCTGGATGTTTACTGGTGCTGTGAGGGGTTGTCCTTGCCTGCGGCAGTCCACCACCAGCTCCTTAGTTTTCCTCGCGTTGATCTGGAGGCAGTTCTGATGGCACCAGTCCACGAAGTCCTAGATAAGTCCTCTGTACTCAGCTTCATCTCCGTTGGAGATGAGGCTGACGATCGCAGAGTCGTCAGAGAACTTCTGTAGATAGCAGTGTGTTGTGTTGTGTGAGAAGTCCGCAGTATAAAGGGTAAAAATCAAGCTTCCAAGTTAACTTTAAAGGAAATTTTCCAACAATTTTGGGAACCTTAGTATCTCTCTGGCTGAAAGGGAGCCGCCGCTTTAAGACCATGCTCATGGCTGAACAAAAGACCTCCCACACCAGCTCAATAGCGGGTCTGATGCAGTGAGGCAACAGAGAGGCTACCCCCAATCAGCTGGAGTGAAGAGGTTCAACTTTAATCGGGGCAGAGAAGAAAAAGGGAAAAATTAGAAAAGAAATAAATTTTGTGGAGATGTGTGTATGGTGAAGTGAAGTTTGTGTGCTGAGAGTGGACAGAAATGGAGAAGGAAGTTTGGTTTTAGAGGAAAATTGAAGACTGATGAATGTGAAAGTTTTGTGCAGGATTTAAGGGAAAAGACCGAAACGCAGAAGTGGTTGGGAAAAGGGAAGAAAAAAAAGGAAGAATGAGAGACTGACGCTGCAACGATGAGATGAAAAAATAATAAGCATGACAAAAAAGAAAAAAGACACTGTATAATGGTTTGTCTGTTTCTCCATTAATCCAAGATGATGGTGGTGGCTGTGGTTCTGGGTCGGATCCACCTCCTTACCCCAGCGACCACATGAGTTCCTCTTCAGACCCACTTGAATTGCCTGTGGCCACCCCCTCCGTGCCATCGCCCAACAACCCCCCTTCTCCCTCCGTGACTACAGTAAAAGAATTTTAAAAAGGAAGGAACATTGAGAGATGGGACAAAGATGATCAAACCGACCACACGTAATTAAAATACATTATATTGTAGTTTTCCATTTACTTTTCTGATAGCGGCTCAAATATTGAATCTCATTCAAGAACATTTTAGTGTTAGTCTGTGTAAATCATGTGCATTTTGCAAGTAAGCTGTGTTAGTACTAACCAGCCACTCCAGATTCAACAAACTGCTTGTATGTTCTCCAAGGGTGCATAAACAGCATTCGTGAATCATCTGTAGTCAGTACGTGTTCACGAGAATTGAAGATTGCATAACTGACGCCTAAAACTACTGCTAGTCACGTTTCACAGTAACTGACCAGCAGTTTCATTCACTAAAAGTCTAAGAGAGAGAAAGAGAAGAGAGAGGGAAAAAAACAGCGAACCTGGAATTCTCCTGTGTATGAGAGGAAAAAATCAGATTAGTTGTGGCAGGAGGGTTTTCTTCTGCAGTGACCGACATGAAGACACAGCATAAGCCTAAATGTAATGCTATATTGTAACAACCATTTTTACTGTCTTGGAATAGCATTATTCTAAACAACTATGGCATAAAATACACCTGGAAATTGGATTTAAGATGGGCACCATGATCTGCTTTCAAAACTGTACATACAGTATCCATATTGCACTGAGCTGAGACACTCCCACTTTGCAGAGTATTATAACACATTTCAACAATTTGGGTTTAGAATGTGTGTGTAAAAAGCAATAAAAATAATCTAGCTAAAATTCACAGTATAGTGTTGTAAAAATTAATTTTCTGGACAGTTAGCAGAATCTTTTAAGTTAACCAACCAATAATCACAGAAGAAATACTACTTTTCAGCTTAACTTTATTGAAACACGCAAGGAGTCACATGGCCATGGATCCTTCCAGCCCCCTCTGCTGGAAAGACTCCAAACAAAGGAAGTCACAGCTATATAAAGGCTCGCCATCAGTGGGCATTGCTTTCCCATGGTATATGTCCATTGTTTCAAACTGTCCTCTTCAGCGTCCAATACGGCTTCAGAGCTCTTTTATGACTTCCATCCTGTCCAGATGTCTGCTTCCCTCTCAGCGCCCATGTTTTCTTTAGCCCTACACATGCCCATAAATGGAAAGAGGAACAAAGACTTTCCTGTGAAGTTTGTACTGTATGTGTGTGTGCATGTGCGTATGTGTGTAGAGCTAAAGCACTTTTTGGATGTGTGTGTGTGAATCGAAGAGATATGTGTATGCAAGCACTTTGTGTAATATCTAATTAACTAATCGCCACTATTTATTTATTATAACAATTTTCCCCTCTTGACTCCATTTTATGGAGTTAATAACTATAATAAACAGGTATCAGACACCTGATGTTATTCTCATGTGTGATGGGTGAAAAACCTATAAGGAATACATACTTTCATGAGTAATCATTGTAATGCAATTTATTTTCTGTCTTCATTCTTCGAGCAGTTATACAGGAAAAATTCTCCCCTCGTTTCTACTACCTTTGACAATCATAGAAATGAGTTATCATTTACAAACATTCAGTATTACAGTTTCAATATCAAAAATAAAAACTTAAAAAACTTTCAATAAATGTATTTACACAATTTTCAGCTGTTACATTATGCTTTAGTCATTATAGGCATATTGTCAATACCAACATTTTTCTTGCAGAGACACTGGTAGACATGATTTAAACCTGACTGTCCTCATCACTTGAATCTTGTCGCTGTCCTCCTACTGAGCTAATATGAGATACTGGTGTGCACCAGCAGCGTGTACTGTTTTTCCAATAAGGCCTCAACAACAGGGAATTCAGCAACATCTTACACACAAAAAGATGGCAATACCAGTTATAAGGAATACAATTATGGTTTTTTTTTTAATCACTTCTGCCCACTGTCCAAAGGATTGTAGCCAGGCAGTGATGACATCGGGTTCATCCCTAGTATCTTGGCCAAAACTCAGTCCTAAGAATATTCTTTTCAACCCCTGTCCAAAGAAATAGTGCAAGTGTGACCTTTCGGCCCATGCTCCAATGTTTAAATTCAGCTGGTATATTCGTTGCTCAGACTGCATCATGTCATTTATACTCCAGGTCCCTCTTTCAACACCCTGACTGTCTGTCTTAATCCAGATACATCATGATAGCTTGGTCAGTCAGTCATACAGGGGCGCAGACACCTCCCAGTCAGAGGCAGGTGTGAGTAGACCCTATGCCCACAGAGCCACCATCCTCCATTAGTTCAAAGGTGCTGTTCTTCCCTGGTGCCATTGACGCTGGGACTACGACTGCAGAGGATGGCTTGGAGGAACTGTTTGAAATGTTCTTAAGTCCTGAGCAGGAGAAATTTGGTTTATTTGTCCTACTAGCAAGGAGCTCTGCATATCCCCACCAGTAGTTAGTTGTGAATACTGTTCTACATATCTTGGTATATGTTTGAATATATTATTATAGTTTCACAGTTAGGATTAGGATGAATAGTAGACCATGCCTACGCTCTCTAAGGGGTCTTTTCCAAGTACATTTACTCCAACATAATATTGTCCAGTGTCAGACAACTTCAGAGATAGCTCAAATAGGTTCATTTTGTCTCCTTTTAATTATTTACCTTTTGTTTTTATTAAAGACAAAAATAGAAAGGAGATGTTTTTACCTTCTTTACATTTTTCGACTGTTCACTCCAGCCAGAAGGCTGCAGTGAACAGTCTTCAGAGATGTTTTAGTTATTCAACATCTAAAACATCTCTGAACAAACTTCAGAGATGTTTTAGTTATTCAAATTGTGCATTCCTTACGGCCATATGTGAAGGTCGTGTTCGCAGCATATGTCCCATGGTAGGGTGACTATATAATGTATATGTGTTTTTAAAGTGCACATGTACTTATGACTCTTTTCAGACATCACAGACTCAGATTCATAGTGCATGGAGGGGTCACAATAATATATATCACAATAGTTAAATTAGACTAAATAAGCTTTATCTTCAGTGCACGTTATGGTGGGTGGTGTCTGTGGTGTTTATTATATTAATATGTTGTATTATTGTATGATATGAGTAGTGGCTCCACCTTTCTGGTTCTGCCGCTACCCGGAGTATAAAAGTCTGATGCGGAAGAGGCACAGTCTCTTTGACCACCTCTCTGTCATAATATGATTTATATTAAGTAGAAGTAATGCTAATGGTCACAGTAGTTTTTACTACTGTTAGGTTTTTACGCTGAAAGGTGTGTTGACAGGAAGTGTAAAAAGCGGACTCTCTCTTGCTAGAGGCTGGATGCTGAGCTGTTAATAAAGCCAAGTACAACGGAGAAAGCCTACTTTCGATCATTCTACATGGTCTCAGAAGTAGTTTGACTCTCAGGGATATAAAGACAGAAGACGGAAAGTGGAAAAATGGCGAAGTTTAACCCCCCCAGTAAATTTTTCCTTTGATAAGCCGACGGAGTGGCCCGACTGGAAACAGCGCTTCAAGTGGTACAGACTCGCCACAAAACTCAATAAAGATGACGGTGAAGTACAGGTGAGCTGCCTAACTTGTGCTATGGGAAATGAGGCAGAGAACATTTACAAGTCATTCATGTTTGCTGCGGAAGGAGACCGCAACGACTTTGCTGCTGTGGTGGGAAAGTTTGACGAGTACTTCTTCCCCCGGAGGAATATTATTCACGAACGGGCATGTTTTCACCAGCAAGTCCAGCGACCAGGGGAAGGAACAGAGTGTTTTATCTGAGCCCTGTACGACCTGTCTGAGCACTGTGAGTTTGGTGCAACCAGGAAAGAGAATATCCGTGACCGTATCGTTGTCGGGATACTGGATAAGGAGCTCTCCCGCAAGCTACAGCTAACGGCAGACCTAACGCTGGCACAGACAATACAGACCATCAGACAATCGGAGGAGGTCGCAGCACAAGTGAGCCTGCAGGGAGACAAGCTGGGATCAGTACAGGAGGTGCAGTTTAAATGGAAAAACACAAACCAGAGACCACAACAGCAACAACAAGGCAAGTCAAAAGACAGAAAATGGGGAGGAAATGATAGGAAATGCGGCAAATGTGGGAAAATACAACATAACAGAGATGAAAAGTGTCCTGCAGGGAAAGCTACATGTCATAACTATCAAAAAATGGGACACTGGGCCAGAGTATGCAGGAACAGCAGGTCAGTGAATGAGGTCACAGAGACTGAGAGGGCTGAGCAGACCTCTTATTTTCTTGGTTCAGTGTGTGATGCTAGTGAGGAAAGTGAACAGTGGACTATGTTGCTACATGTGGATTCCGTTCCAATGGAAATCAAGATTGACACAGGAGCTGATGTCACCATCATAAATGAGGACACATTTCACACCCTCACTCCTGAGAGAACACTAGCACCACCTGATATCTCTCTGGATAGCCCTGGAGGTGAGCTGTTATGTCTGGGCCGATTCAATGCAACAGTCAGTCACAAAGGAAAGGGCTACCCACTCACAGCTTATGTAGTCCGTGGACACAGAGTCAGCAATTTACTCAGCTGGACCTTATCAGTGAGGATGAATCTGGTGAGGTGAGTAGATGAGGTAAAACTACACACCAGCCATTTGCAAGCCTACAGTGAGCATGGTACACTACAAACTGAACCAGTCAAAATTGAGCTAGAGGACAACGCTGTACCATATGCTGTGCATACTGCGCGCCATGTGCCCTTTCCCATGCTGTAGAAAGTTAAAGAGAAACTAAAAAGGATGAAGGATGTATTGCATTACTGTGGAAAAAGACTCATAGACCAGATGTGACTCAGTGGTTAAGACAGATGTTAACAAACCTTCCATTAGAAAGAATAACATATATACTGAAATCAAAGGAAAGTGTGTTTGAGAATATATGGAGACCTTTTATTGATTATGTAAAAAAATTAAACATAACTCTTGAAGAAGAAGGTGAATGATGTGTGTGGACCTTGTAAATTCCAAACTGGTGAACATAATATGTATACTTATGTAATGGATTGTCTAGACTAAACAGAGGAGCATTGTTGAAGACTTGATTTTGTTGGTGGTTGTAGGTGTTTTTAGTGCATTTTTTTTTGTAGTATTTTAGTGTTAGTGTTTGATTGTTGGTGTTATGTTTGTTAAAAAAAAAGGTTCAATAAAGATATTGTGGAAAAAAAAAAAGGATGAAGGACAACAGCGTCATCGAACCAGTGACCCAACCTACAGAATGGCGCGCACCCATGGTTCCAGTTCTGAAAAAGAACACAGGAAAAGCCAGGATCTGTGTTGATCTGACAAAACTGAACAAGTAGCAAAAAGAGAACACTACATCCTGCCACCCCCGGATGAGATAACAGCCAAGCTGAGTGGAGCTACAGTGTTCTCCTCCCTCGACGCAGCCAGCGGATTCTGGCAGATTTCTCTGCATCCAGACAGCTGCAGACTGACAACGTTTATAACACCATTCAGCAGATACTGTTTCAAGAGATTACCCTTCAGCATAACAAGTGCACCAGAGATTTTCCAGTGGAAGATGCTGGAGACTCTGGAAGGACTGGAAGGCGTGGAAGTCTTCATGGATGACATTCTAGTCTATGGGACCTCGATGGAGGAACATGGTGGCTGACTCGAAAAGGTGTTACAGTGCATTGAGTCAGCAGGCTTGAAGCTCAACAAAGAGAAATGCACTCTCAGACAGAGCCAACTTCGCTTCCTGAGTCATCTCATCGACCGGTCAGGGGTCAGGCCAGACCCCGACAAAGTGGAGGCTATTCACCAGCTGCCGCCGCCTGGAAATGTGCAGGAGCTTAAAAGAGATCTTGGCATGGTGAATTATCTGGGAAGGTTTGTCTCAACCCTCTTAACAGTGGGTCAACCATTGCATGACCTTCTAAAGAGCAAGAACATTTGGGTTTGGGGCCATTCACAGCAGTCAGCTTTTGAAGACGTTAAAAGAATGCTGACAAATGCTCCAATTCTATCCTTTTATGATGTCACGAGGCCCACAGCCATGTTTGCCGACGCCAGCAGTTATGGACTGGGAGCTGTGCTACTCCAACTCCATGCGGAAGAGTGGAAGCCGGTAGCATACTGCTCCAGGCATCTCTCAGAAGCCGAAACACGCTACGCCCAGATAGAGAAAGAGTGTCTGGCTGGCGTATGGGCCTGTGAAAAGTTTGACAAATACCTCTGTGGCTTGGATGAGTTCAGACCTGAGACGGATCACAAGCCGTTAGTGCCACTTATCAACAACAGGAACCTCAACAACATTCTCCTGAGATGTCAACGTCTTCTAATGAGACTCATGAGGTACAAACCAGTGGCTGAATATGTGCCTGGAAAAACCCTCTTCATTGCTGATACCCTGTCCCAAAGCCCACAAACTTACACAAAGGAAGAGACTGACACATACAGTGAAGTGGAATGCTATGTAGCCTCAGTGATACAGGGCATTCCAGCATCCCCAAGCAGAAGGGAGAGCATCAAAATGGCCACCGCAGCCGACATCAAGCTGCAGACTGTCATCAAACTCATGAGAACAGGATGGCCAGAACATAGTGGGAATGTCCCACTGAACACCCGAGCATACAGCATAAAGGTGAAAAATGAGCTATCAGAGGCTGATGGCTTGCTCATACATGGGAGCAGGATCGTTATTCCACGGTCACTGAGAGCCGACATTTTGAAAAAAATACATGATGGACATCAGGGGCTGACTAAGTGTAGAGACAGGGCAAAGTCATCAGTGTGGTGGCCAGGACTCTTTGCAGAACTCTAAAACACAGTGATGTCATGCTACACCTGCCAAGAACAGAAGCGGGTCCAACAAAAGGAGCCACTTTATCTCCACACCTCTACCCGATCGTCCGTGGAAAAGAATAGCCCTTGACCTCTGTGAACACAATAAAAACAACTACCTTGTCACATCTGACTACTGCTCACGGTTCCTTGAAGTGCTACACCTACCGTCTACTACCAGCACTCAGGTTATTCGGAGACTCAAAGCAACCTTTGCAAGGTTTGGGATCCCAGATGTGGTGGTGAGTGACAATGGCCCTCAATTCTCCAGCGCAGAATTTCAGGAGGTGGCAAGACAGCTAGACTTCAGACACATCACATCTAGTCCTCATCATCCTTAGGGAAGTGGTCATGCGGCGAGAGCAGTACAGATTGCAAAGAGAATCCCCCAACAAAAAGATCCATTAATAGCCCTCATGTGCTATAGATCAACTCCCTGTGCTACTACGGGAATCAGTCCGCCAGAACTCTTAATGGGGAGAAAGATCAGAACAACACTCCCTACACTGGAGAAGAAACTGCAGCCCAAATGGCCTAACAGAAAGACAAAAAGATGCTGGTGAGATGGCAAAACAAGCTTTCTATTACAATCGCCGTCATGGAGTCAAACCTCTTCCACTGTTTTGACCAGGTGACCCAGTCCTCACCAAATTGGATCAGGAAAAGGCCTGGGCAACATCAGCAGTCATTTTGAAGGAATGTGTTACTCCAAGGTTGTACCTCATCAACACATCGCAAGGAGCAGTGCTGAGGAGGAACCGCCACCATCTCCGGGCAGATATGTCTCCTCAACCTGCCCAAGACACCCCTCCTGCTTCAGCTGAGGATGCTGGAGTGATTTCCCAATCTGCAAGTGTCATCACCCCAGAGACTGTTTCTCCTAGCCCGGGTGAGGTCACAAGTCTTGTGCACACTCCCACGCGTGCACTGGGACAGTTTCGCACCAGAGCCAGACGAGTGTGCAAACCAGTCAACAGGCTAGACCTGTAGACAGACACTGGCGTGTCAAACATATGGCCTTTGGGGGGGAATTGGGGAAGTAAAGACTTAAAAAAAATGGAAAAGATGTATGCTGACTGTAATCTCCATGTTGTTTTATGGATACAGTAACAGAAATATTGCAATGCATTATTTGAGTTCAAGAGTGACATATATGTTGCAAGATTTGATAAGATTTAAGTTAAGGAAATTGCATTTTGAGTTAGAAATGGCATGATTGCAGTTATTGCACTTTAAGTTTGTTTACATGATTATCTCAGTTCTAGGAGAAATGTTTACTAGGTAAATGTGTTTACTAGGAAAAGAAGAAAAAAAAAACAATCAAACCACTAAGGATACATGTTATGCTTGTAAAGAAAGCCTACTTGAAATATTTTCTGGTGGTATATTGTTTATTATGGTTAATTGAATACTGTTAAATGCACCTTGTGTTATTAGAAATAACATAAAAAAGGAGGGAAGATGTCATTATATGATTTATATTAAGTAGAAGTAATGCTAATGGTCACAGTAGTTTTTACTACTGTTAGGCTTTTACGCTGAAAGGTGTGTTGACAGGAAGTATAAAAAGCGGACTCTCTCATGCTAGATGCTATATGCTGGATGCTGGTGCTGAGCTGTTAATAAAGCCAAGTACAACAGAGAAAAGCCTAGTCTCGATCATTCTACACTCTCTGCCTAGCGGGAGCGTCTGTTACTGATACTGTGAGTCATACAATAAAGTCCAGTTCACCACTCGCCTCATTATTGTGCCACGTTTTACAGACACAACAGTGTCCCTTTATCCTTAATGTCAATATTTATTGATTTGTCAGTTACCTTTTAAAATAGCTACTGAGCTGCACAACAGCCGTATCAGGAGGACTACTACAAGGACAAGCACGAGGAACACACATGTGAGCCATTCAAAAAACTGAAATCTACGTCAGTAGTCTCTGAGGGATCATTCATTGTCAGCCATTTTGAGTGTATTCTACCTGCTGTGGACTCTTAATTTCTTCACCAAGGTTTGAGACAATCAGGTCAGCTAAAATACCTGACTCCCTTTGTAGCCTCAGACTTCCTCCACAACAGCAACATTCTATGGCTTCCCCCCTATAGCTTCTATGGTTTGCTTGTTTTGATAATAACTTACAGTGTGTAAGGTGTACCCAAGTGTCTCTGTCTTGTGCTTTTACAGCTGTTGGAATTAACAATATTACTTTATATGGCCCTTGCCAAGGGGGCTTCTGACCAGGTCTTCTTTTATAGTCTTTTTAAGGCTTTGGTCTCTGGGTTTTTGGTGATGATTCCTCCTGTGTGTTCTTTCCTAGGAAGAATAGCATGAACAGAATGTTTTTGAGTCAAAATTTTTAACATGTAATCTGCTAAACCAAATCTCTTCATCTTCTGGGTTGAATGGTCTAAGAGGGAATACTAATTAAATCTTTTCATGTAAACTTTTAAATGGAGATAAATCTTCTTTTGCAAGCATTATTCTCATATAAAATAGTATCAAGGTGAACAATAAATCCAATTCTGTTCTGTTTGTGCCATTGTTTTCTTAATCTTTCTATAATGGTCCAGTTATGTTGGTCTACAAATCCTGGAGACTGTGGGTGATATGCTGCATGGTGTTTCAAATCACTATTCAACACTTTCCCTAAATGTGAAATAATCTGTTGTGGGGGAGCTAGGTGTCAGACTCTCCACCCAGAGAGTAATGGCCCAGGAGAAGAGAGGCCAACGGGGGATCCAGACAGAGCAGCAGAAGTTGGACACCTCCCGGGGAGAAGTGGAGACACTGGCTGCCGGGAGAACGAAGTAGTGCGACACCAGCATACTGTTACGTTAATGCACCGCACGGGCTTTGTCATGTAACAAGTATGATGTCTGAGCCCCAGGCCACTATGCAAATGATTAAAGGTATAAAAGTGAGATGCACTGTGGCCTGGGAGCTTTTCTTGTGATCGCAACTTGTTAGAGAGAATAAGTCTGTGCTGATTCAGCTCGTTGCCTCGTCTGGTTCATTCTCTCTACACTGGTGACCCTTGACGTGCAATGGAAGGAGAGACGAGCACCCCGGAGACAAGCTGGAGGGGAAGCACCAGCGCCGCGTGCACTGTTTCAGTCAAGCTCCCGGACTTTTGGCTTCACGACCCAACAGCGTGGTTCTTACACACAGAGGCCCAGTTTGCGCTCTGCGGGGTAACAGCAGATGAGGCCAAATACTACTATGTGGTTGCTGCGCTAGATGTGCGCACAACACAGCAGGTGGCAAGCCTGCTCCAAGAGCCGCCGGTCCACGGAAAATACGAGGCACTCAAGAAGATGCTGACCCAGCGCTACACACTCTCAGACCGCAAAAGAGCGGAAAGGCTCCTGACACACTCTGAGTTAGGGGACAGGTCAGCAGTCAAATTGATGGAGAACATGTTGGCATTAATGGGCAGAGATGGTGAGCCGTTCCTGTTCGCCCACCTGTTCATCAGAAACCTCCTGGCAGCGGCGAGAGCGATCCTGGCAAACTCGCCACTGCTGGCAACAAAGAACTATCGCGCGCTTGAGCAGGAAGCAGATCGGATCATTCTGGCGACCAGAACCTTCGCAGTGAATGCAGCAGCGCCGGAGCCTAGAGAGATGGACAGCGAGGGCAAGGAGCCACTAGTGGTGGCTGGTGCAGATGCCAGGAAGTACAGGAAGGACACGATCTGCTTCTATCACTGCCGTTTCGGAGTGGACTCACGGCGATGCGTGTCGCCGTACCAGTTCAAGCGGTCGGGAAACGCCAAGGCCAGCAGTCAATAGCAGCTGCAACCACTGGCGAGAGAGATAAGCTGCTCTACGTCACGGACTCACATTCGGGGAGACGGTTCCTGGCGGACTCCGGCTCCCAGAAGAGCCTCATCCTGTCGTTCAACTCAGACAGGGTGGCAGGAAGTAGCGGTCCCGAGCTGGCAGCCGCCAACGGATTGGACATTAAGACATTTGGTGAGACGACACTGACTATATGTTTGCATGGGCATAACTTCCAGTGGACCTTCATTATAGCTGCATGTAACGCCCCCATTTTGGGAGCAGACTTTCTATGTGTGCATGGTTTATTAGCTGATGTTGCTAATAGACGGCTGGTGGATGCGGTGTCTTTTGATTCTCTGCCCTGTACACCTCGGGGATCCGGGTCGACAACACTAGCCAACGTTACAGCTACAGGGGGTAAATTCCAACAGTTACTCGCCCAGTTCCCAGCACTCACGGTTCCGACATTTTCAGCAGCCGTAACCAAGTACGGAGTCAAGCATTTTATTACTACCAAGGGATTGTCCATTTTCACACGACCTCGGCGCCTGCACGCAGCTAAACTGGCCAGCGCGCGCTAGGAGTTCGCCAACTTGGAGAGGTTAGGCATCATTAGGCACTCAAACAGCCCGTGGGCATCCCCACTGCACATGGTGCCTAAAGCCGACGGGTCGTGGCGACCATGCTACGATTTCCGGCAATTAAACAACGCTATGGCACACGACTGCTACGCGATCCCCCATATCCAGGATTTTTCCGTCCACCTGGCCGGGGCACGTGTTTTTTCCAAGGTGGACCTGGTCCCTGGTTACCACCAGGTCCCGGTGCACGCAAAAGACGTACCCAAAATGGCGGTGATAACGCCGCTCGGCCTTTTCAAATTTTTGCGCATGCCGTTTGGATTAAAAGGCGCGGCGCAGACCTTCCAAAGGATTATGGACACAGTGCTGCACGATCTGCCCTTTGTTTTCGTCTACCTGGATGACATCCTGGTGGCCAGCGTGTCCGAGGACGAGCACACCGCCCACCTCAGGATGGTTTTCCAGAGATTGGAAGCGCACGGTTTAATAATCAGCCCAGCGAAGTGCCAGTTCGGTGTGACAGCAATCGACTTTTTAGTCCACCGCATTTCACTGGAGGGCGCAATGCCGTTACCGGAGTGCGCGCGATGTCAGATTTTCCGCGTCCTCAGACGGTAAGGGCGCTTCAGGAGTTTTTGGGGATGGTTAACTTTTACAACCATTTCCTCCACCGCGCAGCTCAGCTGATGCAGCCGTTGTATGCCACGCTTAAAAAAAAAGAGACTAACAGACAGCATCGACTAGACTCCCGAGTGGGGTCAGGCTTTTTTGAACACCAAAACAGTGCTGGCGAAGGCTACATTACTTGCGCACCCAGATCCGTCAGCACGGATAGCGCTCACTACGGACGCATCTGACATGGCCGTAGGGGCCGTAGTGGAGCAGCACATCTCAGGTTCTTCAGCAGCTTCTTCAGGTTTTTCAGCAGGTCTTTGCGTGACAACGAGTGCAAATACAACGCATTTGACAAAGAGTTGCTGGCTCTCTACCTGGCAATACACTATTTCCAGTTCTGGCTGGAAGGGCGCAACTTCACCACGTTTGTGGAGCACAAGCCGCTAACGTACGCCATGGTCAAAGTTTCGGAACTGTGGTCGGCCTGGCAGCAACGGCAACTGGCCACAATCTCAGAGTTTACGACCGACATTCGGCATGTGGCCGGTAAGCTTAACGTGGTGGCAGACTGCCTCTCGCGCGCATTGGTTGCTCCGGTCTACGTGGGAATAGATTACACCACCATGGCCGCAGAGCAAGCCGGGAATGTGGACATTTGCACTCTCCAGTTTGGACCAATGGGGTTAAGGCTGGAGAGCAAGGTACTGCAAGAAAGGGGCCGTCCCCTATTCTGTGACGTCTCCATAGGCCGCCCGCGCCCGGTGGTCCCGCGCTCTTGGCGCCGTTGGGTTTTCAAGTCGGTCCACTCCCTTGCGCACCCGGGAGTGTGTGCTTCAGTCAAACTGGTGGGGGTGAAATTCATCTGGCCGCGTTTGCGTAAAGAGGTGAAAGAGTGGGCAGCAGCTTGCATCGCCTGCCAACGAGCCAAGCGTGGACATCCCCCATTGGGGGTTCCGCAGGTTAGTGACTCGTCAGCAGGGACAGGCATTCTTGTTCAGGATGTGTTTTCTCCCCCTCCCCTTTTCCCCCCACAGACGAACGTGCCCCCCGGGGCATCCCACCAGCAGAGCAGCGCCACAGAGCCGGTGACCTCCCGTTACAGCCGTTATGGACGTCAGCTGAAGCCCAAATGACGGGGGGGGGTTAAGGCCCATTCTGGGTGGTTGGGGGGGGGGGGGGCTAGGTGTCGGACTCTCCACCCAGAGGGTAATGGCCCAGGAGAAGAGAGGCCAACGGGGGGTCCAGACGGAGCAGCACAAGTTGGCCACCCCCCGGGGAGAAGTGGAGATGCTGGCCGCCGGGAGAAGGAAGTAGTGCGGCACCAGCGTACTGTTATGTTACTGCACCACACAGGCTTTGTCATGTAACAAATATGATGTCTGAGCCCCAGGCCACTATGCAAATGATTAAAGGTATAAAAGTGAGATGATGCACTGTGGCCTGGGAGCTTTTCTTGTGATCACAACTTGTTAAGAGAGAATAAAGTCTGTGCTGATTCAGCTCATTGCCTTGCCTGGTTCATTCTCCCTACTCTGTAAACATATCCACTATAACTAAACAATATCTCTTCCCTTCACATTTGGTTAGCTCAATGAAGTCCCTGCAAATGTTCTGAAATGGGTATGTTGATGATGGAAAACTACCCTTCTCTGGTCTTAACATTTCCCTGGACATTATTTTATGCACAAATTATACATTATTTTGTAGCAAAATATTCAAACCCACAGACTGTGATAACTAATAACCAATATCACCATCCTTCCCTTGAACACATGGCAGTGTCTTTGTGTTCAAGTAGCAACATAGTGAAATAATTTTTGTGGGAGGATGGGTTTACCCTTTGGTCAGGTATAAATTTGGAAACCATGATTAAACACAGCATCTTTATTTAATCACTTATAGACTCCAGCCTGCGGAGATATGTTTTGTATGTATATTT
The DNA here is from genome assembly GCA_020510985.1 of Pholidichthys leucotaenia. Classification (NCBI taxonomy): domain Eukaryota; kingdom Metazoa; phylum Chordata; class Actinopteri; order Cichliformes; family Pholidichthyidae; genus Pholidichthys; species Pholidichthys leucotaenia. Next base: position 378,600,404 of record CM035840.1, on the reverse strand, counting down.
CTTCATCATGAGATGCCAGCAATACGTCATAAGAGCAATTGGATTTTATTAGGAGGTATAAAATGTGCAAGATTTCCTGACATTGACTGAGGAAAAATTGTAGGAGACTCTCAGTACCCCTCTGATAGTCTGGTGAGTGTGTACTTTTTGTTTTCAGATGTGAATGCAAACCAGAATTGATGATCTGTGTATGCTGGTATGCAAAAATGCATTTGGAGTTCTAGTTCTTTCAACAATGTGTGTGATCCTGGTACACAATGAGCACAAAGAATTATAGCTATTCCTGCAGGTCCTGCACCATCAGGATGTTTCCCACAGGAATGGGGAGGCTGAACATGACACTATAACATCTGCTGCTTTTAACTGTTTTACAGCCTGTTTAACACCTTTTTGAGCTTCTAGACGGAGAGGATATTTTGTGACTTTGATATTATAGTGACATATTTTGCTACCTTTTGTAAGACCAACATCTGTTTCATCTTTTTTACTATAATGAATTTGGAATTTGCTTCAAATTTTCTGATCCTCTCTTCTGTTAATGTTAAGATTGGTCATGTATGTAGCGGTTTGAATTCAACCCCCACAACACAGAGACAGTCAGCTCGCACTCCTGGGTTTTTTCCGCTGCGTGCTGCGTTTACAGCTGTGAGGTTAAAGTGTCATCCATGCATTGTGTTCATGCATCCTGTCTGTACCTCTGATATGCAAATGCCCAGATTGACTGCTGTGAATGTCTTTGATCTATTGTTTGATTTGAGTATATAAGCTGCACTGTGCTGTAAATCTGCCTCTCATTCACTCACTCTGATTCTGCATCTGCAGCGAGACACACACACTGTCTCCTCTTTGAGAGCTGGAGGAACGAAGTTGCAGCCTGCTCAAACCATGGGCTGTAGCCGAGTTCTGATGAAGGCGGGTGATAATAAAGCTATTTAAAAATCCAACGCTGCCTTTATTTTATCATCCTCTTCACTGGTGACCCCGGAATGCACACGTTTTGTGCAAACACAGCCTTCTGATCTGAACAGCCACGCTGGCGACCCGAGACTGAAGAAAACGAGCGGCCAGCGAACGCAGCACCCGGGCATGAATGCTCCATCACAGCGGCCTGACTGGTCTGCCCTCCCTGCGGCCTCAGGGAGACCTCGACGCAGAGCCCACGGCGGGCGAGCTGCCATCAGGACATCAACCAAGACCAGGTAAGCGGCAGAGAACGTCATGGCGCGCCCTCGCCGAGATCGGCACATCCACGCGGGACCGGCCGCGCAGCTCCTCCACATCAGAGCACAGGCGGGCGACTCCCATGGCCGACGGAGCACACGTGGACCTGAACGCACCATGACTAATCTGCAGCCACGGCTCGTCAGAGATGTTTTTCGGCGCACACTGCACCGATCTCCAAGTTTCTGACCCTGATTTCCTCTCCAGCGGGCCCACCCACGCACGGAGCCCCGGCACGCGCACCGGGGGTGACGAGGACGGCGCACCACGCACGGGACAAATACGGCTTTTCCGACCGCCTTCCTTCTGCTGCACACTGGCCCTTCAGGCTTGCTGGTACACCTGAGGCCCGCAGTTTGCTCACGGGATTTTATGGTCTTAGCCACGGCACACAAGAGGAATTCAGCTGTCTGCGGTTCCCGAGGCTGTAGGGTTACGTCTGCCCTAAAGTCAACACGCCAGTCCCTCTGCTTTTATTTTTTTTCTTGCTGCCGCTCCTGCTTTTCTTCATGGCCACGAGAGGAGTCAGAGACTAATTTTTTTTCTTCTTCTTCCGCATGTTCAGACGGGACATCGCGGAGCAGCAAACACTTTTGGCGCGACTCGAACGATTTTCCCGCGCCCGGTCAGCATGTACTACCCCCCTCCCCCTCCTCCTGCACAGAGCTTTTCCCTGCTCGCTGCCCAAACTGCGACATCGAGGTCACGGTCCCCTACCCTTCCCTCTGGGGGGAGCAGTGTAGCGGTTTGAATTCAACCCCCACAACACAGAGACAGTCAGCTCGCACTCCTGGGTTTTTTCCGCTGCATGCTGCGTTTACAGCTGTGAGGTTAAAGTGTCATCCATGCATTGTGTTCATGCATCCTGTCTGTACCTCTGATATGCAAATGCCCAGATTGACTGCTGTGAATGTCTTTGATCTATTGTTTGAGTTGATTATATAAGCTGCACTGTGCTGTAAATCTGCCTCTCATTCACTCACTCTGATTCTGCATCTGCAGCGAGACACACACACTGTCTCCTCTTTGAGAGCTGGAGGAACGAAGTTGCAGCCTGCTCAAACCATGGGCTGTAGCCGAGTTCTGATGAAGGCGGGTAATAATAAAGCTATTTAAAAATCCAACGCTGCCTTTATTTTATCATCCTCTTCAATGTAGGAGATTTCTGGGCATCAGTTATGGACAGCCTTTTGTGCTGTGGTTAACCAGTTAAGTAACAATGCATATGCTTCTAATTTAGGAGAATATTCTATCTTAAGGTCAGATGTTGGCTTCCCATGGATGGCTGCATTCCTCAGCAGAGGCGACAAAATGTCCAACATTTTTCCAATCCATGTGTTTGGGTCTAACCAGTGAGATGTGTGGAACCCCCCCCACCCCCCCCATTGTTTAAAATGTCTCTTATCCTCAACAGATAAGACAACAGATGCTCCCACATATCCCCTTGGTGACCAGTACAAGTTTTTTATGACCAATCTGGAGGATGGATTTGCAAAAAATGTTTGTTCATAATTTGGATCAGATCCATTTAATATCCTATAGTACACGGTACAATGATATTGATTTGGAGATTGTCAATCAGTAGGAACTGTGGATGCAAAATGCTGTGATATCACTCAACATGGTTTAGCCGCCACCAGGTCAAGTGAGTATTAGTATTTCAGTTTGGAAGTCTCATAAACTATGTTTACTTCCTCAATATGTGGGTAACCTCTGACAAAATGAACCACCGTTCAACAGTGTTACCGATAGTAGGATCCTTTTCTTTCACAGATTTTGATAGATATTCTATTGTTAGTTTACCATTTGCAGATTTTAGCTGTTATTTTTCCTTCTGACTTTGAAAAGCCCTGAAAGTCATTACCTGAATTTACTGATCTACATGCACCTGTGCCACACAAATTTAATCGGAGTACCTTAGACTTCCAACGTTACTTCTGGTAAACATTATGTTATTAACATTAGATCAAAGTCAGGTAAATGGAAGATGTCTGCTATTTTCTAATAATTTTCTCATAATCTAATTTTCTGCTAATTTTCTATATATGTGTAGGAGTGAGTCCACTTATCTGTTTTAGTCTTGATCATGCAGTCCAGTTTTGTCGTAGTGGATGTGGGTCATGGGCGCCTCCCTCTCCCAGCGGCCAGTCTTGCCATCATTCAGTTTCCATTGTGGGGGTGCATTCCCTCCTTGGCTACGGCCCCTCCTCCTCCACTGTTGTCCTCCCCCTCGTCCTTCTGGCTTCCTTAATAAAAAAAAAAAAAAAAAAAAAAAGATTCATAGGGAGCCCCAGGCTCCCATGGGTCAGCCATCACATAAGTAAGTGCAGGTTTTTCTTTAAATTTTTTATTTTCCTTTCCATACCTGCATTCCCAACACCACTCTGTAAATATCTTAAAGTTTGGTACAATGTCAAACAATATTTATAAGTGATCCAGACCAGTTGAGAGGTTTGTGCAAATAGTTTGCTGTTATTCTAAGCTTAGTTTTCATTAAATAACTATACGTTATTTGTCTGAATCAAGTCTAAGAGTTTAATCCCTACAAACTAGATTTCATACTTTGATTTAGGTTATAATTAAAAATAATTAAGGATGATTTAAACATTATTATTTCATCTACTTCCATATCATATTAGATGCAAAAAGATCCTAAACATTGTTTTCCCAGTAACATAAGAACACACGGTTCCATCATTCATCAGATGGATATAATTCTGATTTTTATTGCTTTGACATGAAGTGTGCACCTTGCTTCTGGGTTAGGGTGCAGAGTTGGAAAAATAAGGGAAAGTAATCTTTATTTCCACACTATACTGTGAATTTTAGCTAGAGTAATTTCATTTGCTTTTTACACACATTCTAAACCCAAATTGTTGAAATGTGCCATAATGTTCTGCAAGGTGGGGGCGTCTCAGCTCAATGCAATATGGATATGTACAGTTTTGAAAGCAGATCACGGCGCCCATCTGAAATTCAATTTCAGGTATATTTTATGTCATAGTTGTTTAAAATAATGCTGTTCCAAGACAGTAAAAATAGCTTTACAACTCACATTCAGGCTTATGCTGTGTCTTCATATAAGAAAACCCTCCTGCCACCACTAATTTGATTTTTTTTTTCCCCTCTCACACACACAGGAGAATTCCAGATTTGCTGTTTTTTTCTCTCTCTCTCTCTCTCTTAGACTTTTAGCTAATGAAACTGCTGGTCAGACTGTGAAATGTGATTTTATTGGTAGTTTTAAGCGTCAGTTATTCAATCTTCAATTCTCGTGAACACGTGCTGACTACAGATGATTCACGAATGCTGTTTACACATGCTTTTAGAACTTATGAGCAGTTTGTTGAATGTGGAGTGGCTGGTTTGTACGAGCACAGCTTCCTCGCAAAATGTGCATAATTTACACAGATTAACACTAAAATGTTCTTGAATGAGATCCAATATTTGAGACGCTATCAGAAAAGTAAATGGGAAAACAACAATATAATGTATTTTATGTACATGTGGTCAGTTTCATGATTTTTGTCCCATCTCACGATGTCCCTTTGTTTTAACCTCTTGCACTCCAGTGTGCTGCGGACGGGCATGTCTCTGCGTCCCAGAGCGCACGAGGGCGCACGAGAGCGCCCTTGTGCGCTCTAGGACGCACGAGGGCGCTGCGTCCAAGCACGCACTGGAAAAAAAAGCTGCATTTCCGTTCTTCCACTACAGACACAGCCGCAAACAGATTAGATCATCTGATTGACCTCTCATTCGACTAATAAGAGCCTTGAATTGGGTTTCTGAAACCTTGAAGAACCAATGACTGAAAACCTAGCAAGAAGGACCTGTCACGCCGTGCCGCTCATCAGCGGCGCCACCTGCTCGCACACCTGTCCATCATCAGCGGCGAGGAATATTAAGCCGCCTCGCCCTGAGCTTCGGCCTGAAGCCGTCAGACTTCTTTCCCCGTCTACGTGACGCAACTCTTTCTTCAGCACGACGCTGTGCGGTAAGAACCACTTACCTCATATTCTCCAGTCTGCTCCCCTGTGCACAGGTGGATTCCTCGGCGGCGGACAACTCCGTCCCTCGTCCTTCCTCGCTGCTGCACCGAGTCCTGCAGGTGGCTGTCTCCCGGGGTCCCGTCCTTGTTGTGCCAGTCATCTGTCCCAAGCAAGTAAGCTTCTCCCTCGCCTATTCTCCTCCTGTGTTGGTGTGTGCCCATCACCCTGTGTCTCTGTTCTCTCCCATAGGGTTGCCGGCTGTACGGTCTCCTGCCTCTGTGCCTGAAGCAGACGCCGCCACCAACACATTAACATTCCGCAGACACACACTCATACACCCCTGTTGTTAATAAACAGTTTGAACTACTCTGAGCCTGTGTGTGTGCGTCTCCTGAGCTGAACGTTATGTCAGTACGGCTTCAGCCGAGCGGCTCGGCAGACGGCGGGCTCGCGCACCGGCTTACCACTCTCGAGGGTCGAGTGGATCAGGTTGTTTATCAGCGACAGGTGATCCTTAATCAATTAGTTAACATCACTAACCGACTGGACCGCCTGGACCCCCAGCAGCCGTTCCCCCCGGCTCGCCAGGGTGGCGCGGCTCCTGCTGTTCCAGCGGCCGTCCAGCCGGCTCCAGTGGCACCGGCTCGGCTCACACCAATTCCGACCCCCGCCCGCTTTAGCGGAAAGCTCGGCGGAGCGCGGGGGTTCATTATGCAGTGTGAGTCCGTGTTCCACCGTGTGCCCGGAGATTTTCCCTCGGATCACAGTCGAATTGGTTACATAGGGAATCTCCTGGAGGGGCGCGCGTTAACTTGGACCTACGCCATAATGGCGAAGCCCAGTTACGCCACCCTCACCTACGACCAATTCGTGGGGCGCTTCCTGGAAGTCTTCGACCATTCTCGAACCGAGACGGTCCAAGTCGATCGGCTTCTCGCTCTCCAGCAGGGAAGCCGGTCGGCAGCGGACTATGCGGTCGACTACCGGGTAGCGGCGGAGGAATTGGGCTGGGACGAGCGCTCCCTCTGTGGCCTGTTCCTCCGCAGCCTCAATGATGATCTGAGGGATGAACTGGCTGGGCGGGATATCCCTGGAACGCTAGCGGAGCTAACTTCCCTAGCCATCAGCTTGGATAACAGGCTGCGCGAGCGCTCCTCAGGACGGAAGTCGTCTACTTCTCGCCCTCGGGGAGCCTCGCTACGCCTGCCCCAAGCTCGCCCCCTGGTGGCGCCGCCGCCATCGCGCCCCGAGGGGTCGGAGCCGATGGTGACGGGCTGGACAAAGCTCTCCCCGGCAGAGAGACAACGCCGCCGTGAGTTGAATCTCTACATGTATTGCGGAGACAATCAACACACGGTGGAGCTTTGTCCACAAAAGCCAAACGGCGGGGTCCGCGAGTCACTGTAGGGGGCCTCGCGGACGTCAATCGGTTATGTCCCCTTACTCAATTGAAGCTGCCCATCCGTTTCTGCCACAACCCCACTGGGCATCTCACCCACGCACTGGTGGATTCGGGCGCAGAAGGCAGCTTCATTTCACAGAGCCTGGCAACCCGTTTGGGCATCCGCTGTCAGGCACTGAAGAATCCCATCTCCCTTGTCAACCTCTCCCGTGCCTCCCTTGGGAGAGTATCACACCAGACCATCCCCGTCCCGGTCATCATCTCGGGAAACCACCGGGAGGAGATGACCTTTTATGTCCTACCCAACTCTGTGTCGCCCGTCATCCTGGGGTATCCCTGGCTACGCCTTCACAACCCTGTCCTGGATTGGAAGTCAGCTGGGGTATCGGCATGGAGCACGTTCTGCATGGGCACCTGCCTTCAGTCCGCTGCCTGCTCTCCGTCCGCTTCTCCCCCTGCGACGGACGCTGCACCCCCGGACCTGTCTCTGGTGCCTCCGGAATTTCACGACCTGGGTATGGTGTTCAGTAAGTCTAAAGCTATGTCTCTTCCCCCTCATCGGCCCTATGACTGTGCCATCAACCTCCGCCAGGGGGCCCCCTTACCTTCTGGTCGGCTCTATAGCCTGTCAGCGCCGGAGAAGGAGACAATGAACGCCTACCTGAAGGAATCATTGAGCGCTGGGATAATCCGCCCATCATCGTCACCCGTGGGGGCAGGGTTCTTCTTCGTGGGAAAAAAGGATGGGTCCCTCCGCCCTTGCATTGACTATCGGGCCCTCAACGACATCACTGAGAAGGACCGTTACACCCTGCCCCTCATGGACACTGCCTTCCACTCCCTCCAGGGGGCGACCTGGTTCACCAAGCTGGATCTACGCAGCGCATACCACCTCGTCCGGATCCAGGAGGGAGATGAGTGGAAGACAGCCTTCCGTACCCCGAACGGCCACTTTGAATACCTGGTAATGCCGTTCGGGTTGACCAACGCTCCTGCCGTCTTTCAGCGCCTCATTAATGACGTCCTCCGGGACTTCATCGGCCTTTTCGTGTTCGTCTACCTGGACGATATTCTCATCTTCTCCAAGTCCAGGGACGAGCACCAGGTCCATGTGAGGCGGGTCCTCCAAAGACTGCTGGAGAATCGGCTATACGTGAAGGCTGAAAAATGTGAATTTTACGCCAGGACTACATCCTTCCTGGGGTTCATCATCGCCCACGACAAGGTGCTCCCAGACCCAGAGAAGGTGAAGGCGGTGGTGGAATGGCCTACACCTGCGTCCCGGAAGCAGGTGCAACAGTTCGTTGGTTTCGCCAATTTCTACCGCCGCTTTGTCCCCAACTTCAGCTCCATCGTCGGACCACTGACCCGCCTCACGTCCCCTAAGGTCCCGTTCTGGTGGACCGAAGAGGTCGCTGCTGCCTTTCAGGCGCTGAAGGCGGAATTCTCCTCCTCCCGGGTCCTTTGCCAGGTCGACCCCGTGCTGCAGTGCATCGTGGAGGTAGACGCCTCGGACACAGGAGTGGGAGCAGTGCTATCCCAGCGGTCGCCGGACGATGGCGCCAAACAGCCCTGCGCCTTCTTCTCCCGGCGCTTGTCCCCGGCGGAGAGGAACTACGATGTGGGGGACAGAGAGCTCTTGGCCATCAAACTCGCCCTGCAGGAGTGGCGCCACTGGCTAGAGGGGGCGAACCTGCCGTTCGTGGTCCTGACGGACCACAAGAACTTGGAATACCTACGATCTGCCAAGCGCCTGAACGCCCGCCAGGCGCGCTGGTCCTTGTTCTTCGCCAGGTTCCAGTTCTCCATCACCTTCAGGCCTGGCTCCAAGAACGGCCTGCCTGACGCCCTCTCTAGGCAGTTCACCCCCGTGGAGTCGGAGGAAACGCCCCACACCATCCTGCCCAGGTCGTGCGTCGTGGGAGCCATCTCGTGGGACATTGAGAGCAAGATCCGGAAGGCGCAGGAAGTGGAACCTGACCCTGGCGGCGGACCGGAGGGGCGGCTGTTCGTGCCATCCGCGGTCCGAGGAGAGGTCATCCACTGGCTGCACACCTCCAAGCTCACCTGTCACCCTGGCACCTCCCGGATGATAGACCTCCTCCAACGGTCCTTTTGGTGGCCAGGCCTGCGGAGGGACGCAGCCCGCTATGCCCGGGCCTGCCCAATCTGTGCCACCTGCAAGTCGGGAAATGCCCCTCCAGCGGGTCTGCTCCAGCCCCTGCCCGTCCCTGGCAGGCCCTGGTCGCACATCGCGTTGGATTTCGTCACCGGACTTCCCGTCTCCAACTCCTACGACACCATCCTGACCATTGTGGACCATTTCTCCAAGGCTGTGCACTTCGTCCCCCTGCGAGGTCTCCCTACTGCCCTGGAGACGGCGGATCTCCTCGTCCAACACGTGGTCAGGCTGCACGGGATTCCGGTGGACGTGGTCTCGGACCGGGGCCCCCAATTTTCATCTGAGGTTTGGAGGTCGTTTTGCAACGCCATCGGAGCCAAGGTGAGCCTCTCCTCCGGCCATCACCCCCAATCCAACGGGCAGTGTGAACGGACCAACCAGGAGCTGGAGGCTGCGCTCCGCTGTGTGACCTCATCCAAACCCACGTCCTGGAGCAACCATCTTGCCTGGGTTGAATACGCCCACAATACCGCTCGCTCTTCTGCTACAGGGATGTCCCCCTTCAAGGCGTCCCTGGGTTATGACCCCCCGCTGTTCCCGGTGCAGGAGAGTGAGGTAACTGTTCCCTCGGTTAGGGCACATCTCAGGCAGTTCCGCTCCATCTGGGCTGCCGCGCGCAATGCGCTTTTACGCACAGCGGAGCGCAACAGGACTGTGGCGGACCGGCATAGAAGACCTGCCCCAACGTACAGAGTTGGGCAACTTGTCTACATATCTACCCAGGACGTAACTCTAAAAGGCGAGAGGAGGAAGCTGGCACAGCGATTCGTGGGTCCCTACCCTATCACCCGGATCATCAACCCGGTGGCTGTGCGCGTGGCTATTCCCCCCTCCCTCCGCATCCATCCCACCTTCCACGTGTCTAAGGTGAAGCTGGCAGTCACCGACCCCCTTTGCCCTCCTCCTGCTGCGCAACCCGCGCCCCGGATGATTGGTGGCCATCCGGCCTGGCCCGTCTCCTCCATCCTAGACTCCCGGCGCCGGGGTCGTGGGTTGCAGTACTTGGTGGACTGGGAGGGCTATGGGCCCGAGCATCGAGAGTGGGTGCCCCCGTCGTTCGTGTTGGACCCATCGCTCATCGCTGACTTCCACCGAGCACACCCAGAGAAGCCATCGCCAGGAGGCGCTGCTAGAGGGGGGAGTACTGTCACGCCGTGCCGCTCATCAGCGGCGCCACCTGCTCGCACACCTGTCCATCATCAGCGGCGAGGAATATAAGCCGCCTCGCCCTGAGCTTCGGCCTGAAGCCGTCAGACTTCTTTCCCCGTCTACGTGACGCAACTCTTTCTTCAGCACGACGCTGTGCGGTAAGAACCACTTACCTCATATTCTCCAGTCTGCTCCCCTGTGCACAGGTGGATTCCTCGGCGGCGGACAACTCCATCCCTCGTCCTTCCTCGCTGCTGCACCGAGTCCTGCAGGTGGCTGTCTCCCGGGGTCCCGTCCTTGTTGTGCCAGTCATCTGTCCCAAGCAAGTAAGCTTCTCCCTCGCCTATTCTCCTCCTGTGTTGGTGTGTGCCCATCACCCTGTGTCTCTGTTCTCTCCCATAGGGTTGCCGGCTGTACGGTCTCCTGCCTCTGTGCCTGAAGCAGACGCCGCCACCAACACATTAACATTCCGCAGACACACACTCATACACCCCTGTTGTTAATAAACAGTTTGAACTACTCTGAGCCTGTGTGTGTGCGTCTCCTGAGCCGAACGTTATGTCAGGACCCGCCTACCAACGCTGTGAATGCAGCGAGCCAATTGAAGCACAGAAGTTCGCAAGCTGTTTTGTGTAAGGCTGGGTGAAGACAGACTGCTGCAGCAGATGAAAAAAGGACCCGCAGGAAGAACCGTCACAGACCCAACAGCACGGAGACCACCCACAAGTGCGACCTGTGTGACAGGGACTGCCATTCGCGCATCGGCCTGTTCAGTCACAGGCGGTGCTTTTTTTTTTTTATTCCAGCTGAATAGACGTTTAGGATTCTCTTCCATGGTCATCATAGACCAGGGGTGGGCAGTGAGGGCCATTCCACTGCAGGTTTTTTGTTCCACCCAGTCTATTCAGCAGGTGTGTGCTCTGATCAGCTTCAAGGATTGCTAATCATTGAAAACACCTGCTGAAGAGACTGGGTGGAACAGAAAACCTGCAGTAGAATGGCCCTCCATGGCACATGATTGCCCACCCCTGTCATAGACCGACGGAGGCCCACGACAAAGGTCGTAAATCATTCGCCAAAACCGCAATCATGGAAGCGCAAAACCGCAATAATGGAATTATGTTTTGACCGGGTCGTCAAGACCACTGACTGCTCCGCGGTCGCCACATGACTATTCCGTCATGTAGCGATGGCCAATGTCCGTCCTCTGTAGCGGGGGGGGGGGGGACAACACCCCCCCACACACACACACACACATACACAGCCCTGAGTGTCACCTTTCATTAGAGCCCAAGATGAAGCTTCTATATTGAATCATTCAAAAGTTACAGACGTTTTTCCAAACTGTGCCATTTGGCACAATTTGGCACAGTTCCAAAACGCCTGGGAACTACCTGAAGAAAAAGCTGTGTAATATGTTCATTTTTTGTGGTATTGTTACAAAATTTTGACCTCAGCTGGATAACACTTGGTTCTACATTTCTGTCGCATTTTCCAGCCCGGATCTGAAGCTGTGTGTTATTTGCAAGCATTTGTATCCAAAAAAACACCCAGGCCAAATTTATTTTCTTCAAGTTCAGTATGTTTAGATGACTGTAACTCAGTGGCCGGAGCACTTAGAGAGATTATGACTGTTTTGCCAAAAAATTAAAATTTTTTTCTTTTAAATTTTTTTTTTTTTTTTTTTTTTTTTTTTTTTTTTTTTTTGTTACTTATTTGTACCCGTAGGTAGACTTGGTTTGCAGTCTGGTGACAAGCCACTGGCTGCTGGTCGCTGCGTGCGCGAGCGCCCTAAACCTACATGTTTTTGGTATGCGGGAGGAAACCGGAGAAATCCCGGAGTAAACCCACGCAACACGGGGAGAACATGCAAACTCCACACAGCTCACTGTTGGTCGGGGGCTGGAATCGAACCCACGATCTCATGATCCCCGCGATCCCCCGGCCAAGGGTAAAACTGTGCTGCCACAGTGCTAAACCACTGCGCCACCGTGCAGCCCAAATGAGACCCAAATGAGACTAAATGAGACCAACCCCATGAAGATGCTGCAAAGGGTTGAAGAACAGCTTTCGATTTACTTTGGGCACGCTATTTTTTGGCGTTTTAAGGGAAATTGACCGGCGGCTTGGCCCGGGAGGGGGGAACAGAGAGCAATGGGGAGCATTCAGCGGAATGCATACAGTTGGCCATACAAAATGGGCTCCAGGCGGAGATGGTACTTTTAGCCCAATTGGTCATACGGTTGTGTTTCTGGAGCCACGGGAAACCTAGGATCACCGGGAAAGATGATACTGGGAGAACCAGGACCGAAAGTTCCTCCTGGTGGTTCCCGGAAAGAAGGATGGGTATAGGCACCGTGCTTAGGGTGACCACCGCGAGCTCGCTGCCAGATATGGCAGTAACACTCTGATTGCTGGGCAATTTACGTGTGGGAATGCCCACCTGCTCAATGAGAGCAGCGGAAACGAAATTACCCTCCGACCCTGAGTCAATCAGCGCCCCAACCCTCCTCTCGACCCCCGGCAACTGCACAAGGACTGAAATACAAAATTTGCCGGGGACAGTAGATTTGGTCCTGCCCACCAGACCCCCCGCGGTTACTGACAGGCCACGTCTTTTGGTCGCTGGCAGCATTCGTCCAGACTGTGGTTAAGCGAACCACAGTACATGCACGTGCAGCCCTTTCGCCTTCGCTGACGCTCATCATCGGTTAGGCTCTGAGAGAACTCCATCGGTTCGGACGAAGCGCCGGTGCTGCCAGCTCCAGTAACCGCAGCGGATACACGCTCGGCGCGCGGGCGAGGAGTGGGGCCACACTCCTTCGCGCGTTCACGGTATCGATTGTCCAGCCCTACCGCCTGATCTATGAGGTCGTTGAGCATCTCCAGGACAGGATGAACCGCCAAGTCGTCACGGAGTTGGTCGTTCAACCCGTGGAGGAACGCGCTGCGTAATGCAGTCTCGTTCCACCCCGACTCGGACGCCACAACATTGTAGCATCATCGTCTCCTCAAACCAAGACAGAAGATCACTTCTCTCCATTTTACAGGAATTTCACTTTATTCCTTCTACAGGAATACCACTTTTCTGCATTCTACAGGAATATCACTGGCATTCATATCGACTCATCCAGGCCTCATCCAGGCCTGACCCAAAGATGTTTTCCCAGGACCCCAATGTAAACAGTTGCCTCTTGCAGAGATTGTAAGGATCAGAATTTGCTTTTAAAGGCTCAAAGGAACATAAAACTCAGGAGACCAGACCTCCAACGTGAACACTGCATTTGGATAACATCCTCCTTTACAGGAAACCAATGCTCTTAAAAGGGTCATAAACAGCTTAATCAGACAGGTTTATAACCTACGATGTTTTTCAGATTTTCTTCCAGATACCATGGACCTAAAAGAAATCATCTACAGCTCAACAGTACCTCCTAGCGCAGGGGTGCTCACACTTTTTCAGCATGCGAGCTACTTATAAAACAACCAAGTCAAAATGATCTACCCACTACAAAAATGCAAAACATATAATTATTTTCAAATGTATTAAGGATTCTTTGTAAGTACAATGTATGTTGATGTACCTTGCATAACTGAATAAGCCAATATTGCACAACACACATAATAAATAACTACTAACATTTTTTGTAATTACCTGAGTTTACTTTGATGACTTGGAAGGACTTATTGTTTTTAACGATGGCGTGACTCACCCGGAACGATGCTTCGGTGGCGGCTTTCGCTTTTGAAGTTTGTTGAGTGAAAAATGACTGCTGTCCGGACAACTGGGATTTTAGTTCCTCCACCTTTCTCTTTCTCAGCTGGCTTTTCGGCGGAAATTCGATGTCGTATTTTCCATGAACAGTCCGAAAATGCCGCTCCACATTTCCCTTCTTTGGTATTGCGATGGTAGACTGGCAGATGAGGCAAACGCACTTCGAAAATGACATCGTGAAAAAAAAGTCCACCTCCCATTCCGTATGAAAGGGATATGTTTTTGCCTTCTTACTTGGTCCAGCTTTCTCACTCATTTTGATCACCATATGTTTTAGCAAGGGCTTAAAATCTGAGGTAATTCGCTGACTAGCTTGTAAGTTTTGCTGCGCTTAGCGCCGTTGTTTACGCATGAGCGGTGACCTAAAGGTCAAAATTCAGTTGTCATCTGAATGGTTGCCCTGTATGTCAATCAAGTGACGGGATGTTTGATAGGCTGACAAATATTTTTTTTAATGTCACGCTGCGATCGACCAGTACTACCTCCGCGATCGACCAGTAGATCGCGATCGACCAGTAGATCGCGATCGACGTAATGAGCACCCCTGGCGGATACCTACGAAATGTGTTTCAGTATGTAGGATGATTTTTTAATTTGTTCTAAACATTAAGTTTCTTTCAGCTTATCCTCTTCTCCCCTGGATCCTAAGGACACTGAAAATCATCCCTTTTTATCACCAACCATGTTTTGCTGTACTACATTAAGCTTTGATCTAAATATGAATGCATGTATTATAATTATGTATAAGAAATGGTATATTCATGAGTGTTATTCATCCATCCATCCATCCATCTTCTACCGCTTAATCCTTTCGGGTCGCGGGGGGGCTGGAGCCTATCCCAGCATCCTTGGGCGAGAGGCAGGGTACACCCTGGACAGATCGCCAGTCCATCGCAGGGCCAACACAGAGAGACAGACAACCATTCACTCTCACAGTCATACCTAAGGACAATTTAGAATCCCCAGTTTTGATGTCAATTAACCTAACTTGCATGTTTTTGGCATGTGGGAGGAAACCGGAGTGCCCGGAGTAAACCCACGCAGACACGGGGAGAACATGCAAACTCCACACAGAAGGGTCACCGATGGTCTGGGGGTGGGATCGAACCCACGATGGTCAAGGGTGGAATCGATCCCATGACCTTTTTGCTGTGCTGCCACTGTGCTAACCACTGCACCACCGTGCTGCCCTTGAGTGTTATTCAAACAAATGTAATATTAGAGTAATGGTATAAATGCATGATCACCAAATATTAGCCAAGTCATTTAATTTAGTTAGATCTTATATTGAGCACCTAATTTCATAAGAACTGACTGTTGATTTTTCTCTGCAATTTCATGGGATGGTGTCTTCATTTGATTGGCTGCTCTCAAACAAAGAAATGTTTTCACATTTGATAGCAGCCATTTCAAACTGCTTTTGATAAAGTCAATTGGTCAGTCTTGCGATCGGCATCACAAGTTTATGACCCAAGCGGGGTCATTTAAAAAGTAGTAGAAGCTGCCCTGCAAGAGAGAATTAGAACAAGACAAGCAGGAAAGAAAAAGAAACACAGAAAGAAGTAAATGTTAAGTTAAAATGTAGAATTAGAGAACAAGATGAACAGAAGAAGAAGGATAGAATTAAAGAAGAGAATGTAAGCACAAGACAGGACACAGGCAGAAAAAGCAGACAAGTAGAAAGAAAAGAAAGTTAGAAATGTAAGACTGTAGCGGTTTGATTAAACCCCCCACAACACACAAACAGAACACAGAGACAGTCAGCTCGCACTCCTGGGGTTTGTTCCGCTGCATGCTGAGTTTACAGCCTTGAAGTTAAAGTGTTCATGCATTTTGCCCTTACGGTGACCTAGAGACTCAGATCAATATGTAGATGTGCTTGTTAGCCTCTTTGTCTGACACTTGGAGCAGGTCTAGCTAATCTGCCCATTGTGATGTATGTCTTACAAATGCAAATACCTCCTGCCTGTTCGGTTATTGCTTTGATCATTCTAACTGTGGGGTATGTCCCTTTGATGTATTGTTATGGTCAAGTATTTAAGGTGCAACTCTGTAACGCAATCTCCCTCTCTCACTCTGATCCTGCAACTGGTAGACACACACGTGTCCGCCTCTTCTTCTTCACTGAGAGCCTGAGGAATTTGGCTTCAGCCTGCTCACGCTATGGGCTGGAGCCAAGTTCCCGTGACGGCGGTATGATTAATAAAACCTGCTTAAAACCACAGCATAGCTGCTTATTTTTCCCTGCCGCTGCACTGGTGACCCCTCAAACACGCACACGTTTTGTGCGAAAGCAACCTTCCGAGCTGGACAGCCGCACAGCTGCGTTGGTGACCCCTTGAAGACGCACACGCTTTGTGCGACGCAGCCTTCTGATCTGGACGGCCACGCTGGCGAACCGACGCTGAAAAAAACGAGCGGCCAGCGAACGCAACACCTGGACACGCACACGCTTTGTGCGAAGCAAACTTCTGGTCCGGACCGTGACTGGTGACCGCTTCACGCTTCACGGTGAGATCTGCACGCCTGAGATCTACACATCCACGCTGGACCGGCCGCTCTCACAGAGAGCGCACGCACCTCGTCCTCTCTCCACGACGGCAACCTCCAGGGCCGACGGAGAGCGCAGCGCGTGGAACTGAACGCACCTGCACGAGCCCGGGGCACAAAGATCGCCTATTGCCTCGCGCCGCTCCAACGCGTCTCCTCCCTCTCACTGCCCCAACGCAGCTGCATGAGCCTGAGGAACAAAAGATCGTCTATTCCCTCCCGCCGCTCCAACGCATCTGCACGGGCCTGAGGGACTAAAGATCGTCTATTTCCTCTCACCGCTCCAACGCACCATGACCAATCTACAGCCACAGTTCAACCTGGATTTTATCGGCGCCGTCTGCGCCGATCTCCACCAAGTTTCTGCACCCTGACTCGCCACTCCAGCGGCCCACCCACGCACTGAACCCCCGCGCACGCATCGGGGAGTTACGAGGACGGCGCATCACGCACGGGACAAGTAACGGCTCCAGAGACCGCCATCATCCTCCGCCGCTGCTCACAGGACCTTCAGGGCTGCTCGTTCACCTGAAGCAAGCACGCAGCTCGCCACTGGATTTTTTTTTTTTAACGGTCTCAGCCACGGCACAAAGGGATTTCAGCCGTCAGCTGTTCCCGGGAGTTTTGGGGTTGCTTCTGCACCTAAACCAACATGCCAGTCCCTCTGCTTTTATGTTTTTCTTACAGCCGCTCCTGCTTTTCTTCATGGCCAGGAGAGGAGTCAGAGACTAATTTTTCTTCTTCTGATCTCTGCATGTTCAGACGGGACATCGCGGAGCAGCAAACACTTTTGGCGCGACTACCCCCCCCCCCTCCTCCTGCACAGAGCTTTTCCCTGCTCGCTGCCCAGACTGCAACATCGAGGTCACGGTCCCCTACCGTTTCCCTCTTGGGGGGGAGCAGTGTAGCGGTTTGATTAAACCCCCCACAACACACAAACAGAACACAGAGACAGTCAGCTCGCACTCCTGGGGTTTGTTCCGCTGCATGCTGAGTTTACAGCCTTGAAGTTAAAGTGTTCATGCATTTTGCCCTTACGGTGACCTAGAGACTCAGATCAATATGTAGATGTGCTTGTTAGCCTCTTTGTCTGACACTTGGAGCGAGGTCTAGCTAATCTGCCCATTGTGATGTATGTCTTACAAATGCAAATACCTCCTGCCTGTTCGGTTATTGCTTTGATCATTCTAACTGTGGGGTATGTCCCTTTGATGTATTGTTATGGTCAAGTATTTAAGGTGCAACTCTGTAACGCAATCTCCCTCTCTCACTCTGATCCTGCAACTGGTAGACACACACGTGTCCGCCTCTCTTCTTCTTCACTGAGAGCCTGAGGAATTCGGCTTCAGCCTGCTCACGCTATGGGCTGGAGCCGAGTTCCCGTGACGGCGGTATGATTAATAAAACCTGCTTAAAACCACAGCATAGCTGCTTATTTTTTCATGCCGCTGTATGTCTTACAAATGCAAATACCTCCTGCCTGTTCGGTTATTGCTTTGATCATTCTAACTGTGGGGTATGTCCCTTTGATGTGTTGTTATGGTCAAGTATTTAAGGTGCAACTCTGTAACGCAATCTCCCTCTCTCACTCTGATCCTGCAACTGGTAGACACACACGTGTCCGCCTCTCTTCTTCTTCACTGAGAGCCTGAGGAATTTGGCTTCAGCCTGCTCACGCTATGGGCTGGAGCCGAGTTCCCGTGACGGCGGTATGATTAATAAAACCTGCTTAAAACCACAGCATAGCTGCTTATTTTTTCATGCCGCTGCAAGACAATCAAAAGAGACAGAATGAGATCACAGAAGTCTGGGAAGATTTTATTCCACCGTTTCAAGGTCCTGTGTAGTTTTATTTTTTCTAAATTGTTCTGTGTGAAGTTTGTCAAATCCTGCGTTAGTTTTTTCTGGTTACTGAGGAGAAATCACCTTTTTCTTTAGAGCTCGCTTTCTCAGAGAATCAAATTCTCAAACTTTTTTTTCCTTCACCTCAGAAGCCATTCTTATCCTAGTAAATGTTTTTCTCATTTTTTTAATGACTTTTCACGCCGTTAAAGTGGACCTTTAATTTTCCTAATTTAAAGTGAACAGAGACTGTGTTTTTGGACTCTCTTTCCGGCCTCATACCCGCCTGACTGAGAAGTTTTTCCTTCAGTTTTTTTGGTCTATCCCGCTCCTAGAAACTTCACCGATTCGGCCGGACTCGTTCCATGGATTTTCACGCTGCCCTGAGACAAACCATCCACGGCTGCCACTGTCTTGAAGGGCCCCCAGCTGAGTTATCACTTCCACGGCTGTGAGGAAGTATAACAGCAGCCGCTTCCTCCAGTGTCCTAACTTCAAAACCCAGCGGTATCGACCCGCTGAAACGTGGACCTACAGCTGTTGTGTGAGTGAAACTCCTACTTTTCCTATCTCCTGGGTTAAAACGTGATGTCCTTACAATTAAACATAGCCCGTATTTCAGGGCTCAATTAGTCTCTTAGCCACAGGATAAAGCTATAAACTGAAGGAAGACTCTTAGTCATTTTTAAGTAACTGCCCTTAATTTTTGTAGATTAATTCAGAAGTCATTTTTAGATAATTAGCTTATGAATTTTCCCCATAAAATTGCGTTGTTTTGTTAGACATTTCAGCCTTCATTTACCGTTGAAACATAAGTCTGGTTCCTCCTTGGCTCTCCAGAGGTGTAACGCTGGATTTTATGTTCAGGAATCCAATAACAGCTGATGTGATATCGTACGCTGTTATCATTTGAATCTGTTCATCCATCATTTGAATGCCATATCATGTAACCTGAATGAGTTTAATAAAAAGGTGAATGAGAGAAGTTGAAGCATTTTCCTTCGCATATATATGTTTCCTAATCACGGCAGGAGAAGAACTCACTGAAACTTTGAGACTGATTCATTAAGTAATTGAAGGTACAAAATTAATTAAAATTAAAGTTAATATTATTGTCCATTGTGACTGGTGCCCCCTATTACGAGTGCTTTTATTTAATTTAGTGGGTGTAGAAGTGATGGTTTAACTCCGCCCCCTTTCACACCCACTATTAAATAAAATAAATAATTCCTGTACCTTATGACAATATTTTATTATACAATCCCTCTACAACATGGAACTCCACTGAGTACTTGGCCACAGACCGGATACCCTGGTGGAGAGTCATTAGGCAGCTCGTGACGTTGCCCTGACGCTTGGTCCGGCCAAACACATACTTAAAAGCGGTCACAAATTGGTCAAACATGTATCACACCCCTCAGGGTTATCTAGAGTGGACTGGGCCCACTCCAGGGCTTGATCCCTGAGCAACAGGGTAAAAAACTGGATCCGAGCTACATCCCCCGGATACTCCTCCCCAACCTGCTCCAGGTAAATCTGCACTTGAAGAAGGAATGGTTTATATTTCCCCACCTCCCCCATGTACGGGGAAGGCATGGTAACGGAGAAAGTACTGCGCATAGCGCGCAGAGCAGGCTGGGGGGGTGCAGCCGCAGGATGTGCCGTGGGCCATAAAGTTAACATGTTAGACACCTGTTGCATCAACGCAGTGAGCTGCTGCTCGGTCACCGCTAGGCGGTCCGTAGTGGATTGCTCCCGCGGTGAGGCACTGGCTGAGCTACCTTCCTGGCTGGCTCTTTCTGTCATGACATGTTAAGTTTTTGACAGCTCACGCGCACGATGCCAAACACAGGACAAACCACACAGAGGGGCACGTTTGACAGTTTATTAATAGCAAAAACACAGCGGTGCACAGCTACAGAAACAAACACTTGCCAGAGGAATGGACCTGTGGAGAGAAGACAAAAGCCGTAAGCTGAGGAATGGAGTAAGGGGAAAATGGGCAAGCCAAATTGCCACTTACTTGGGAAATCCAGGGATGACCAGCAGGACCCAGCGGGCAATAGACAGACCAGTAGGGTAGGGGGGAGTAGTGAAGCTGATGGTGCCTGACCGGGGAAATGAAGTTGCTGATGGGTAGTGAGGTGGAGCAGGAGAGCGCACGCAACCCCGGGGACACACCTACACGGTGGCAGCAACCTGAAAGAGAGGAGAAAAAGGAGGTTAACAACGTGTTAACGGTTCCGACAATAATAGCTAGTCCGATTGACGGGCGGTATACCCAGACGAGCCAGCGTTGACTGCGCGAAGGAGGCCTCCTTAAGTACGCTGGCTGATGAGTGGGCGCAGGTGTGTCTTCTGCCTCAGGTGCCATGATGAGCTGGTGGAGATGGGATTGGAGGGGAGGGGCACGCTCCCGCTGCTCATGACAAAATTCCCATTTCTCCAACAAACAGTCAATATTTACATCCACACAGTGTTATTCACACACCCAACAAAACCACCCCATAACCCAGGCAAACCACACTATTATATGTACATCTTAAACATCACTTGTTTTTTTTTTGTTGTTTTTTTTTTTTTGTACACGGGCAACTTATATAGCACTCAGAATAAGGAACGTATTGACTACATAGCTCAGGCAATACACAACACTATATACAGTGTGACACATTGTCCCCTTAGCTACCATACAGTCCCAATGGAGAGGCCAACCCCCCGGAGACCTGTCTGGTGGGTCCCGTCCAGAGCGTCTTCGTCTCTTTGCATCTGAAGATGAGCCATGTCGGAGTCTCGACACCTCCTTTCCACCGCTAATGCGCCACAGCTCATTGGGATGCCTCCATGAGTCATTGGACAACTGGAGTTAGCCGTCCTCCCGAACGGCCACCACTCACAGCCACCCCTGTTCATCATGTTGTTTCCTTTTGTCATGGGCCCCCCTTAGCCCTGCCTCCCCCCTGGGCCGAACCACATCAGCGGCCCGCAGATGAGCTCGACTCAGCTTCAGATGTCCAAGATGCTTAGACCGGGCTTTCTCTCTGGGTCGAACCGCTCCACCAACCCCATACGATGCCCGACTCAGCTTCCAGTGTTGCTGTGTAGCACGTCCATCCACCGTGCCAGCCGGTCCTGCCCCGCTTTCTTTCATTTTGAACGGCAGCAAAGCCATTGTAGCCCCTTGCTTCTCAGTATTTCCAGGCCGAACTCCGGAAGCAGCGGAAGCTATCCTTTCGGCTCCATCCGCCGTCACGGGCGTTCCACCATGCCGCCCAGTTCCCACATCCGGGGCAACTTAGACTCTGGCACCGGAACCCTCCCGTGATGGCTCTGGATGGTATTGGTCCTAGTCATCTCCGAGAATACTAGGCCAGTCTTTGTCCCATACCACATCGTTCACCACGCACGGAACCAGTCGGTCCCACAAACCACAGCCTGACCACTCTTCTCCAATGCTGCTGGTGATCGTGAAGCCCAGGCCGTAGAACATGTCGAAGCCCATCACGTTCGACCTGCTGACAGTCGCTATAAATTGGACGTTGGACATCACCGCCAACTTGTATCTCGCTGTCAATTCCAGCGAACCCATGATGGCCAACTTATTACCTCCATAGCCCGAATATGACGTTGATAGTCCTCTCACACGGTAATACGGGAACAAATTCCTCACAGTAGGCCAGTTCAACACAGAAGCCACTGCTCCCGTGTCCACCAACAACAGCACTTCCACGCCGTCCAGCATCACGTTGCAATAAATCCACCCATCTGTGCTCGGGGAGACAGTGTGAACAACCGTAGGAGTCATGGCGAGGGAACACACTTCAAGTCGTCGGTCCCCTCGCTCAAAGTTTTTACAGGCCCTGGCAAAATGGTGTAGGAGTCCACACTTGCCACAACATTTGCCCCTCGCCGGACATTCTCTTGCCTTATATCGGTGCTTGGTGGACGTGCAGCCAACACACTTAGGCAATCCCGGGGCGGACCTAATTTTTATAGCTGTAGCGTATTCTTCTTTGTCAGCCACACTGTCGTCGCTATCCAGGTCCACAGCCTGTGCCACCGATTGTGGTTCCGTATGCCTCAATGTAGTTCTCTCACCGAGGTCCTTGGACAGTTTTTCCGCTGCTTCAAACTGCTGACCTATCTCAACTGCCGTGGCTAACGTCAGTTCACCAGAGTGCATGAGGAGCCTTAAGTGTGCCGCAGAACATAGCGTGTGCTCCGCCAACTGATCGCGGGCCATTTCTTCCTCCAAAGCTCCAAACTGGCATTCCCCAGCTAGTTGACACAGGTCTGCGACGTATCGCTGCACCAACTCTCCAGTCCACTGGTGGTGCTGACGAAACTGAATCCTCCAGACTGGCATTTTCCGGAGCTCGAAAGTAGTGCGCCATTAGCCCGACCACATTGTCAAAACTATCACTCTCACCCAGTGTGCTGAGAATTTGTTGTTCCTCCATGCCGAGATTATGGACCAAAATCGCTCATGCATGCAGTTTCTCCAATTCGGCGAAGTTCAAAGCCACCAAATAGTTCTGGAATGCCGGATACCACCTTGCCCAGGGAACCGGCGGTTTGCCCGGGAGCTCCAAAAATGGCTGAATACTAGAAACTCCCTTATCCATACTTTTATCCTCATCGCCAAATGTTATGCCCATAACCCATACTTCAATGACAAGGCTGGAGGTGCAGTAGAACAAAGGTTTATTAAAGAACTCACAGTATAACACAGGCGCTCTCATATAGGCAGAGGTCTGGTCGTAAAGAGACCGTGCCTCTTCCCCATCCGCCTTTAATACCAAAGGTGGCAGCGGAACCGGAAAGGTGGAGCTGCCACCCATAGTACACACAATATCAAATGTACTGTATCATATTTGATACATCACAGGTATTATGTAAATTATATTCTTCTATTGCTTTTTCAGCTATTTTGCTTTCCTTTGTATCAAGATTTACTTACTCTACTAAACACTGCACAATGTTTTTTTCCAACTCTTGTCTGAAAATTGAATTAACATTTTCTAAAGAGCTTATGACATGCATACAGCACTCCATACCTGTCCCTGATATTCATACTAACTAATGGAAGCACGTGTCTGACTTGACATAATTGACATGTTATAAATAAAGATAGGCCCATACCAAAGCAAGATATTGAGCAGCAGACTTAAGGGTGGGACAAGTTAAGTTTATTTTAACATACTGATCAGATCTAAATATAAGAAGTGATGCTGGTGTAATAGTATATTATGAATAAATATCAGGTAATTAACCTAAAATAATAAACCTTTCTGGGGGTTATTTACACTGTGGTTGTTGTGGTTGTTTGTTATTCTCCACGGTAGGCTTGTCCATAGCGTGGGACTACATAATTGCGGTTATCGCGACAGCCTGAGGGGGACCCGATTTGAATGTGGCTGTGCAAGACCGCTTTGTCGCCAGATGAGGTACCACACAGGTCTCACCCAGCTGCGGAATGTGAGCCATCCAGTGGGCCACTTTGGTGAGCAGAACTCACGCCGGCTTGCTGCAGTTGCTCACAACCGGAACATGCAACAACCGGCGACCCTCCAGTCACCAGTCTACATCCCTAACCATTAGGGCACCACTGCCCCCCAAAATCAAAAGGCAGCATAAAGCCAGCCTAATGGAACCCATGACTTCTGCTCATCAATTATAGTTTGAAAGCAGCAATTCATGATGGATAAATTAAAACTTTCTGAAGCATTAAACAACTTTGAACCATTTGCCCTGAAAATGAGTCACTGACCCTGTTTACATGGTCACAAGTAAACCGATTACAATCAGCTTTCAGGAGTTACCAGATTATTCAAACTGTTATGTAAACAGAGTAATCCGATTACCTTTATTGGTTTACTCCAGTAATTAGGTTTTCGCGTGACCATGTAGACATGGACCATGTTTATATGGTCATGAGTAAACTGGTTACTGGAGTAAACCGATAAAGGTAATAAACAGCTTATGGTGTTTACATGCACTGAGTAAAAAGCTTTCTGGGCAAATAAACTATGTGTGTTAATCTGTTTTCTCATAAACCGTTAATGAGCCTTTGACCCTGTTTACATGGTCACGAGTAAACTGATTACTGGAGTTAAACTGAGAAAGGTAATCGGACTACTCTGTTTACATGACAGTTTGAATAATCGGCTAACTCCAGAAAGCTGGTTGTAATCGGTTTACTCGTGACTATGTAAACAGGGTCACTGTTTCAAACCATTCCATACGGACTTGGACAGTGACATCTGCTGCCTGAGCCTGAAAACTCATACCCATCAAGTGATACGGTTTCGCTGTATTTTAATACGGGGAAAATGCAATTTTAGCAAATACGGGCGTATTGCCATTTCTGTACACCAAAAAGAAAAATATACAGCGAAAAAAAAAATTATTGAGAGAACCTAAAATCAACTGAACAGTAATTCGATGCCTGGCGAAATTGAGCGCACCTATGCAGTCTTTTTGTGATTTTCAAAATGGCTTCATGCAGCGCGCCGCCGGCGAAGAAAACAAAGCTTGAAGAAAAGGGAAATCGAGGGACTGGACGTTGTGGGCTTTGCTTCGGACAATTGCAACACGATGGTGGGTTGAGACAATTCTGTCCTTTCCAGACTGAAGGAGAAATCTCCAAATGTTTTCAGGTATGGGCAGTATTATTCACCTTCAAATATTACCTAAATATAACAAAAAAAAAAAAATGCTTTAAAATCTTAACAAACGTGCTTAGAGGTAGCCCAAATCCCCTATAGTGTACTGTTATTTTGTATCTTGGAACAAGTGTCTATATCTAGCTGACAATTAAGAATTATATTCAGAATTATTCTTATTGTGTACTTTCAAATTAAGCAATCTACCTTGTGCTAATGTAAATTTGAAAAATATTGTTTTTTTATTTATTTATTATTAATATTATTGTAGAAGAGCTTGGAATAACGAGGCGATGTGATTTATAAACCAAAGTTTAATATCAGCTTCGCTCCTCTAACAAGTCTCATCTCAGTGCAGAAGCAGAATAAGAGGTCGAACACATTCAGACCTTCATACTTATACTTACACACAACAAAAGACATTGCATATCAAAGCTGACATCCCGCATTAACTTAATCTTAATCCCCCTTAACTTAATCCTTAACTTAATCCCCCCTCCTTTGTCTTCCGTCTCCTCCACCTGACCCAGGGAGGTCAGGGCAATCGACCTCCTCCATTGTCCTCTGTCTCCTCCACCTGACCCTGGGTAGTCAGGGAGATCGCTCTGGTCTCCACCGCTGCGACTCCGTATGCTCTTTGATCTTCGCTGGCGGTCGAGACCTCTTGTCCTGTTCTGAGGCGTGGGGTCATTGCACATATGTAATCACTAAACATTCTAATATGCTTATACATATGTAGGTATGGGATATATGATTAATATAAACCACAGCCCCCCCCCAAATGACTAAGAAAAGGACAATCAAAGTAAGTCTACAGTTTAAGATAATTTCGATGACATACTATACTGTTAAACCTCTTGACAGGGAAAACAAGGAAGAATCTTTCCAGCAGTCATGCTCCTGTAGAGAATTCAGTGGTAACCATAACAGTGTAGTAATATCACAAATCAGCCTTAAAACTGTCACGGCACAATCTGATAAAACAGTTAACAACTCTTGGTTAATTTGCATCAGTCCCTGTGCCGTCTGGGTTTTAATCTTCTCCCGAATCTGCTGTAGGTCCGCTTTGGCGTCCTGGCAGGACCTTCCTGTAAGGAATCTGCAGCTTGGGGAGGAGAGTGGTTATTTGTTCCCTGCAGGGGGGTTGAGTCTTTTTTCTTGGGGGGTCTACCCCGCCGAGGTGCTCTCGCCACCTGTGCAGGTTCGTCTCTCAACAAGAAAGCAGGTTTAAGTCTGTCAATGCTGACTGTTTCTTTTCTGTCCCCTAAATCAAGCACAAAATGCTTATCACCAGGTTCCAGCACTCTGAATGGTCCGTCGTATGGTGGACGGAGGGTTGACTTTAAAGCTTCATGCCTAACAAAAACAAACTCGGCGTTTTTTAAAGCTTGGGGGACAAAAACCCATGGGAAAGAGTGATGTGCCGGTCCGGGGAGAGTGTCTGGTCCGTTACTGTCTAACGGCCTCAGGGTTGGAAGATGCCCAGGCTCTGGGTTCTCTGGTAAAAACTCACCTGGGAGTCTGAGAGGTTGTGCAAACACTAACTCTGCTGGGGAGGCATCTAGATCCTCTTTAGGTACAGCACGCAACCCCAATAAAACCCAGGGAAGTTTATTTACCCAATTTGTATCCGTTAGCGAGGCCCTGAGGGCGGCCTTTAAAGATATGTGAAAACGCTCGCATAACCCATTAGCCTGAGGGTGATAAGCGGTGGTGCGGTGAATTGTCGCCCCTAAGCTGCTGGCCATGGCTGACCAGAGCTCTGAGACAAATTGAGGCCCCCTATCGGACGTGATGTCCGATGGGACGCCGAAACGTACCACCCAGTTTGTCAAAAAAACGCGAGCGACTTCCGCCGCTGTGGTTGACGCCAGAGGGACCGCCTCAGGCCAGCGCGTAGTACGGTCTATCATTGTTAACAGGTGTGTGAAGCCTTGAGACGAAGGTAGTGGTCCCACGAGGTCGACATGAACGTGGTCGAACCTTCTAGCTGGGATTCGAAAAGGCTCTAGAGGGGCTTTTGTGTGTTTGTGTATTTTGGCGCGCTTACAAGACATGCAAGTTTTTGCCCATTCCTTTACATTTTTGCGCAGGCCCGGCCAAACAAACTTTTCGGCGACCATTTTAACCGAGGCGCGCACACCTGGGTGCGCGAGGGAGTGAACTGAGTCGAAAATACGGCGGCGCCATGCAGCTGGGACTACCGGGCGAGGTCGGCCGGTTGAGATGTCGCAGGTTAGGGGGGGTACACCGTCACGTAAACCCCTTTCCTCCAGTCTTAACCCTGTTGGTCCAGACAGGAGCGCGCGCACGTCCGCGTCACCGCTTTGCTCCTCTGCCATGGCTGCGTAATCTATCCCTACGTGAATTGGGGCCGCGTACGTGTCCGCGTTGGCGAAGAGTTCTGCGGCTGAGGTAGTATAATCTGTCTCCTCGTGCTCTGGCGATGTCACAGCGCGAGAAAGGCAGTCTGCTACCACGTTAAGTTTGCCTGCCACATGTCGAATGTCTGTGGTGAGCTCTGAAATTGCAGCTAGCTGTCTTTGTTGCCTGCCTGACCATGGTTCTGAAATTTTAGCCATCGCAAAGGTGAGCGGTTTGTGGTCTACAAAAGCCGTGAAACACCACCCTTCTAACCAAAACTGGAAGTGGCGGATGGATAAATGAAGCGCTAGCAGCTCCCTGTCAAAAGTGCTGTATTTACGCTTGGTTTGGTTTAACGATTTGCTAAAAAATGCTAAAGGTTGCCAGGTCCCGCCAGCGTGTTGTTCCACAACTGCCCCTATGACCAAGTCTGAAGCGTCTGTGGTTAGCGCTATGCGGGCCGAGGGATCGGGGTGAACCAACAATGTGGCGTTCGCCAGAGCACTTTTTACTTCCGCGAAGGCGCGTTCGCGCTCCGGGGTCCATTCGACCGCGTTGGAAGGCTTTTGTTTTCTGAGCGCGGCATACAGGGGCTGCATGAGTTGAGCTGCGCGGGGGAGGAAACGGTTGTAAAAATTCACCATTCCCAAAAATTCTTGCAGCGATTTGACCGTTTGTGGTCGTGGAAAATTTTTTACCGCGTGGACTTTGTCTGGCAATGGGACTGCCCCCTTCGGTGAAACTCTGTGCCCCAAAAAATCAATTTGTGACACGCCGAATTTGCATTTGGCTGGGTTGTTTATTAACCCGTGCTGTTCTAGTCTCTGAAAAACTGTAGTGAGGTGTTGTTCGTGTTCTTCCTCTGACGGGCTGGCTACCAGCATATCGTCGAGGTAGACGAACACGAAGGCGAGGTCGCGTAATACCGCGTCCATCATGCACTGAAAGGTTTGAGCAGCACCTTTGAGGCCAAACGGCATCCGCAAGAATTCAAAAAGACCGAAAGGGGTTATTACAACCGTTTTAGGAATGTCTTCCGCTCGAACGGGGACTTGGTGATAGCCGCGGACCAGGTCTATTTTAGAAAAAATGCGCGCACCCGCCAGATGTAGTGAGAAATCTTGGATGTGAGGAATTGGGTAGCGGTCATGCGCTGTTGCATTGTTTAATCTGCGGTAATCGCCGCACGGTCTCCAAGAACCGTCGGTTTTCGGGACCATGTGGAGTGGCGATGCCCAGGGGCTTTTCAAGCGTCTAATAATGCCTAATTTTTCAAGGGTGGCAAACTCGTCCCGTGCTATGGCGAGCTTGGTCGCGTCTAAGCGCCGAGCTTTGGCGAACACGGGTGGGCCCGTTGTGGGAATGAAGTGTTCAACCCCGTGTTTCGCTACTGTTGCTGAAAATTTTGGAACTGTGAGTGCTGGAAATTTGGTGAGGAGTTGGTCAAACTTACCTCCTGCTGTTGTGACGTTGGCCTGCACGGGTGGTGGAGAAACTCGAGCTGAGCAGGGGATAGAAGAAAATGACAGTGCATTAACCAAGTGTCTATTTGCTAGATCGACTAACAACCCATGTGCACACAAAAAATCAGCGCCCAACAAGTTAAAGCTCACCGCCGCTACAATAAATGTCCATCTATAGTTGCAGCCGTGGATGCAAAGAGGCAGGTTCCTTTCACCGAAGGTGTCGATGATCGAGCCGTTGGCTGCCATCGCTCCATTTCCCCGGGGACCCATGGCCCGGTCTGCGTGGGAAGGGGTGATAAAACTCAGCTGAGCTCCGGTGTCGATCAGGAACTGTCTCCCGGTGTGTCCGTCAGTCACATACAGTAGTTTATTTTTCTCGCCGAGAGCCGCAGCTGTTAATGGTCTCTCGGCTTTGGCGTTTCCCGAACTTTTGAATTTGTAGGGGGGCACCCATTTGTACGCTCTCTCGGCGAAACGGTGGTGGTAATAGCAGAGGTCGTTCTGCCTGCTGCGTCTTGGTCGTGTTGCCACCATGGTGGGCGGGCTCTGCTCGGTTGTCTGTGGTTCTCTGCTGCTCTGGGCTTCCGCGCTGAGATCTGCGGATGCTGCCGTGGCCATCTGTTCGCCGCAGGCGTTGATGAGCCGCTGCGCGTCTCGGGCCAGCGCGCGGAAGTCCTGCTGGGTGTTGCACCGCATGTTGACCAGCGTCCCTCTCATGTGTGGCGGCAGAGTGCTGAGGAAGATATATCAGAAAAGGAAGTTGTCGTTGTCCTCTTCTTTAAGCTGCAGCATGTCCTCCATGAGGGCCTTGGGTCTGCATCCTCTGTGGCCGTAGATCGGTAGGATTTTCTCTGCTCTCTCCTCGGCTGAGGGGACGAAATTCTCCACGATGGTCGCCTTAAACTCTCTGTATTTGTCATGGGTGGGCAGCCGTTGGATTATGCTCCGCGCACATCTTGACATGGCAGCGTCGAGTTTGGCGACGATGTGATAAAATTTTGTGTCATCTGCCGTTATGCCCGCCAGTGCAAACTGAGCCTCAGCTTGCTGGAACCACGAGCTCGGGTCTTCCTGCCAGAAGTCTGGCAGCTTGACGGTGACGGCGCTTGTGTGGGCCGTCCCTGATGTGTCCCCCGGGTGAGAGCGCCTTTCTTCCGCTCTCATGGCGGGGCTGGTGCTCGGTTGAGCCCTCTCTGTAGCTTCTGCCGTGGGGGAACGTCGTCTATCTGTTCCCCTGTCTGCATGGGCGCCGGCGCTTGCCTGGGTCGCCTCTGATGAGTCAATCGCGGGAGAACGTCTCTGTTCCATCCTCGTGTCAGCGTCACCAGTGTAGAAGAGCTTGGTATAACGAGGCGATGTGATTTATAAACCAAAGTTTAATATCAGCTTCGCTCCTCTAACAAGTCTCATCTCAGTGCAGAAGCAGAATAAGAGGTCGAACACATTCAGACCTTCATACTTATACTTACACACAACAAAAGACATTGCATATCAAAGCTGACATCCCGCATTAACTTAATCCCCCCTCCTTTGTCTTCCGTCTCCTCCACCTGACCCAGGGAGGTCAGGGCGATCGATCTCCTCCATTGTCCTCTGTCTCCTCCACCTGACCCTGGGTAGTCAGGGAGATCAATCTGGTCTCCACCGCTGCGACTCCGTATGCTCTTTGATCTTCGCTGGCGGTCGTCTCGAGACCTCTTGTCCTGTTCTGAGGCGTGAGGTCATTGCACATATGTAATCACTAAACATTCTAATATGCTTATACATATGTAGGTATGGGATATATGATTAATATAAACCACAATTATCATTTTTTAAAATTTATTTATTTATTTTTTTTTTTTTTTTTTTTTTGTGCTACTTGGCTTATTATTTTCACATTACCAAAATTTATGGCTCAAGATTGTGTCCATATAAGTGTACATTTGAATAAATATGTTTCAAATAGTTCATGTTGCAATTGTTGTTGTTTGTTTGGTTTTTGTTTGGGTTTTTTTGCTTCAGTTTTCTTTCATCTGCCGATAAATACAGTTTTTAAGTACTCAGTACAGGTGTGAAAGCCCCCCCCCCCAATAAGGGAGGCATGAGGTATGCCTTGACAGGTATGTGTTTCCTGACCGATGAAAGAAAAATCCAAACTGGAGAAAAACAAAACAAAGGTATTGTTGTGTATTGTGAGAGCGGCAGCTGATCCAGAGGATTGTTAATTACCTCACCCTGGGTGCACTTTGAAAAGATGACGTTGTGGCACACACGTGCCTTACTTAATGCCTTACAGTGTACTCCACATCTCAGATTGAACAGAGTGCAGAGCTCCCTTGGAGATAACAGGAAGCTGTGAAAACGTAATTCTTTGTGTGCTGAGAGACTGCTTGGAAGAGCCTTTGGGGCCAAAGTCTGTGGGGGGGGGGGGGGATGCTAAAGGATTTGAGAGGAAATGCATTGTTACTTGTGATGTAAATGAATGTGACTTGTGAACTGTGGGGGCCTGGGGTATACGGTATATGGAGCGAGTTTTTCTGAGTTGTTCTCTTTCTACTTTGAGATGTTGGTGAATGTGTAATAAAGCTGTCTTGAGACAAACCTGCCTCATCAATTGCACATTCCCACAACGTCAGCTCCGTCCATTTGTGTTTGTAGTTTTTAATTTACGTATTTTCATAACCTTATTCATAAATAGTTTGACAACCTACACTGTTATTTACGCGGAAATTTATCTTTTAAATTGACAGACATCATATGTGTAACTTGTGAAAAATATGATCGGGATCAAAATTTAATTTTGCTCTTGCCATAAATTTCAATGGAGACTATTTTTTCCATTTAAGGTCCCATATGCGGAATTAGAGGGGGCGTGACTTGGGCTCTCTATAGTCTCTACAGCAGGACCCCCAGGAATAAGGTGGATTAGAGCGCATATGTACTGAACAGTTTGATGTATTTGATTCTGAAACCCCTTTGACTTTAATTCTGAAAGGTTTACCCTAGCATGTGCAGTTGACTAGATTCTTTTTATTTTTTTTTTTACTTATTTGTACCCGTAGGTAGATTTGGTTTGCAGTCTGGTGACAAGCCACCGGCTGCTGGTCGCTGCGTGCGCGAGCGCCCTAAACCTACATGTTTTTGGTATGCGGGAGGAAACCGGAGAAATCCCGGAGTAAACCCACGCAACACGGGGAGAACATGCAAACTCCACACAGCTCACTGTTGGTCGGGGGCTGGGATCGAACCCACGATCTCATGATTCCCGCGATCCCCCGGCCGAGGGTAAAACGACAATATGATAATACAGCCTCTCTTACACAACAAAAATGGACAGTAACTCTGAAGGCTGCAGCTTCTAGTTTTGAAGCAGTTCCACAGCCGTGAAATCTTGTCCACTACAACGGTGTTTTTTCCCCCACTCTCCAGAGAAATGGGGGCAGCAAAGAGACTGTCAGCTGCCTCCCCAAACAGGAAGTCAAAGGAACAGGAAGTGGTTGTCCTGCTAACATTAGCATGCTTTCCGTATGTTTTTATTATTTTTTCTGTATGTTATGTTCTGATGCAATGGTGTTTGAATGAAGTATGGTTAATATTTCACTTACTTAATCATCTGTTGGGCTGTTAGTCATTAGTAAGATGGTTAATGAATTGATTTTACTGCGGTTTTCAGTTAACTTATTATACACCAGTGCCACAATGCATTATGGGAACCCTGCTCAGTACTCATATTTATTTTAAAATAATCTTGTGAGCATGTTTTGAAACCTTTTTCTTGTCTAGTAGACTAATGCGATGTCACCTTTCTTTGTGGTACTTTAAATATTTCAGTATGGTCACCATCAGTGAGTATAGTATGTCTGTGAAGGACTCCTGACTCCGTGAGCAGAACAACTCATACTTACCTGTCAGGGGAGATACCATGATCAAGAAGGTGGTTCACCCAGGGTGAGGCTCAACCATTGCACTCCGGCTGGGCTGACCTCTGCGAATTCCTCAAATGTGGGAATCTCGACTGCATAATTTCTGGTAGTGGGGGACTGCGTTCGCGCTCTCCCCTGATAACATGTACCAAAACAAACCTAGCTTTGTTTATCTCCACCAAGAAAGTTATCTTTTCATTAGCGTTGGTTTGTTTGTTTGTTAGCAAGATACCTCAAAAAATTGATGAATAGAACTGGGGAATTCTACAGAATATTTTCATTTTGGTGGTGATCCGGATCACCGTCCACAAGAAAATCGCCATTACGCAAAATGCCATTTTTGTTAATAACTACTGAACCACTAATCCTATCATTGTCAATCCAGTTGCTTGTCATATGTTTTCATGGTGAAGGAATCTGAAAACGTGCACACAAACACTGTATGGGGGGAACTGTGGCGCTTGGTGGAGGTCTGCGCTCTCCGAGTGCTTTTCTAGTTCATTATTCGCTAATAATCAAAAGAGAACTGTTCTTCACTCTGTTGCCGCTAGTGATGTCGCGCTCGAGCCACTCTGCGCGATACTGTATTGAACATCTGAAGCAGAACTGTCACGGAGGTGTTTTGATGCCTGCTTCCGGCTGCCCCAAAATCACGTGACCATTCTAAAATGAGGCTCCGTGACGTTATGTGCATGTCAGTTATATTATGAAAGACATACATACATATTTTACTTGCTTTTCAGAAAATAACTTTTATTGCACAATTGATCAAACCGGAATCTGTGAGACCGTGACATTTTGAATTTCTTCAACTCTGTCAGATGCAGTGTTCAAGTCAAGGCATACCTCATGCCTCCCTTATTGGGGGGGCTTTCACACCTGTACTGAGTACTTAAAAACTGTATTTATCGGCAGATGAATGAATGAATGAATGAATTTATTTCGGATAGTACATTACAGGTTAAAAGAAACTGTATAATATAACAACAAGGTCAAATTAGACAAAGACTCCTTCTACTATACAATTCCACGTGAGTTATCCGAAATGGGTGATGGCTGAAGCCGCAGCTTATATTGCCCACCCATATTCCATCCAAGAATTCAAAGGAGAAAAAAGAGAAAACAAGACAAGAGCGATTACAATTTAAAACAAGGCTAAGACAAAATATGACTGAGAGAAAAAGAAAACTGAGCTAGTCTAAGTTAAGCGGTTACTATTCAAAAACAAATCTAAGACATAGTGTCACAGAGAAAAAAGAAAAACTAAGCTATAACACAACACAGGCTGGAAATGTCAATCCTTATGTGAGTTTACATGTCGTCTTGTAAATATGTTTGGAGTATTTCTTCCTTTAGTTTTTGTTTAAATTGTCCAAGCTTTGTACATGATTTTAATTCAGGTCCAAAATCGTTCCATAATCTGACACCTTGCACTGAAATACAGTGTTGCTTGGTGGTTGTTCTCACTGTAGGCTTTTGAAATATACATGTTCCTCTGAAGTGATATCGTTTCTCCCTTGTTTGGAACAACTTTTGGATATTTGCGGGCAGTGATAGATTCTTCACTTTGAACATTATTATTGCGGTTTTAAAGTCAATCAGATCTTTCAACTTGAGAGTTTTTTGTTTAAGAAAAAGTGGGTTTGTTGGTTCCCTGTAAGCTGCTTTGTTGATTATTCTAATAGCTCTCTTTTGAAGCATAAAGAGTGGATATATGTTTGTTTTATATGTATTTCCCCATACTTCATTACAATATGTCATGTATGGGAGTATTAATGAATGATACAAGGTGTATAGTGTGGGTTGATTCAGCAAATTTTTCACTCTGTGTAATATTGCAATTGATTTGGATACTTTACCTTTTATATAATTAATATGTGGCTTCCAACACAGTTTGTTATCAATTATTACTCCAAGGAATTTAGTTTCGGATACCCTTTCAATCTCTACACCATTTACACTGAGTTTGGGTACTGGGTAGTTGTGATGGTTGTTAAAGACTATAAATTTTGTCTTGCTTAAATTGAGCGTTAATTTGTTTGAATCAAACCACAGTTTCAGCTTTCCTAATTCCTTTCCGAGTGTATCCAGAAGTTGTTCCAAGTTGTTTCCACTGCATAGCAGGTTAGTGTCATCAGCAAACAATATTAAGTCCATTTTTTCTGAAACTTTACATATATCATTTATATACATATTGAATAATAATGGTCCCAAAACTGAACCCTGTGGGACTCCACAGGTGACCTTCAGTAGCTCTGAGTTTTTGTTGTTAACACATACAAACTGATATCTATTCTTTAAGTAACTTCTTAACCAGGACAGTGCTACCCCTCTGATACCACAATTTTGTAGTTTCTTTAATAATAGATTGTGATCTACTGTATCAAATGCTTTTTTAAGATCCAGGAATACTCCAACTGAATACTCTTTATTTTCAATGGCTGTTGATATTTTTTCTGTAAATTCCATTAGGGCATATGCTGTTGTCCTTTTGTGTCTGAACCCATATTGCTGCTCACACAATAAATCATTCTTCAGTATGAAGTTGTCAATTCTCTCATAGAATATTTTTTCAAGTATCTTGGAAAATTGCGGTAATAGTGAAATTGGTCTGTAGTTGGAGAGTTCCCCTCTGTCGCCTGTCTTGTAAATCGGAATTACTTTAGCTATTTTCATTGCATTGGGAAATATACCTGATTGGAGAGACAGGTTACAGATATACGTCAGTGGTTTCACTATGCATTCGATAACAGTTTTGACTAGTAGCATATCAATACCATCGCAGTCAGTAGATGTTTTACTTTTGAACGATTTAACAATTTCAATGACCTCTCTTTCATCTGTGTTCTTTATGAAGATGGTGTCTTTTACAGCAGTGTTATTGCATACTGAATCACCTGTTGGCACCGTAGTGGGTATTTCTCGGGCCAGTTTAGGTCCAATGTTAACAAAAAAATTATTAAATTCATCTGCAGGTGAAGCTATATTCACATTCGGAGTCGATTTATTATTTTTTGGAGTGTTAGTTGGGTAGCTGGTATTTCTGCTTTTATTTCCAAGGATACTGTTGATTATTGTCCATGTATTTTTAATATTGTCTTTGTTTTTTTCCAGTTCTTTACTGTAATAGTCTCTTTTACTACATCTTATTATATATGTTAACTTATTTTTGTATGTTTTATACCGCTGCTCTGCTTCTTTTGTCCTTTTCTTTATGAAAGCTTTATACAATAAATTTTTCTTTTTACACGCCTTTTGTAGTCCTTTGGTTAGCCATGGTTTGTCAGTAAATTTGTGTTTAAGCTTTTTTTTAACTAATGGGCAGTTTTTTTCATAAAGAGTGGTTACAATGTTTGTAAATGTGTCATAGGCTTCATTTACATCTGATACATAGACTTCTGTCCAGTCTTGCTTCAGCAAGTCCTCTTTAAAAGAACTGATTGCGTTTGGTGATTTGTGTCTGAACGATTTTGAGATTTTTTCTGCGTTGGGCCCCGTGTGGCCATGGATAAGTGCAAAGATTGGCAAGTGGTCGCTTATATCATTTATCAATAATCCACTTTCTATTTTCTTGTCGAGAACATTGACAAACAGGTTGTCAATAAGTGTAGCAGAGTGAGCTGTGATTCTACTGGGATGTGTTATTGTGGGATATAGACTCATGCTGTACATAGAGTTCATGAACTCTGTAACTACATTTTGTTGATGTCACTACAGTTTGTTTGAGATGAAAGAAAACTGAAGAAAAAAAAAACAAACAAACAACAATTGCAACATGAACTGTTTCAAACATATTTATTCAAATGTACACTTATATGGACACAATCTTGAGCCATAACTTTTTGGTAATGTGAAAATAAGCCAAGTAGCACAAAATAAATAAATAAATAAATAAAACAAAAAATAAATGATAATATTAATAATAAATTAAAATAAATTAAAAAAACAATATTTTTCAAATTTACATTAGTACAAGGTAGATTGCTTAATTTGAAAGTACACAATAAGAATAATTCTGAATATAGTTCTTAATTGTCAGCTAGATATAGACACTTGTTCCAAGATACAAAATAACAGTACACTATAGGGGATTTGGGCTACATCTAAGCACGTTTGTTAAGATTTTAAAGCATTTTTTTTTTGTTATATTTAGGACAATACTGCCCATACCTGAAAACATTTGGAGATTTCTTCTTCAGTCTGGAAAGGACAGAATTGTCTCGACCCACCATCGTGTTGCAATTGTCCCAAGCAAAGCCCACAACATTCTCCCATGGAATATTATGCAATCTAAAAAAAATAAATAAATAATAAAAAATAAAAGAATTTGGTCAAAAGTGGTCTGTATGCAAGCAAAAAAAAAAAAAAAAAAAAATCCATTTCGTACCTCATGAAGTTGTCAATTTCCGCAAAAATGTCGGTGGCTTTTCCCGATGCTGGAATGGGCATGTCCAGCAGCCTGGTCTGGGACATCTCCCCATCGAAAATTCTTGCAAGGATGACGAGACGCTTTTCGGCGTTCTTGTCGTTGCTCTCATCGACCATGATTGAGAAAGGCCCCTTCCTGCATGCTTCTATGACTTGTGTGTAGGCAGGCGCCAGGCTCTCTTTGATGATCATGGTCGTTTTGGTTCTTTTGCAAGCAAAGTCTTGAGCGCTCTTGCTGTCAGGAAACAATGTTGACACTAAATCACTGAAGTGATCTGCCACCGATGGGGGTAGATTGTGCTCTGCCACAAAATGACAAAACATCACTTCTGCTAGTGATGCATTGGATTTGGAAGGCGTCGGTTCTCTCACTGGCTGAAAATGTTCATCCATCCATCGATACGTTTTCGATTTGGCTACACAGTTTTTGTGGCCCTGTGTAGCGAAGTGCGACTTCAGGTCGAAAATCCCCGATGCAGTCACTTTTATACTCTTCCTACATGGAACACAGAAGGAGTGTGTAGGGCCCTCTGGAGAAGCCTTTATCCATCCAGCGTATTTTCCCTTCTCGAAGCTCAGACTCTCCCATTCTTTTCGGTGACGTCCAGTCCCTCGATTTCCCTTTTCTTCAAGCTTTGTTTTCTTCACCGTTGGCGCGCTGCATGAAGCCATTTTGAAAATCACAAAAAGACTACTTAGGTGCGCTCAATTTCGCCAGGCATCGAATTACTGTTCAGTTGATTTTAGGTTCTCTCAATAATTTTTTTTTTCGCTGCATATTTTTCGTTTTGGCGTACAGAAATGGCAATACGCCCGTATTTGCTAAAATTGCATTTTTCCCGTATTAAAATACGGCGAAACCGTATCACTTGATGGGTATGGGAAACAGGAGGTGAGGTTTTACTAATCTCCCGCCATGCTCGTGTTTAGTGATGTGGGATGATTGGAGTTGTTGTCTGCTAATCGTTGAAACAAAAACTGAATGAATGAATGAATGAAAACAAAAACTGAATATTATTCTGTTATTATATGACAGCTGACAACTTTGTGTGGAAAATTATCTTTTTAAATGACAAACATATGTGTAACTCACTGCAAAATTTGATCGGGATCAAAAGATAATTTCGCTCTTGCCCTTCATTTCAATGGAGAATTTTTTGATTTAAGGTCTCATATGCAGAAGTAGAGGGGGTGTGTCTTAGGCTCTTTATTATGAGTCCAACTTCAGTATTCGGGCAGAAGTGGTGACACTCGGGGAAAAAATAAAGTTTTTTTCTGTTAACATGTCTGTAACATGTTTCGTGTGATTTACAAGACATATCAAGAGCAAAATCATTCTAAACTCCCAAGTATGTGTTTTTCCTGCTGTGAATGTCTGCTTAAGCTCCACACCCACCCCAAAAAAGGCAGATTTGGATAGAGTGTTTCTAGGTATTTCTAAGTATTCTTGCTTACCCTGAGTGGTTATAACATTAACCAATCAGACGGAAACTCTTGGGTACCTCAGGGGAAGAGAGAGGAGCAGCAGGATTGAGGCAGAGGGGGATGAAGAGGTCCGTTTTGCATAGCGAAGCAGCGGAGGAGGCAGAGAGAGAGAGAGAGAGAGAGAGAGAGAGAGACCCCTGATTTGAATGTGGCTGTGCGAGACCACTTCGTCAGCACACGGGGCGCTGCGCAGGTCTCGCTGAGCTGCAGAATGTGAGCCCTCCAGCGGACCACTTTTGGTAAGCAGAACTCACGCTGGCTTGCCGCAGTTGCCAGCGGACAGGGCACCGCATCGTCTTACCGAGTGTGGCGCCCCGTCCACCGGCGACTGTGGCGAGCTGGCACCAATTCTGCTTACCAAAAGTGGCCCACTGGACGGCTCACATTCCAGCCTCCAAGCGGGGCCAGGCTGCGACTTTCCGCGACAGTGAGAACGATCCTTCCTCAAGGTGGAATGCCTTCTTGGAGCCCTGGCTCAAAGTCCTCTTCTTCCACCTGTTGGTGGAATAGGTATGGTATAGGTGGAGCTAATTAGAACATTCATAGATCTGCGGATACTTCAAGTAGGTGGAAGATGTAAAAAGCTCTCTTTCCAAGAAATTCTAAGGCAATGGTTTTTTTTTTTTTTTTGTCTATCAAAAGCCACAACATACTACTTTGGGCAATATACATTTTATTTTTGATAGTGTTATGGTGATTTTAGAGCCACCGGAGTGCATCTTGGAAGCTGCCAGTGGTGGAGGAGTAATGGGTCATAGCGCTATTGAATGTTTTTCAACTTCGATTTAATGTATAGCCCACATACGCCTTTTGCAGTCAAGTGGCAGTTAATTTCCGCATTTGCTGACTTCGTATTTTACAATGCATTTGAGTAGTTCTGGTACTTAACGCGCTGTTCATGGCTGTATCATAGATACTTTATCATAGATACTTTCAAATTAAGCAATCTACCTTGTGCTAATGTAAATTTGAAAAATATTGTTTTTTATTTATTTATTATTAATATTATCATTTTTTTAAAATTTATTTATTTATGTTATTTTTTTATTTATTTTTTTGTGCTACTTGGCTTATTATTTTCACATTACCAAACTTTATGGCTCAAGATTGTGTCCATATAAGTGTACATTTGAATAAATATGTTTGAAATAGTTCATGTTGCAATTGTTGTTGTTTGTTTGGTTTTTGTTTTTTTGTTTTTTGCTTCAGTTTTCTTTCATCTGCCGATAAATACAGTTTTTAAGTACTCAGTACAGGTGTGAAAGCCCCCCCCCCCCAATAAGGGAGGCATGAGGTATGCCTTGACAGGTATGTGTTTCCTGACCAATGAAAGAAAAATCCAAACTGGAGAAAAACAAAACAAAGGTATTGTTTTGTATTGTGAGAGCGGCAGCTGATCCAGAGGATTGTTAATTACCTCACCCTGGGTGCACTTTGAAAAGATGACGTTGTGGCACACATATATGCACATATGTTGGTTTCAGATGCTCCACAGATATATCACTGTATGCTTATTGTATACTTCACGTCTCAGGGGAACAAAGGGACTGAGCCTTCCAGAGGTAACGGGAAGGTGTGAGATCTGGCCTTTTGTTTCAAGGAGATGGCCTTGAGAGATTTCCTGACCACCAGAGACTAGGAGGTGGATGGTGTTAAGATCGGGGGAAGTTACATTGTGACTGGGATTAAGTACCATGTGACTGTATGCTTGATTAAGCACCATGTGATTGTATGTTTGATGTCCTGGTATAAAAGGACAGCTGTGAGAAGATTCATCCTCTTTTTCTGCTTTTGAATGTTGGAGAATGTCATTGTGAATAAAGATGAACCTGAGGAATACACTCAGTCTCGTCCTTCACAACTCTCCACACTGGTGACCTTACGACGAAGCATGAGCAGAAGTAATTCTCCTAAGCCGGACTCGTCAGAAGCCAGCCTGACGAATGCCGCCACGTTCCAGCTGCCGGACTTCTGGCAGAACAGTCCACGCTCCTGGTTTAGCGCGGTCGAGGCAGTTCAACCTCCGGAGAATTTCGAGAGACGACACAAAATTCTACCATGTGGTGGCGAAGCTGGACAACCACACAGTCCAGAGGGTGGAGAGCCTGGTCAACCACCCACCGGACAGCGACAAGTACAGCACATTGAAGGCTGCGCTTATCAGCCACTTCACCCCCTCGGTGCAACAGCGAGCAGAGGGGCTCCTGACGTTGACGGAGTTTGAGAACGACAGACCCGTGGATCTGATGGGGAAAATGCTGAGGTTGAGAGACTCCAATGATGACAGCTTTATCTTCACCCACCTTTTCCTCAGGACCCTACCGTCAGCGGTGAGAGTGACCCTGGCCGGTTCACCGCTGTTGGCCCAACAAGACTACCACGAGCTGAGCCAGGAGGCGCAGCGGCTCGTCGACGCCCACAAACGGAGCGCAGCTTCGGCCACAGCAGCAGAGCTAGGCGCGACGTCCGGAGACGGCAGGGGGCCAGAGACTGCAGCACCAGACTCACCGACGACGGCAGCAGCAAGGGCCAGGAAACACGGAGCGGACGACGTCCTTTGCTTCTACCATCGCCGTTTCGCAGAGAGGGCACGCAAGTGCATCCCACCGTGCCACTTCAAGCGCTCGGGAAACGCTAAGGCCGGGGTTCAGTAGCAGCCGCGGCCCTCGGAGAAGAGAACAAGCTGCTCTACCTGAAGGACACACGCTCGGGGAGGCAATTCCTCGTGGACACAGGCTCCCAGCTGAGCTTCATCACGCCTTCCTACGCGGACCGGCTGGCACCTTCCAGTGGTCCCCGGGTGACAGCAGCGAACGGCTCGGTGATTAATACCTTCGGTGGGAGGACTCTGCTTCTGTCTTTGCAGGGCCGTACATTCGAGTGGACTTTTGTTGTAGCGGCAGTTAATTTCAACATGTTAGGGGCTGATTTTTTGTGCTCACATGGTTTATTGGTTGATCTTGCTAACAGACGCCTGGTTAATGCACTCTCCTTTTATTCTATTCCCTGCACAGCTCGAGTGGCCCCGCCAACTGCATAAGCCAACGTCACAGCTGCGGGTGGTAAGTTCCACACACTCCTCACTCAGTTCCCAGCACTCACGGTCCCAACGTTTTCGGCGACAGTGGCTAAACATGTGGTGGAACATTTTATTACTACCACCGGCCTACCCTTTTTTGCAAAAGCTCAGCACTTGGATTCAGCTAAACTGACCATAGCGCGCGAGGAGTTCGCCAACCTGGAAAGACTGGGCATCATCAGGAGGTCGAAGAGCCCCTGGGCTTCCCCGCTCCATATGGTCCCAAAGGCTGATGGCTCGTGGCGACCTTGGGGTGATTTCCACAGGTTGAATAACGCTACAGCGCACGACCGCTATCCGATCCCGCACATCCAAGATTTTTCGGTGCATTTGGCGGGGGCGCGCATTTTTTCTAAAATAGATTTGGTACGCGGTTACCACCAGGTTCCAGTGCGCGCTGAGGACATACCCAAAACAGCGGTAATAACTCCTTTCGGGCTTTTTGAGTTTTTGCGCATGCCGTTTGAGCTTAAAGGCGCAGCGCAGACGTTCCAACGCATGATGGGCGCGGTTCTGCGCGACCTCCCCTTCGTGTTCGTCTACTTGGACGACATATTGGTAGCCAGCGCATCCGAAGACGAACATAAAAACCACCTCACAGCAGTTTTCCAGAGGTTGGCAGAGCACGGGTTAATAATCAACCCAGCGAAGTGTCAGTTCAGGGTGGCGCAGATTGATTTTTTGGGGCATCACGTCTCTCCAGAAGGAGTGGTTCCTCTGCCCGACAAAGTGCGCGCAATAACAAATTTTCTCCAACCACAAACGGTCAAAGCATTACAGGAGTTTTTGGGAATGGTGAATTTTTATAACCGTTTCCTCCCTCACGCAGCGCAGCTCATGCAACCACTGTATGCTGCACTAAAAAAACAAAAACCCACAAACAAAATCGAATGGTCTCCGGAGCGGGAGCGCGCATTCGCTGAAGTCAAAATAGCCCTGGCAAACGCTGCGTTGTTGGCACATCGAGACCCAATGGCCCGCATAGCGCTCACTACTGACGCATCAGACGTGGCCATAGGAGCGGTCGTGGAACAGTATGTAGCAGGAGCTTGGCAACCGCTCGCCTTTTTCAGCAGGACCTTGCGCGATAGTGAACGAAAATACAGCGCATTCGACAGGGAGTTGTTAGCTCTCCACTTGGCCATTCGCCATTTCCAGTTTTGGCTGGAGGGATGCAGTTTCACCGCGTTCATGGATCACAAGCCGCTGACTTTCGCGATGGCCAAGAATACAGAACCGTGGTCGGGCAGGCAGCAGAGACAGCTGGCCACCATATCAGAGTTTACTACCGATATCCAGCATGTAGTGGGTAAACTTAATGTAGTGGCGGACTGCCTCTCGCGCGCCGTGGCGGCTCCAGCCCGCGCAGAGGTAGATTTTGCAGCCATGGCCGCGGACCAGGTTAGCGACGCGGTAGTGCGCGCGGCCCAAGTCCGCGTAGGGATAGATTATGCAGCCATGGCCGCAGATCAAGTTGCCGACGCGGACGTGTGCGCGCTCCAGTCTGGACCAATAGGGTTAAGGCTGGAGAACAGGGTGCTACAAGATGGTATGCCCCCCTAATCTGCGATGTCTCCACGGGACGACCGCGCCCGGTGGTGCCGACTACGTGGCGCCGCCGCGTTTTTGACTTGATTCATTCTCTGGCGCACCCGGGGGTGCACGCGTCGGTCAAAATGGTAGGAGAGAAATTTGTATGGCCGTGC
Source organism: Pholidichthys leucotaenia (assembly GCA_020510985.1). Lineage (NCBI taxonomy): Eukaryota > Metazoa > Chordata > Actinopteri > Cichliformes > Pholidichthyidae > Pholidichthys > Pholidichthys leucotaenia. Next base: position 378,557,196 of record CM035840.1, on the reverse strand, counting down.
CTGCGCAAGCAAGTCAAGGAGTGGGCAACAGCCTGCGTGGCTTGTCAGCGAGCCAAAATACACAAACACACTAGAGCTCCCTTGGAGCCTTTTCACATCCCGGCTAAGCGATTCGATCACGTGCATGTCGACCTCGTAGGCCCCCTCCCGCCGTCACAGGGGTGCACACACCTTTTGACAATGGTGGACCGCACCACGCGTTGGCCGGAAGTGGTCCCACTGGCATCAACCACAGCCGAGGAGGTGGCGCGCGCGTTTCTAACAGCATGGGTAGCACATTTCGGAGTTCTGTCGGACATTACGTCTGACAGAGGTCCTCAATTTGTTTCCGAGCTCTGGTCAGCGATGGCCCGCAGCCTGGGGATAACGATCCACCGCACTACCGCATACAACCCGCAGGCTAATGGTTTATGCGAACGTTTCCATAGGTCATTGAAAGCAGCCCTCAGAGCGTCGCTTACGGATGCAAATTGGGTGGACAGGCTACCTTGGGTTTTATTGGGGTTGCGTTCTGCACCTAAAGAGGATTTAAAAGCCTCCCCAGCTGAGTTGTTTTTTGCGCAGCCACTCCGGCTGCCCGGGGAGTTTCTCCCGGATAATCCTGCGCCAGAGTGCCACCCCGCTCAGCAGCTGCAGAGCGACACGGGAGCGAGGACGCTTCCTGGCCCAGTTCATCACAGCTTCCCGCGCGTTTTTGTGCCTAAAGCTTTAAAAAATGCGGAGTTTGTTTTTGTCAGACATGATGCACACCGCCCACCCTTACGCCCACCTTATGACAGACCATACAGAGTGCTGGAAACAGGGGACAAGCATTTTTTACTAGATTTGGGGGGCAGGAAAGAAATGATTTGTATAAACAGGCTCAAACCCGCTTTTGTGCTGGCTGACGAAATAGTGCAGTTGGCGAGACCTCCTCAGCGCGGCAGACCCCCGAGAGAGCATTCCCCAGAACACCCACAGAGATTGACTAACAGTTCTAATCCTCAAACAGCAGCTCCACAGCGTGAAGACGCCGCGGGGGTGGTAAAGCCCGCTTACAGCAGATATGGGCGGCGACTGAGGCCCAAGCAACATTTGGACTTATGTGTAATAACGTAACCATGACTTGCAAACTGTATTACATTTGTTCCATCTTAGACGTTTGGGGGGAGGGGTCATGTGGCACACATATATGCACATATGTTGGTTTCAGATGCTCCACAGATATATCACTGTATGCTTATTGTATACTTCACGTCTCAGGGGAACAAAGGGACTGAGCCTTCCAGAGGTAAAGGGAAGGTGTGAGATCTGGCCTTTTGTTTCAAGGAGATAGCCTTGAGAGATTTCCTGACCACCGGAGACTAGGAGGTGGATGGTGTTAAGATCGGGGGAAGTTACACTGTGACTGGGATTAAGCACCATGTGATTGTATGTTTGATGTCCTGGTATAAAAGGACAGATGTGAAAAGATTCATCCTCTTTTTCTGCTTTTGAATGTTGGAGAATGTCATTGTGAATAAAGCTGAACCTGAGGAATACACTCAGTCTCGTCCTTCACAACTCTCCACAACGTCAGCTCTGTTCATTTGTGTTTGTAGTTTTTAATTTACGTATTTTCATAACCTTATTCCTAAACAACCTACACTGTTATTTACGTGGAAATGTATCTTTTAAATTGACAGACATCATATGTGTAACTCGTGGAAAATATGATCGGGATCAAAATTTAATTTTGCTCTTGCCATAAATTTCAATGGAGACTATTTTTTCCATTTAAGGTCCCATATGCGGAATTAGAGGGGGCGTGACTTGGGCTCTCTATAGTCTCTACAGCAGGACCCCCAGGAATAAGGTGGATTAGAGCGCATATGTACTGAACAAACAGTTTGATGTATTTGATTCTGAAACCCCTTTGACTTTAATTCTGAAAGGTTTACCCTAGCATGTGCAGTTGACTAGATTCTTTTTATGATAATACAGCCTCTCTTACACAACAAAAATGGACAGTAACTCTGAAGGCTGCAGCTTCTAGTTTTGAAGAAGTTCCACAGCCGTGAAATCTTGTCCACTACAACGGTGTTTTTTTCCCCCACTCTCCAGAGAAATGGGGGCAGCAAAGAGACTGTCAGCTGCCTCCCCAAACAGGAAGTCAAAGGAACAGGAAGTGGTTGTCCTGCTAACATTAGCATGCTTTCTGTATGTTTTTATTAACTTTTCTGTATGTTATGTACTGATGCAATGGTGTTTGAATGAAGTATGGTTAATATTTCACATACTTAATCATCTGTTGGGCTGTTAGTCATTAGTAAGATGGTTAATGAATTGATTTTACTGCGGTTTTCAGTTAACTTATTATACACTGGTGCCACAATGCATTATGGGAACCCTGCTCAGTACTCATATTTATTTTAAAATAATCTTGTGAGCATGTTTTGAAACCTTTTTCTTGTCTAGTAGACTAATGCGATGTCACCTTTCTTTGTGGTACTTTAAATATTTCAGTATGGTCACCATCAGTGAGTTTTGTATGTCTGTGAAGGACTCCTGACTCCGTGAGCAAAACAACTCATACTTACCTGGCAGGGGAGATACCATGATCAAGAAGGTGGTTCACCCAGGGTGAGGCTCAACCATTGCACTCCGGCTGGGCTGACCTCTGCGAATTCCCCAAATGTGGGAATCTCGACTGCATAATTTCTGGTAGTGGGGGACTGCGTTCGCGCTCTCCCCTGATAATATGTACCAAAAAAAAACCTTGGCTTTGTTTATCTCCACCAAGGAGGTTATGTTTTCATCGGTGTTGGTTTGTCTGTTTGTTAGTAAGATAACAATAGCAACATGAACTATTTCAAACATATTTATTCAAATGTACACTGATATGGACACAATCTTGAGCCTTAACTTTTTGGTAATGTGAAAATAATAAGCCAAGTACCACAAAAAAATAAATTAAAAAAATAAATGATACTATTAATACTAAATAAATAAAAATAAATTTAAAAAAAATATTTTTCAAATTTACATTAGTACAAGGTAGATTGCTTAATTTGAAAGTACACAATAAGAATAATTCTGAATATAGTTCTTAATTGTCAGCTAGATATAGACACTTGTTCCAAGATACAAAATAACAGTACACTATAGGGGATTTGGGCTACATCTAAGCACGTTTGTTAAGATTTTAAAGCATTTTTTTTTTTTTGGTTATATTTAGGACAAGACTGCCCATACCTGAAAACATTTGGAGATTTCTCCTTCAGTCTGGAAAGGACAGAATTGTCTCGACCCACCATCGTGTTGCAATTGTCCCAAGCAAAGCCCACAACATTCTCCCATGGAATATTGTGCAATCTAAAAAAATAAATAAATAATAAAAAATAAAAGAATTTGGTCAAAAGTGGTCTGTATGCAAGCAAAAAAAAAAAAAAAAAAAAAAAGATAAGATAAGATAAGATAAGCCTTTATTAGTCCCACAATGGGGAAATTCCAGGATTGCAACAGCATAGGGACAGCAACACTCAGAGCAACAATCAGAAGGCAAGAAAAAACAACATCTAGTAAACATAAGTCCATATTACTATAAATGTATATATATATATATGCTGGAGGGTGTCATGCTTGGTGACCACAGGATCTCATCTCTGTTGTTTGCAGATGATGTTGTCCTGTTGGCTTCATCCAGCAATGACCTACAGCTCTTGCTGGGACGGTTTGCCGCTGAGTGTGAAGCGGCTGGGATGAGAATCAGCACCTCCAAGTCCGAGTCCATGGTCCTCAGCCGGAAAAAGGTGGATTGTCCTCTCCGGGTTGGGGACAGGCTCCTGCCCCAAGTGGAGGAGTTTAAGTATCTTGGGGTCTTGTTCACGAGTGAGGGGAAAATGGAGCGAGAGATCGACAGACGGATTGGAGCAGCATCTGCAGTGATGCGGACGTTGTACCGGTCTGTTGTGGTGAAGAGGGAGCTTAGTTCTAAGGCAAAGCTGTCGATTTACCAGTCAATCTACGTTCCTACTCTCACCTATGGTCACGAGCTTTGGGTAATGACCGAAAGAACGAGATCGCGGATACAAGCGGCTGAAATGAGCTTTCTCCGTAGGATTGCTGGACTCACCCTCAGAGATAGGGTGAGGAGCTCAGTCATCCGGGAGAGGCTCAGAGTAGAACCGCTGCTCCTCCACATTGAAAGGAGTCAGTTGAGGTGGTATGGGCATCTGATTAGGATGCCTCCTGGACGCCTCCCACTTGAGGTGTTTCAGGCACGTCCCACTGGGAGGAGACCCCGGGGCAGACCCAGGACTCGGTGGAGAGACTATGTCTCCCAGCTAGTCTGGGAACGCCTTGGTATCCCCTCTGAAGAGCTGGAGCAGGTGGCTGGGGAGAGGGAAGTCTGGGCTTCTCTGCTTGAACTGCTGCCTCCGCGACCCGGACCTCCGGAAAAGCGGTAGAAGATGGATGGATGGATGGATATATATGCTGTCATATATATATATATATATATATATGCTGTCAGACTGTATAACCTAAGCAGGGCTGCTCGCAGAGATAGCAAAAAGACGTAACAAACTAATAGTTTTTTTTGAATGCAAAAGATGCAATAGACTTACACAATGGTCCTCTCCGGCATACAACTAGGAACATACCGGTCGCTATGGAGGGTGAGAATATGTATGGGCACATAATCATACCATGTAGGATAACTAAGTAGACGGTTATGCTGTTTCATCCCACCTAGCAACAATGCTCTGCACTGTGTGTGTTTATATATTTACATATTTATTCCATCTAGCTACAATGCTCTGCACTGGGTGTGTTTATATTTATATATCTATATATTTATTCCATCTAGCTACAATGCTCCGCACTGTGTTTTTATATATCTACATATTATTCCATCTAGCTACATTGCTCCGCACTGTGTGTGTTTATATACTTGCATATTTATTCCACCTAGCTGCAATGCTCCGTACTGTGGGTGTTTATATATTTACATATTTATTCCATCTAGCTACAATGCTCTGCACTGTGTGTTCATATATTCATATATTTATTCCATCCAGCTACAATGCTCTGCACTGTGTGTCTGTGTGTGTGTGTGTGTATATATATATTTTATAGTAATATGTACATATGTATATTAGCTGCTCTTGCTTGCTTGTTTTTTTTTTGTTTTTTTTTCTTGCCTTCTGATTGTTGCTCTGAGTGTTGCTATCCCTGTGCTGTTGCAATCCTGGAATTTCCCCGTTGTGGGACTAATAAAGGCTTATCTTATCTTATCTTATCTTATATAGACACACAGTGCAGAGCATTATGGCTGGTGGATGTGCAGCAGAAAGTCTAAGCTCTCTCTCCGCGGATGCAGCGGGCCAGCTGGAAGTCTTTGGGCATGATGGTGACCCCCTTAGCAAAGAAGAGACCACCAGGTGGGTCTCGCTGGTCTCCTGCAGAGCCATGACGGCGAAGCTCAGGAAACGCAGGACGGTCTTGAAGTCCTGAGCGATCTCCCTCACCAGGTGCTGGACGGGCAGCTTACGGATGAGCAGCTCCGTGGATTTCTGGTAGCGACGGATCTCTCTCAGAGCCACGGGCCTGTGACGGCGAGGCCTCTTCACTCTGCCGGTGGCCAGAGCGCCTCTCCGAGCAGCCCTGTGGCTAGCTGTCTCCTGGGGGGCTTCTTCCTCCAGTAGATTTTACATGAAGTTGTCAATTTCCGCAAAAATGTTGGTGGCTTTTCCCGATGCTGGAATGGGCATGTCCAGCAGCCTGGTCTGGGACATCTCCCCATCGAAAATTCTTGCAAGGATGACGAGACGCTTTTCGGCGTTCTTGTTGTTGCTCTCATCGACCATGATTGAGAAAGGCCCCTTCCTGCATGCTTCTATGACTTGTGTGTAGGCAGGCGCCAGGCTCTCTTTGATGATCATGGTCGTTTTGGTTCTTTTGCAAGCAAAGTCTTGAGCGCTCTTGCTGTCAGGAAACAATGTTGACACCAAATCACTGAAGTGATCTGCCACCGATGGGGGTAGATTGTGCTCTGCCACAAAATGACAAAACATCACTTCTGCTAGTGATGCATTGGATTTGGAAGGCGTCGGTTCTCTCACTGGCTGAAAATGTTCATCCATCCATCAATACGTTTTCGATTTGGCTACACAGTTTTTGTGGCCCTGTGTAGCGAAGTGCGACTTCAGGTCGAAAATCCCCGATGCAGTCACTTTTATACTCTTCCTACATGGAACACAGAAGGAGTGTGTAGGGCCCTCTGGAGAAGCCTTTATCCATCCAGCGTATTTTCCCTTCTCGAAGCACGGTGGCGCAGTGGTTAGCACAGTGGCAGCACAGCAAGAAGGTCATGGGATCGATTCCACCCTTGACCATCGTGGGTTCGATCCCACCCCCATACCATCGGTGACCCTTCTGTGTGGAGTTTGCATGTTCTCCCCGTGCCTGCGTGGGTTTACTCCGGGTACTCCGGTTTCCTCCCACATGCCAAAGACATGCAGGTTAGGTTAATTGGCATTAACTGGGGATTCTAAATTATCCTTAGGTGTGAATGTGAGAGTGAATGGTTGTCTGTCTCTTTGTGTTGGCCCTGCGATGGACTGGCGATCTGTCCAGGGTGTACCCTGCCTCTCGCCCAAAGATGCTGGGATAGGCTCCAGCCCCCCCGCGACCCGAAAGGATTAAGCGGCAGAAGATGGATGGATGGATGGATGGAAGCTCAGACTCTCCCATTTTTTTCGGTGACGTCCAGTCCCTCGATTTCCCTTTTCTTCAAGCTTTGTTTTCTTCGCCGGCGGCGCGCTGCATGAAGCCATTTTGAAAATCACAAAAAGACTGCTTAGGTGCGCTCAATTTCGCCAGGCATCGAATTACTGATCAGCTGATTTTAGGTTCTCTCAATAATTTTTTTTTTCGCTGCATATTTTTCGTTTTGGCGTACAGAAATGGCAATACGCCTGTATTTGCTAAAACTGCATTTTCCCCGTATTAAAATACGGCGAAACCGTATCACTTGATGGGTATGGGAAACAGGAGGTGAGGTTTTACTAATCTCCCGCCATGCTCGTGTTTAGTGATGTGGGATGATTGGAGTTGTTGTCTGTTAATCGTTGAAACAAAAACTGAATGAATGAATGAATGAAAACAAAAACTGAATATTATTCTGTTATTATATGACAGCCGACAACTTTGTGTGGAAAATTATCTTTTTAAATGAGAAACATATGTGTAACTCACTGCAAAATTTGATCGGGATCAAAAGATAATTTCGCTCTTGCCCTTCATTTCAATGGAGAATTTTTTGATTTAAGGTCTCATATGCGGAAGTAGAGGGGGTGTGTCTTAGGCTCTTTATTATGAGTCCAACTTCAGTATTCGGGCAGAAGTGGTGACACTCGGGGAAAAAATAAAGTTTTTTTCTGTTAACATGTCTGTAACATGTTTTGTGTGATTTACTAACTAACTAACCTGCTCTTATATAGCGCTTTTCTAGTCACAAAGACCACTCAAAGTGCTTTCACTAATACTAACCCTCTATTCTAAGGGCCTATAGGAAACAGATATCTAGGGACAATTTAGAACAGCCAATCAACCTAACATGCATGTCTTTGGATTGTGGGAGGAAACCGGAGCCCCCGGAGTAAACCCACGCAGCACAGGGAGAACATGCAAACTCCACACAGAAAGGTTCCAACCCCTGCCAACCTGGGGATTCGAACCAGGAACCTTCTAGCTGTAAGGCAACAGTCTTAACCACTGCACCACCGTGCTGCCCAGACATATCAAGAGCAAAATCATTCTAAACTCCCAAGTATGTGTTTTTCCTGCTGTGAATGTCTGCTTAAGCTCCACACCCACCCCCAAAAAGGCAGATTTGGATAGAGTGTTTCTAGGTATTTCTAAGTATTCTTGCTTACCCTGAGTGGTTATAACATTAACCAATCAGACGGAAACTCTTGGGTACCTCAGGGGAAGAGAGAGGAGCAGCAGGATTGAGGCAGAGGGGGATGAAGAGGTCCGTTTTGCATAGCGAAGCAGCGGAGGAGGCAGAGGGAGAGAGAGAGAGAGAGAGAGAGAGAGAGACCCCTGATTTGAATGTGGCTGTGCGAGACCACTTCGTCAGCACACGGGGCGCTGCGCAGGTCTCGCTGAGCTGCAGAATGTGAGCCCTCTATCGGACCACTTTTGGTAAGCAGAACTCACGCTGGCTTGCCACAGTTGTCAGCGGACAGGGCACCGCATCGTCTTACCGAGTGCAGCGCCCCGTCCACCGGCGACTGTGGCGAGCTGGCACCAATTCTGCTTACCAAAAGTGGCCCACTGGACGGCTCACATTCCAGCCTCCAAGCGGGGCCAGGCTGCGACTTTCCGCGACAGTGAGAACGATCCTTCCTCAAGGTGGAATGCCTTCTTGGAGCCCTGGCTCAAAGTCCTCTTCTTCCACCTGTTGGTGGAATAGGTATGGTATGGGTGGAGCTAATTAGAACATTCATAGATCTGCGGATACTTCAAGTAGGTGGAAGATGTAAAAAGCTCTCTTTCCAAGAAATTCTAAGGCAATGATTTTTTTTTTTTTTTGTCTATCAAAAGCCACAACATACTATTTTGGGCAATATACATTTTATATTTGATGGTGTTATGGTGATTTTAGAGCCACCGGAGTGCATCTTGGAAGCTGCCAGTGGTGGAGGAGTAATGGGTCATAGCGCTATTGAATGTTTTTCGACTTCGATTTAATGTATAGCCCACATACGCCTTTTGCAGTCAAGTGGCAGTTAATTTCCGCATTTGCTGACTTCGTATTTTACAATGCATTTGAGTAGTTCTGGTACTTACTGCGCTGTTCATGGCTGTATCATAGATACTTTATCATAGATACTTTCAAATTAAGCAATCTACCTTGTGCTAATGTAAATTTGAAAAATATTGTTTTTTATTTATTTATTATTAATATTATCATTTTTTTAAATTTATTTATTATTTTTTTATTTATTTTTTTGTGGTACTTGGCTTATTATTTTCACATTACCAAAATTTATGGCTCAAGATTGTGCCCATATAAGTGTACATTTGAATAAATATGTTTGAAATAGTTCATGTTGCAATTGTTGTTGTTTGTTTGGTTTTTGTTTGGTTTTTTTTGCTTCAGTTTTCTTTCATCTGCCGATAAATACAGTTTTTAAGTACTCAGTACAGGTGTGAAAGCCCCCCCCCCCCCAATAAGGGAGGCATGAGGTATGCCTTGACAGGTATGTGTTTCCTGACCAATGAAAGAAAAATCCAAACTGGAGAAAAACGAGAGCGGCAGCTGATCCAGAGGATTGTTAATTACCTCACCCTGGGTGCACTTTGAAAAGATGACGTTGTGGCACACATATATGCACATATGTTGGTTTCAGATGCTCCACAGATATATCACTGTATGCTTATTGTATACTTCACGTCTCAGGGGAACAAAGGGACTGAGCCTTCCAGAGGTAACGGGAAGGTGTGAGATCTGGCCTTTTGTTTCAAGGAGATGGCCTTGAGAGATTTCCTGACCACCGGAGACTAGGAGGTGGATGGTGTTAAGATCGGGGGAAGTTACATTGTGACTGGGATTAAGTACCATGTGACTGTATGCTTGATTAAGCACCATGTGATTGTATGTTTGATGTCCTGGTATAAAAGGACAGATGTGAGAAGATTCATCCTCTTTTTCTGCTTTTGAATGTTGGAGAATGTCATTGTGAATAAAGCTGAACCTGAGGAATACACTCAGTCTCGTCCTTCACAACTCTCCACACTGGTGACCTTACGACGAAGCATGAGCAGAAGTAATTCTCCTAAGCCGGACTCGTCAGAAGCCAGCCTGACGAATGCCGCAATGCTCCAGCTGCCGGACTTCTGGCAGAACAGTCTACGCTCCTGGTTTAGCGCGGTCGAGGCGCAGTTCAACCTCCGGAGAATTTCGAGAGACGACACAAAATTCTACCATGTGGTGGCGAAGCTGGACAACCACACAGTCCAGAGGGTGGAGAGCCTGGTCAACCACCCACCGGACAGCGACAAGTACGGCACATTGAAGGCTGCGCTTATCAGCCACTTCACCCACTCGGTGCAACAGCGAGCAGAGGGGCTCCTGACGTTGACGGAGTTTGAGAACGACAGACCTGCGGACCTGATGGGGAAAATGCTGAGGTTGAGAGACTCCGATGATGACAGCTTTATCTTCACCCACCTTTTCCTCAGGACCCTACCGTCAGCGGTGAGAGTGACCTTGGCCGGTTCACCGCTGTTGGCCTGACGAGACTACCACGAGCTGAGCCAGGAGGCGCAGCGGCTCGTCGACGCACACAAACAGAGCGCAGCTTCGGCCGCAGCAGCAGGGCTAGGCGCGACATCCGGAGACGGCAAGGGGCCAGAGGCTGCAGCACCAGACTCACCGACGACGGCAGCAGCAAGGGCCAGGCAACACGGAGCGGACGACGTCCTTTGCATCTACCATCGCCATTTCGCAGAGAGGGCACGCAAGTGCATCCCACCGTGCCACTTCAAGCGCTCGGGAAACGCCAAGGCCGGGGGTCGGTAGCAGCCGCGGCCCTCGGAGAAGAGAACAAGCTGCTCTACCTGAAGGACACACGCTCGGGGAGGCAATTCCTCGTGGACACAGGCTCCCAGCTGAGCTTCATCACGCCTTCCTACGCGGACCGGCTGGCGCCTTCCAGTGGTCCCCGGGTGACAGCAGCGAACGGCTCGGCGATTAAGACCTTCGGTGGGAGGACTCTGCTTCTGTCTTTGCAGGGCCGTACATTCGAGTGGACTTTTGTTGTAGCGGCAGTTCATTTCAACATGTTAGGGGCTGATTTTTTGTGCTCACATGGTTTATTGGTTGATCTTGCTAACAGACGCCTGGTTAATGCACTCTCCTTTTATTCTATTCCCTGCACAGCTCGAGTGGCCCCGCCAACTGCACAAGCCAACGTCACAGCTGCGGGTGGTAAGTTCCACACACTCCTCACTCAATTCCCAGCACTCACGGTCCCAATGTTTTCGGCAACAGTGGCTAAACATGTGGTGGAACATTTTATTACTACCACCGGCCTACCCGTTTTTGCAAAAGCTCGGCGCTTGGACTCAGCTAAACTGACCATAGCGCGCGAGGAGTTCGCCAACCTGGAAAGACTGGGCATCATCAGGAGGTCGAAGAGCCCCTGGGCTTCGCCGCTCCATATGGTCCCAAAGGCTGATGGCTCGTGGCGACCTTGCGGTGATTTCCGCAGGTTGAATAACGCTACAGCGCACGACCGCTATCCGATCCCGCACATCCAAGATTTTTCGGTGCATTTGGCGGGGGCGCGCATTTTTTCTAAAATAGATTTGGTACGTGGTTACCACCAGGTTCCAGTGCGCGCTGAGGACATACCCAAAACAGCGGTAATAACTCCTTTCGGGCTTTTTGAGTTTTTGCGCATGCCATTTGGGCTTAAAGGCGCAGCGCAGATGTTCCAACGCATGATGGACGCGGTTCTGCGCGACCTCCCCTTCGTGTTCGTCTACTTGGACGACATATTGGTAGCCAGCGCGTCTGAAGACGAACACAAAAACCACCTCACAGCAGTTTTCCAGAGGTTGGCAGAGCACGGGTTAATAATCAACCCAGCGAAGTGTCAGTTCGGGGTGGCGCAGATTGATTTTTTGGGGCATCGCATCTCTCCAGAAGGAGCGGTTCCTCTGCCCGACAAAGTGCGCGCAATAACAAATTTTCTCCAACCACAAACGGTCAAAGCGTTACAGGAGTTTTTGGGAATGGTGAATTTTTATAACCGTTTCCTCCCTCACGCAGTGCAGCTCATGCAACTATTGTATGCTGCACTAAAAAAACAAAAACCCACAAACAAAATCGAATGGTCTCCGGAGCGGGAGCACGCATTCACTGAAGTCAAAATAGCCCTGGCAAACGCTGCGTTGTTGGCACATCCAGACCCAATGGCCCGCATAGCGCTCACTACTGACGCGTCAGACGTGGCCATAGGAGCGGTCGTGGAACAGTATGTAGCAGGAGCTTGGCAACCGCTCGCCTTTTTCAGCAGGACCTTGCGCGATAGTGAATGAAAATACAGCGCATTCGACAGGGAGTTGTTAGCTCTCCACTTGGCCATTCGCCATTTCCAGTTTTGGCTGGAGGGACGCAGTTTCACCGCGTTCGTGGATCACAAGCCGCTGACTTTCGCGATGGCCAAGAATACAGAACCGTGGTCGGGCAGGCAGCAGAGACAGCTGGCCGCCATCTCAGAGTTTACTACCGATATCCAGCATGTAGTGGGTAAACTTAATGTAGTGGCGGACTGCCTCTCGCGTGCCGTGGCGGCTCCAGCCCACGCAGAGATAGATTTTGCAGCCATGGCCGCGGACCAGGTTAGCGACGCGGAAGTGCGCGCAGCCCCAGTCCGCATAGGGATAGATTATGCAGCCATGGCCGCAGATCAAGTTGCCGACGCGGACGTGTGCGCGCTCCAGTCTGGACCAACAGGGTTAAGGCTGGAGAACAGGGTGCTACAAGATGGTATGCCCCCCCTAATCTGCGATGTCCCCATGGGACGACCGCGCCCGGTGGTGCCGACCACGTGGCGCCGCCGCGTTTTTGACTTGATTCATTCTCTGGCGCACCCGGGGGTGCGCGCGTCGGTCAAAATGGTAGGAGAGAAATTTGTATGGCCGTGCCTGCGCAAGCAAGTCAAGGAGTGGGCAACAGCCTGCGTGGCTTGTCAGCGAGCCAAAATACACAAACACACTAGAGCTCCCTTGGAGCCTTTTCACATCCCGGTTAAGCGATTTGATCACGTGCATGTCGACCTCGTAGGCCCCCTCCCGCCGTCACAGGGGTGCACACACCTTTTGACAATGGTGGACCGCACCACGCGTTGGCCGGAAGTGGTCCCACTGGCATCAACCACAGCCGAGGAAGTGGCGCGTGCATTTCTAACAGCATGGGTAGCGCTTTTCGGAGTTCCGTCGGACATTACGTCTGACAGAGGTCCTCAATTTGTTTCCGAGCTCTGGTCAGCGATGGCCTGCAGCCTGGGGATAACGATCCACCGCACTACCGCATACAACCCGCAGGCTAATGATTTATGCGAACGTTTCCATAGGTCATTGAAAGCAGCCCTCAGAGCATCGCTTACGGATGCAAATTGGGTGGACAGGCTACCTTGGATTTTATTGGGGTTGCGTTCTGCACCTAAAGAGGATTTAAAAGCCTCCCCAGCTGAGTTGGTTTTTGCGCAGCCACTCCGGCTGCCCGGGGAGTTTCTCCCGGATAATCCTGCGCCAGAGTGCCCCCCCGCTCAGCAGTTGCAGAGCGACACGGGAGCGAGGACGCTTCCTGGCCCAGTTCATCACAGCTTCCCGCGCGTTTTTGTGTCTAAAGCTTTAAAAAATGCGGAGTTTGTTTTTGTCAGACATGATGCACACCGCCCACCCTTACGCCCACCTTATGACGGACCATACAGAGTGCTGGAAACAGGGGACAAGCATTTTTTGCTAGATTTGGGGGGCAGGAAAGAAATGATTTGTATAAACAGGCTCAAACCCGCTTTTGTGCTGGCTGACGAAGTAGTGCAGTTGGCGAGACCTCCTCGGCGCGGCAGACCCCCTAGAGAGCATTCCCCAGAACACCCACAGAGATTGACTAACAGTTCTAATCCTCAAACAGCAGCTCCACAGCGTGAAGATGCCACGGGGGTGGTAAAGCCCGCTTACAGCAGATATGGGAGGCGACTGAGGCCCAAGCAACATTTGGACTGATGTGTAATAACGTGACCATGACTTGCAAACTGTATTACATTTGTTCCATCTTAGACGTTTGGGGGGGGGGGGGGGGGTCATGTGGCACACATATATGCACATATGTTGGTTTCAGATGCTCCACAGATATATCACTGTATGCTTATTGTATACTTCACGTCTCAGGGGAACAAAGGGACTGAGCCTTCCAGAGGTAACGGGCAGGTGTGAGATCTGGCCTTTTGTTTCAAGGAGATAGCCGTGAGAGATTTCCTGACCACCGGAGACTAGGAGGTGTATGGTGTTAAGATCGGGGGAAGTTACACTGTGACTGGGATTAAGTACCATGTGACTGTATGTTTGATTAAACACCATGTGATTGTATGTTTGATGTCCTGGTATAAAAGGACAGATGTGAGAAGATTCATCCTCTTTTTCTGCTTTTGAATGTTGGAGAATGTCATTGTGAATAAAGCTGAACCTGAGGAATACACTCAGTCTCGTCCTTCACAACTCTCCACAACGTCAGCTCCGTCCATTTGTGTTTGTAGTTTTTAATTTACGTATTTTCATAACCTTATTCCTAAACAACCTACACTGTTATTTACGTGGAAATGTATCTTTTAAATTGACAGACATCCTATGTGTAACTCGTGGAAAATATGATCGGTGTGGGCTATATTAATCATATATTCCATAACCTACATATGTTGAAGCATGTGAGAATGTTTGGTGATTACATATGTAAGGCGACTTCACACCTCTGAAAGGACAAAGACTCTCAACCGCCAGTGAAGAACAAAGACGTTCCCAGACACTGCAGCGGAGACCGGAGGAGCTACCCTCACCCCCCCAGGGCGAAGAGAGGAAGTGCCAAGACAATGGGGGGATTATGATAATGAGGGATATCAGCCTTTGATATGCATGTCTTTTGTTATGTGCAAGTATAAAGTCAGAGAGCCGGAGGTATTCGGCCTCTTTTCCTTCTGCTGCTTCTGCACTTAGATGAGATAGATAGATAGATTTGTTTATTTGACAGGGACAGTGCAATAAACATAGACAATTAGTCAATGACAATCAATCTGATGTGTTAGACTTGTTAGGAGAGCTGATATTAAACTTTGGTTTATATATCATATCGCCTCGTTCTTTCAAGCTCTTCTACACTGGTGACCCTGACGCGAGTATGGACCTGAGGCGTTCCCCCGCAATCGACTCATCTGTGGCGACCCAGGCAGACGCCAGCGCCCACGCAGACAGGGGAACAGATGGACGACTTTCCCCCCCGGCAGAAGGGATTGAGAGGGCTCAACCGAGCACTAGCACCGCTGAGACAGCCGAAGCAAGGCACTCTCACCCTGCGGACACATCAGTGACGGTCTACACGAATGCCGTCGCTGTCAAGCTGCCGGACTTCTGGCAGGAAGACCCCGCCTCGTGGTTTCAACAAGCTGAAGCCCAGTTTGCACTGGCGGGCATCACGGCTGACGATACGAAATTCTATCATATCGTCTCCAAACTCGACGCCGCCACTTCAAGGTGTGTGCGGAGCATGATCCGGCGGCCGCCGGCCCAAGGCAAATATGAAACACTGAAAGCAACCATCGTGGCAAATTACGTCCCCTCAGCTGAAGAGAGAGCCGAGAAGATCCTGCCGGTCTACGGCCACAGAGGGTGCAACCCTAAAGCCCTCATGGAGGATTTGCTGCAGCTTAAAGAAGAGGACAACGACAACTTCCTCCTCCAATTCATATTCCTCAGCACGCTGCCTCCACACATGAGAGGGACACTCGCAACACACCCAGATGCAGCACCCAGCAAGACTTCCGCGTGCTCACCAACGAAGCTCAACGGCTCGTCAACGCCTGCAAAGAGCCACAACCCACTGAGCAGATCCAGCCCGCGGTGACAGCGACACGGCCAAAACGTAACAGACGGAGCGACGTCTGTTATTATCACCACCGTTTCACCGAGAAGGCTCACAAATGTGTTCCCCCCTGCAAATTTAAACGCCAAAGCCGAGAGCCGTTAACGGCAGCGGTTCTCGGCGAGAAGAGTAAGCTGTTATATGTGACGGATGGACACACCGGCAAGCAGTTCCTTATTGACACAGGAGCTCAGCTGAGTTTCGTCATGCCCTCCCAAGCAGATCGAGCCATGGGCACCCGGGGCAACGGAGCGGTGGCAGCCAACGGCTCCAGCATTGACACCTTCAGCGAAAAGAGCCTGCACCTCCACATCCACGGCCGCAACTACAGATGGACATTTGTTGTAGCGGCGGTGAGGTTTAACTTGTTAGGCGCAGATTTTTTGTGTGCACATGGGTTATTAGTGGATCTAGCGAATAGACGCTTGGTTAATGCACTGTCTTTTGCTTCTATTCCCTGCTCAGCCCGAGTTTCTCCACCACCTGTGCAGGCTAGCGTCACCACGGCAAGAGGTAAGTTTGAGCAACTCCTCACCCAATTTCTAGCACTCACAATTCCCAAATTCTCAGCCACTGTGGCTCAACACGGGGTTGAACACTTTATTCCCACAACGGGCCCACCCGTATTTGCAAAGCTCGCCGCTTAGACGCGGCCAAACTCACCATAGCTCGGGACGAGTTTACTACCCTTGAAAAATTAGGCATTGTTAGACGCTCGAAGAGCCCTTGGGCCTCACCACTTCACATGGTTCCGAAACCCGACGGTTCTTGGAGACCGTGCGGAGATTACCGCAGATTAAACAATGCGACAGCGCATGACCACTACCCAATTCCTCACATTCAGGATTTTTCACTACATCTGGCGGGTGCGCGCATTTTTTCAAAAATAGACCTGGTCTGTGGTTATCATCAAGTCCCAGTTCGAGCAGAGGACATTCCTAAAACAGCGGTAATAACCCCTTTCGGCCTTTTTGAATTCCTGCGAATGCCTTTCGGCCTCAAAGGCGCCGCTCAAACTTTTCAGCGGATGATGGACGCGGTATTACGCGACCTTCCTTTTGTTTTCGTCTACCTCGACGACATGCTGGTAGCCAGCTCGTCTGTGGAAGAACACGAGCAGCACCTCACTACAGTTTTTCAGAGACTAGAAGAGCACGGGTTAATAATCAATCCAGCCAAATGCAAATTCGGTGTGTCACAAATTGATTTTTTAGGACACAGAGTCTCTCCGAACGGGGCAGTTCCACTTCCAGACAAAGTTCAAGCGATAAAAAGTTTCCCACGACCACAAACGGTCAAATCGTTGCAAGAATTTTTAGGAATGGTTAATTTTTACAACCGTTTCCTCCCCCACGCAGCTCAGCTCATGCAGCCACTATATGACGCACTCAGAAAAAAGAAAGCTTCCAACGCGGTCGAATGGACCCCGGAGCGCGAACGCACCTTCGCGGAAGTAAAGAGCGCCCTAGCTAATGCCACATTGTTAGTTCACCCCAATCCCTCGGCCCGCACTGCGCTAACCACAGACGCTTCGGACCTAGCTATAGGGGCAGTTGTAGAACAACATGTCAGCGGGATCTGGCAACCTTTAGCATTCTTCAGCAAATCGCTAAATCAAACTGAGCGTAAGTACAGCACTTTTGACAGGGAGCTGCTAGCGCTTCATTTATCCATCCGCCACTTCCAGTTCTGGTTAGAAGGGCGGAGTTTCACGGCTTTTGTAGACCACAAACCGCTCACCTTCGCTATGGCTAAAATTTCAGAACCATGGTCAGGCAGGCAACAAAGACAGCTGGCTGCGATTTCAGAGTTCACCACAGACATTTGACATGTGGCAGGCAAACTTAACATGGTAGCAGACTGCCTCTCTCGCGCTGTGACATCACCAGAGCGTGAGGAGACAGATTATACTGCCTCAGCTGCAGAACTTTTCACTAACGCGGACACATACGCAGCACCTATCCATGCAGGGATAGATTATGCAGCCATGGCAGAGGAACAAAGCAGTGACGCGGACGTGCGCGCACTCCTGTCTGGACCAACAGGGTTAAGGCTGGAGGAAAAGGGTTTACGCGACAGCATGCCCCCCCTAATATGCGATATTTCAACCGGCCGACCTCGCCCGCTAGTCCCAGCTACATGGCGCCGCCGTATTTTCGACTCAATTCACTCCCTCGCGCACCCAGGTGTGCGCGCCTCGGTTAAAATGGTCGCCGAAAAGTTTGTGTGGCCGGGCCTGCGCAAAAACGTAAAAGAATGGGCAAAAACTTGCATTTCTTGTCAGCGCGCCAAAATACACAAACACACTAAAGCCCCTCTGGAGCCTTTTCCAATCCCTGCTAGAAGGTTCGACCACGTTCATGTCGACCTCGTGGGGCCACTACCTTCCTCCCAAGGTTTCACACACCTGTTAACAATGATAGACCGCACCACGCGCTGGCCAGAGGCAGTCCCTCTAGCATCAACCACAGCAGAGGAAGTCGCTCACGTTTTTTTGACAAACTGGGTGGCACGTTTCGGCGTCCCATCGGACATCACGTCCGATAGAGGACCTCAATTTGTCTCGGAGCTTTGGTCAGCCATGTCCAGCAGCTTAGGGGCAACAATTCACCGCACCACCGCTTATCACCCTCAGGCTAATGGGTTATGCGAGCGTTTTCACAGGTCTTTAAAAGCCGCCCTCAGAGCCTCACTAACGGATACAAATTGGGTAAATAAACTTCCCTGGGTTTTATTGGGGTTGCGTGCTGCGCCTAAAGAGGATCTTGACGCCTCTCCGGCAGAATTAGTTTTTGCACAACCTCTCAGGCTCCCAGGTGAATTTTTACCAGAGAACCCAGAGCCAGGGCATCTTCCAGCCCCGAGGTTTTTAGGCAGCAACGGACCGGACTCTCTCCCCGGTCCAGCTCATCACTCCTTTCCACGGGTTTTTGTCCCTCAAGCTTTAAAGAACGCTGAGTTCGTTTTTGTTAGGCATGAAGCTTTAAAACCAACTTTCCGCCCAGCATACGATGGACCATTCAGAGTGCTGGAACATGGTGATAAACACTTTGTGCTTGATTTTGGGGATAGAAAAGAAACAGTCAGCATTGACAGACTTAAACCTGCCTTCTTGTTGAAAGACGAGCCTGCACAATTGGTGAGAGCACCTCGGCGGGGTAGACCCCCCAAGAGAAAAGACTCAGCCCCCCTGCAGGGAACAATTAACCACTCTTCTTCCCACGCTGCAGATTCCTTACAAGAAGGTCCCAGCAGGACGCCTAAACGAACCCACAGCAGTTTTGGGAGAAGATTAAAACCCAGACAGCACAGGGACTGATGCAAACTACTCCACAGTTGTTCACTAATTGTGCTGTAACAGTTTAGGACCGACTTGTGATTTTACTATGCTGTTATGATTACCACTGAACTCTCTTAGGAGCATAGCTACTGGAAAGTTTCTTCTGTGGCAAGAGGTGTAACAGTTAGTATGTCATAGTAATTATCTTAAACTGTGAATTTTTCTATTGTCCTTTCTTAGTCGTTTGGGGGGGGCTGTGGGCTATATTAATCATATATTCCATAACCTACATATGTTGAAGCATGTGAGAATGTTTGGTGATTACATATGTAAGGCGACTTCACACCTCTGAAAGGACAAAGACTCTCAACCCCCAGTGAAGAACAAAGACATTCCCAGACACTGCGGTGGAGACCGGAGGAGCTACCCTCACCCCCCCAGGGCGAAGAGAGGAAGTACCAAGACAATGGGGGGATTATGATAATGAGGGATATCAGCCTTTGATATGCATGTCTTTGGTTATGTGCAAGTATAAAGTCAGAGAGCCGGAGGTATTCGGCCTCTTTTCCTTCTGCTGCTTCTGCTGCTTCTGCACTTAGATGAGACTTGTTAGGAGAGCTGATATTAAACTTTGGTTTATATATCATATCGCCTCGTTCTTTCAAGCTCTTCTACAATCGGGATCAAAATTTAATTTTGCTCTTGCCATAAATTTCAATGGAGACTATTTTTTCCATTTAAGGTCCCATATGCGGAATTAGAGGGGGCGTGACTTGGGCTCTCTATAGTCTCTACAGCAGGACCCCCAGGAATAAGGTGGATTAGAGCGCATATGTACTGAACAAACAGTTTGATGTATTTGATTCTGAAACCCCTTTGACTTTAATTCTGAAAGGTTTACCCTAGCATGTGCAGTTGACTAGATTCTTTTTATGATAATACAGCCTCTCTTACACAACAAAAATGGACAGTAACTCTGAAGGCTGCAGCTTCTAGTTTTGAAGAAGTTCCACAGCCGTGAAATCTTGTCCACTACAACGGTGTTTTTTTCCCCCACTCTCCAGAGAAATGGGGGCAGCAAAGAGACTGTCAGCTGCCTCCCCAAACAGGAAGTCAAAGGAACAGGAAGTGGTTGTCCTGCTAACATTAGCATGCTTTCCGTATGTTTTTATTAATTTTTCTGTATGTTATGTGCTGATGCAATGGTGTTTGAATGAAGTATGGTTAATATTTCACTTACTTAATCATCTGTTGGGCTGTTAGTCATTAGTAAGATGGTTAATGAATTGATTTTACTGCGGTTTTCAGTTAACTTATTATACACTGGTGCCACAATGCATTATGGGAACCCTGCTCAGTACTCATATTTATTTTAAAATAATCTTGTGAGCATGTTTTGAAACCTTTTTCTTGTCTAGTAGACTAATGCGATGTCACCTTTCTTTGTGGTACTTTAAATATTTCAGTATGGTCACCATCAGTGAGTATAGTATGTCTGTGAATGACTCCTGACTCCGCGAGCAGAGCAACTCATACTTACCTGGCAGGGGAGATACCATGATCAAGAAGGTGGTTCACCCAGGGTGAGGCTCAACCATTGCACTCCGGTTGGGCTGACCTCTGCGAATTCCCCAAATGTGGGAATCTCGACTGCATAATTTCTGGTAGTGGGGGACTGCGTTCGCGCTCTCCCCTGATAACATGTACCAAAAAAAAAAAACCTTGGCTTTGTTTATCTCCACCAAGGAGGTTATGTTTTCATCGGTGTTGGTTTGTCTGTTGTTTCTAAGATAACAAAATAGCAACATAAACTGTTTCAAGCATATTTATTCAAACGTACACAGATATGGACACAATCTTGAACCATAACCTTTTGGTAATGTGAAAAATAATAAGCCAAGTACCACAAAAAAATAAATTGAAAAAATAAATGATAATATTAATACTAAATAAATAAAAATAAATTTAAAAAAAATATTTTTCTAATTTACATTAGTACAAGGTAGATTGCTTAATTTGAAAGTACACAATAAGAATAATTCTGAATATAGTTCTTAATTGTCAGCTAGATATAGACACTTGTTCCAAGATACAAAATAACAGTACACTATAGGGGATTTGGGCTACATCTAAGCACGTTTGTTAAGATTTTAAAGCATTTTTTTTTTTTGGTTATATTTAGGACAATACTGCCCATACCTGAAAACATTTGGAGATTTCTCCTTCAGTCTGGAAAGGACAGAATTGTCTCGACCCACCATCGTGTTGCAATTGTCCCAAGCAAAGCCCACAACATTCTCCCATGGAATATTGTGCAATCTAAAAAAATAAATAAATAATAAAAAATAAAAGAATTTGGTCAAAAGTGGTCTGTATGCAAGCAAAAAAAAAAAAAAAAATCCATTTCATACCTCATGAAGTTGTCAATTTCCGCAAAAATGTCGGTGGCTTTTCCCGATGCTGGAATGGGCATGTCCAGCAGCCTGGTCTGGGACATCTCCCCATCGAAAATTCTTGCAAGGATGACGAGACGCTTTTCGGCGTTCTTGTCGTTGCTCTCATCGACCATGATTGAGAAAGGCCCCTTCCTGCATGCTTCTATGACTTGTGTGTAGGCAGGCGCCAGGCTCTCTTTGATGATCATGGTCGTTTTGGTTCTTTTGCAAGCAAAGTCTTGAGCGCTCTTGCTGTCAGGAAACAATGTTGACACCAAATCACTGAAGTGATCTGCCACCGATGGGGGTAGATTGTGCTCTGCCACAAAATGACAAAACATCACTTCTGCTAGTGATGCATTGGATTTGGAAGGCGTCGGTTCTCTCACTGGCTGAAAATGTTCATCCATCCATCGATACGTTTTCGATTTGGCTACACAGTTTTTGTGGCCCTGTGTAATGAAGTGCGACTTCAGGTCGAAAATCCCCGATGCAGTCACTTTTATGCTCTTCCTACATGGAACACAGAAGGAGTGTGTAAGGCCCTCTGGAGAAGCCTTTATCCATCCAGCGTATTTTCCCTTCTCGAAGCTCAGACTCTCCCATTCTTTTCGGTGACGTCCAGTCCCTCGATTTCCCTTTTCTTCAAGCTTTGTTTTCTTCGCCGGCGCCATGCTGCATGAAGCCATTTTGAAAATCACAAAAACACTGCTTAGGTGCGCTCAATTTCACCAGGCATCAAATTACTGATCAGTTGATTTTAGGTTCTCTCAATAATTTTTTTTTTTTCGCTGTATATTTTTCTTTTTGGCGTACAGAAATGGCAATACGCCCGTATTTGCTAAAATTGCATTTTCCCCGTATTAAAATACGGCGAAACCGTATCACTTGACAGGTATGGGAAACAGGAGGTGAGGTTTTACTAATCTCCTGCCATGCTCGTGTTTAGTGATGTGGGATGATTGGAGTTGTTGTCTGCTAATCGTTGAAACAAAAACTGAATGAATGAAAACAAAAACTGAATATTATTCTGTTATTATATGACAGCCGACAACTTTGTGTGGAAAATTATCTTTTTAAATGACAAACATATGTGTAACTCACAGCTCCGTCCATTTGTGTTTGTAGTTTTTAATTTACGTATTTTCATAACCTTATTCCTAAATAGTTTGACAACAACCTACACTGTTATTTACGTGGAAATGTATCTTTTAAATTGACTGACATCATATGTGTAACTCGTGGAAAATATAATCGGGATCAAAATTTAATTTTGCTCTTGCCATAAATTTCAATGGAGACTATTTTTTCCATTTAAGGTCCCATATGCGGAATTAGAGGGGGCGTGACTTGGGCTCTCTATAGTCTCTACAGCAGGACCCCCAGGAATAAGGTGGATTTGTAGCGCCCATAATGGTAACATTATGTAGCTCACAAATTTCACTGCAGAGACCCAAGCATAGAAGGACTTTAAGCTTGCGGTGTGTATTGACATCATGCCTCAGATGGACAATGAGTCTGGACCACCTGCGGACTTGGGAGGAAGACAGAGTATCTGGAGCGTGAGCCTGAAAGGACTGTCTGACCTCCTGGGGTCAGACAGAAGAGCAAAGAGGACTTTTGAAGTGATTAAGTGTAAATAGAAGGATTTGACTTGATTGTGTGATTCTGTGTTTGATGTGTGGGTATAAATGTATGTGGGTTTACCGCAGCTCTTTCTCTTTTTTCCTGACTGAGAGAGAGAGAGCTGGGGAGTTGAGATGAATAAACCATACTGAGAAATTATCCAGTCTCATCATTTCATGATCCCCACATTGGTGACCAAGACATACAATGCCGGGAGAACGTTACCCTGACCTGGATTCACCGGAGACCAACCGCACGAGCACAGGCTCGATTAAGCTCCCCGAGTTCTGGCAAGACGACCCGCACTCATGGTTCCAACACGCGGAATCGCAATTCGTGCTTGGGGGAATATCAGCAGATGACATCAAATTTCATAATGTCATCACAAGACTCGACAGCCGCACAGCTCGATGTGTGCGGAGCCTGGTGCAGCAGCCGCCCGCTGCTGGCAAGTACAACGCGCTGAAAGCCGCCCTCATCGAGAGTTTTGTGCCATCAGCCGAGGTGAGGACCAGGCAGCTTCTGGACCTGCGCGACAGAGGAGGACGCAGAGCGACCGACCTCATGGAGGACATGCTGCAGCTGATCGGGACAGACAACGATGCGTTTCTGTTCAAACATATCTTCTTGAGGACCCTCCCAGCACACATGAGAGGTACCCTGTCTGGCATGAGGTGTGTGAACCAGCAAGACTTCCGCGCGCTGGCCAGGGAAGCGCAGCGGCTCCTCGACGCCTGCGACGAGCAGGAGACTTCCGTGGCAGCAGCAGACCTCAGTGCGGCGGCCGGAGACAGGGAGGAGCCGGAGGCAGCAGGCGCAACCTCAGCGACGACGGCAGCGGCGCGGTCCCGAGGCAGAGGAGGGGACGACCTCTGCTTTTACCATCGACGCTTCGCTGAGAAGGCGCACAGATGCATCCCGCCGTGCAGTTTCAAGAAACAGGGAAACGCCCGGGCCGGGGGTCGTTAGCAGCTTTGACTCTCAGTGAACAGAACAAGCTGCTTTATCTAACAGACGCGGGCTCCGGGCGGCAATTCCTCGTGGACACCGGAGCCCAGAGGAGTTTCATCACCGCAACCTATGCGGATCGTGTGGCGGGGCCCCGCGGAGACGGAGCAACGGCGGCGAACGGCTCGTCGATCAAAACGTTCGGGGAAAGGACTCTACGCCTGTCCTTGCACGGCCGCACCTATGAATGGACCTTCATAGTAGCGGCGGTGAGTTTCAACATGTTAGGCGCTGACTTTTTGTGCTCACGTGGCTTGTTAGTGGATCTGGTTAATAGACGCCTAGTAAATGCACTCTCCTTTTGTTCTATCCCTTGTGCAGCTCGAGTGTCCCCGCCGCCAGTACAGACCAACGTCGCCACAGCAGGCGGTAAGTTTCACACTCTTCTAACCCAGTTCCCAGCACTCACAGTTCCCACGTTTTCAGCTAAGGTTGCGAAGCACGGGGTGGAACACTTTATCACCACACGTGGCCCACCAGTTTTTGCGATAGCTCGGCACTTGGATGCAGCTAAGCTCTCCATTGCGCGCGAGGAGTTCGCCAACCTGGAAAGGTTGGGCATAATTCGCCGCTCGAAGAGCGCCTGGGCATCACCACTACATATGGTGCCTAAGGCTGACGGCTCGTGGAGACCTTGTGGTGATTACCGCAGGTTAAACAATGCCACAGCGCAGGACCGCTACCCAATTCCGCATATCCAGGATTTCTCAGTGCACTTAGCAAAGGCGCGCATTTTTTCTAAAATAGACCTGGTCCGCGGTTATCATCAGGTCCCGGTTCGACCAGAGGACATCCCCAAAACAGCGGTAATAACCCCGTTCGGACTTTTTGAATTTTTACGCATGCCTTTTGGCCTTAAAGGCGCCACGCAAACTTTCCAACGAATGATGAATGCCGTGTTGCGCGACCTCCCTTTCGTTTTTGTCTACTTGGACGATATTTTAGTCGCCAGTGCCTCCGAGGAGGAACACGGAAAACACCTCACCACGGTTTTTCAGAGGTTGGGAACGCACGGGTTGACAATCAACCCAGCCAAGTGCCATTTTGGCATAGCGCAAATCAATTTTTTAGGACACCACGTCTCCCCAGAGGGAGCAATCCCTCTGCCGGCCAAGGTACGCGCAGTGGCGGAGTTTCCCCAGCCACAAACGGTCAAAGCGTTGCAAGAGTTTTTAGGAATGGTAAATTTTTATAACCGTTTCATACCCCACGCAGCACAGCTTATGCAACCGTTATACGCCGCGCTTAAAAAGCAGAAGCCCTCCAATGCGATCGAGTGGTCCCCGGAGCGGGAGCGCGCATTCACAGAGGTTAAAAAAGCACTGGCGAACGCAGCGCTGCTGGCTCACCCAGACCCATCAGCCCGCATAGCGCTAACCACCGATGCGTCAGATGTGGCCATAGGGGCCGTGGTAGAGCAGCAAGTCGCCGGGGTTTGGCAACCGCTCGCTTTTTTCAGCAGGTCCTTGCACGATGCTGAGCGGAAATACAGCGCGTTTGACAGGGAGCTGCTAGCGCTCCACCTGGCCATTCGCCATTTCCAGTTCTGGCTGGAAGGGCGACGTTTCACCGCGTTTGTCGACCACAAACCCTCACTTTTGCAATGTCCAAAATTTCAGAACCGTGGACAGGACGGCAGCAGAGACAGCTGGCCGCAATTTCGGAATTTACCACCGATATTCAGCACGTAGCCGGTAAACTCAATGTAGTAGCAGACTGTCTCTCACGCGCGGTAACAATGCCTGTCCGCGCGGAAGCGGGTTGTACTACCGCAGACACGCACGCAGGTAACAGCGCGGACACGCACGCGGCCCCTGTTCACGTGGGGATAGATTATGCAGCCATGGCAGCGGAGCAGAGCGGAGACGCAGACGTGCGCGCGCTCCTGTCTGGACCAACAGGGTTAAGGCTGGAGAGCAAAAGTTTACAAACCGGTTCACCCCCTCTAATCTGCGACGTATCCACCGGGCGACCGTCGCGTTTTTGACGCGGTGCACTCCCTGGCACACCCGGCAGTACGCGCTTCGGTGAAAATGGTAGCAGAGAAGTTTGTTTGGCCGAGCCTGCGCAAGCACGTGAAACAGTGGGCGAAAGCCTGCATGGCTTGCCAGCGGGCCAAAGTCCACAGGCACACGAAGGCCCCTTTAGAACCGTTCCATATTCCGGCTAAGAGATTCGATCATGTGCACGTAGACCTAGTGGGCCCCCTGCCGCCGTCACAAGGGTTCACACATCTCTTGACAATGGTGGACCGAACCACACGTTGGCCGGAAGTGGTCCCGTTAACGTCGACCACAGCGGCAGAGGTGGCTCGCGCTTTTTTAACAGCCTGGGTAGCGCGGTTCGGGGTTCCGTCGGATACGACGTCCGATAAGGGACCTCAATTTGTGTCGGAGCTGTGGTCAGCAATGGCCAGCGGCTTAGGAGCGGCAGTCCACCGCACTACCGCTTATCACCCACAGGCCAACGGTTTATGCGAGCGTTTTCACAGGTCTTTGAAGGCAGCCCTCAGAGCGTCGCTCACGGATGCAGATTGGGTAAACAAACTACCATGGGTTTTATTGGGGTTGCGTTCGGCACCCAAAGAGGACTTAGATGCCTCACCCGCAGAATTGGTTTTTGCGCAACCTCTCAGGCTGCCCGGCGAGTTCCTACCAGCCCATGCGGCACCAGGGCGCCCCCCGGTGCGGGGACCTCTGATTGGCACGGGAGCAGAAATGCTCCCGGGCCCCGCTCATCACACTTTTCCGCGTGTTTTTGTTCCCAAGGCTTTACAAAACGCTGAATTTGTTTTTGTCAGGCACGACGCTCAGCGACACAGTCTCCGCCCACCATATGATGGTCCATTTCGAGTGCTGGAAATCGGGGAGAAATATTTTGTGCTAGATTTGGGGGGCAGGAAAGAAACAATCAGTATT
The DNA here is from genome assembly GCA_020510985.1 of Pholidichthys leucotaenia. Taxonomy (NCBI): domain Eukaryota; kingdom Metazoa; phylum Chordata; class Actinopteri; order Cichliformes; family Pholidichthyidae; genus Pholidichthys; species Pholidichthys leucotaenia. The sequence goes on along the minus strand of CM035840.1, from coordinate 378,530,256 downwards.
GATAGATTAAAGCCTGCCTTTGTGCTGCATGACGAATCTGTACGACCGGCGAGGACGCCTCGACGCGGCAGACCACCCAGGGAACGGCCCCTGGAGCCCCCGCAGGGGACAAATAACCTTTCTTCCCCTCATTCCACAGATTCGCCGCAAGACGGCACAACACAGGCTGTGAAACCTGCGTACAGCAAGTTTGGGAGGAGGTTGAAGCCCAGACTACGGACAGAGTGATGTGTGTTTCGATCAAACTGTGTAGGCCGTGCTGTAAATTCCGTAGGTGGGGGGTGACATATGCTGTATTGCCATTAGGATACGGTTATCGGGTGTGTCCATTCTTTGGCGTTTGGGGGGGAGTGATGTAGCGCCCATAATGGTAACATTATGTAGCTCACATATTTCACTGCAGAGACCCAAGCATAGAAGGACTTTAAGCTTGCAGTGTGTATTGACATCACGCCTCAGATGGACAATGAGTCTGGACCACCTGCGGACTTGGGAGGAAGTCAGAGTATCTGGAGCGTGAGCCTGAAAGGACTGTCTGACCTCCTGGGGTCAGACAGAAGAACAAAGAGGACTTTTGAAGTGATTAAGTGTAAATAGAAGGATTTGACTTGATTGTGTGATTCTGTGTTTGATGTGTGGGTATAAATGTATGTGGGTTTACCGCAGCTCTTTCTCTTTTTTCCTGACTGAGAGAGAGAGAGCTGGGGAGTTGAGATGAATAAACCATACTGAGAAATTATCCAGTCTCATCATTTCATGATCCCCACAGATTAGAGCACATATGTACTGAGCAAACAGTTTGATGTATTTGATTCTGAAACCCCTTTGACTTTAATTCTGAAAGGTTTACCCTAGCATGTGCAGTTGACTAGATTCTTTTTATGATAATACAGCCTCTCTTACACAACAAAAATGGACAGTAACTCTGAAGGCTGCAGCTTCTAGTTTTGAAGCAGTTCCACAGCCGTGAAATCTTGTCCACTACAACGGTGTTTTTTCCCCCCACTCTCCAGAGAAATGGGGGCAGCAAAGAGACTGTCAGCTGCCTCCCCAAACAGGAAGTCAAAGGAACAGGAAGTGGTTGTCCTGCTAACATTAGCATGCTTTCCGTATGTTTTTATTAATTTTTCTGTATGTTATGTGCTGATGCAATGGTGTTTGAATGAAGTATGGTTAATATTTCACTTACTTAATCATCTGTTGGGCTGTTAGTCATTAGTAAGATGGTTAATGAATTGATTTTACTGCGGTTTTCAGTTAACTTATTATACACTGGTGCCACAATGCATTATGGGAACCCTGCTCAGTACTCATATTTATTTTAAAATAATCTTGTGAGCATGTTTTGAAACGCTTTTCTTGTCTAGTAGACTAATGCGACGTCACCTTTCTTTGTGGTACTTTAAATATTTCAGTATGGTCACCATCAGTGAGTATAGTATGTCTGTGAATGACTCCTGACTCCGCGAGCAGAGCAACTCATACTTACCTGGCAGGGGAGATACCATGATCAAGAAGGTGGTTCACCCAGGGTGAGGCTCAACCATTGCACTCCGGTTGGGCTGACCTCTGCGAATTCCCCAAATGTGGGAATCTCGACTGCATAATTTCTGGTAGTGGGGGACTGCGTTCGCGCTCTCCCCTGATAACATGTACCAAAAAAAAAAAACCTTGGCTTTGTTTATCTCCACCAAGGAGGTTATGTTTTCATCGGTGTTGGTTTGTCTGTTGTTAGTAAGATAATAATAGCAACATGAACTGTTTCAAACATATTTATTCGAATGTACACTGATATGGACACAATCTTGAGCCATAACTTTTTGGTAATGTGAAAATAATAAGCCAAGTAGCACAAAAAAAAAAAATAATACTAAAAAAATAAAAATAAATTTAAAAAAAATATATTTTTCAAATTTACATTAGTACAAGGTAGATTGCTTAATTTGAAAGTACACAATAAGAATAATTCTGAATATAGTTCTTAATTGTCAGCTAGATATAGACACTTGTTCCAAGATACAAAATAACAGTACACTATAGGGGATTTGGGCTACATCTAAGCACGTTTGTTAAGATTTTAAAGCATTTTTTTTTGGGTTATATTTAGGACAATACTGCCCATACCTGAAAACATTTGGAGATTTCTCCTTCAGTCTGGAAAGGACAGAATTGTCTCGACCCACCATCGTGTTGCAATTGTCCCAAGCAAAGCCCACAACATTCTCCCATGGAATATTGTGCAATCTAAAAAAATAAATAAATAATAAAAAATAAAAGAATTTGGTCAAAAGTGGTCTGTATGCAAGCAAAAAAAAAAAAAAAGTCCATTTCGTACCTCACGAAGTTGTCAATTTCCGCAAAAATGTCGGTGGCTTTTCCCGATGCTGGAATGGGCATGTCCAGCAGCCTGGTCTGGGACATCTCCCCATCGAAAATTCTTGCAAGGATGACGAGATGCTTTTCAGCGTTCTTGTCGTTGCTCTCATCGACCATGATTGAGAAAGGCCCCTTCCTGCATGCTTCTATGACTTGTGTGTAGGCAGGCGCCAGGCTCTCTTTGATGATCATGGTCATTTTGGTTCTTTTGCAAGCAAAGTCTTGAGCGCTCTTGCTGTCAGGAAACAATGTTGACACCAAATCACTGAAGTGATCTGCCACCGATGGGGGTAGATTGTGCTCTGCCACAAAATGACAAAACATCACTTCTGCTAGTGATGCATTGGATTTGGAAGGCGTCGGTTCTCTCACTGGCTGAAAATGTTCATCCATCCATCGATACGTTTTTGATTTGGCTACACAGTTTTTGTGGCCCTGTGTAGCGAAGTGCGACTTCAGGTCGAAAATCCCCGATGCAGTCACTTTTATACTCTTCCTACATGGAACACAGAAGGAGTGTGTAGGGCCCTCTGGAGAAGCCTTTATCCATCCAGCGTATTTTCCCTTCTCGAAGCTCAGACTCTCCCATTCTTTTCGGTGACGTCCAGTCCCTCGATTTCCCTTTTCTTCAAGCTTTGTTGTCTTCGCCGGCGGCGCGCTGCATGAAGCCATTTTGAAAATCACAAAAACACTGCTTAGGTGCGCTCAATTTTGCCAGGCATCAAATTACTGATCAGCTGATTTTAGGTTCTCTCAATAATTTTTTTTTTCGCTGCACATTTTTCATTTTGGCGTACAGAAATGGCAATACGCCTGTATTTGCTAAAATTGCATTTTCCCCGTATTAAAATACGGCGAAACCGTATCACTTGATGGGTATGGGAAACAGGAGGTGAGGTTTTACTAATCTCCCGCCATGCTCGTGTTTAGTGATGTGGGATGATTGGAGTTGTTGTCTGCTAATCGTTGAAACAAAAACTGAATGAATGAAAACAAAAACTGAATATTATTCTGTTATTATATGACAGCCGACAACTTTGTGTGGAAAATTATCTTTTTAAATGAGAAACATATGTGTAACTCACTGCGAAATTTGATCGGGATCAAAAGATAATTTCGCTCTTGCCCTTCATTTCAATGGAGAATTTTTTGATTTAAGGTCTCATATGCAGAAGTAGAGGGGGTGTGTCTTAGGCTCTTTATTATGAGTCCAACTTCAGTATTCGGGCAGAAGTGGTGACACTCGGGGAAAAAATAAAGTTTTTTTTCTGTTAACATGTTTTGTGTGATTTACAAGACATATCAAGAGCAAAATCATTCTAAACTCCCAAGTATGTGTTTTTCCTGCTGTGAATGTCTGCTTAAGCTCCACACCCACCCCAAAAAAGGCAGATTTGGATAGAGTGTTTCTAGGTATTTTTAAGTATTCTTGCTTACCCTGAGTGGTTATAACATTAACCAATCAGACGGAAACTCTTGGGTACCTCAGGGGAAGAGAGAGGAGCAGCAGGATTGAGGCAGAGGGGGATGAAGAGGTCCGTTTTGCATAGCGAAGCAGCGGAGGAGGCAGAGAGAGAGAGAGAGAGAGAGAGAGAGAGAGACCCCTGATTTGAATGTGGCTGTGCGAGACCACTTCGTCAGCACACGGGGCGCTGCGCAGGTCTCGCTGAGCTGCAGAATGTGAGCCCTCTATCGGACCACTTTTGGTAAGCAGAACTCACGCTGGCTTGCCGCAGTTGCCAGCGGACAGGGCACTGCATCGTCTTACCGAGTGTGGCGCCCCGTACACCAGCGACTGTGGCGAGCTGGCACCAATTCTGCTTACCAAAAGTGGCCCACTGGACGGCTCACATTCCAGCCTCCAAGCGGGGCCAGGCTGCGACTTTCCGCGACAGTGAGAACGATCCTTCCTCAAGGTGGAATGCCTTCTTGGAGCCCTGGCTCAAAGTCCTCTTCTTCCACCTGTTGGTGGAATAGGTATGGTATAGGTGGAGCTAATTAGAACATTCATAGATCTGCGGATACTTCAAGTAGGTGGAAGATGTAAAAAGCTCTCTTTCCAAGAAATTCTAAGGTAATGATTTTTTTTTTTTTTTTGTCTATCAAAAGCCACAACATACTATTTTGGGCAATATACATTTTATATTTGATGGTGTTATGGTGATTTTAGAGCCACCGGAGTGCATCTTGGAAGCTGCCAGTGGTGGAGGAGTAATGGGTCATAGCGCTATTGAATGTTTTTCGACTTCGATTTAATGTATAGCCCACATACGCCTTTTGCAGTCAAGTGGCAGTTAATTTCCGCATTTGCTGACTTCGTATTTTACAATGCATTTGAGTAGTTCTGGTACTTACCGCGCTGTTCATGGCTGTATCATAGACTATCAGTGATACAGTCTATGGGTTGTACTCACAACCAAGCAAAGCTAAATTTGTGGTTTCAACAGCAATGTGTAGATCATGCACTGAAAACTAAAAAGGATGGTTTGTGTGATCAGTGGTACAGACACAGGACAGACAAAAGAGGACCAGGTATGTTTTCACTTGCCTGAATGTTGCAACCCAAACTGCTTCAGTGGTAACATAGAATATTGTAGCATAATCGCTCCATATCGGTAACAAGTTTTGTTGACTTACAACAGTGGTTCACAACCTGGGACCATGAAATGATAAGGTTTCTGTGGTAAATTTTCACATTTCTCTTCTTAATTGGCCCCCCCCCCCCAAAAAAAATTGCAAATAATTTGCCGTTGTTTGTCAAATTTTTTGCCGCGAGAACAGGAAAGGTAAACACAGGAAGTAGGATGACTATTGTGCATTTATGCATTTCTGGGGAGAAAATAATGCAAATCGTAACATAATCTACGGAGGGTTTTCATCGCCCTGGTTATCGTTTATTACATTACGTTAGGGCTGTTGTGATAACCGCAATTATGTAATACCACACTATGGACAAGCCTACTACGAAGGAAAATGAGCAACTGCAACAACCGCGGTGTTCACTATTTTGTGTGTGCCCCTATTGATTATTAAATAAACTGTTAAATGTTAAGTGAATTTTTATTGCCAACTGCATGTTTGCACCCGGTACCGTGGAAGCTTCCATAGTACTGGGTGCTGGCGGAAACGGCATGTGGGACACTCTCTAGAGCAGGAGTGTCCAATCATGTGTCATGGAGGGTCAAAGACCCTGCAGGCTTTACCTCCAACCAGTGTCTTCAACAGCAGATTCCACTGAATTTCTTCCCACTGATTGCTGATAAGTGAAAACACCTGCTAAAAAGACTGAATAAAAGAGAAAACCTGCAGGGTCTTGGCCCTCCATGGCACATGATTGGACACCCCTTCTCCAGACGGACTCCAGCAGGCAGTTAGTAGCAGAAGCGTTTTGACTCCTTGCTAAATACAGCCGTGACAGTGAGCACTGAAAGGGCACAAAGCGTGTTATTTCCTTCTGAGTAGGGGTGTGCCATATCGTATCGTTCACGATAAAACCAGTATAAATTTTGATACCGGTGTAAAAATGAATATCGTGATATTTGGGATCTGTTATGCTAACAACGGAAGTTATGTATTACCACAGAAACAGGGGAAAAAAACATGGCGCGGGAAAAGCAGCACTCCATGCTTGGATGTCTTTGTCTGATTGTGAGAAAGTAAGTTAGTTTTAAGGCCATTTCAGACTGCTGCCATCTTTTAAATAAAACGGTGCAGCGATATGGATAATCTACCCACATTTTTTTCTGCATATCAAGAACGCCACATCGGGGAAAAGTATTACTTTGCCCTGAAGCAATGTTGCTGACGTCCAAAGTGTCCAGAGGTTTATTTTCATTCCATTGTGACTGCTCCAGCGTGATTTATTCAACCAACCAAAAAAAAAAAACCAAAAAAAAAATCCATTAACAGCCTCAGGACTTGTCTGTGCAATGGAGATTTCTAACACGGATAAACTAGGAGAAAGAGGGAGATGGGAGGTCTTACCAGTAGAAGTATCGGGAAACAACAGGTAGGGCAGCATATATTTAATATGATTAAAATTATTAAATAATAATAGTTTTAAATAAGCCCACTTTCTCCCTGTTTTATTTAGACCCTCTCCCTGACCTGGTGAAGTAACAGACTAGACTAAATTAATTTAATATGTTAAAAGCAGCAAAATCCCCTCATATCCCAGAGCACAGAAATGAGATTTTGTTTTTTTTGATTTTGTATACTTTATTGATCCCCAGAGGGGAAATTGAGGGCATCCACCAGGATGGATGAAACAGCCATGGTACGGCGCTATCCCTTAACCATTCACACACACATTCACACATAGGGCCACTTTAGAGTCTCCAGTTAACCTAACCTGCATGTTTTTGGCCTGTGGGAGGAAACCGGAGAAATCCCAGAGTAAACCCACACAGATACGGGGAGAACATGCAAACTCCACACAGATCACTGTTGGTCAGGGGCTGGGATCAAACCAGGGATCCCATGGCCAAGGGTGAGTTGCTGTGCTGGCACAGTGCTAACCACTGCGCCACCGCACCGCCCAATAAAGACAGAGATAAAGACAGAAGTAATGTGGTGAAAGCGTGTCTGTGGTTATATTATACTGCTGTAGCTGCTTACTGCAGTTTAGGGTTTACATTTTTTAATGTAATAAATATGTTGCATTAACCATAGCTAAATTGCTCGTACATTCATAAGGAAATGCTTTCAGGATTATTCAGATGTTTTAAGAAAAATCTGCAGAATTTTCAAAACTACAGGCTATAATGTAGTCTACACTACCAACTTTACTCTCTTCTGCTTGTTACCGTTCTCCCCTAAATTTGTTTTTTTCCTCATTAAACATCTTTTCATAAAGGTAATTTTTTTTTTTTATTTTGCACATTTTTGGTGACAAATGTGTGACCTTTTCATGCAGAATTGTAACTTTTTATCTCAAGCCTCTTACCTTGAGTTTTTACTCTGAAAAGGTGACAAAATGTAACCAGATTTAAATTAAAATTAGTCAATCAGTTGTTTTAATAATCAATAGATCGGCTGACTATTACAATCCAAATTTATAATTTTCGTTCTGCCCGAAGGTTATAATTACATTTATAACTAGTTTGATACCTGTTATTTTAAAATATTAACCGACTAAAACTGTGGTGGTTTCTGGTTTCCAACAACATGGTGGCCTAGGATGAAGTCAAATTCCAGGCCTGAATTTTTGTCCCAGTCCACCCCTCAGTGTGCTTAAGCTGTGGTGGTTTATAATATTTTCTGGTATATTTGATACAGAATTTAAAAAAAGTTTTAAACACATTCTAAACTGCTCTTTATCATCATCATCATCATAGCAGTCTGCCAGGGGCAACAATGACTATTTCATTTAGGTCTGATCAGATTCTTCCACGCAGCTCTGTCCTTCGCCTTCCACTGCCAGGAACTCCTGACCTTGTTAACCCGGGTGACGTCCGAGCCGGCATGAGTTGCTTTCTGACTGACCATTTTCATGAAACTGCAAAGTATTTGAGTACCGCTAGCTTTTGCTGGACTAGCAGCACATTCTTGGCAGATAGAGGTATTATCAGTGGCAAGGACAGGCCAAGACAAACTGGCTCCAGTATCTGTTGCAGTGACTGACCAGATGATAGGTTTGTTTATCTCTGCTCTTTGTGTAGTGCATGTCACGATGCACCTACTGGCAAAGGTCCACCACAGACCTTCCTACAGATGTGCTTATCTGACAGGATGTCCAGTCGGTTCACCCCGTATAACTGGGAGTGGCCCACCACAGACCTGTGACAGGTATTGCTTGTAGTTCTGTCAGGATGCCCAGTTTCATCCTCCACACCCTCGGTAGGTCGGGGTTGCCGGTTGAGTCGCCGACGGCCCGACCCATGAGACAGGTAGTACCGGTTTTCATGGTTATCCGGTAGCAAGCAAACCAGTGCCTGACCTGACATAAATTGGAGAAATAAGAGTTGTTGTTTTGTTTTTACTGAATATGTTGAACATAATTAACGCTGGCCTGTGAAACTGTCCTTTATAAATTTAAAAGAAAAAGCTGTATTCCTTGATATCACAAAATTCACAGAAATATTGTGATATCATTTTTAGGCCATATCGCCCACCCCTACTTCTGAGCAGAGTGTGTATGATCCTGACAATTGAGCTCTGAGAGCAAAACAACTACTGCATAGTACAGTGCTTGTTTGAACATGATTTTTTGGACAGTGGTAAAAATCCAAAAATCACAAAGACAAGAGCCATGCAGGGTCCTGTACGGAGGCTGTCCTGTTTAAATAAGCTGAATGTCGCTGCAGTCTTCAGTCCACACACCCTGTAGTTACCGCCACTGCTTTATGAAAATGATTGGGGTTTTTTTGTTGTTTTACAGAATCAGCACTTCAAGCCGGTAGAAAGACCGGAACTCCGCAGTTGTCACACACGCACATGAAGTTGAGAGCGGAGCTGCAGTGAGTTTCTCACAGCTTCCATCGTTTACCACATAAGTTTTTGATTTTTGATTTTGGATACTTTATTGATCCCCAGAGGGGAAATTGAGGGCATCCACCTGGATGGATGAAGCAGCCATGGTACGGCGCTATCCCTTAACCATTCACACACATTCACACCTAGGGCCACTTTATAGAGTCTCCAATTAACCTAACCTGCATGTTTTTGGCCTGTGGGAAGAAACCAGAGAAATCCCGGAGTAAACCCACGCAGATACAGGGAGAACATGCAAACTCCACACAGATCACTGTTGGTCAGGGGCTGGGATCGAACCAGGGATCCCATGGCCAAGGGTGAGTTGCTGTGCAGGTGCAGTGCTAACCACTGCTCCACCGCACCGCCCAAGTTATGAACCTTGTTTAAATTACGAAACCACAGGGTCCTAAAAACATTTGCAATAATACTGCATATCGCGGTGTTGAGCTATCCACCGTCACTGCAGGGGAAATTTCTCTACTGCAACAGCCCTACATTACGTGCATATACCACTTTCAGCAAATTGTATAGTCTGATAAAATGACTATATATCCGGCTACGGACGGAAAATAACATGTTAACGTTCAATAATCTTCCAGAACCGTGACATGCTTAGCCACAGATATTTTTGAAGAGCCATCAGGTATGTAGAGTGGCATAAAATGTTTTAGTGTTTGCCCTGGTCCTGTTTTAGTACAGTCCCTTTGTCACCTGCAGGACCGCACCAGAGTTCACCAGCTGATTCGATTTGAGACCACTTCTTTCAGCTGGTCTCAGCATGGTTGGTTTGGTGCACATTTGACTGCAATTACCGTGTTCTCACCAGACAAAACGAACCGCACTAACGGAGAAAATGAACTTGAGTTCAATTGAAACGAACTAAAGCCAGTAGGTGTGAGAGCACGCTTACACCAGTCTGTGTTTGTAGTCTTGAAATTGACAAACATCATATGTGTTACTTGTGTCAGGATCAAAATTTCTCTCTTGCCATTCACATCAATTGAGATTTTTTCAGATTTAAGGTTCCATATGCGGAAGTAGAGGGGGCATGACTTAGGCTCTCCATTGAGCAGTGTGGCTCGAGTGTCATATCACTAGTGGTAATAGAGAGCCTAACCCTGGATTTACAACGACTCCAGATGTAGTCCATTACAGATCCAGTGCAGACGGAGCCTTGCGTCCATCCCTACCAAGTCCTTTTGTGTTTTGAAGCGGCATGGATAAGAACAAGGTTCGAAAAACAAGATTGTGTGATAATTATATAAAATAATGTGACATCTCAAGAAAGACCCAAGAAAAACTGAGGACGACCGATTGTGATCATGTGATTAACAACAAGGAAGTGTGATGTACTGGGATCCACCTGGATTTTTGTATTCTAAATAATACGTAAGTAGCCTGTTAATTTTTATTCTATGAAGTGTTTGTATGTTATGTCAAAGTTTTTATCTTCTCTGACAGAGTGGTGAAGTAGTAGACCTCAGAAAATAACCGACAATCCTTAAATCGTTTCTAATGAACAAACAGCTGTTAAATACCATGCGATACCGCAGCATTTCCTTAAAATCATTTGTTTTTACTGTGGCCTCAGCAATAAAAATGAGTTAATACATTCAGTTGAATGGAATCTAGTATTTTAACTGAGGGTGTGCATCCCCGAGTACGGAGTCGCTCAGTCAAAATATGTAATTTTTATCAATAAAAGTTTAGTCCGCTCTGTCACCGCTGTGTCGCCCTGGCTTCAAGTGTGGGTGGTGTTTTGTACTTGTATTGCTAAAATATAAAAGGAAGCACTACAATGGGTCTCAAATATTTGTAATGTGTCCTGTTATTATATTACTACATGTGTTTATTGACGATAGACTATGAACTGCACATATAAACTAAATTATAATGATGATTGAACAATTCCCATTCCCCAAAGTGCAACATACACTCTTATGAATATAACTCACAAAGGATCACACAAGTGATCTGACAATAAAAATAAATAAACAAGAGGTTTATTTTACAGTGGCTAATATTGGATGTGCCATTCATTTTCAATTATTCTGTAATTCATATTCACACAATCAAATAAATCTCAGTTCAGTCCCTTTCATATTAGTGGAAATTGTGCTACTTCAATTTTGGCATTTTACCTATACTTTAACTTAAAAAGCAAAGGATTTGAGCACTTTGTCCACCACTACTAAAAATAACGGGATTTGCAACTTACCACTCATAACAGCTAGGTGTTGCCAGTGTCACAGCAGATGCTGGTCAGACTCTAGAACGCAAATACACACAACTTAAGTACATGCACAGCACAAAAGTACAACATGGAAAAAAACACTTTTTTCACCAGGATTACAGCTAGCTTATTTCATCAGATATTGTCAACACAAGCACAAAATATAAGGAGAGCACGGAGTTAGCATTGACGGTTAACTGGCTAGCTCATTATCTGCACACAAGCGGCATTGTTGTTGTCTGTTCAAAGTGAACTTTCCACTGCTGGGATAAATAATGTAAAAGATGCATAACTGAACTAGAAAAGCACTCGGAGAGCGCAGACCTCCGCCAAGTGCCACAGTTCCCCCCATACAGTGTTTGTGTGTACGTTGTCAGATTCCTTGACCATGAAAACATCTGAGTAGCAATTGGATTCACAATGATAGGATTAGTGGTTCAGTAGTAAAAGCATTACCTCCTTGGCGGAGGTAATAAACTGAAGTGTTGGTGTTGTGTCCATGTCCTGCATCTGCAAACTCCCAGGCTGGGGGTGTTGCAATTGAATGAACGAATGAATTAATCTTTATTTCGAATAGATTAAGAGTACAGGTTAAAAGAAAGTGAATAATATAACAAAGGGGGTAATAAAATCCAACAAGGTCAAATTAGACAATAGCTCCTCTGATTATACAGTTCAACATAAGTTATCCGAAATATGTGATGGCTGAATCCGCAGCTTATATTGGCCACCCATGTTCCATCCAAGAATTCAAAAGAAAAAACAAAAGAAGTCATGACACAACTGCGTACAACCCACAGGCCAATGGGTTATGTGAGCGTTTTAGATCACTGAAAGCAGCACTGAGGGCTTCACTGACGGATGCCAATTAGGTAGACGGGTTGGCGTGGGTTTTATTCAAAAATCAAGCGTTTATTTCAAACTCAGGGTTCATATTAAATGCAGAACTAAAAGGAGTAGAAAATAAATAAATAAATAAATAAAAGTATATACAGATCAGCAGACAGTCGGCGGTCTTGTAACAACAATAACATACAATACTGGACTCAGTATAAAATGGAACGCCACCACTTCCAAATGCTGAAGTGTGAGTGACGAGTTGACAATTGCTGATATAAGATGATTGTTACATGGCAGCAACCTTGTCATCAAACTGTAAACATCGTTACGTATCAACTCGCCAAAAGACGGAATGTTCACAGACACAAACATCTTGCTTGCAGTCGACCTTCGTGGTACATCTAATCTTTATCTTTATTGGGGTTGCGCTCCGCGGCCAAAGATGATTTGGAAAATTCCCCGGCAGAGAGCTTCTTTTTGCGGAGCTACTATGGCTGACCGGGGAATTTCTGCCAAATAATCCAGCGGCAGACAGCTGGCTGTGTGAGCTTTTGCAGCGTTGCGCAAACACAGGCACACAGCACGCTGCCGAGCAGCTGGTTTTTGCGCAGCGCCTATGGCTGACCGGGGAATTTCTGCCAAATAATCCGGCGGCGGACAGCTGCCCGTCTCAGCTTTTGCAGCGTCGCGCAAACACAGGCACGGTGTTTTCCGCGTGCTTTTGTGCCTAAAACGTTGAAGAAGGCGGAGTTTATGTTGGTCAGACACGATGACCAGCGCCCTCCATTGCGCCTGCGCACATGTTGAAAATAGCCGTATGTCAGTGTTAAAGAATGCTTTAAAAAAATTCCTGTATCCAGACGGTGATCCGGATCATCCCCAAAATTTAATCAGTTCTTCCTTGTACCATTTCCAACAACGCCTGAAAGTTTCATGGAAATCCGTCCAAGACTTTTTGAGTTATCTTGCTAACCAACAGACAGACAGACAGACAAACAAACAGACAAACCCCGGCAAAAACATAACCTCCTCCTGGCCTTTTCGGCCTGGCGGAGGTAATAAAAACATATTATGCATAAAAGATGCAAAAACCAGAGTGGTGGCTCAGTTGGTACAGCATCCACCCCACTCCCGGGAGGCAGGTGTTCAAATCCCGGCATGGGTCATGCCGAAGACCATATAAAAGTGGAACTTCCTGCCGTCCAGCTTGGCGCTCAGCAATAATGGAATGGAGGAGGGAAATCTGTGGCGGCGCCTTGCATGGCAGCGACCCCTCTGATTCTATATGTGTGTGATTAACACTGTAGATAAGAGAAACATAATTTTGTTCTACTATGCAGGACTGAATGACAATAAAGATGGCTTATCCTTAACCTTATAATATCACATCACTTACTATCCTCTATATCCTAATATCACGGCTTTGGACTGCTGAAGTTGGGTGCTCCCGTGGCCGTAAATTCATTTCAGGTGGCGCTGTCTAGTTCCCTCTGGATTCTCTCATCAGCCGAAAGGCACAGAAAACTCTGCTGGACCGCGCTGTTGATTTCTGTGAAGTCATTCAATCATTGTTGTTTATACTGATGCCTGCTTGCCGGCTGGCTCACGGACAAATCTTTGCAAATGGCAGCTCAAGATTCTGGAATTCAGCCTTCAAATGTCACTCTCTTGACATTACGCCCGGACCAATCAGTGGCCTGCAGTGTTGTTACGTCACATTTTCAGGTCGGTATGGCACGGTTAGAACAACTCGGCAGCAGGTCCGAAAAATCGGGACAGTAACTTTTACAGTTCCAAATGGAAAAGCCTACAAAGCGTACCGTACCGAACCAAACTGGTACTTGTGGGAAAGGGCCTTCAGGCTCGCTATACAATGCAAAAATGAGGATGATTTCGCTGACTGTCAGGAGCAAGGAAATTAAATTTAAGACTGGATTTTCTTTGCACATATTATCAGGGGACAGCGTGAACGCAGTCCTCCACTACCAGAAATTATGCAGTCGAGATTCCCACATTTGGGGAATTTGCAGGGGTCAGCACAACCGGAGTGCAATGGCTGCGCCTCATCCTGGGTGAACCACCTTCTTGATCATGGTATCTCCCCTGCCAGGTAAGTATGAGTTGCTCAGCTCACGGAGTCAGGAGTCATTCACAGACATACTATACTCACTGATGGTGACCATACTGAAATATTTACAGTACCACAAAGAAATGTGACTTTGCATTAGTCTACTAGACAAGAAAAAGGTTTAAAAACATGCTCACAAAATTATTTTAAAAACAAATATAAGTACTGAGCACATCAGCACCTAGTATCCAATAAATTAATAAAAACACGGCTTCCGGGAAAGATGGCGTCGTGAGCGGCTGTGCAGTTAAGAGCTCGTATCAGTCTTTATATTCAAACGCCACTTAGAACACGTAACTCGAGTCATATATATAAAACATTTTAGAAATGAGTGGCGTAAATATACACAGAGGCCGCAAAAGCACTAAGAAGTCACCTACAGAACAACTTGAAGCAGAGGGAGCCACCGATTTTTTCTCTTTTCCCACTCATTTAAAAAAGGTCTGTGTCCTTTCCTTCACCATTTCCCACCACTGTGCACGTGTATCATAAAGTCTTGTAGGGTCTGCCACTCTTTGTACCGCTCCCTATACTGATGAAGTATATTTTCATCTTCTAAAAGGGAGCAGTTTAGTTTCCACAGACCTCTCCCTCGTGTCGCACCCAAAGTCAATGAAAGAGTGCATGATAACATGAGGTGATGGGAGAAAAAGACAGGGGTTAATCTAGTATCGGTTGGCAGACAGTCTGGAGTAAAGAGGAAGTCAATACGAAAAGCTCTGGTGCCATCACCACTGATCCAGATGAAGCTCTCCTCTCTGGGATGCATAGTCTTAAAACAATCTAAGAGACTAAAATCCCTATGTATACCTTTTAATAAAACAAATGTTTTGTTAACTTCAAAATCCTCTCCTGCCCCTTTCCTGTCCTGCCGGTTTAAAATACAATTAAAATCACCTCCTACAATTAGGTGTATCTTACCCAACATGTGGGACTGCATGTCTTGTAAGAGATTGTACCTGTTTTGTTTATCATTATAACCATAAATATTTAAGAGCTTAAAATCTCGTCCAAACAAAGTTTAAGTGTGTTAAAAGTGCCGGACCATTTCCCACCACTACCGTACGTTTATCATTGACACATTCATTTCAAATGAACAGCAGTAGTCAAGACGACATCTAGCGATATCTATTATGCACTACCACCACTTGCCCCTCTTGACTTGAAATGGAAGATAAGAAAAAGTATATGCAACTGCTCAGCACTTTACTTAGAGAAATAATGTTCTGATTTTATTATACATTATTAGGGGGTGCACCGTTCCTGGAAGTACTGCAATACCAGGTCGATGCGTGGAGTGGACGGAGCAAGCCCCTATTCCATCTCCCTGTTCCAAAAATCAATTTAATATATGGTCCCCGGGTAGGGGACGTATCAGATATTAAACTGATAAGAACAGATACTACACTTGATCTTAGCCAAAAGGCCGAGAAGCGATACCGAGAAAGCGTCGGGAGAAAGGGGGTCATTCTGCACATCATCAGTCTCACTAACGGTGTGTGAGTTCACTGCAATGATCACAATAACAACAACAAAACACACATATTCGCATCGTTCGTCACTGCTAATGTGTCGTTTAAAAAATAGGTACAACTTGCAGAAAATAGGGACATCAATTGTGTTTCCCATAATGCAACGCGGTATCCGTATTCAAAAGCTAACAAAGAAAAGTCATCCGTTTTCTCTCACAGAAATTACAAACACCACAATATGAAGTTCGGGTGAACCACCAAACATCACACCGCTAGTAAGGACGTTAAAATCCACGTCCAGTGTTTAGACAAAAGAATAAAAGTTGACAAACAAAGCAACGCTAACACGCCAACGCCACAAACATTTCCTCTTCCTTTCTTTAAGTTTACTGGAGAGCATCCGTTCTGCTGCTGCCACCTACTGTTCAAGAGGATGAACAACGCCATGAAAAAAATGTGTTTACTGGCATCTCAACCTCGTCTGCCATAACTTCATTAACCACTTACAAAACGCACTTTAAAATAATGTACCGCCGTGAGAGGTCAAACTCCACAAAAACTTCAGTTACTGCTGAAAATCTGCATAAATATCTTTACGAGTTGTTTGCCAACCCCACCTTCTGCTTACTGACACCAATTAACTACCGACCAATAACCCGCCCATGTGAAATGCAAGTCATGGCGTTAATTATCCGTTTGGTTGACCTTTTTCTATTAAACTATCAACCGAAAATTAACTCACGGTATCGACACCTGTCCGTTTTCCTCGGATAAAAACGGGCCAGAAAACACACACACACACACACACAGGATGAAGCGTTAATTTGAGCAAGCTAGCTAGCCAACTGTGACCGTTAATTATGTGACTGAAATTCAGTTAAACTTTTCTATCACCGGGTCACAGACAATTAAAGTTAACACTGCAGGTTATCAATGTAAAAGGGCAACAGCCAGTAAGTCTGTTTAAATAACAGAAAAATTTACTTGAACTGGGTTCTGCTCCACAAATTCGAGCGAAGTTGCTGAACTGTAATATGATCCGACCTTATTGCAGGTGGGAGACGAGCTCAGCGCGGTGCAGGAGTGGTTAGCACTGCAGCAGCACAGTAACTCACCCTTGGCCTGGGGATCCTGGGTTCGATTCCAGCCCCCGACCAACAGTGATACGTGTGGAGTTTGCATGTTTTCTCCGTGTCTGCTTGGGTTTACTCAGGGGTTTCCTCCCACATGCCAAAAACATGCAAGTTAGGTTAAGTGGCATCAAACTGGGGATTCTATTGTCCTTAAGTGTGAATGGTTGTCTTTCTCTCTGTGTTGGACTGGCGATCTGTCCAGGGTGTACCCTGCCTCTCGCCCAAAGATGCTGGGATAGGCTCCAGCCCCCCCACGACCCGAAAAGGATTAAGCCGAAGAAGATGGATGGAAGGAGACGATATTGAGGCCAGAGATCTGCGCATGAGCAGAGGTATCATACGCCAATTAAACAGGTTATGAGTTTTTCGTTGAAACATCAGCAGTTTATGACTTACCATTTTACTGTAGAATAAAAACACCTAAATCACCTAAGTGTGTGTTTATATATTTACATATTTATTCCATCTAGCTACAATGCTCCGCACTGTGTGTTTATATATATATATTTATATTGTGGGACACATATGTATCACTTTAAGCTTCACATCTCAGAGTAGAACAAAGAACTGGGTCGCCTTGGAGATAACAGGAGGATGTGAAAATCTAGTCTTTGTTATGCAAGAGACGGCCTTGGGGGATTTCCTGGTCTGCCAGAGACCATGAGGAGGATGTTATAGGATTTAAGAGAAGATGCATTCTTTCCACTAGCCCAGCACACCTCGGTACGGCTCGATTCACTTCAGTACGGCTCGGAATGCTTCTGTCTCCATTAGCACGGTGTTGGGCATGGGTGTTGTGCTGGGGTGGGTGGGTTTATAACAGCGAGGCGGTGCCACACTCCCGTGACGTAGCGCACGCAACCCAAGCAAAACATTTTTTTTCCAAAACTTTATTGAGAAGACCCAAGCAAAACATAACACATAGCTGTACAAGGCCATTCCTCGGTCTGTGGCTTTTTTCACCGTAAACACCAAAAAGGACCGCCAGAAAAGGGTACAGGCAGCGAGATGAAAACACTCTGGAATAGTTCTGCAGCTTCTGGGAGAGCCAAAGGCGTGAGGATACAAACTAGGTCGTATATGACGGTAAGCTAATGGTTGCTAATGCTAGTTTGCTATGGGCGCAGTCGGGGCTACGTCACTTCCGGTTAGTAACACATCGCCGCCATCTTAACTCGGTGAAAACAACCCGTTACCAAGCATTGTCGAGTGCAGTTTTTTGACTTTTTCTCATGGCCTGTGACTACATAGAAAAGCTTGATGAGTCAGCCAGGCTACATTACCTGGAGAAGCTGACAGCAAGTGGACTGACAGATTGCCCATACAAACTACCAGCCGGAAAATGGGTTAATGACCCGACCAGGTGGCCAGCTGTGCAGTGGCCGGACGTGTACAGCTACTTGATCGACACCCCTGGTAAGCATATTTGCTTCGACCCATATTAACATGATTAGCCCTCTTACATGTTTTGAATGTTTTTAAGGAAAGGCCCCTATGGGTAACATGACCAATCCATTAAATATCAGGGCAGCACAGGAGTAATTCTTAAAAGAAATAATTAAACAAGAAAATGTTCACTGATGCTAAACACTGCTTAGGTGCGCTTGTGTTGGATCGAAATAAGTGTAGGCGGACACGAGTGAAGTTTAAAAGGGTGCTTCATGCAGACAGTCAACATATATACCCGGCTAATGCATACATGGCACATTAGCATCATAGCAGACAGCAGGAAAGCATATACATTTGCATTAGTCACACATATCAGGCGCAGCATTACTGGCGCCGGGATTCCTCTCTGTTCCAGAGCCGCAGAAGGTGCGAGGCGCTTCTATAACGATCAGTAATTGCTCACGCTGAGCGCTCTGCCAGCTCGCTGTGGGAGTCACACGAGGTGTTCTCTTTTCCCGTATATTTTTCTTTTTGGCGTACAGAAATGGCAATACGCCCGTATTTGCTAAAATTGCATTTTCCCCGTATTAAAATACGGCGAAACCGTATTTGTCACCTCTTTCATTAATGGCCAGCCCCTTTGTTGCACTATTTACTACTGTCTACAGTTAAATTAGTCAGGCTGACTGCACATAGAGAGGTCTGTATTGTTGAGTGAAAAGGGAATCAGTCATGCATTTCCATAGACGAAATGTCCGTCTCTGTTTACAATACAGAGAGGCTTGTGTCGGCGGCTAGCATTTTCAAAACGTGACCCATCAAGTGGCAACTAATTAAACTAACACAATATCACTCAATTACCTGATATAGGACGTGATGAGCTGAATATAATGCACTACGACGGGCTGGACAAGCTTGACTGGGTCACAGCAGCTGCCTGAGAATAGGTCGCCACTGAATTGTTTTCACCTAGTACGGCGTTGCCATGTGGGTTGCTAACCGGAAGTAGGCCAAATGCCCGGATGCCCGACTGCGCCCATAAGTACGTCGTGCTACACTTTAATGTCTGCAAGTTATCGCTGTTAGGTACTAAAATATGTATGCTGTGTGTGTTTCAGATGGCTCTGTTGTGGGGAAATTACTGCTTCATTCGCGCTGGGCGTGCCTGTCACGGATGTGATCAGCCTGTCACTGATGTCAACACAGCTTCACAAACGAGCAGTATTGAGCTTAAGAATGTCTGTAGAAACGTTTTATTTCCTGTACAACAAATTGCTCTGATCTGCTTGAAAATCATGGAGAGACTGTTGAGACATCATGGACTTACCTGCTTCTGCAGCAGATTCTGAGATGGTATCATAGAAAAAAACGATCAGCTGACACAACTTGATCGCCAGGTTAATATTAGCCACAAAATATATATTCAAAAAGTAAACTTTACTGAGTTAGGTATAATAAGATATATTTGACAGTTATCATGCATTTTAGGCCAAAACAAACTTGATCTAGGATTAAAAGCAATTAAAATAATGCAGTCACAAGTTTACACGGAAATATGTACTGTAGAAATATACATTCTCTGCATCAACAATGTACTAGATATGCATTCATGTTGTATTGCACTGGGATTTGCACTGACAATAAACCTATGAAGTTTTTGCAGATGTTTCTTTTTTTATATGTGAAGGTTACCACCATGTGGCATAAATTAAATACTGAAAGATTGGAAAAGCTAAGAATAATCCAGCAGTTTGAGAAATCACTTTTGGTTTGGTGTAAGTCTGTCAACAGAATTATGAACCATAAAGCAGTTTGTGTTAAAATGTTAAATCCAATTAAACCTAATCGGGGGCTTCCAATCATGTGTCATGTGGGGCCAAGACCCTGCAGGTTCTCTCTTCTACCCAGTCTCTTCAGCAGGTGTTGTCACTGATCAGTCAGTGGAAGAAGTTCAGTGGAATCTGCCGTTGAAGACACTGGTTGGAGGTAAAGCCTGCAGGGTCTTGGCCCTCCATGCATGGCACATGATTAGACCCCCCCCCCCCCCCCCGCAGTATCCAACTTTTACTTTCAAAATAAGTGTAAATATTTGCAAAAAGCAAACATTATTAGAAATATGTTATATTTCAATTTAATACTATCCCACTTGTACTTACAAAAACGTGTGAAGAAGAGAGATCTGCAGCTGCCTCTCCCTCTGTTTTTTCCTCCGCCAAGGTGTGGAGGGCAGAATCTCCTTCTGATCCATCACCTCCGGAGCCATATATGGTGGCTTCTCAGCACCCTATTAAGGAGCCCAGAGCTGTCATTTCTTCGAGGGACATCGCCTTGCCAGCTGCAACAGAGGACTTCAGTAAGCAGGGAAACAGGCAAGTGAACCCCTCTTTCCTTCCTTATACCAATTGTAGCAATATGTGATTAATAATTAGGATCAGGTATAAAAATTATTTAATTTGTATTAATGTATCGGGATCTGAGATGAACTCTGGGTCCATACACCCAGAAAAGGTTAATAAACACTCGTGGGGCACCAGCTCCTCTTTAAGGAGCACTTTAATCCTTAATTTCACTTTATACCTGTTTAATCACTGAATAAATTAATTAATAATCAGTCTCCAAATGTTAGTGAATTCGATACTGGGGCTTTGAAACCACACTCAGAATGAAATGAATTCCCAACAACTTCTCTCACTTTCACATATTTATTAAATGAAATGAACCACCACCGGCGTGGTGGCTCAGTTGGTAGAGCATCCGCCCCACACCCGGGAGGCAGGGGTTCAAATCCCGGCCGGGTCATACCAAAGACCATATAAAAATGGTGCTTTCTGCCTTCTAGCGTGGTGCTCCGCATAATGGAATGGGGAAAGTCAAGTTACACACAGAGCTACCAGAGGACTGACCCCCCGCTGTAGCTTTCACTACTTACAGTAGCTGTGTGGCCTAGGGTCAGAGAAATGGAGATAGGCGCCGCCCACATACACCAACTTGGTGTGAAGGGAATTAACTAATGATGATTAAAGGACATTGCAACGATTCGCCTTAATCATTGAATTATACTTGTAAATGATAGAGTAACAATGTGAACATTTGCAGAACTAGGATGAAAATGTAAGCTGAATTTAGATCAGTTTGAAGTTAACAGATTATGGAAAACAGAACGCAAACTTATGGGGAAAATTGGAAAATTCTGAATTACTCTTAAGAAAATGAAAATGGAATTTTAATGAAAAGAAGAGTTATGTTAAGTGCTCTTTAATTTTGCATCTGATCAGACACTGAATTATTCTCAAATCTCAGATGTTTCATTGAGCAGATGGAGAAAGAAGGCAGCTCACGTGACCCATGGTTGAAGATGAAAGGTTCTGTCGTTCATTGTCGGTAGTTCTCAGATGGCTCCCAAAGTTAGAATACAGTGGTACCTCTACTTACGAACGTCTCTACATACGGAATTTTCAGGTTACGACACGCCTCAACGGGAAAATATTGCCTCTTGTTACGAACGAAATTTCAGGATACGAAAGGCAAAAAAGTACGCGCTCCTCACAGCTCCCGTAGTTTACCGAACGTAAACATACCTGTAGCTGCTCTCCCATTGGCCATCGCCTAGCATCTTCCTGGTATCCCATTGGCCACGAAGTGTTCGGGCAGTTTTACGTGTGTACAGTACAGAATTAACATTTATTCGCTATGGGCCCCAAGAAAGTGACGGAGATAAGTGGAAAAGGAGAAAAGAAGAAGAGAGTTTTTTTGTCCATACAAACAAAGAAGGAGATAATCGAAAGGTATGAAAATGGGATGCGTTTGGTTGATCTCGCCAAAGAATATGGCCGTAATACATCAACGATCAGCACGGTATTAAAACAAAAGGAAGCCCTTACAAGCCGACAAAAGCAAATGTCCTTGGATCGTTTCTTCACAAAATGTCAGGCAAAAACCACTGATGAGACAGAACATGAACCAAAGAAGGCAAAAGGTGACGACGACGATAGCAGTTAAAAGGTAAATGAACATAATTTTTATTATTCTTTCTCTTTTATTATTCTCTTTTATTATTCTTTCTCTCATTTTAAACTCTCATTTTATGTTTATTGTGCAGTAATCTAATTGTAACATGTATTTGTTACATGTTTTGATGCGTTTTTGAGATTTATAAAAAATTTATGCCCGAATTTTGGGGGGCTTGGAATGGATTATGGCATTTACATGTAAAACACGCCTCTACTTACGGAATTTTCATGTTACGAGAATACTTCCGGAACGAATTAATTTCGTAAGTAGAGGTACCACTGTATTTGACCCGCAAATATTCTTGCACAGTACAAAGGCTTTCCAGCCTATTGTCACAAGATGAAATTTTTGATGTGTTGATCACAAGGGCTGAGGTCTAGCGTGGCGTTTTGATTTCTTCAGGCAGCTGTGATGGCGGGCTGCGTCAAGGATCTGTGGCTTCTCATGAGGAATTCGAGAATAATTAAAAATCTGATCCAATAGCAAAATTAACAGATCTTCGGACTTTGTGGAGATGAAATTAGCCTCTAGTGTGGAGTTGGTCCATAAAATTTATAAACATAAAGTCAAAACTAAAAACGGTGAGTTTTAAATAAAGTTTAACAGGAAAAAGTTATAAAAATAAACATCTAGAAATGGAGTTTGACTCTAAATTTAGGATTTGAGCTCAGGAAAGAAAAAGATTAGTTCCTAGATGTTTAAAGAAAACGAAAAAAAAACCCACGTGGTAGAAATGTCCTTTGTTCTCCCGTGGTGATCTGCCGTGAAGTCTTCTGGAGTCATCTGGTGTGAAGACAGGACCACGGGAGAAAGAGAAGAGACGAAAGAGACAAAAAAGTGCCAAAAGAGGAAGAAGCGAGGGGTTTCCCTCCTTTTATAACTCCAGTTGAGTTTTTGCGGGCTTCCGGGGGTTGACAAAAGCTCAGCCAATAGTTTTCCTTCGTGGGCGGGTTTTAGGAACTTTAGTCCAATGAACAAACAGGCTTTTGTCTGTAACAGCCAATAACCTTGAGAGAGCCGTTGTCAAGCAGAGATTGGCCGCAATCAGTCGCATGATTTGAGAGATTTTTTTTTTTTATAAACCCAATACACACGTCTTAATACTGTAATATTCATTTATACATTTATGTATAAAATCTACCATATTTCAGTGTTCATGCAACTTTATAACTAGTGTTTTTAAATTAACATGCAAGAATAAGACTTCCGGTTATGGCGGCCACGTAGGAAGACGTGTTTCACACTGCTCTGCTCTTGAAAATAAAAAAAAATTACTAAAACTCTCTTAATTGGAATAAAACCCCACCCTAGCGTTTTGGCGTGGATATGGTAAAGAGTAAGGCTGGAAAATTAGGCGGAGGAAAAGGTAACTCGACAAAACAACCCAAGCTAACAGATTTCCATGCTCAAGGCGAAACAGAGAAAATTCCAGAGGCGATGGCGGAGGAGGGAGCCAGCGGTGGAGCGGGAACAGTTGAAGAGGGGACAAACGCAGTGCTCACTGCCATCAACTCCATGAGAACAGAGTTTTCGTCTAAATTTGACGGGATTATAACAGCGATAGAAGGAATGAGAAAAGAAATAAGCAACTGTTTGGAGCTAGTGTCTCAGGCGGAGCTCCGAATTTCATGCGCTGAGGATGACGTCACCAGCCTACAAACTAATCTGCAAACACTGGAATTAAAATGGAAACGTCTGGAAGATAATGTCCTAGACTTGGAATCCCGCTTGCAACGGAATAATTTGAGGCTGGTGGGCCTCCCGGAGGGAGCGGGGGGACGGGACCCATGTTCCTTTTTGGAAAAGTGGATTTCAGAAGCGCTGAACAACGTGGATCTGCAGTCATCGGTTGTTTTAGAGAGAGCTCACCGAATCGGCCCACCAAGAGATAATAAGACACCACCGAGGACGCTGATTATGAAGTTCCTCAACTACAGAGACAAGATGACGGTCACCAATGCTGCACGAGCTAAAGGGGAAATTAAATACCAGGATCAACAGGTGCGGTTCTATCCAGACTTGGCCACAGGAATACAACAATTAAGGAGGCAGTTCGACCCCACCCGCAAAGAGCTGCGCAACCTAGGGATTCGTCACGGAGTGATTCATCCGGCAAGACTGCTGGTCACATATAAGGGGAGAACCCACACCTTCAAGACCCCTCAAGAGGCGCAGGAGCTCATCAAGCAAATTCAAAAGGAGACTGGCGGGAGCTAAGCATGAACATGACAAAGGTAGAACTTTTAAGCATATATACAGACATCTGATTGATCTGAAACATAAACATGTCTACAAAATACTTGACTGTATTAAAAAAAAAAGCTATGATGTACAATGTTGCTATAAAACTTTGAAGTTATGTTGAAAGAACTACAGAAGAGAGTTAATGTCATAAGAATAGTAGTAGTGTCAGTGTGATTGAGAGGAGAAAGAGAGAGTGGTTTGACTGATCCTCGCAGGTGTGGACCAGTCACTAGCTATAACGGGAGACGGAATTTTTTTGATTTTGGGGGGATTACCACAAGTGTGGGGAAAGGGAATCTGTTTTTGGTTAGTTTGTAGTGTAGAGGATGCGTTCAATGATGAGGCTGAGTTTTATTTCTCAGGTTCAGCTTTATTGACAGAACACATACTCTAGCATTCTCAAAGCAGGAAGAAGAGAAAGACCTATATCACATCACCTCTTTATATGTTTCCAGCATCAGAACTCAAGTCACATGGTGCTTCAGTAAACATACAGTCACAATGCAACCCTTTGAACTTTCACCATTGTCTCTTATTCATTGATGAACCGGAAATCTCTCTGGGGCATCTTCTCCGAGACAAAGGTCAAATCTCACACCTCCTCGTCATCTTCTGCAGATTCGAGCCTTTTGTCCTTCGAGACGTGAAGCCTCCAATAAACATGCAGTCATACCTTTGTGGAAAATGTGAGCCCAACATATGTGCCACATAACCCCGCCCCAAATGTCTAGTAAAGGACAAAACATGTATGGCATAAAAAAAAAAAAAAAACACTCCACATATCACAAATCAATCCACCAGATGCCTGGGTCTTAACCTTCTGCCGAATCTGCTGTAAACCGGCTTTGCTACCCCTGCAGCGTCTTTCTGCCTCTGTGGATTAAAGCTGTTAGCACGTCTCTGTGAAGGTTCTGGAGAATGTCTTCTCGGCGGCCTGCCACAGCGGGGGGGCCTCGCCAGCTGCACTTGGTCATCAGCCAAAAACAAAAGCGGGTTTGAGTCTGTTTATGCAAATCAACTCCTTTCTTCCCCCTAAATCTAGCAGAAAATGCTTCTCCCCAGTCTCCAGCACTCTGAACGGTCCGTCATAAAACGGTCGCAAAGTTCACTGCTAATGATTCGGCTTCCGTGTGGAGAGGACTGAGGCAAATCACCAACTATCGGCCTCAGGCTCCTAAAGGTCAGGATGACAAAGCCCTTTGTCAAAGACTGTCCCAACACTATGCCCGTTTTGACACCTCGTCATCTATGTCCAACTCCCCCCCTCCCTCCAGCTCCACAGCCTCCACAATCCCTACTTCATTAAAGGCACCCCCCCCTCCTCCCCCCCTGCCCTTATCATCAGTGAGCAGGACGTGCTCAAACAGTTCTCCAGACTGAACCCGCGCAAGGCCCCCGGCCCGGACGGCGTGTCTCCCTCCACCCTGAGACACTGTGCGAAACAGCTGGCTCCTGTCTTCACAGACATTTTTAACACCTCCCTTAAGTTATGCCACGTGCCGTCCTGCCTCAAATCCTCCACCATCATCCCTGTCCCCAAGAAGCCACGGATCACTGGACTTAATGACTACAGACCTGTAGCGCTCACCTCTGTAGTCATGAAGTCCTTTGAGCGCCTGGTCCTGCCCCACCTCAAGTCCATCACCACCCCTCTCCTGGACCCGCTGCAGTTTGCCTACCGAGCCAACAGGTCTGTAGACGACGCAGTCAACCTGGCCCTCCACTCCATCCTGCAGCACCTGGACTCCCCGGGAACCTATGCCAGGATCCTGTTTGTTGACTTCAGCTCCGCATTCAACACCATCCGCCCCGCTCTGCTCCGGGACAAGCTGTCCCTGCTCAATGTGCCTGACTCCCTCTGCAGGTGGATCACCGACTTCCTGACGGACCGGAGGCAGCATGTGCGGCTGGGAAAGACTGTCTCAGACTCTACTAGCATCAGCACCGGATCACCCCAGGGCTGTGTACTTTCCCCCCTACTCTTCTCCCTTTACACCAACTCCTGCACCTCCAGCCACCAGTCTGTCAAGTTGATCAAGTTTGCGGACGACACCACCCTCATCGGGCTCATCTCCAACGGCGACGAGTCCGCCTACAGGAGAGAGGTGGCCCAGCTGGCGTCCTGGTGCAACAATAACAACCTGCAGCTGAACGCTCTGAAGACAGTGGAGATGATTGTAGACTTCAGGAAAGTCACTACCCCTCTGCCCCCCCTCACCCTCTCAGGCTCTCCCATCACCACTGCTGATTCCTTCCGCTTCCTAGGCACTACCATCACCAGGGACCTCAAATGGGAGCCGACCATCAGCTCACTCATCAAAAAAGCCCAGCAGAGGATGTTCTTCCTGCGGCAGCTGAGGAAGCTCAAGCTACCCACCAAGATGTTAGTGCAGTTCTACACAGCCATCATCGAGTCCATCCTCACCACCTCCATAACCGTGTGGTACGCAGGAGCCACTGCCAGGGACAGACTAAGGCTGCAGCGCGTCGTGCGCACTGCTGAGAAGGTGATCGGCTGCAAGCTCCCATCTCTCCAGGATCTGTACATCTCCAGGACCCGGAGGCGTGCTGGCCGGATCATAGCCGATCCCTCACACCCTGGTCACGTACTGTTTGCCCCCCTCCCCTCTGGTAGAAGACTTCGGTCCATCCAGACTAAAACCTCCCGTCACATGAACAGCTTCTTCCCCTCTGCCATCAGACTGCTGAACACTAAGTGACTTATTGACTCTCGTGCACTATGTACAGCAGCTCAACCAGACTCATGTCAATCATCACTGTTTTCTTCCTGCATTACCGACTGCACTATATAGTTCTCCACAGTATCTGCTGCTCGCTAATGTATTTTAACTGCTGACCAGTATCACTTACTCTTATTCTACACTTTATTGCATGTATAGTTTATTTCTTTTATCTTATCATGTTTAATGTTGCAGCATTGCACCGAGACAAATTCCTAGTTTGTGTACTACATGAACAATGGCAATAAACCTGATTCTGATTCTGATTCTGATTCTGATTCTGATTCTGAACTTGGGTGCTGAGCATCATGTCAAACAAAAACAAACTCCGCATTTTTTAAAGCCTTCGGCACAAAAACGCGTGGGAAACTGTGATGAACTGGGCCAGGGAGTGTGTTTGCTCCTGTGTCGCTCTGCAACGGCTGAGCGGGGGGGCAATTTGGTGCGGGATTGTCGGGGAGAAATTCCCCCGGCAAACGGAGAGGTTGTGCAAAAACTAACTCAGCCGGGGAAGCCTGCAAATCTTCCTTAGGTGCAGAACGCAACCCCAATAAAACCCATGGAAGTTTGTCCACCCAATTTGTATCCGTCAGCGACGCTCTGAGGGCTGCTTTTAACGACCTGTGAAAGCGTTCGCATAAACCATTAGCCTGGGGATTATACGCGGTAGTGCAATGAATCTTCACCCCTAAGCTGCGGGCCATCGATGACCATAGTTCGGAAATAAATTGGGGACCCCTGTCAGACGTTATGTCTGACGGGACTCCGAAACACGCAACCCACGCTGTTAAAAATGCTCGCGCAACTTCTTCCGCTGTGGTTGATGCCAGAGGGATCGCCTCTGGCCAACGCGTGGTGTGATCCACCATCGTCAAAAGGTGTGTGTGCCCATGTGATGGCAGAAGGGGGCCCACCAAGTCAACATGCACGTGATCAAAATGCTTAGCGGGGATGTGAAAAGGTTCCAACGGAGCCCTAGTGTGCTTGTGTATTTTGGCTCGCTGACACGCTATGCAGGCTGCTGCCCATTCCTTGACCTGTTTGCGCAACCCGGGCCAAACGAATTTCTCCCCCACCATCTTAATCGATGCGCGCACCCCCGGGTGCGCCAGAGAATGGACCGAGTCAAAAACGCGGCGACGCGAGGCTGTCCCGTGGAGACATCGCAGATTAGGGGGGGCATACCAATTTGCTGCACCCTGTGCTTCGGCCTTAACCCTGTTGGTCCAGACTGGAGCGCACGCACGTCCGCATCATTAACCTGCTCCGCGGCCATGGCTGCATAATCTAAACCTACACGGACCAGGGCTGCGCGCGCTTCCGCGTCGCTGCTCCGGCCCGCGGCCACGGCTACAAAGTCTGCCCCCACGGGGCCTGGCGTTGCTACCGCATGCGAGAGACAGTCTACCACTACATTGTGTTTACCCGCGACATGCTGGATATCGGTGGTGAACTCCGATATTGCGGCTAGTTGCCTTTGTTGCCGGCCTGACCAGGGTTCTGAAATCTTGGCCATCGCAAACGTTAGCGGTTTGTGATCCACAAATGCGGTGAAACGTCGCCCTTCCAGCCAGAACTGGAAATGGCGGATGGCCAAGTGTAGGGCCAAAAGCTCCCTGTCGAACGCGCTGTATTTACGCTCGCTATCGCGCAAGGTTTTGCTGAAAAACGCAAGGGGTTGCCAGGTACCTGCCACAAACTGTTCAACGACCGCCCCCACTGCTAAATCGGAAGCGTCAGTGGTGAGCGCCATGTGGGCCGTTGGAACTGGGTGCGCTAACAAAACTGCGTTTGCCAGGGCTGATTTGACCTGGGCAAAAGTGCGCTCCCGCTCCGGACACCATTCCACCTTATTTGCGGGCTTTTGTTTTTTTAACGCAGTGTATAATGGTTGCATGAGCCGTGCTGCGCTTGGGAGGAACCGGTTGTAAAAATTAACCATTCCCAAAAACTCCTGTAGCGCCTTGACCGTTTGAGGTTGTGGAAAATCTGTTATTGCGCGCACCTTATCGGGCAGAGGAACCGCTCCTTCTGGCGAAACGCGATGCCCCAAAAAATCAATTTGCGCCACCCCAAACTGGCACTTCGCTGGTTTAATTATTAACCCGTGCTCTGTCAGCCTCCGAAAAACTGCTGTGAGGTGACTTTTGTGTTCGCCTTCGGACGTGCTGGCTACTAAAATGTCATCCAAGTAAACGAACACGAAAGGGAGGTCGTGTAAAACTGCATCCATCATGCGTTGGAAAGTCTGTGCGGCTCCCTTGAGACCAAACGGCATGCGCAAAAACTCAAAAAGGCCGAAAGGAGTTATAACCGCTGTTTTGGGTATATCCTGAGCGCACACTGGAACTTGGTGGTAACCACGCACCAAATCTATTTTAGAAAAAATGTGCGCCCCCGCCAAATGAACTGAGAAATCCTGAATGTGCGGAATCGGGTAGTGGTCGTGTGCTGAAACGTTGTTCAACCTGCGGAAATCGCCACAAGGTCGCCACGAGCCATCAGCTTTTGGGACCATGTGTAGTGGCGAAGCCCAGGGGCTTTTGGAGCGTCTAATAATGCTCAGTTTTTCCAGGTTGGCGAACTCCTCGTGCGCGATGGCCAGTTTAGCTGAGTCCAAGCGCCGAGCTTTTGCAAAAACGGGCAGCCCGGTGGTGGTGATAAAATGCTCTACCCCATGCTTAGCCACTGTCGCCGAAAACGTTGGGACTGTGAGTGCTGGGAACTGAGCGAGTAATGCGTGAAACTTACCACCCGCAGCTGTGACGTTGGCATGTGCAGTCGGTGGGGCCACCTGAGCTGTGCAGGGAATAGAATGGAAAGACAGTGCATTAACCAGGCGTCTGTTAGCAAGATCGACCAACAAACCATGTGAGCACAAAAAATCAGCCCCTAACATGTTGAAACTGACTGCTGCTACAATAAAAGTCCACTCAAATGAACGGCCTTGTAAGGACAGAAGCATAGTCCTCTCACCGAAAGTTTTAATCGTTGAGCCGTTCGCTGCTGACACGACACCCAGGGAGCTTTAGACGGCATCAGCCATTCCGCGTAGGAGGATGTGACGAAACTCAGCTGGGAGCCCGTGTCCACGAGGAATTGTTTCCCCGAGTGTGCATCCGTCAGGTAAAGCAGCTTGTTCTCCTCGCCGAGGGTCGCAGCTGCTACCGGCCCTCGGTCTTGGCGTTTCCCGGGCGCTTGAAGTGGCACGGTGGGACGCACTTGTGTGCTCTCTCTGCAAAACGGCGATGGTAGAAGCACAGGCCATCATCCGCTCCGCGCTGCCTGGTCCCCGTCGCCGCCGTCGTTGGTGCGTCTGGCGCAGCGACCACTGGCTCCAAGCCGTCTCCAGACGTCGTTCCTGGGCTAGCTGCCGTGGCCGAAACCGCGCTCCGCTTGTGGGCGTCGACAAGCCGCTGCGCCTCCTTGCTCAGCCCATGGTAGTCTCGCCTGGCCAATCGGGGCGACTCTGCCAGGGCTACTCTCACTGCTGGCGGCAGGGTCCGGAGGAAAAGGTGGGCGAAAATAAATTCGCCATCCTCGGAGTCTTTCAACCTCAGCATCTTCACCATCAGGTCCACAGGTCTGTCGTTCTCCGACTCCGTCAACGTTAGGAGCCCCTCTGCTCGCTGTTGGATCGAAGGGGTGAAATGGCTGATCAGCGCGTCCTTCAATGCGCTGTACTTGTCGCTGTCCGGTGGATGATTAACCAGATCTTCCACCCTCTGAACCGTGTGGCTGTCCAGCTTCGCTACCACATAGTAGAATCTTGTGTCGTCGTTTGAGATTCTCCAGAGGTTGAACTGCGCCTCGACCGCGCTAAACCATGAGCGCGGGCTGTGCTGCCAGAAATTGGGCAGCCGGAGTGTGGAGGCGGCCATCAGGCTGGCTTCCACCGAGCCCCGCTCGGGAGAATTCTGTCTGCTCATTCTTTGTCGTAGGTCACCAGTGTAGAGGATGCGTTCAATGATGAGGCTGAGTTTTATTTCTCAGGTTCAGCTTTATTGACAGAACACATATTCTAGCATTCTCAAAGCAGGAAGAAGAGAAAGAACTATATCACATCACCTCTTTATATGTTTCCAGCATCAGAACTCAAGTCACATGGTGCTTCAGTAAACATACAGTCACAATGCAATCCTTTGAACTTTCACCATTGTCTCTTATTCATTGATGAACCGGAAATCTCTCTGGGGCATCTTCTCCAAGACAAAGGCCAAATCTCACACCTCATCATCATCTTCTGCAGATTCGAGCCTTTTGTCCTTCGAGACGTGAAGCCTCCAATAAACATGCAGTCATACCTTTGTGGAAAATGTGAGCCCAACATATGTGCCACAGTAGGATGAATGTTCCATCATCCATGTTTTTGCTTCTCTGTAAGAGTATGTTCATATTGCAAGGTAATCTCAAACTCCTTATTGATCATAGATCAAAGCGTTAAGCTTAATTTAACTTCATGGAATTGCAGAGGTCTACAAAATCTAAAAAAAACTTAAACAAGTCATGAATAAAATAAAAGACATGGATTCAAAAATTGTATTTTTACAAGAAACTCATCTATTAAAGGAGGATGTAAAAAGAATTAGGAGAAGATGGCAAGGTAACGTGTTCACCTCATCATTTTCATCCCGAGCTAGGGGAGTTATGGTTCTCATACATAAAACAGTCCTATTTCAAGTGAAAAATGTAATTAGAGACAAATTTGGAAGATACCTAATTATCCAAGTGTGGCACATATGTTGGGTACATATTTTCCACAAATGTATTGCTGTATGTTTATTGTGTGCTTCACGTCTCGAGGGACAAAAGGACTGAGTCTGCAGGAGATATCGAGAAGGTGTGAGATTTGGCCTTTGTCTCAGAGAGAAGCCCTGGAGGGATTTCCGGACCATCGAAGGCTAAGAGACAATGGTGGAAGATCAAAAGGGTTACAGTGTGACTGTATGTTTGCTAAGACACCATGTGACTTGAGTTTCGTTGTTCCGGAGTATAAAAGAGCGATGTGATATTGATCTGTCTCTTTTCTTGCTTGGAGATTGTTAGAGTATGTGTTCTGTTAATAAAGCTGAACCTGAGAAATAAACTCAGCCTCATCCTTGAGCACATCCTCTACACAAGGATCTTTTTTATTAGAAAATATATATCTGGTGAACTTATACGGCCCCAATATTGATGATCAAAACTTCTTTGTTAATTTACTGTATTCCTCACTTTATCATCACTTACAGGGCAACATATAATAGCAGGGGATTTTAATTGTACATTGAATCCCAGTATAGATAGATCAACAGGAGTGGACTGTACGCACAATGGAAGTAGGATGACCATTAATCATTTTATGAAAGAATTGAGATTGCTAGATATATGGAGAGAAATGAAACCACAAGTCAAAGCCTATTCTTGTTATTCTTTTGTAATTTGAATTTTATTGGGTTTTCAATTTAGAAAATAAAACAGAAACAAACAAACACAAAAAAAACAAAAAAAAAAAAACAAGTATACCCAGTGAGAGGATAAAACATTCCATTTCCACCCTAATACTCTTAAAATGATTAGCTTAATCTACTACACCTATAAAGGTAAGATAGGATCCCCACTTATTGTAGAAGCTGTCCATCCTGTCCAGAAGCTTATATGAAAGGCGTTCTAGTGCAGCAAGCTTGCCCAACTCCCTGAGCCATTGAGCTACGGGTGGGGCAGAGGAAGATTTCCAGTAAAAAGTGATCAACTTTCGGCCCAGCATCAAAGCAGTCTGAATCCACTCGGCATCAGAGATTGGGTCTTGAATCATTGATGGATCCCCAAGGACAAAAAGTCTCTGAGTAAATGGCACTTCTTGCTTAACAATTGTCATAATATGTCTATGGATCTGCAACCAAAAGTCCTGTATTACCGGACAACTCCAGATCATATGGATTAATGTCCCCTCCCCCTGTAGACATCTCCAGCAGCTTGAAGAGTGAATGAGATTCGCTCTCAACATTTTACGAGGTGTCCAGTAAAATCGATTCAAAATTTTAAATTGAACAAGTCTGGTTTTCAATTCCCTAGACACTTTCTTCCCATTCTTTAAAATATTTGCCCATTCAACATCAGTAAATTGGGAATTCAGATCTTTTTCCCATACGTGTTTAAGGAATGTAGAATCTTTATTTGAGCTCTTAAGGAGCATTAAATAGAAATTTGAGGCCTTAGATCTTTTGCCACAGGAACTCAAAGCCTGGATGAGCCAATCTACATCAGGAGGAGGGGTAGTTGTAGATCCAAAGACTTGACACAGCAGATGTCGAAGTTGTAAATATTTCCAAAACTGATTCTGTGGTAGTCCATACTGTGCCCGTAGAACATCAAATGATTTGAGAGCTCCCCCTTCAAGTTTTTAGCCAAAGTCAAATTCCTTGTATGTGTTGTGCATACTTGGCCAATAAAGCTGATTCTGATTCTGATTCTGATTCTGATTCTGATATAGATCTTTTAACATCAAGATGTCCTTTTTCACCCAGATTTTCCACATAAATGGGGATTTTCCAATATGGAGACTTGGGTTAAGCCAAATAGAAGCCATAGAATGAAGATGAGAGCTAAACTCTAGTATAGAAGCAACTCTCTTCCAAACATATTGTAAAAAGGATATAATAGGATGCGAATGAAATTCAGAAGACAGTTTAATTGTGATTAGATGTACTAAGGGAAGAGGGCTGCTCAAATAATTCTCCAAATAAAACCAAGGGGGAGCTCTCTCAGGGGGGAGAGCCCAATGAATCAAATGTCTAAGACTAAAAGCGTAATGATATAAAACCAAATTTGGGACCCCCAAACCTCCTGAATCTATAGACTTCTGCAATCTTTTCAACTTTAATCTAGGGCGCTTACCATTCCATAAAAACTTATTGCACAACCTATCAAATTGTCGAAAATAACCAACTGGGATCCTAAGAGGAAGAGATTGCAGAAGGTAATTGAATCGGGGTGCACAAATCATCTTAATAACATTGACCTTGCCCCAGAGAGACAAAAAAAGAGGTGACCACCTTTCTATGTCTATTTTAAATTTTTCAAGCAAGGGTTCAAAATTAATCTGAATCAGATCTGATAAAATGTGAGGAAACAGGATGCCAAGATATTTAATTCCTAATTTTGGCCAAGAGAAGCCTATATTTTGACCAAATGTAAACAGTGTTTTAGGGCAATAAGATGTTAGAGGGAGAATTTCTGATTTTATCCAGTTAACTCTATAACCAGACAAACGTGAAAACTCGCTAATGTTTATGCACCAAATATAGTTGATTGTGCATTTTTTGCACAATTGGAACACGAATTAAGCGAAATGGGTAATTATCCCATTTTAGTAGGCGGGGATTTTAATCAGGTCATAGACAACATTTTAGATCGGAGCACCCCCTCACAGCGTTCATCTAAATCTGGCTCTATATTGAAAGACATGTGCAATGCAATTGGTTTGGTAGATGTTTGGCGGCTTTTTAATCCGTCCACAAGGGATTACACTTTTTATTCCACTGTTCATAATGTGTTTTCCAGGATTGATTATTTTTTAATGTCAAAATTTTCTGTTTCTTCTGTAAATTCGAGCTTCATTGGTAGCATAATACTATCAGATCATGCCCCTGTTTTTCTACATATGATCCCGCCTTGTCAGTTGAAAAAAAATTCTAGATGGAGGCTTAATTCAAGCTTCCTTTTTAATCCAGATTTTGTGTCCTCTTTGAAAGCAGAGATCTCCTTATATCTTGAGACAAACTGGGATTCTGCTCCCTCTGCCAGGGTTGCTTGGGAGGCCTTTAAGGCATTTATTAGGGGACATATTATTCAATACGCATCTTTTAAAAAGAAAACTAACATTGCTAAACAGATTGATTTGGAGAGGAGAATAGCTATATTAGAGACTTCATTCAAACAAGACACAAATTTAGTAAATTTGTCACCCCTTCTGAAGCTTAAGTATGAGCTGAATTCAATTCTAACACAAAAAGTTGAATTTTCCCTATTTCGTCTTAGGCACAAACAGTTTGAGGAGGGGGATAAAGCTGGCAAAATGCTGGCTAGATATATTAAAATGAAAGAAGCTCAGTGTACTATATCTGCTATTAGGACACAGGATGGTACTCTGGTGTCAGACTTAAATGAAATTAATGGTGCTTTCAGAGAATTTTACACCTCGCTTTATTCTTCTGAAATGGAGGCTGGATCTCAAGAGATCTATGCATTTTTATCATCCCTATCTTTGCCCTCCCTAACGAAGGAACAAATAGACTTACTTGACGCCCCAATTACTAAAGAGGAAATTGTGAAAGTGATTAAGAGCTTCCCGACTGGAAAGGCACCGGGCCCTGACGGATTCACTGCGGAATTTTACAAGGCCTGTGTTGATGAGCTTTCTCCTTTACTTTTAGAAATGTTTGCGGAATCTTTTGAACAAGGCCGTTTGCCCCCTTTTTTAACAGAGGCTTTCATTTCGCTTATTTTAAAAAGCAATAAAGATCCGTTAGAATGTAAGAATTATAGACCAATTAGTCTTATAAACTGTGACTGTAAAATTCTCTCCAAAATTTTGGCATTAAGATTAGATCAAAAATATCTTATTACAATAAACTGATAGATCATGCAAAGGGTAACAACAGTTCCCTATGGAGGCATTTAAATAACTTAACTAATAAAAAAAACGATCAGAAGGGGGTAAAGGAACTTAGAATCAATGGCAAGACCGTCAGTGACAAGGCTACTTTGGCAAATGAATTTAATTCACACTTTGTGGGCTCTGTGGAAGACTTAACAAAAATTTTTGTGCTGCCAAATGTGCTCAACAACACAAATTCCATACTTCCAACAGATACTTTTCACATCGATGAGGTAAATGAGAAGTTAATTGCTGGTATTGTTAAAACACTGTCAAACTCAAAAACTAATGATATCTACAATATGAGCACCTCCTTTCTCAAAATGCACAGCAAAATATTAATCAAACCACTGACTCATCTCATTAATCTCTCCATTAGGTCTTGTACATTTCCATCTGGCTGGAAAAAAGCTGTCGTCATACCAGTTCATAAATCAGGCAGTAAAGACGATATATGCAATTACCGCCCAATCTCTATTTTACCAGTCCTATCTAAGGTTCTTGAAAAAGTTGTAGCTACACAGCTGATAGACTACTTACAAGACAGTCAACTTCTTCATCCACATCAATTTGGTTTTAGACCAGGATACTCAACAGAAACAGCAAATTGTTGCCTTATTGAAAACGTCAAACAGTCCTTGGACAGGGGTAATGTGGTAGGAGCTGTTTTTCTAGATCTCAAAAAGGCTTTCGATACTGTAAACCACAGTTTGCTTTTATCCAAAATGGTATCTTTTAACTTCTCCCCAAATACATTAGAATGGTTTGCATCTTATCTCCAGAATAGAGAACAGTGTGTAAAAGTTCACCAGGATAAATCCTCATTTTTAAACAACCGCATGGGTATCCCACAAGGGTCCATTCTTGGTCCTTTACTTTTCAGCATTTTTATTAATGACTTGCCGTTACACTGCTCAGCTGCAACATGCCAACTTTATGCAGATGATGCAGTTATTTACACAGCTGCCAAGACTCCAGCACAGGCTGCAGATGTACTGTCTACAAGTATGGTTGATGTCCAAGAGTGGCTCCTCAAGAACCATCTATTGCTGAACCTTCAGAAAACAGTCTCAATGTGCTTTTCAATCAAAAAATGTAACCTGCAACATTTTAAAGTTAATATACATGATCATGACATCAGTTTAGCTACAGAATTCAAATACCTTGGCATTGTACTAGATCCTCAACTCAAATTTAATCTTCATATAAAGAAAATTTCAAAAACAGTAAAAAAAAATCTGAACTGCTTTAAATTAATTAGATATTACATACCTTACGAAGCAGCTGCACTGTATATGCATTCTATGGTTTTTTCTCATATATCATACTGTTTGACAGTCTGGGCTCAAGCAGCCCCTTCCACAATAAGACATATAGGTTCATTATATAATCAAACCCTAAAAATCTTGGACAAAAAGCCCATTAGGTGGCATCACTGTAATGTTTTAAAAAAATACAACCTATTGAGTTTTGAGAGCTTCATTGACCTCTGTCTTCTGAAATTAACGTTCAAATGTTTCCATAAATCAGCACCCGAGCCACTTGCTGGTTTCGTCCAAAGACAGGACAGCAGCAGAGCCACCAGGAGTTCTGTTAACAATAACTGTAAAATATTCCACCGCAGAACCACATTTGGACAAACAGCTTTCTCTATAAAGGGCAGTCACATCTGGAACACAATGCCAAATGAAATTAAAATAATAACGGACTTTAAAACATTCACTAAAAATGTTAAAAACTGGCTGAAAAATAAACAAGAATGTACTCATGTATGAATTATTTGTCTGCAAAGTGAGAGTGAATGAAGGGAAGGAATAAATGTGTTTGTTTATAGTGAGTGACGGAGGGAGGAAGGCCTGAAATAGGCAAATGTGAGTTATGTTATATGTGATAAATGTGAGTCAGGCTGTTATATTTGTGTATTTATAATATTTATGTTAAATGTGAGTCAGGCTGTTATATTTGTGTATTTATAATATTTATAATATTTATAATTGTGTATTTATAATTTTTCTGCATTGATGTATGTGGTTATTGTGTATATTTTTTATCTTGATTCTTTTTTCTAAAGCCCATCCAGGGACAAGAGTTGCAAATTAGCTAATAGCTATACACTCTATGTGCAACACATCAGATTGATTGTCTTTGATTAATTGTCTATGTTTATTGCACTGTCCCTGTCAAATAAACTAATCTACTACTAGATAAAGTAATGATATCTCTTATAAATCCTGATCAGGTGGGTTTTATTCGTTCCAGGGGTGCGGCAGACAATATTAGGCGATTTATTGATATCATATGGTTAGTTCAAAATGATCCCTCACTTGCACACCTCTCTCCAGTGGCAGCCCTCTCCCTGGATGCTGAAAAAGCATTTGACAGGGTTGAGTGGCAGTATCTCTTTGCAACTCTAGAGACTTTTGGTTTTGGTTCAAAGTTTCTTTCTTGGATTAAATTACTATATAATGAACCTAGAGCTTCAGTGATATCAAATCGAGTTACATCACAGTCTTTTAGACTTTATAGGGGTACGCGCCAGGGCTCCCCTTTAAGTCCCTTGCTTTTTGCTTTGGCATTAGAACCATTAGCTGTTGCTATCCGCAAAGATGGCAATTTTCCAGGTATTCAGGCCCATGGCAGTACCCATAAGATAATGTTGTATGCTGATGATGCATTGGTACTGATTACACAACCTCAAAAATCAATTCCAGCTCTTCTTAAAATTATTAACCAATTTTCACGTTTGTCTGGTTATAGAGTTATTCTTGTTATTCTAATACCTATAAGACGTTCTCACGTATAGACTACTTTTTGATCTCTACAGAATTAAGGTCCAAGATTCAAAACTGTTTCTATGATAACATTGTGATCTCTGATCATGCACCCTGCTGTCTAGTATATGTAGATAAGAAATTGACAAAGAGCCCAGTTAGGTGGCATTTTCAACATAAATGGCTTCAGGATGAGGAATTTGTTAAGTACATAGAAAAACAGATAGATGAGTTCTTTGATATCAATACTACACAAACAATGGCATGTATAAAGTGGGAGGCTTTCAAAGCTTTTATTAGGGGGCATATTATTAGTTATACAGGTTCAAAATCTAAGAAGACCTGAGAGGAGAGAGTCCAATTGGAACGTAAAATAAAAATTCTTCAAGAAAAGGTGTATGCAGGAAGTAACCAGCGAGTAGAGCTGCCTCAAGTCTTCTAAGATTGAAGCAAACTTTTTATGAACAAGGTGAAAAATCAGGAAAATTATTGGCATGGCAGATTAAACAATTAGAATCTAAAACACCAATTAGTATTATAAGTAACAGACAGGTAGTTATAGATCCTTTAGAAATTAATAGTGCCTTTAGAGATTATTATGAAAAACTATATGATACAAAAAATGAAATTGACTAAACAAAACTAAATGGGTTTTTGGGTGGATTATCCATGCCAGGTATTCCAAATGAAAACAGGGAGATACTGGAGTCTAAAATTAGTCAAGAAGAAGTTGGGCAAGCCATTGATGATATGAAATCAGGAAAAAGAGCAGGACCAGATGGTCTTCCAGTTGACCTCTATAAAAAATTTAAGAATAAATTAATAAAACCACTTTTGGAAATGGTTTTAGAAGCATTTCAAAATGGTAATTTACCATCAAACATGAATAATGCCTTTATTATACTGTTGCCAAAACCAGGTAAACCCCCTAATAAATGTGAAAACATGAGACCAATAAGCCTATTAAATGCTGATCTTAAAATAATCTGTAAAATTTTAGCAAAACGACTACAAGAAATATTACCAAATATTATTAACCGAGATCAGAATGGCTTTATAATGGGAAGACAAGGCTTCCATAATGTAAGAAGACTATTTAATATTATTTATTCCAGTAAAGAAGCACCGGATACAGCTCTCCTATCATTGGACGCCGAAAAGGCCTTTGATAGGGTTGAATGGCCCTATCTTTTTGAAGTCCTACAAAGGTTTGGACTTGGAAATAATTTCATAAAATGGGTCCAGATAATAAACAATAATGCTACAGCAGAAATCCTAACAAACAGCAATATTTCAAAATCAATAAAAATCAATAAAGGATGTCGACAAGGCTGTCCACTTTCACCTTTATTTTTTACTATGGCAATTGAACCTTTAGCAATGGCAGTACGTTTACATCCACAAATATATGGAATTAAAGTAGGACCAACAGAACATAAAATCTCCCTGTATGCTGATGACGTAATTTTGTTTATGTCGAATTTTAAAAAATCAATTCCGACCTTGTTAAATTTAATAAAGAACTTTGGAGATATATCAGGATATAAAATAAACAAAACAAAATCTTCAATATTAATGTTAAATGAGACCCAGAGAAATCATCCAGCTCCTGAGGTAAACCAATTCAATGTTGTAAATCAGTTTAAATATTTAGGAATTCAAATTTTGCCTAAGCTAGAATCAGTCACTAATGCCAACTATGAAGCCTTAATGACAAATATTAATGAGTTGCTTCAGAGATGGATGTCACTACCAATGTCGATGATCGGGAGAATTAAACTTGAAAAGTACAACAGTATAACTTAAAAGTACAACAGTATAACTTAAAAGTAATATCTTACCAAAAATACTTTATTTATTTCAAAACATTCCTTTACCACCACCTTCAGATCTACAGTATTCTCAAGAATTAAAAACAAGTTAGTGGAATTTATATGGAACAATAGGAAGGCTAGATTACGTTTGTCCTTACTATATTTACCATTTGATCGTGGAGGTCTGAAATGTCCAAACTTTATGTTGTATTACTGGTCAGCACAACTGAGGTCTATGACATATTATTTTTCATCAAATGATCTCCCTCACTGGACTGAAATGGAATCATACAATTTACCTTTACCTCTTCCCTTATTCATATACTCAGACTCAACTAAAAAATTACAGAAACAAGTTAAAAATCCAATTGTAAAGCACATGATCAAAATATGGTGTGAAACCAAAAAATATTTAAAAGAACCACACTCACTGTCACAATTTAGCCCAATATAGGGTAATCAATATTTTACACCAGGGAGAGCGGATATTGTATTTAAAGTATGGAATTTAAAAGGGATTCAAAAGATTCAAGATTTATATTTGTCACGCTCAGATAACATAATGTCTTTTGAAGAACTGAGGATTAAATTCAATCTTAATAGAACACACTTTTTTAAATATCTTCAGCTTAGAAATTTTATTCGTTCAAATCAAAATAATGCTCTCACCCGACCTACTTATTCAACTTTGGAAAAAATTTTTGATGAAAGATAGTAAGAGAAAGGGTATTATTTCAGAGTTTTACAACTCATTGACACTATACTCATGTGAAAACTCACAGAAAAGACTGAATGACTGAAAAGAAGACCTGAAAATTGACATTTCAGAGGAACAATGGGAAATGGCTTGTGCAGGAGCTCAAACCAAATCAATAAATGTACGTCTTAAACTGATACATTTTAAATGGTTAATGCGGATGTATGTTACACCAGTGGAATTAAATAGATATAACAAAAACATACCAGATACATGCACAAAATGTATGGAAAGTAAAGGAACCCTATTTCACTGTTTATGGGAATGTAGAAAAATCAGAATGTTTTGGGAAGAGGTGAGGGTAACAATTGAAAAAATAATTTCAAAACAAATCACATTGAACCTGAAACTGTTTTTGTTGGGTCTGTATCCAGAAAAACATAACTTTAATAAGAGTGAAAGAGCATTCATAGAGCTCAGTTTGCTTAATGCCAAAAAATGTATTGCATTACTGTGGAAAAAGATTCATAGACCAGATGTGACTCAGTGGTTAAGACAGATGTTAACAAACCTTCCACTAGAAAGAATAACATATATACTGAAATCAAAGGAAAATGTTTTTGAGAATATATGGAGACCTTTCATTGATTATATAAAGAAATTAAACATAACTTCTGAAGAAGAAGGTGAATGATATGTGTGGACCTTGCAAATTCCAAGCTGGTGAATGTATATTATGTATTCTTATGTAATAGATTACCTAAACAGAGGAGCATTGTTGTTGACTTATGTTTGTTAATGGCTGTTGTCGTTTTTATTACACATTTTTTTTTTATTTTGTTATTGTTCTTTTTAATTTTTAAATTACTTTTGTGTTAGTGTCTGACTGTGTGTGCTATGTTTGTATATAAAAAAAGGTTCAATAAAAAATATTGTGGAAAAAAAACATGCAAGAATAAGCATTCATTTAAACATTTTAACATGCACATATCTAAAATCAAGGATTAATATATTTCAAACCCATTATGGATTGTCCACATCAAAACATCAGAGTCCACCTGCTTTCCATGGTGTTCTGAAAAAAAGGAAGATGTTGAGAAGTGAGTCTTAACAAAGATGTGATTAAAAGGTTCACTGGTTAAATCCAGCGTGTCCCAGAGTTGCCAGTAGAGGGCAATGTTGAGCTGTGAATATTTTGTAGTGACCATAGGGCGTTCCACAAGAGTCTGTTCTTTGTCTCCAAGTTTTATGGGCCAATAAAATGTTCAGGAGGAATTCCTGAGACTGGTTTAACAAGGGAATGTGAGTTCAGCTGTGGTCCTGGGATGAAAGAGAAGTTCCTGGCTGTCCTTTTCCTGAGTGAAATAATGTCTTTAAGCTGAAGAATATTTTTTATTGATGAGCCAAAGTGAGATGATGCTACATAATGAAGATTCTTGCCTCATTCCTGGAGGAGAATCTCAGGGGGTGCAGTCCCCAGAGATTTCTCCATCTGCTGCAGCTAAGAACTGCTAACCAACCCTCTCCATGCTCTCTTCCATCTTCCCTGAATTTACATTGGAGCTGGACTGTCATGACTGGGAGGAGCCAGAGGTCTGGGAGGATCCACTCCCCGCAGCAACGGTGAGCCAGACCCAGCTGCCACACCGGAGGAATTACCAGCGTGGGTCACGACAGCTGGGAGGAAGAAAACTGCAAAGACCATCATGCCTGCTGTGGAGGCCACAGCAGCAGAGTCAGCACCCGAGCTGCGCCTCCAGGAGGTCGAGCCCATGGAAACATTGCCAGGATCGCCGGAGTCCTGAACGGCGGTAGAGCTCAAGCTAAGGCAAGTGATCTCTTTTGTCTTCCTTCTTTCCTTAGTAGAGCATTTTTGCCTAGCTCTAGGTGAGGAGGGCCAGCTGCAGCCGTATGCTGCACCTGAGCTCGCCTCGCCGGGCTCCGCTGCTGCCGGCGACCCTGACCCTTCCTCTTCTCTGTTCGAGTCCTCCTCTAGGGTCGCCAGAGAGAGATCCATGTCACCGGACCAGTCCAACGATCAAGGCTCACCACTGGAGGTATCCGTGGCAGCTACGGTTCCCGGTGAGGTTGACCGGGATTCAGCTCCCCGTCTGCCAGAGGCCGTAGTTTGGGTTCCGCCTCACCCTAGGTCTCCGTGGGTGCTGTGTCCCGGCCAGAGACCAACATGAGTGCAACGCTACAGCCTTGGTCCGCCATGGACACTGTGCCTCAGCCCAAGGTCCACCGAAGGTGCAGCGTTGGCCCAGCCGGGTCCCACCGCGGGTGCAGCAGGGGTCCCATCGGGCTCCACTGTGGGTGCAGCCATGGCTCGGTCGGGGTCCACCGCGGGTGCAGCAGGGGTCCATCTGGACTCCACCAGGGGTGCAACCATGGTTCGGTCGGGGTCCACCGTGGGTGCAACATTGGCCCAATTGGGGCTCACCACGGGAGCAATGAGGCCCCGGATGGGGGTCACCGCTGGTGCAGCGTTGTCCCAGGCTGGGACCACCGCGGGTGCAGCCATGACCCAGCCCGGGTCCACCACGGGTGCGACAAAGTTTCAGCTTCATGTCAGGACCACTGAGGGTGCCGCCAGCCAGTCCAAGGACATCAGGGTTTCCTTCCCCCTTCCAGAGGCCTGGTGGGTGATCCTTCTCTTCTTGCTGGGCACCGTCATGGTCTACCGGGTCCTGCCACCAGTGACCGCAGGGGTCTCCCTTCCCTGGTCTGGCCGCCCA
Organism: Pholidichthys leucotaenia; assembly: GCA_020510985.1. Taxonomy (NCBI): domain Eukaryota; kingdom Metazoa; phylum Chordata; class Actinopteri; order Cichliformes; family Pholidichthyidae; genus Pholidichthys; species Pholidichthys leucotaenia. The sequence continues at coordinate 378,486,557 of CM035840.1, read as the reverse complement.
CCTCCAAGTCTCCCAGTGGGCAGGCTGCCCCCTTGCTTTCCCCTCTGGTCCTGGTGGGTGGGGGGGGGTGTAGGTTTTCTTTTGTGTTTTTTTTCCCCTTTTATGATGGTACGGTGGGTGTCTGGCTGCCACCCCTTGGGTGGGGGTGTCATGTGCGGGTTATTCTGCCGCTGGAAAAAGGGGAACACACAAACAAAACAACAAAGCCATGTTTCTAACTAAAAATAATCCCTTAACAATGTCAAAATATACACACACAGAATAAAACACAAGACACACTCTATTGGCGGCCCCCCTACCCCAACTCCCACCCCACCATGGGTACACAGAGTATAACAAACAAAGGGGTACTCAAATAAAACAATCCGATCAAATCAGGCAGGCTCAAATTAATCCACCAAATCAAAATATACAGAGCCACCACTAATTTAGCCATAAAATTTAGCACATAAACCTCAAATATTCAAATTATTCACAAACGCAGGGGAAAACAGGCTTCACCCCCCCCCCCCAGGCTATCAATTTAAACATGCAAACACATAAACACAGGTTCGCAACCACACAACATACTGTGCTTACCAATACACACCTTTTCTCTTTTCTCTTTTTTTTTTCAACACAATTTACCTGGGCACCAAATAGAAACTAATACAAAACAGGACTGAAGAGGACAACACACACATGCAAAATAAAACCCTCAATCCCCAGATGGATCCCTCTCAAGGCGTCTCCGTCTCTTCACTTCAGGGCTCCTGCTGCGCTGTCTCCTCTTCACCTCCGGCAGCCGCAGATCCCTCGGGTGTCTCCAGACATGAATAGACCTGCGCCCAACTGCCTCCATCCGACTGGGCTCCACCTGGAACCGCCTCTGGTTGTCCCGCTGCTCACGTGGACTGTGATCTAGACGTACTCGACCCTCAACCTTGGTTTTCGAGGGAGCCCACTTCCTTTTATTCAGCTCACCGATCCTGTGACAGGCCCCCAACTCCAGTTGCTCCATCTCACGGGCCCTCCAGGGTCTCCTCTTGGCAGGTCGTCACTGGGAGCACTTTATGATAACCACGCTCCATGGTCTAGCCCCATTTTCTCCCAGCGTTGGCACCTCGTCCTGATGACCCTTATCAGGGGTCCCGCCGTGCCGTCCAGCACCCACGTCCAGGGCAGCCTGCATGACAGCATCGGGTCCATCCCGAGATGGCTCTGTGTGGCACGGTGTGTGCACTCCCAAAGTCACATTGTCCATCCAGTCTGACTCCCACACCTCAGCACCCTCCACGGCAGGAACAGGTCGGCCCCACAGTCCATATCCAGACCATTCTTCACCCGAAACATTCATAATGGAGAACCCAAGACTGTAAAATAGGTTGCAACCCATAACACTGGATGCAGAAACGTTAATGCAAACACTGGGCGCTACACTGTTCTTATACCAGGCCTCCATCTCAACATAGCCCAAAATAGCCAACCTGTTCCGCCCATAACCATAAAATTCTACCTGTTGCCTTCTTATCTGTCTTTGGGGAAACAGTCTGTCCATGGTTTCCAGATTCAGGACGGAAATCACTGCTCCCGTGTCCACTATGAGCAGAATCTCGACGCCATCTAACATGACGGTGCAGCCGATCCTCCCTGTGGTCTCTGGGGAGATGGTATGCACAACCGTTGGAGTCTTCTGCGCAGCACCTGGTTGTCTCTCATGGCTCCTGCGTATGAAGTTTTCACACACCCGGCCACACTCTGGACTTATAGCGGTGCTCAGTGGACCCGCATCCATAACATTTTGGCGTACCAGGGGCAGACCTTATCCTGACCATGGAGGCAAAATCATCCTCTCCGCATTCGCTATCACAAGGGTCGACGATCAGTGCCTTAGCACAAGACTCATTCTTTTCCAGAGAGGCCCCTTCAGTAAGGCCCCTCACGATGGTCTCTGCTACCTCGAACTGTTGAGCAAGCTCAACAGCCTCAGCTAACGTCATCTCCCCTGGGTGTGTCAACAACCTGGACCGGGGCGCCGTGCAGCAGATGTGCTCTGCCAGCTGGTCCCAAATCATCTCGTCCTCCAGGGTCCCGAATCTGCATCCTCTTGCCAGCTTGCGGAGGTCCTCCACAAATCTTCGCATAGGCTCTCCCGACCGCTGGTGGCGCTGTCGAAACTGAATGCGCCTCACGGTGATGTTTTCCGGCGCCTTAAAGTACCGCGCCATTAGCTGCACCACCTCATCAAAACTGTCAGCACCTCCAAGGTTCTCTAGAATCCTCTGCCCTTCCATTCCTAAATTATGCACCAACACAGCTTGCGCACGGAGCTTCTCCATGTCACCCAGGTTCAGGACTACAAGATAGTTGGTGAAGGCAGTGAACTAGCGAGGCCACGGCACGAGGGGCTCACCCAGGGCCTCGAGAAACGGCTGAAAGCTAGCAACAGAGCATTCCATTACCGCTTTTACCTCGTCACCAAATGTTGTGTTCATAATATAAGAATGACGAGTAAGTCTCACCTCGGTTAACAGGGTTTATTCAGGATTAACAACAACTATGTACAATGGCTTACAGCACCCTCCTGCTGGCCAGGTGGCTTCACAACGAAAGAGGCAGAGCCTCTTCCGCCCATTCTTTTATACCCTGGACGGCATCACCACCGGAAACCGGTAGTAGCCACCCCAGTCTATCCCATAACCAACCTGGCCACCATCTTGGTAATACCAGCCCATTTACAGACATAACATGTACGCCAGGCACCAAAGAATGGAGTGAAACTGTATAAAAGAGATCCACTTTGGCACCTGAGTCATTCTGTCCTGCTTGTTAGAGGAATAACGTTGTGTGTCTGTGGCTGCTCATGTCTCGTCTGATCAATCCTTTACACTATCCACAGGTCAGTAAAAATGCCACCAAAGAAGGAGGAAATGGAAGAGATCAAAAAATCTCTGAACTTCTTGTCAGAAGAAGTGACCAAAATGGTTAGTCAGCAGGCTAAAATATTAGGCCTAATGGAAGAAGTCCGAGAATTAAAATTAACAATTCAGGAAAAACACAAAAAAAATTACGGACTTGGAGCGACGCGTCGAGGATCTTGAACAATGTTCTCGTATGGATGATCTAGTGGACTAGATATCAAATATCAATCATACGCCCATGCTACAACAGGACTGAGAGGTGAGGAGGCTCCCACAAGTGAATCAGTCTCCCTGGAAAACCAGGTGCTTCAGTTCCTTAATAGTAGAGATATAAATGTCGAAGAAAATGCAATTTCAGCCTGTCATGCTTTACCCAGAAAAGATAATAAAACAAAGAAATCAATTGTGATGCGCTTTGTGAACAGAAGGGTAAAGAATGACATACTGAGGCAGGCCAGAAAGCTCCGGGAAACAGAAGTTTACCTAAATGAACACCTAACAAAAACTAATGCTGAAATAGCACGGCAAGCACGGATGCTGAGAAGACAAAATAAGATACAGGCAACATGGACAAGAAATTGTAGAGTTTGGATCAAACTAAATGGAACACCTGAGGAAGCAAAGAGTATAATGATCAGAGATGTTACTGACTTAAATAAATACAGATGAACACTGATTAAGAAAATTAAGAGACAGCGATAATCCATATCCACACACACGGCAAGAATAGTTCTTTTGACATACCATGTCAAAGTACTTTTAAAAAAAAACTAAACAAAACAAACAAAAAAACTTATGACTGACTTGAGTAGACATCAATTATCCCCAGTTGGAGGAAGTCATTTGACACAGAGTGAGGAAACTCAAATTCTGAAAATATGCCATTATGCTGAACGTAAACTACAAGAGATGGAGAATGATATTGATCCTGATAACCACTTTTTCAATAATATTCATAACCATTGTGAATATTACACTGAAAAGCAATTCAAAAGTCAAGTGCAACTAGATGGTAAACTATCAATAATACACTTCAACAGCAGAAGTCTTAACAAAAACTTTCCACAGATTCAGGACTATTTAAAACAGCTAGACAGAAAATTTACAGCTATCACAGTCTCTGAAACTTGGCTTAATGAAGAGCAGGCTCCCCTGATGGCAATAGAGGGATATCAGATGTTTCATATTAACAGATCTCAAAAAAAGGGTGGTGGTGTTGCACTGTATATTGATGACCTGTATAGATGTAAGCTTGTAAATGGAATGTCCTTTGCACTACCAGGGATTTTGGAATGTGTTACTGTTGAGATTGACCAAGATAAAACAAAAAATCTAATTATAAGTTGTATATATAGAACGCCGGGAACTTGCATTGAGACATTCAGAGATAAATTAGTCGAGCTGTACAATAATATTACTAGTAAGAAAATGGTAGTAATTTGTGGAGATTTCAATATTGATCTACTAAATCCATATGTAATTACAGAGTTCATGAACTCTATGTACAGCATGAGTCTATATCCCACAATAACACATCCCAGTAGAATCACAGTTCATACTGCTACACTTATTGACAACCTGTTTGTTAATATTATTGATAAGAAAATAGAAAGTGGATTATTGATAAATGATATAAGTGACCACTTGCCAACCTTTGCACTTATCCATGGCCACACGGGGGCCAATACAGAAAAAATTTTAAAATCGTTCAGATACAAATCACAAAATGCAATCAATTCTTTTAAAGAGGACTTGCTGAAGCAAGACTGGACAGAAGTCTATATATCAGATGTAAATGAAGCCTATGACACATTTATAAACATTGTAACCACTCTTTATGAAAAAAATTGTCCATTAGTAAAGAAAAAGCTTAAACATAAATTTGCCAATAAGCCATGGTTAACCAAAGGATTACAAAAGGCGTGTAAAAAGAAAAATTTATTATATAAAGCTTTCCTAAAGAAAAGGACAAAAGAAGCAGAGCAGCGGTATAAAACATACAAAAATAAGTTAACATATATAATAAGATGTAGTAAGAGAGACTATTACAGTAAAGAACTGGAGAAAAACAGAGACAATATTAAAAATACATGGACAATACTTAACAATATTCTTGGAAATAAAAACAGAAATACAAGCTACCCAACCGATTTTTCCAAAAATAATAAAACAACTCAGAGTGTGAATGCAGCTTCACCTGCAGATGAATTTAATAACTTTTTTGTTAACATTGGTCCTAATTTGGCTCGAGAAATACCCATTACAGCACCTACAAGTGATACAATAAGCAAAAACATTGCTATAAAAGACTCCATTTTCATAAAGAACACAGACGAGAGAGAGGTCATTGAAATTGTTAAATCATTTAAAAGTAAAACATCTACGGACTGTGATGGTATTGACATGCTCTTAGTCAAAACTATTATTGAATGCTTAGTGAAACCACTGACGTATATCTGTAACCTGTCTCTCCAAACAGGTATATTTCCCAATGCAATGAAAATAGCTAAAGTAAATCCAATATACAAGACGGGTGACAGAGGGGAATTCTCAAACTATAGATCAATTTCACTATTGCCGCAATTTTCCAAGATACTTGAAAAAATATTCTATGAGAGAATTGACAACTTCATACTGAAGAATAATTTATTGTGGGAGCAGCAATATGGGTTCAGACACAAGAGGACAACTGCATTTGCTCTAATGGAATTTATAGAAAAGATATCAACTGCCATTGAAAATAAAGAGTATTCAGTTGGGGTATTCCTGGATCTTAAAAAAAGCATTTGATACAGTGGATCATAATTTATTATTAAAGAAACTACAAAATTGTGGTATTAGAGGGGTAGCACTGTCCTGGTTATGTAGTTACTTAAAGAATAGATATCAGTATGTATGTGTTGGTAACAAAAACTCACAGTTACTGAAGGTTACTTGTGGAGTCCCACAGGGTTCAGTTTTGGGGCCATTGTTATTCAATATGTATATAAATGATATATGTAAAGTTTCAGAATAAATGGACTTAATATTGTTTGCCGATGACACTAATCTATTATGCAGTGGAAGCAATTTGGAACAACTTTTGGATACACTCGGAAAGGAATTAGGAAAGCTTAAACTGTGGTTTGATTCAAACAAATTAACGCTCAATTTAAGTAAGACAAAATTTATAGTTTTTAACAACCATCACAACAACTTAGTATCTAAACTCAGTGTAAATGGTGTAGAGATTGAAATGGTATCCAAAACTAAATTTCTTGGAGTAATAATTGGTAATAAACTGTGTTGGAAGTTACATATTTGTGGTACACCCAAATCGTGCACCACATTTGGAAATAATTCAGAGAGACTGTCATTTTATTTTTATTTTAAGAGCATTTAAATATATTTTGAGATTGTGAACAATCAGTAATATTAACATTTAACATGTAGCCCTGTATAAATATTTAAGACTGAGTAGCGGAACCTTTGGCACTGCGGTCGTCCCTCCCCAGGTAAACAATTAGGGTGCGCTTCCGGCCCCCCTTTAATGCTATCTGGAGAAAGACACGAGTGGTCCTGTGTTCTGTCTTTCTAAGACTCTTTCTTTATTTTCCAGGTCAGTATTTGGTTAAAAATGCCATGAATAAGAGCCTTAAGCTCCGTGTTACTTCTGTGTTTCGCGACGAGTAATACTGTGATGTTGATGTGTAGTTTTGATACGTTTTTGTACAAGTTTAAGCTGCGGCCAGCGCCGGAGATCAAAGGCGAGCCGCATCGTGGTAGCAGTTTCGCGCCAGTCTAGCTTAACTTTGGGAAAGACTGTTAGCTCGCGTAAAATGTTTTACTTTATACAAGTATAATTTGCTCCGTGTGAATGTAAAAGTCTCCTGATGCTAATTAATAGTCAGAGTTTGTCCTGTGTATATTTGCCTATTGTCAAGTTTGTAAAATAATTTGTTAAGTCCAGGTCAGTTAATCTAAGTGCAATGTCTAAACTAATCAAAGGTCATAGTTAAGTCCTATGTTTTGTCCTAATTAATGGGAGTCAGTCTAGTAATTGGAAGTCCTGTATAAGTAAATTGTGATTTGTAAAGTATGTAAATTTGAGATGTCAGATGTAGTGTAGTTCATGCACTGTGTGACTGAGAAAAAAAACATTATTTACAGTATGTAAAAGAAAATGACATGTAAAGCACAAAATGTGACGCTGCCTGTAGATGAAAATGAAAAGAAAATAAGGAATGCTATCTGGAGAAAGACACGAGTGGTCCTGTGTTCTGTCTTTCTAAGACTCTTTCTTTATTTTCCAGACCTATTTCTTTTTGTTATTGTGGCCACCTCCCCGGGACCCGTAACATATTAATTATATTAAAGGTAAAATATCCAAATCAATTGCAATACTACACAGAGCAAAATATTTGCTGAATCAACCCACACTATATACCTTGTATCATTCATTAATACTCCCATACATGACATATTGTACTGAAGTATGGGGAAATACATATAAAACAAACATATATCCAGTCTTTATGCTTCAGAAGAGAGCTATTAGAATAATAAACAAAGCTGCTTACAGGGAACCAACAAACCCACTTTTTCTTAAATTAAAAGCTCTCAAGTTGAAAGATCTGGTTGACTTTAAAACTGCAGTAATAATGTTTAAAGTGAAGAATCTATCACTGCCCGCAAATATCCAAAAGTTGTTCCAAATAAGGGAGAAACAATATCATTTCAGAGGAACATGTATATTTCAAAAACCTTCAGTGAGAACTACCACCAAGCAACACTGTGTTTCAGTGCAAGGAGTCAGATTATGGAACGATTTTGGACCTGAATTAAAATCATGTACAATGCTTGGACAATTTAAACAAAAACTAAAGGAAGAAATACTCCAAACATATATACAAGATGACATGTAAAATCACATAAGGATTGTCATATCCAGTCTGCGTTGTGTTGTAGCTTAGTTTTTTGTCACATTTTCTCTTAGCTTTGTTCTGAATTGTAATCGCTCTTGTTTTGTTTTTCTTTTGAATTCTTGGATGAAATATGGGTGGGCAATATAAGCTGCGGCTTCAGCCATCACCCATTTCGGATAACTTATGTTGAACTGTATAATCAGAGGAGTTATTGTCTAGTTTGACCTTGTTGGATTTTCTTTCCCCCTTTGTTATATTATTCAGTTTCTTTTAATCTGTACTTTTAATCTATCCGAAATAAAGATTCAAGATTCATTCATTCATTCATAACCTTTACAGGTGAACCTGATTTGACCTTCTCTAACCTTTTGAATGTACATGTCCAGCTGTTCAGTATTTCAGTACTTTTTGCGTAACTTACTGTTCTCTAACAAGGTGCTTAACAGCAAAATTCACAACAGGTGTTTGACCCATGAATCTACCAATAAATTTTCTCGTTCAATTAGAATTGGTATTTAAACAGTCCTCTTTTATCATGCTGTTCACATTTTGACATCATGAGACCAAGACGACGACTAACAATTGATCAACAGTACCTCGCAATTGCAAGGCTTCAAACAGGACGTTCTCAGAGGGAAATGGCCACTGAGCTTAGAGTGTCACAGAGTATTATCAGCAGGTTGCAACAGAGATACAGACAGACTGGAAGAGGCACAGAAAGGCATAGAAGTGGATGTCCTTTGACCACATCCCACGCTGATGACCGCTTCATTGTGAACAGTGCCCTGCAGAACCAGATAATGAATACCATTCAACTCCAGGCACATTTAAGGGAGGTGAGAGGCACCTAAGTGTCACATCAGACTATTCAAAACCTTTCACATCAGCATGGTCTGCGTGCTAGACGACCTGCAAGGGTACGTGACCACACCACCAGGCACAGGCATCATCATTTGCATGGACCAGTGAGCATTTACGCTGGACAAGGACCAGTGGGCCTCAGGGTTAGTATTAATGAAAGCGCTTTGAGTGGTCTTTGTGACTAGAAAAGCGCTATATAAGTGCAGGTTAGTTAGTTAGTTAGTTAGTGTTGTTCTCTGATGAAAGTCGATTCATGTTGAGCAAAAATGGTGGCCGCCAACGATATTGGAGACGTCAACGAGAGCTCTATGCATCAGTCACTGTTGTTGCCATGTTACAGTTTGGGCAGGTGTTTCTAGTCAATACAGAACTGTTCTACACCTTGTTAATGGTACAGTGACAAGCCGATAGTGCCTGAATAACATCATTAATCCTGTCATTTTGCCCCTGCATGAACAACACAGGCCTAATTTCATCTTCATGGACAACAATGCTCCAGCTCATCGAGGTCACACCATTAGGGAACAGCTGCTGGTTGTTGGGGTACCTCCAGTGGAGTGGCCTGCACTTTCTCCAGACCTGAATCCCATAGAAAACCTATGGGATCAGCTGAGTCGGTGTGTAAGGCTCGTAACCCTGCACCCCACAACCTCAATGACCTGAAGGCCGCCTGTTTTGTTTGAAAATACCTGGATACAATGATGAGACTGGGTGCACAGTCGAACTCAGCTTTATTGTCTTTGGACACACAATACAGCCACCAGGCAGGGGCATCGGCAAAGAGACTGAATAGAGATGTCCACTGGTATTTATAGGGCGGCGCAGTGGCGGAAGAGGAAGTGGCTGCCACTACACTGTACTTCACAATAAAGCAACCATATTATGATGTCACATCCCCCTTCCCCGCCCTGTAGAAAGTCCAAAACCACACATACAATTGAGACCCTCCCCAATTTAGGACCCCAATCACGCATTAGAAAACTAGAACTGAACTCACTAAATGGCCTATTACATTCACACAACAAAACCTAAAACTAGGGAGGACGGGTGGACTACCATCCTACCCCACACGGCAAGGTGGATTATTCTGCCACCTGTTAACTAACTAAAAGTCCAGAAATAACTTAAAACATTGCCATGTTCCTAAAATATAAACACACCCAGAACAATAACATTTTAGTTATTTTTTTTTTTACACACACAAACATATGAACATTAGAACCTTTTTTTCTTTTTTTTCAAAACCACACTACTGTCCTTATGGCAGAAAGGGGTAGAACCAGCTTGTAGGGGACCCAGGGCAGCCCCTCAGTAGACCCACGCCTGGAAGTGGCATGCCCCCAGGGTCGTAGCTGACCTCACAGACAAGAGTGCCTCTTCTCCTCGCCACCGACCCCCTCTCTCATCTGGACCCGCCATCAGAAGCCTCCTCTCGGGCATGCCGCAGCTTGCTGGCGTGCCTCCATGAACCGTCTGACAGCTGGAAGTAGGCTGCGCCCCGCTTAGCCACAATGCGCAGCCGCTCCTGGTGTTCCTCTGGCTGTCATTTGGCCCGTACCCACCGTGGACGTCCCTCTCCTCAAGCCTGGAGCAGGTCCGTAACTCTCAGAGGAGCTCTGTTTGGCCTGCAACGGTGCTGTTTAGCACACGGTCTCTCTGTGCCTGACGGTCTGGCCCCGACCTCTTTTAAAGCCTCTGTATCAGTCGCCATTGTAGCTGCAGATCTTCCAGCCCTCTGCGGCCAAGCTCTGGAGGAATCTAGGGCTAGCTCGTTGACATCACTTGCGATGCAGGCACCTCGCCGCCATGCTCAGTACCCTCTCCTACCATACGCTGGGCACTGGCACTGAGACCCTCCTGCATCAAACCTGAGTGAGGTTGGTCCTGCTTGACTGCCGTGGTGTCCGGTAAATCTTCATCCCACACAGTGTCGTCCTCCACCACCAGAACCGGACAGTTCCACCAGCCACAACCAGATCACTCTTCCCCAGCGTCCTCTTTAATGGCGAACCCCACTCCATAAAACAGGTCACAGCCCATGATGTTGTCACCTCGGGCCGGTACGTGGAATGTGAAGTCAGTCATTAATGCCAACTTGTACCAAACCGTTAACTCCAGCATTCCAACTGTGCACAGCTTGCCACCTCCGTAACCGTAAAGCGGTGCTGGGTTACCTCTTATCCTGTAGTGGGGAAAAAATTTCCTCACCGTAGCCCAATTCAATAATGATCCCTCCGCCCCGTGTCAATCAGCAGCGGCACCTCCTCACCATTCAGCGTCACCTTGCAGAACGTGTACCCATTGGCACTTGGGGACACCGCATGGATAGTTGTCGGGGCAGGTGAAGTGGGTTTTCTCCGTGGGCTCTCCAGCTCGGACATACGGCACACCCTGGCATAATGGTTCAAGCGTCCACACTTGCCACAGCGCTTCCCTCTAGCCGGGCAGTTCCTGGCCTTATATCAGTGATTTGCAGACCCACAACCCATACACAGGGGTTTCCCCGGGGCAGACCTTTGGCTGGTAGCATTGGCTTCTATTGCGTTGTTGTCCATGCTATCCTCACTATCTGGGTCCACTATTAATGCTGTGGGTGGAGGCTCTGGCTGCCATTTTGACTGGCACCAGTTTAGCTCCAATGTTAGCTTGTCCATGGTCTCCATTTGGAGAGCTAGCTCGACAGCCCTAGCTAATATCAGGTCACATGGTGCCATGAGTAGCCTAGCTCGTAAAGCAGCACTGGTTGTGTGCTCCACCAGCTTGTCACGTACCATTTCCTCCTCCAAAGGCTCAAAACGACATTCACTAGCCAGCTGCCGCAGGTCGGCAACAAACTGGCAGACAGGCTCACCCACTCGCTGGTGTCATTGACGGAACCTAATCCTCCGGACAGTTACACTATCCAGGGCTTGAAAATGGTTCACCAGCAATTCGACTACATCTTCAAATGAGTCCGAGGCCCTGAGTGTGCGCAGGACACACTGGCCTTCAACCCCCAAATTATGCACCAAGAGTGCACGTGCTCTCAACTTATCAAGCTCACCCAGGTCGAGCGCAATGATATAATTCTGAAAGGCTGTGAACCAACGTGGCCAAGGCACAGGTGGCTCGCCCGGTAGCTCCAGGAAGGGGCGAAGAGGTGCGCTACACGCCTCCATAGTTTATTCTCGTCGCCAAAATGTTATGTCTGAAAATACCTGGATATAATGATGAGACTGCGTGTACAGTCGAACTCAGCTTTATTGTCTTCAGACACACAATACAGTCACCAGGCAGGGGCATTGGCAAAGAGGCCGAATAGAGATGCTTGCTGGTATTTATAGGGCGGTGCAGTGGCGGAAGAGTAAGTGGCCACCACTACACCGCACTTCACAATAAAGCAACCATATTATGATATCACACCACCCTTCAAGAAGAGTGGAATGCCATGCCTCAGCAGACACTAAGTCGACTTGTGAACAGCATGAGACGTCGTTATCAAGCTATAATTGATGCTCAAGGGCACATGACAAGTTATTGAGACACTGACATTTTTTGTTATGGTATACCCACCACTGATGTTGGCTTTTGTTTAAATAAATTGTTTGAGATGAGGAAATCATCACTTCATGCTTCTACTTAAATGCCCTACTTTCACGATATAATATCTCTGTAGCATGAGCTTTTTTACATTTTCCATAAATTTCACCTGAAAGCCAAATATCCCTAATTTTTTGTAAGTAGTGTATGATGTTTGTCAATTAAAAAGATAATTTTCCACTTAATTAAAGTTGTCGGCTGTCGTATAGTAACAGAGTAATATTTAGTTTTTGTTTAAACGACTAGCAGATAACAATTCCCATCATCCCACATCACTAAACTGTAATCACGTTTAGTGCTGTTACTTATGCAGAATGCACGTGTATTTTCATCAGAGTTTAAAAATGTTATTTATTCAAAGTTTTTATGTTGAGACTGTTTACTATAAATTTGCTGTTGCTTATGCAGAATTCATATGTATTTTCCTTTAATTAGAGTTTATAAAATTCCATTTTTCAATGCTGACTATGTTTACAGTCAATTCACTGCAAACAAAAATAAATCTATATCAATATGTTATCGAGAAGCCTTTCTTTTACACAGTGTGGTAGGTTGCCTGTTGGGCTTTTTGGGGGGCTTGTTTCCACAGAAGTGATTGTTTGTTTCTCTCGAGAGATCTGGCAACACTGCCTAGGGGTCGCCACAGTAGATCGTCTGCCCCCATCTTCCTCTGTCACACCAACCCTCTCCATGTCGTCCTTCACTACATCCATTATGTAGTGATGGTCCATGAATCTATTCTGTGGTCTTCATCTTTTCCTCATGCCTGCCAGCTCCATCTTCAATATCCTTCGTCCAGTATATCCACTACCCCTCCTCTGCACATGTTCAAACCATCTCACCCTTGCCTCTCTTACTTTGTCTCCAAACCACTCAACCTGAGCTGTCCCTCTGATATGCTCATCTACCTGACATCTGACTTGTGGGGCATACACACTAACAACATTCAACACCAAACCTCAGTGTTGCCAACTCTCACTCTTTTGTCCTCTCTCACTCCACAACCTTTATTTTTCAAGCCAAGATGAGGAAATTACTGCCAATATTGTGTTGTTGTTGTTTTTTTTTTTTTTTTTTTCAGATTTTTCACAGTAAGAGCTCTCAAGGCAGCATAAAACAGACTGAACATGCTCTAAAATTTATTTTGAGGGAAGGAAGTATGCAGTGAAAAAAATAACTACTTATGTGTACCTCACTCACCACTATCCCCCATTCGTCACTGGCACAATTCCCTCTAAATCCAACTCCAAGCATTTCTGAAAAGTTGGCAACTCTGCAATGTGACCAAAATTTCATATCCTGATAAAAGTAATCTTATATCCCAATAACTATATAAATACAGTGGATATAATAAGTCTACACACCCCTATTCAAATGCCAGCTTTTCATGATGTAAAAAAATGAGACCAAGATAAATCATTTCAAAACTTTTTCCACCATTAATGTGACCTATAACCTGTAGAACTCAATTGAAAAACAAACCAAAATCTTTTAAGGGGAAAAATAAAAAACTTGCAATAACCTGCTTGCATAAAATATGCACATCCTTAAATACTTTGTTGCAGCACCTTTGGCTTTTATTACAGTACTCAGTCTTTTGGGGTAGGAGTCTATCAGCATGGCACATCTTAATGTGACAATATTTGCCCACTCTTCTTTGCAAAAACACTCCAAATCTGTCAGATTGTGAGGGCATCTCCTGTGCACAGCCCTCTTCAGATCACCCCACAGATATTCAATTGGATTCAGGTCTGGACTCTGACTGGGCCATTCTAAAACCTTAATGTGAAGGGTATGGAGGTTACCCAATTAGTAGAACAGAATTAATTAACTCCCTCATTAACCTCCAATAAAACAAATCCCTTTTAGGTACCTGCTACGAGGGTGAGCAGCACTTAGCAACCATCAGACACCAAAGTTGCAAGCACAAACATTTATTACACAAGGCAAAATAAGATAAAAATCACAAATATTGCCAATTTGACCTTAAAAATGAGGGAGCCTTTAAAAAGGCAAATGTCATTAAAACATTCTTATCAGTCCCAGAGGCTCGCTGTCACACTCCAGGCCTTGTCCTTCAATATCCTCGATTGAATCCAGTGGATTCTAGTGATGGCAAAATCGAAACAGTGTTCTGGAACGTACCGGAACCTAGGCGGAACTTGTGATTCGAAACGCTGTTCCGAGGTCTGTATCAGAAGGACGGTGTCACGTGACTGTTCCATATCGCGTTCCATTCCGCCCCCAATTGTTTTGAAACGTCACAGTCGTTTTTGTTTCAGCAAGTGAATACAAATCCGTGTATGGTTCCTTCATTTGTAATTCCAATTCAAAATAAAATCAGAAAAAACAAATTTTTGGTCTCATTTTTGTTTTGTCCTTTTCTAAACTTAGGTAGAAAAAAAATATATTATCAAATTTTTGGACATACCTGTGTTTAATTTTGCTCTTATTGTTTTATAGTCAAAACAAAAATATTAAGTTATTATTTTGATTTATTATTTTGCAACACCGGAAGTGTTAGTGTTAGTGTAGGTGATGAGTTTAATCAGTTATTTAAAGTGTCTCTAGTTTTATCTATGATGTCTGACTTCCATTACACAAAATTAAAATGCCTATTATATGTAAACTAGTGATGGTAAAGTCAAAACAGTGTTTTAGTGCGTATTGAAACCTAGGTGGAACTTCTGAATTGAATCAATATAAGCAATAGAATTGCAATATAAGCTGCAGCTTCAGCCATCACCCATTTCGGATAACTTATGTTGAACTTGTGAGAATGTGCAATTGATAAGGCAGGTTTGTCTCAGAACACCTTTATTACACATTCTCCAACATCTCAAAGTAGAAAGAGAACATCACAGGAAACTCTCGTCCCTTAAATACCCGGGACTCTCACAGCTCACAAGTCACTTTGCATCACAAGTCACATTGCATTATAATCGCCAGTCACAATGCATCTCCTCTATAATCCCTTAATATCACCCCCACAGTCTCAGGCCCTGCATACCAAAGCTAACACCTTCACAGCTTCCTGTTATCTCCAAGGAAACTCTGTCTTTGTTCTTATCTAAAATGTGAGGTCTTAAATAAGTCACAAAGTAGGTCACATGTGTGGCCACACTACCCCCCCCAAACATTTAGATCGAACAACAGAATAACAGTTTGCATGCTATGATAACATCATTGCACATCAATCCACATGCTGCTTGGGCCTCAGTCTTCTCCCGTATCTGCTGTAACCAGGTTTCACCACCTCCACGGCGCCGTCATGCTGGGGAGCTGCTGTCTGGGGGTGTGAACCTTCTGTCAGTCTCTGCGGGTGATCTGGGGAATTATTACTCTGGGAAACACCCCGTGGTGGTCTGCCACGTCGAGGGGCCCTTGCCAACAGCACTTGCTCGTCCGCCACCACAAAAGTGGGTTTGAGTCTGTTTATGCCAACCTTTTCCCTCCTACCCCCCAAATCTAGCAAAAAATGCTTGTCCCCCGTTTCCAACACTCTGAACGGCCCATCATAAGGTGGTCGCAGTGGTGTGCGATGCGCGTCATGTCTGATAAAAACAAACTCCACGTTTTTCAAAGCTTTAGGCACAAAAACGCGCGGAAAACTGTGATGGACGGGGCCCGGCAGCGTGCCTGCATCAACGCTACGCTGCAACAGCTGAGACGGGGAGCTGCTTGGCGCAGGATTATCCGGGAGAAACTCCCCGGGTAGCCGAAGTGGCTGCGCGAAAACGAGTTCCGCTGGGGAAGCCTCTAAGTCTTCTTTAGGTGCAGAACACAACCCTAATAAAACCCACGGAAGCTTGTCCACCCAATTTGCATCCGTTAGTGACGCTCTAAGCGCTGCTTTCAATGACCTGTGAAAACGTTCGCACAACCCATTAGCCTGCGGATTATACGCGGTTGTACGGTGAATTGTGACACTTAGGCTGCGGGCCATTGTTGACCAAAGTTCAGAAACAAATTGCGGGCCTCTGTCGGATGTAATGTCCGACGGGACTCCAAAACGTGCCACCCATGCCGTTGCAAACGCGCGCGCCACCTCCTCGGCTGTGGTTGACGCCAAAGGGACCGCCTCCGGCCAGCGCGTGGTGCGGTCCACCATGGTCAGAAGGTGCGTGTACCCCTGTGATGGCGACCTTGCGGGGATTTCCGCAGGTTAAACAACGCTACAGCGCATGACCGCTACCCAATCCCGCATATCCAAGATTTTTCCGTTCATTTGGCAGGGGCGCTTGTTTTTTCTAAGGTAGATTTGGTCTGCGGTTACCACCAAGTCCCAGTGCGCGCTGAGGACATACCCAAAACAGCGGTAATAACTCCATTTGGCCTATTCGAGTTTTTGCGCATGCCATTTGGGCTGAAAGGGGCTGCACAGACCTTCCAACACATGATGGACGCGGTGCTGCGCGATCTCCCTTTCATGTTCGTCTACTTGGACGATATTTTGGTAGCCAGCGCGTCCGAAGACGAACACGAAAACCACATAGCGACAGTTTTCCGGAGGTTGGGAGATCACGGGTTAATAATCAACCCAGCGAAGTGTCAGTTCGGGGTGGCGCAGATCGATTTTTTAGGACACCGCGTCTCCCCCAAAGGAGCGGTTCCGCTTCCTGACTAAGTGCGCGCGGTAGCAAATTTCCCCCGGCCGCAGACGGTCAGGGTGTTACAGGAGTTTTTGGGAATGGTGAATTTTTATAACCGTTTCCTCCCTCGCGCAGCGCAACTTATGCAACCACTTTATGCCGCGCTCAAAAAACAGAAACCCGCGAATAAGGTCGAGTGGTCCCCGGAGCGGGAGCAAGCGTTCTCGGAAGTAAAAGCAGCCTTGGCAAATGCTGCATTGTTGGCACACCCACACCCAATGGCCCGCATAGCGCTCACTACTGACGCGTCAGATGTGGCCATAGGGGCGGTCGTGGAGCAGCATGTAGCCGGAGCCTGGCAACCGCTCACTTTTTTCAGCAGGACTTTGCGCGATAGTGAGCGTAAATACAGCGCGTTCGACAGGGAGTTGCTGGCTCTCCATTTGGCCATTCGCCACTTCCAGTTCTGGCTAGAAGGGCGCTGTTTCACTGCGTTCGTTGACCACAAGCCGCTAACATTCGCGATGGCCAAAGTTTCAGAGCCGTGGTCAGGCCGTCAACAGAGGCAGTTAGCCGCGATTTCAGAGTTTACTACCGATATTCAGCACGTGTCGGGTAAACTGAACATAGTGGCAGACTGCCTCTCGCGCGCCGTGGCTTCCCCCGTCTGCGTGGGGATAGATTACACAGCCATGGCCACGGAGCAAGGTAGTGACGTGGATGTGCGCGCGCTCCAGTCTGGACCAACAGGGTTAAGGCTGGAGAGCAGGGAGCTGCAGAACAGCAGGCCCCCCTTAATCTGCGATGTCTCCACGGGACAACCGCGTCCCGTGGTACCGGCAGCATGGCGCCGCCGCGTTTTCGACTTGATTCATTCTCTGGCGCACCCGGGGGTTCGCGCGTCGTTCAAAATGGTAGTGGAAAAATTCGTGTGGCTCGGCCTTCACAAACAAGTTAAGGAGTGGGCGGCAGCCTGCACGGCGTGCCAACGGGCCAAGATACACAGGCACACGAAGGCTCCATTGGAGCCATTTCTCATTCCTTCCAAGAGGTTCGACCACGTTCACGTGGACCTCGTGGGCCCCTTCTCGCCATCACGTCGGGGTCACCAGTGTGGGAATGTGCAATTGATGAGGCAGGTTTGTCTCAGAACAGCTTTATTACACATTCTCCAACATCTCAAAGTAGAAAGAGAACATCACAGGAAACTCTCGTCCCTTAAATACCCGGGACTCTCACAGCTCACAAGTCACTTTGCATCACAAGTCACATTGCAATATAATCGCCAGTCACAATGCATCTCCTCTATAATCCCTTAATATCACCCCCACAGTCTCAGGCCCTGCATACCAAAGCTAACACCTTCACAGCTTCCTGTTATCTCCAAGGAAACTCTGTCTTTGTTCTTATCTAAAATGTGAGGTCTTAAATAAGTCACAAAGTAGGTCACATGTGTGGCCACAAACTGTATAATCAGAGGAGTTATTGTTTAATTTGACCTTGTTGGATTTTTTTCCCCTTTGTTATATTATTCTGTTTCTTTTTAATCTTTACTTTTAATCTATCCGAAATAAATAAATAAAAATCATTGTTCCGAGGTCTGTATCAGAAAGAGGATGTCACGTGACTGTTCCATTTTGCGTTCCATTACGTCACCAACTGTTTTAAAACTTCACCGTTGTTTTATGCAGTGATTGTGTTATCCCGTTTCTCAAATGGAATAATAAAATGCTGCCATTACACAATATTAAATTGCCTATTCTATGCACAATTTATGTATTATATAAATACTTTATATGTAAAATACTAATTTCTCGTGTCCTTGCCTGACTGGCTGCTGGTTCATCAGCCCACATGCCTCAAACATTTAAAAGCTCCTCTGAAGTGCAGTTTGTTTGTGAAGTCTTGCCTCTCTGAGTGTCTTGTACTGAGTATGCTTTTGGATTTACACTATTTGGAAATGGATGGGGGTAGAAAGCATCCTAGGTCAGCTGTTTGGGATCACTATGACCTTCTTGAGGGAAAAAAAGTTAAATGTATGCACTGTATGCAACATCTTGCATTTTGTAACAATACAACAAGTAGGTGGAGACGCCTACGGACAAAACATGCTGACGCCTGCATTCCTAGCACAACACAACCGAGTGCTGAATCAAGCCATGGCCAGCGTAATGTTTATGGTATGTATTCATGTTCTTTTAATACACATACGAGTATACATTTATTATTTATACACCTTTATTATTATTTACAATAAATATAATTATGCATTTGTTCACTAAAAGAAGCCATATTGTTGTACATTTACATATAGTTATATATTTTACATATAGTTACATATTATTTACAATATATGAAGTTGCATGGCAGCATTCCTCCTAACTCAGTCTTTTTGTTGTTCCTTGACAGGAAGGCAAAAAGAACTGAATGTACACAAGCACCCCCTAAAAATAGTGACTGATGTCTATTTTGTAAACGAGCACCCCCTACAAATACTAATTGAAAAAATATATATTTTCAGACAAATAATACTAGAAACCCAAACAAAACACGAAACGTTGAGATAAAGACCCGAAAACACTTAACTGGTTCAGTGTAGTATTATAACATTTGGCCACCAGATGTCGCTGTGGGGAGATGTTTCAAATGTTCCAAAACATCAATTCTTTTTCTGAATCAGTTGTTCCAAATGATTCGATCTCTCGATCGTTCCATTTCTGCCATCACCAGAATCCACACCAAACAGGCTCACACATCCAGGAGCCTTCTTCACCCACACCTAGAAGAAAGAAAAGTGGCCAGCAGTCTATTCTTCACACAAAGGGGTCAGTTTTACTCAAACCTCCAACTCAAACTACTCAAACCTCCAACAACGATCATTCAATCCAACGATTGAATTGGATTGAAAAAACTCAGAGCTTTGGGCAGAAGCTCTTGCTTCTGCTCCCCCCACATCCAAGGCCTCCAATACACTTCTGACCCCATCACACTGGAACTGCCTGGAAGTTGCTGCAGTCTCTCCAGCCACCTGGGAAGAGTGTGGGCCTCAGTTCAGGAGAAGAAGGATTCCCTCAATGCAGGTGTCTCCCTGCTTATATAGGAAATGGGAAAACCCGCCCCTGTATTCCCATTGGGCCATTTGGGCAGCCTGTAGCAGTCAATTGGCTGGTTCAGGCTGTCAGTCAATGACTGAGTTTCCCACTAACTGTGTCCAGCTGTGTTCAATCATTCAAAAGCATGCATATAAAAAGAAACTAAACAAAAAAAACACTACACTCCAAATAATCATAATTATCAACAACAAAAGTATAAACATGCAAAAGTATAACAATCAACATACAGATAAGATTAAACAATATGTCCAAAACACGGCATGATACTCAGCATGACACATCTTAATGTGACAATATTTGCCCACTCTTCTTTGCAAAAACACTCCAAATCTGTCAGATTGTGAGGGCATCTCCTGTGCACAGCCCTCTTCAGATCACCCCACAGATGTTCAATTGGATTCAGGTCTGGACTCTGGCTGGGCCATTCCAAAACCTTAATTTTCTGGTGAAGCCATTCTTTTGTTGATTTGGATGCGTGCTTTGGGTCATTGTCGTGCTGAAAGATGAAGTTCCTCTTTATCTTCAGCTTTCTAGCAGAAGCCTGAAGGTTTTGTGCCAACACTGACTAGTATTTGGAACTGTCCATAATTCCCTCCACCTTGACTAAGGCCCCAGTTCCAGCTGAAGAAAAACAGCCCCAAAGCATGATGCTGCCACCACCATGCTTCACTGTAGGTATGGTGTTCTTTTGGTGATGAGCAATGTTGTGTTTGCGCCAAATATATCTTTTGGAATTACGGCCAAAAAGTTCAACCTTGGTTTCATCAGACCATAACACATTTTCCCATGTGTGTTTGAGAGATTTCAAATGTGTTTTTGCAAAATGTAGCTGGGCTTGCATGTTTTTCTTCATAAGATTAGGCTTCTGTCTTGCCACCCTAGATGGGAGATTGTTGTCACATGTACTAAACAGCCAGTACTTGCCAGAAATTCCTGCAGCTCCTTCGATGTTGCTGTCGGCCTCTTGGCAGCCTCCCTGACCAGTTTTCTTATAGTTTTTTCATCAGTTTTGGAGGGCCGTAAAGTTCTTGGTAATGTCACTGTTGTGCCATATTTTCTCCACTGTCTTCACTGTGTTCCATGGTATATTTAATGCCTTTGAAATTCTTTTGTACCCTTCTCCTGACTGATACCTTTGAACAATGAGATCCCTCTGATGCTTTGGAAGCTCTCTGCGGACCATGGCTTGTGCTGTAAGATGTGACTACAAAAATGTCAGGAAAAGCCTACTAGAACAACTGAACTTTATTTGCAGTTAATCAGAGGCACTTTAAATGGTGGCAGGTGTGTGCTGACTCCCATTTAACATGAGTTTGAATGTAATTGGTTAATTCTGAACACAGCCATATCCCCAGTTATAAGAAGATGTGCATATTTATGCAAACAGGGTATTGTAAGTTTTTTATTTTTCTCCTTAAGAGATTTCTGTTTGTTTTTCAATAGGGTTGTATAGGTTATAGGTCACATCAGAGCCGTATAATGAGAGTTGTGACACTCTTTGATCTTGCCGCTGTCCGGTCATGTGGTTCATGGAGCTCCAAATAGTTCCAAACAACGGCCTTGCTATAATGGTGTGTGAATAGCAGCTGTGACAATCTGCGGTATTAACAGCATTTTTTAGCCATGTTAGGTAAATATTCAGAATTCCTATCGGTAGGTACATTGTTTAAATTTATAATGAACAGATTTAAATGGATTATGATATAAAGAGCAGCTTTTAAAAGACTGTCAGAGTATGTATTGGAGGGAAGGAGAACTTCTGATTCACACTGATGAAAGCTGCAATGTAAATATCACTGCCTAGCTGTGTAGTCTTACCTTATATTATGGCTTCAGTGGACTGATTACTGAATTATCAACTTTTAAATACAGTGAGTTATTTTGCAAGATTAGGCAGAATTATCTGAATTTGAAAATATGTAGTAAAAAAAACCGCTGTCAGTAAGTTTAATGTGATTTAGCTAAGTTATGAGATGAGAGATACTTTATTTCGAACAAAAAAGCAAAAAACAAAACAAATGACAAGTGCAATAAAAGTGAGCGTGTACAGTGCTTGAAAGGAAGAAGTTAACACTTATTTACTCCAACTCCTCTTTTCCTTAAATACAACCCCTGTGAAATATATACATATTACCTCAATTAAGAACCCCAAGTAGACAATTAACTATATTTTATACCTATCAACATTGACACCCATCCATCCCTACATACAGTACATATACAGTCCATACTATAGCTGTGTATTTGTGCATACATATGTTTAGACATAAAAGGGGTGTATTTGTGCATATGTATCTTAAACATAAGAGAGATGCTGACAGCACATATGTGGATTGACCTCACGACGAAGAGGACAGTAAGTCTGGACCACCTGCGAAGGACAACGAGAGAGGACGGGTGCGAACGAAGGACTTCCTGACTTCCAGGACGCAGGTAGAAGACGGAAGGCTGGAGGGGGGAGAAATGTCAATAAAGGGTTTTGACGGGGATATGTGATCCCCCCTGTGTGTGGGAAGTCTGTATGAGAAAAGGTATAAATGTGAAACTCTGATGTGGCTCACTCTCTTTTCTTCCTGCTTATTGGAGAGAGCAGGCTGGGGAAATGAATGTTTGAATAAACTGGAATAAAACACAATTCAGTCTCTTTATTCCACGCTCCCCACATTGGTGACCTATCGACGTGGAGAATGCCTGGAGAAGGTCTCCGCGTTCCAGACTCGCTGGAGTCTGCCCTGGCGAGCGCCGTAGCCGTCAAGCTGCCGGAATTCTGGCAGGACAATCCACGGTCGTGGTTCCTACAAGCGGAGTCACAGTTCACGCTCACAGGAGTAACGGTGGATGACACTAAGTTCCACCATGTCATCGCTAAGCTGGATAACCGCACGGCTCGGTGCGTGCAGAGCTTGGTACAGCAGCCACCCGCCACCGACAGATACGGCAGGTTGAAAGCTACCCTCATCAAGTTTTTCACACCCTCAGCCGAAGTGAGGGCTAGGAGGCTCCTGGCTTTGCTCAACCAGGGAGGACACAGGCCAAGCGCCCTGATGGGAGATATGCTACAGCTGAGAGGGTCAGACAATGATGACTTCCTTTTCCAGTACATCTTCCTCACCAACCTCCGGGCGCACATGAGAGGGACGCTGGCCGGCGTACGTTGTCAGACCCAGGAAGATTTCCGGGAGCTGGCCCAGGAGGCAGACAGGATCCTGGACGCCTGCGGCGAGCAGACGACCACAGCGGCGACCCAAAGCAGCAGGGAGCCAGAGGCAGCAGACCCAAGCTTACCAACAACGGCAGCGGCGCGGCCCCGATGCAGCGGAGGAGAGGATCTCTGCTTTTTTTTTTTTTTTTTTTTTTGTAGATTTTTTTTTGTAACTTAAGATTTTTATTCATTTTTCATTATATATATTGCATTCAGATCACAGTCTACATTTAAAAAAAAAACAAAGGGGCTAGAGTAAAAAAGAAAAAGAAAAAAAAAAAAAAAAAGGGGGGGGGGACAAATGTTGGAGCATCAAGTTTTTAGTTTCCATCTCTTAATTCTTCTGGTTTTTCCAGCGTCTTTGGTTATTCTTTCAATATCTGTCTCGTTGTTGCACTTTGTAGTGTGTCCATTTCCGCCATTTTTTTCCCCATAGTCCTTCTTGCATTCTTTGTCGATATGTTAGTTTTTCCATCATACGTATGTCCTCAATAATGTCAGTCCATTGCTCTTGGTCAGGAAGAACTTCTGATCGCCATTTTTTTGTGATTGTTTTTTTACATGCAATCAACAAGATTTTAACTAGATATCTGTCCTCCGCCTGTATAACATTGTCTCTTTTAAGATCACATAGGTACATCAGGTTACAGTTCATTGGTATATTATATCCTAATATCCTCTGTATTGTCACATGTATAGATTTCCAGAATGATGAGATTTTGCAGCATTTCCAAAACATATGTGAGTGGTCTGCATTTTGAGCCCCACATCCCCTCCAGCATAAAGATTGGGTATTTGTATACTTTCCTTGAATCTGTGGTGTAATGAAAAAGCGAATCAGGTTTTTCCATCCAAATTCCCTCCATGTTCTTGAATTTGTTGACGTGTGTTGTGTTTTCCATATTTCCTGCCAGCTTTCTTCTGTTATGTTTAAATTGAGCTCTTTCTCCCATTTCTCCTTTATATAGTTACTTGAATGATTGTTTGCCATAAGTTTCTGATATAGCTTTGAAATAATTCTTGTTTTATTTCCTGTATAGGAGCTTAAAATGAATTGTATAATCTCGCTCACATCCGTTTGGAGGTTATGCCTAATCTTCTTCATATAATAGTCTCTCATCTGCAGATATCTGAAGAATTCCGATCTTTCTAGTTTAAATTTTCTCCTGATGTTTACAAAGCTCCCGAGATCTTTTTTTCCGATATTGCCCCATGCTGTGATTCCCTTGTTCACCAGATTTTTGTATCCCCTATCTTGTTTTGCCGGTTCAAACTGACTGTCAAATGCTACCCATTTCAATAGTTTTATGTCTTCCTTTATATTATACTTTTGTACTATTTTATACCACAGTTCTAAAGTAAATTTAGTGATTGGGTCTATTTGTTTGATTTGCTTATATGCATCTTTATCTCCTATTATGCTTTGTACTGGGAGTCCCTCAATTTCCTTTTCCATTTCTTTCCATTTTGCCTCATATCCCTCGTCGCACCAACATATGATATATCTTATTTGTGCTGAGTAGTAATATTCTTTTAGACTCGGTAGGCCCATGCCTCCTTTCTCTTTTGGTAACTGGAGGGTTTTATATTTCACTCTTGGTTTTTTACCTCCCCAAACAAATCTCGATATCATCCTGTCCCACTTTGAGAATTGGGCATCTGGAATCTCTGCTGGTAGAGCCTGGAAGAGGTAAAGTAATCTAGGTTGTATGCTGATTTTGACTGTCTCAATTTTTGAATTCAGATCCATATTTAAGATTGACCATCTATCAATATCTTTTTTTATTTCTTGTTCCAACCTATCATAGTTTGCTTTATAGATTTTGCTTAGATCTTTAGGTATGTTCACTCCAAGGTATTTTATTTCTTTTTGTTTCCAGTTTAGTTTGATCTTATCAGTTATCTGGTTTAGAGGGTTATAGTGGAATGTCAGTATTTGTGTTTTTGTTATGTTTATCTTGTATCCTGATAATTTTCCAAAATTTTCTATCAAGTTCATCATTTCCATTATTGATTCATCTGGTTGTTCAAGGTAAACTATAATATCGTCTGCAAATAGCCCAATCTTGTGTTCCGCCCCCTTTATTGTTACACCTTTTAATTTCTTATTTTGTCGTATCGCTTGAGCCAGTGGCTCTATGAACAGAGCAAACAAGGTGGGCGATAAGCAGCATCCCTGCCTAGTTGATCTTTGTATATTTACTTTGTCTGTTAAGCTACCGTTTATCTTGATTCTTGCCACAGGTTCTTGATACAGCGTCCTTATGCATTGTACTGATTTTTCGTTAAATCCAAAGCGTTCCAGCACACTATATAGGAATTTCCAGTTAACCCTGTCAAATGCTTTTTCTGCGTCTAAACTCATTATTACTGCGCTTTTCTTTTCTTTATGTATTTGATTAATTATATGTATTGTTCTCCTGATATTGTCATGTGTTTGGCGTCCCTCTATGAAACCAGTTTGATCATCTTCTATCAATTCCGTCAAGAATGTCTTTATTCGTTTACATATAATTGTTGTATATATTTTATAATCCACATTTAATAAAGAGATTGGCCTATAGTTTCTGCATTGTTCTCTATCTTTCCCTGGCTTTAAAATGACTGAAATAATGGCTTCATTCCATGATGGAGGTATTTTGTTGTTGTTCAACGTCCAATTAAATGACTTTAGAAGCTGTGGCGTGAGTTCTTCTATAAACAGTTTATAAAACTCAGAAGGGTATCCATCACTACCTGGTGATTTACCGTTTTTAAGTGACTTAATCACATCTCTAATCTCTTGTGTTGTTATTTCTGCTGTTAGCTTTTCATTTTGTTGATTTCCTATTGATGGCAAGTCCAATGTGTATAGAAATTTTTTAATATCTTTAGTATTTGTTTCTTCAGGTTGCGAGTATAGTTCTTGGTAGAAATTATGGAATATTTCTTCGATGTTTTCTGGGTTAACTGTGGTTTTATTTGTGGTGGGGTCTTTAATCTTATATACATTATTCATTGTTTGTTGTTTTCTTAACCGTTTTGCCAGCAGTTTTGTGGCTTTTGGTCCGGTTTCATAATATTTTTGCTTTAGATATCTATTTTTCCTTTCAATTTCATCCATTTGTGTTTCTTTTATCTTTATTTTTTCTTCTTTAATTTCTTGATATATTTTTGGGTCATTTGTGCTTTGATGTTTATGTTCTAATTCCCTCAGTCTCTCACATCTTTGTTCATATGCTTCCAGTTTAGTCTTATTTGCTTTTCCTGTTTCAACAATTAATTTACCTCTTAACACGGCTTTTAGTGCATCCCATAGTATTGTTGGGTCTACTTCTTCATTGTCATTCTCTTGGATATATTCATTTATGTTTACTTTTATTCTTTCTTTCATTTTATCATCATTTAACAGTCCTACATTAAGTTTCCATGTTGTTTGTCGTTTTCTATTGTTTAAATTTATTTCCATGTATATAGGATTATGATCTGATATTTCTGCCCCTCCAATCCAACAATTTCTCACCCTGTGTCTGTCATCTTCATTCATAAGGAAGTAATCTATTCTAGAGTGTACTTTATGGGCTGCTGAATAATGTGTATAGTCTTTTTCGAGTGGGTGCAGGTCCCTCCAAATGTCTACCATACCCATTTCTGCCAGTGAGGTTCTTATGAATTTTGTTACATGTTTTTTTGTCTTCTTAACACTTGTTGTATCAATTTCATGATCCATGACAGCATTTAAGTCTCCTCCACAAATTAGGACTCCTTCACTGTGTGTTGCTATGAGATCAAACAGATGTTGAAAAAAACCCTTGTCACTTTCTGGTGGGGCATAGATGCTCACTAATGTGATCTGCATTCCATCTATGCTACCCTTTATTATTACATACCTGCCTTCTTTATCCTGGATTTCCTGTTCACATTCAAATTGTATTTTATTTGAGATTAGTATCATAACCCCCCTTTTAGTTCCTCCCTTAAATGAACTGTAGTAGGAGTTCTTATAGCCAAATCTCTTTAGTTTCACATGTTCTGTCTTGCTCAAATGTGTCTCTTGCATAAATATAATTTCGGCTTTTTCTTTCTTGAATTTTCTTATTATTCTTTCCCTTTTAACAGGTGAGTTCAGACCATTCACGTTTAGTGTTATTATCTTAAGATTTTTACCCATAATCATGTTTTTCCATTTTTTTAACTTGTGCTCCTAGCCCCTTTAACAACAAAAATAACACATATTTATATAAAAACACATTAAAAAATCTCGACCTCCGTACTTTGGGCCTTTCTTCTGCCCACTGGTCCCTGTTGGTGGGTGGAGGGAATGTCCTCACAGAGTGTAGGGCCCTCCCTAGACCTGTATTTACTATCCAAGAAATAGTCATTAGTCTAGAAATGTCCAACAAATATCACTTAAACCTCTCCTAGCCGTCTGTTTCTCTTTTACCTTGTCTTCTTGGCCTTCATTTCTTCTGTGTCTTTCTTAATCTTTGTTATAATCTAGGCTTTCAGTTGAAAGCCTTGTAGTCTTTCCTGGGCCCGCTGCTCCACGTCTCCCCCCGTCTTTTGCCGTTCACTCGCCTCCACTCCGGCTGTCGTGATGCGTTCAGGGCCTCCGCTGCTCCTACCGTTTCCTCTGGCACGTACACCTCAAGGCCCCGCTCCATCATGTCCTGCGCTGCCTCTCTGGCTGTGTTGTAGGTTCTTACGCCGTTCTCCCAATGAATCCTCATCTTCGTTAGCGGCGTTTGGAATCTAATTTTTTTTTCTTTCAGCGTTTTTTTAATGTTGGCATATTTCTTCCGCTGCTGCACAATTTCTGCCGGGTAGTCATGATCAAAGAATATCTGCTTGTCGCCGATTCGTATCTTTTTTTTCCACGCTCGTGTCAGGATTCTTTCCTTTACATCATATTTCAGAAAGTTTACCACAACTGACCTGGGTGTAGAGCGTGGGTTCGGGTTCTGTGCCGAGGCTCTGTGCGCTCGTTGAATCTGCAGATCCGCTTCGCTGGGCAGTTCCAGCTCTTTTTTTAAGAACTGATCCATGAATTTCGTCATCGAGTTGCCTTCAATGCCCTCCGGGATCCCGAAGATGCGTATATTGCCCCGTCTGGACCTGCTCTCCAAGTCGGTTACTTTCTCCTGCATCCTCTGCATTTGTGCCGTCAGGGTCTGCAGCTGTTCGCTTGCCTCGCTATTCCAATCTTCCAGCTCTGATATTCGGGCCTGCGCTTCTGTCATACACGCCCGCTGGGAGCGCAGCTCCTCCATGTTTTCTGCTAGCTTGCGCTCCATTTCTCTTCGGAGGCCCATAATTTCCTCCTTAATCTCTTTTTTCAGCTCCTCCTTAAGAGCCGCTAAATCCTGTTGTAGCTGCCGTTTGAAGTCTCTCAACTCTTTACCCAAACTGGCGATGCCAGTGTTCATGGTATCGAGTTTTGTGTCCTCCATTTTCTCTGCTGCAGTCACCTCGTTTTTTTGGGCCCCGTGTTCAGCGGTTTCTCCTGCGTTGTTGAAGAGGAATTCTTTAATTTTACTCTGCTTTTGTCCTTGTGCCCGGCTCCTTCGTGTTTTCATCCCTTAGTTTATTGATCCGCTTATGTCGAGTTGGCCATTTACCGATGATTTTTAATCCGGCTAGGGAGAGCTCTCTGTTTAAGCGTTATGTCTCTCCGCCATCTTCCCGGAAGTCCCAGGATCTCTGCTTTTATCATCGGAGGTTCGCCGAGAGGGCACGCAGGTGTGTGCCGCCCTGCAGCTTCAGGAGTTCGGGAAACGGCAAGACCGAGGGTCGTTAGCAGCTTCGACTCTCGGTGAAAGCAGCAAGCTGCTCTACATCACAAGATGTGAGCTCCGGACGAAATTTCCTTATAGACACCGGAGCCCAAGTGAGTTTCATCACCCTGACATATGCTGACCGGTTGGCTGGACCCCGTGGTAGCGGAGCAACGGCGGCAAACGGCTCGAGCATCAGCACCTACGGGAAAAAGACTTTGTCTTTATGCTTACATGGCCGCACATATGAATGGACTTTTGTCATAGCGGCGGTGAGTTTCAGCATGTTGGGGGCTGATTTTTTGTGCTCACATGGTCTGTTAGTTGATCTGGCCAATAGGCGGCTGGTAAATGCACTCTCTTTCTACTCTCTCCCCTGTTCAGCTCGAGTGTCACCGCCACCAGTACAGACCAACGTCGCCACAGCAGGTGGTAAGTTCCACACACTCCTCACCCAGTTTCCAGCACTCACAGTACCCACTTTTTCAGCAACGTTCGCGAAACACGGGGTGGAGCATTTTATAACTACAGCTGGCCCCCCCGTTTTTGCGAAGGCTCGGCGCTTGGATGCTGCCATGCTCTCCATGGTGCGCGAGGAGTTCGCCAGCCTGGAGAGGCTGTGCATCCTTCGCCGTTTGAAAAGCCCATGGGCTTCGCCGCTCCATATGGTCCCGAAAGCTGACGGCTCCTGGAGACCGTGCGGCGATTATCGCAGGCTAAACAACGCCACAGCACATGATCGCTATCCCATCCCACACATCCAGGATTTTTCAATACATCTGGCGGGGGCGTGCATTTTTTCAAAAATAGACCTGGTTCGCAGCTACCATCAGGTTCCAGTCCGACCTGAGGACATTCCTAAAACAGCGGTAATAACCCCGTTCGGACTTTTTGAGTTTCTACGTATGCCGTTTGGTCTTAAAGGGGCAGCGCAAATGTTCCAACAGATGATGGACACCGTGTTACGCGATCTCCCCTTGGTGTTTGTTTACCTCGACGACATTTTGGTCGCCAGTATTTCAGAGGAAGAACACGAAAAACACCTCACTGCGGTTTTTAGGAGGTTGGGAGAGCACGGTTTAATAATTAATCCAGCCAAGTTCCAGTTCGGCGTCGCGCAGATCGATTTTTTGGGCCACTGCGTCTCCCCAGAGGGGGCGGTCCCGTTACCGGATAAAGTGCGCGCAGTGACAGATTTTCCCCGACCACAAACGGTCAAATCATTGCAGGAATTTTTGGGGATGGTGAATTTTTATAACCGTTTCCTGCCCCACGCAGCACAACTCATGCAGCCGTTATATGCTGCGCTCAGGAAACAAAAACCAACCAATGCTGTTGAATGGTCCCCAGAGCGGGAGCGCGCGTTCACAGAGGTGAAAAAAGCCTTGGCTGACGCTGCACTCCTGGCTCACCCTGACCCAGCGGCATGCATCGCGCTAACGACAGACGCATCAGATGTGGCCATAGGGGCCGTTATAGAGCAGCAGGTCGCTGGAGTTTGGCAGCCGCTGGCTTTTTTCAGCAAATCCTTAAGCGTGGCCGAGCGAAAATACAGCGCGTTCGACAGGGAGCTGTTGGCGCTGCATTTGGCTATTCGTCATTTCCAGTTCTGGCTGGAAGGACGGCATTTCACCGCTTTCGTGGCCCACAAGCCGCTCACATACGCCATGTCCAAAATTTCAGATCCGTGGTCAGGCAGGCAGCAGAGGCAGCTGGCTGCAATTTCGGAATTTACCACTGACATTCGGCACGTAGCGGGTAAACTCAATGTGGTGGCAGACTGCCTCTCGCGCGCGGTCACGGCAGCGGCATGCGCAGAGGCGGACCAGCCCGCCGTGACTGCGCAGCAGAGTGGCGGCGTGGGAGCGCGCGCAGCCCCCGTGCACGTAGGTATAGATTACGCAGCCATGGCAGCAGAGCAGGGTGCGGATGCAGACGTGCGCGCGCTCCAGTCTGGACCAACAGGGTTAAGGCTGGAGAGCAAGTGTTTACAAACTGGTACGCCCCCCCTAATCTGCGATGTGTCAACTGGGCGCCCATGCCCGGTGGTTCCGGCCGCGTGGCGCCGCCGCGTTTTTGACTCGGTCCACTCGCTGGCGCACCCAGGGGTGCGCACTTCGGTGAAAATGGTAGCGGAAAAATTTGTTTGGCCGAGCCTGCGCAAGCACGTGAAGGAGTGGGCAAAGGCCTGCATGTCCTGTCAACGGGCCAAAATCCACAAACACACAAGAGCCCCGTTAGAACCGTTTCGCATTCTGGCCAGAAGGTTTGACCACGTGCATGTTGACCTCGTGGGCCCCCTACCGGCGTCACAGGGGTTCACACATCTTTTAACAATGGTGGACCGAACCACTCGTTGGCCGGAAGTGGTCCTGCTGGCGACTGTGGATTGACCTCACGACGAAGAGGACAGTAAGTCTGGACCCCCTGCGGAGGACAACGAGAGAGGACAGGGGTGCGAACGAAGGACTTCCTGACCTCCAGGACGCAGGTAGAAGACGGAAGGCTGGAGGGGGGGAGAAATGTCAATAAAGGGTTTTGACGGGGATATGTGATCCCCCCTGTGTGTGAGAAGTCTGTATGAGAAAAGCTATAAATGTGAAACTCTGATGTGGCTCACTCTCTTTTCTTCCTGCTTATTGGAGAGAGCAGGCTGGGGAAATGAATGTTTGAATAAACTGGAATAAAACACAATTCAGTCTCTTTATTCCACGCTCCCCACACATACATCTATACCCAGCCCCAAACAACACAGATATACACAGTACCGTCCCACCTACCATACCATAGTGTCCCAGAGTGAGTTTAGTGCATCGTACATATTAATACTACACCACTAACATATATACTTTTAGCAAATAATGTTTATATTGTGGAGAAGTGTGGGAAGGACGAGGCTGAGTTTATTTCTCAAGTCCAGTTTTATTCACATTCACAGTCTCCAACATCCAAAAACAGAAAGAGAAAGGAATCCCCCATCCTCTGTCCCTTTAATACCCCAGAACATAAAAGCACACAGTCACATTGTCTCTTAATCCCAAATACAATGCATCCCCCTCCAGGTCTTCTTTTCTCCGCCTAAAGTCCTGGTGGTCAGGAAATCTCTCACGGCCATCTCTCTGCATACAAAAGGCCAGACTTCACATCCTCCTGTTACCCCTAGGAGGTTCAGACCTTTTGTTCCTCTGAGACGTGAAGAATACCATAAGCATATGTAACGGATGCCAACTAGTACTGTTCGGCGTAGAACGTTAGTAAAACCTCCCTCCCGAAAAAGCCTCATACAGTATCGGTAGCGCTGAGCTATCGGTCGGACCTTTAGCTCAGCGCGATCGTGCTGTGTCTCCCATGCTCAAACTGTGTAGTTGACTGGTAGGTCGCGGGTTCGTGTCCCGAGTAGGGCGAACTGCGCAGGATGATCTCAGTTACACATACAGTAATACACCTGTGAAGCATATGAAACCTACATATGTGCACCACATGACCCCCCCCCCCCAACGTCTAAGATGGAACAACATAACCACAGATTGCATGTCATAATAAAATCACTACATATCAGTCCACGTGCCGCTTGGGTGTCAGCCTTCTTCCGTATTTGCTGTAAGCAGGCTGTACCACCCCCGCGGCGTCTTCCTGCTGTGGAGCTGCTGCCTGAGGATGAGAACTGTTAGTCAATCTCTGTGGGTGTTCTGGGGAATGCTCTCTAGGGGGTCTGCCACGCCGAGGAGCCTTAGCCAACTGCACAACTTCGTCAGCTACCACAAAAGCGGGTTTGAGCCTGTTAATGCCAATCATTTCTTTTCTGCCCCCCAAATCTAGCAAAAAATGCTTATCTCCTGTTTCCAGCACTCTATATGGTCTGTCATAAGGTGGGCGTAAAGGCGGACGATGGGCATCATGTCTGACTAAAACAAACTCCGCATTTTTTAAAGCCTTAGGCACAAAAACACGCGGAAAACTGTGGTGAACTGGGCCAGGTAGCGTGCTCGGGCCCGTGCTATTCTGTAACCGCTGAGCCGGGGAGCACTCTGGCGTTGGATTATCTGGGAGAAATTCCCCGGGCAGCCGAAGTGGCTGTGCGAAAACTAGCTCAGCTGGGGAGGCTTCTAAATCCTCTTTAGGTGCAGAACGCAACCCCAGTAAAACCCATGGTAGCTTGTCCACCCAATTTGCATCCGTAAGCAACGCTCTGAGAGCCGCCTTCAGTGACCTGTGAAAACGTTCGCATAACCCGTTAGCCTGCGGGTTGTACGCGGTCATGTGGTGGATCGTTGCACCCAGGCTGCGGGCCATCGCTGACCAAAGTTCGGAAACAAATTGCGGGCCTCTGTCAGACGTAATGTCCGACGGGACTCCAAAATGCGCTACCCATGCTGTCAAAAACGCACGCGCCACCTCCTCGGCTGTGGTTGACGACAGCGGAACCACTTCCGGCCAGCGCGTGGTGCGGTCAACCATTGTCAGAAGATGTGTGCACCCTTGTGAGGGCGGGAGGGGGCCTACGAGGTCCACGTGGACATGATCAAACCTTTTAACGGGGATGTGAAACGGCTCCAAGGGAGCTCTCATGTGTCTATGAACCTTGGCCCGCTGACAAGCTATGCAGGCTGCCGCCCACTCTCTAACTTGTTTGCGCAGGCTCGGCCATACAAATTTCTCTCCCACCATTTTGACCGACGCACGCACTCCCGGGTGCGCCAGAGAATGGATCGAGTCAAAAACGTGGCGGCGCCACGTGGCTGGAACCACCGGACGTGGCCGCCCAGTGGAGACATCGCAGGTTAGGGGGGCATACCATCTTGGAGCACCCTGTTCTCCAGCCTTAACCCTGTCGGTCCAGACTGGAGCGCGCGTACATCTGCGTCGCTAACCTGTTCCGCGGCCATGGCTGCATAATCTATCCCCACGCGGACCGGGGCCGCGCGCACTTCTGCGTCGCTAACCTGCTCCGTGGCCATGGCTGCAGGGTCTACCTCCACGCGGGCTGGAGCCCCCACGACGCGTGAGAGGCAGTCCGCCACTACATTAAGTTTACCTGCCACATGCTAGATATCGGTAGTAAACTCCGATATCGCGGCCAGCTGCCTCTGCTGCCGGCCCGACCAAGGTTCTGAAATCTTGGCCATCACGAAAGTCAGCGGCTTGTGGTCAACGAACGCGGTGAAACAGCGTCCTTCCAGCCAGAACTGGAAGTCGCGAATGGCCAAGTGGAGAGCTAACAACTCCCTGTCGAATGCGCTGTATTTTTGTTCGCTGTCGCGCAGGGTCTTACTGAAAAAGGCGAGCGGTTGCCAGGCTCCGGCTACATACTGTTCCACGACTGCCCCTATGGCCACATCTGACGTGTCAGTAGTGAGTGCCATGCGGGCCGCTGGGACTGGATGTGCTAACAACGCAGCGTTTGCCAGGGCTGTTTTGACTTCAGAAAATGCGCGCTCTCGCTCGGGAGACCATTCGACTTTATTTGTGGGGTTTTGTTTTTTAGTGCAGCATACATGCTGCACTAAATGTCTCACTAAATGCACTAATGTATGCTGCGCGGGGGAGGAAACGGTTATAAAAATTCACCATTCCCAAAAACTCCTGTAACGCTTGATGATGCCCAACCTTTCCAGGTTGGCAAACTCCTCGCGTGCTATGGTCAGTTTAGCTGAATCCAAGCGCCGAGCTTTTGCGAAAACGGGCGGTCCGGTGGTAGTAATAAAATGTTCCACCCCGTGTTTAGCCACGGTCGCCGAAAATGTTGGAACCGTGGGTGCTGGGAACTGAGTGAGGAGTGTGTGGAACTTACCACCTGCAGCTGTGACGTTGGCTTGTGCTGTCGGCGGGGCCACTCGAGCTGTACAGGGAATAGAATGAAAAGAGAGTGCATTAACCAGGCATCTGTTAGCAAGATCAACCAACAAACCATGTGAGCACAAAAAATCACCCCCTAACATGTTGAAATTGACTGCCGCTATGACGAAAGTCCACTCGAATGTACAGCCGTGGGAAGACAGAAGCAGAGTCCTCTCACCGAAGGTCTTAATCGCAGAGCCGTTCGCTGCTGACACCCGGGGACCACTGGAAGGCACCAGCCGGTCAGCGTAGGAAGGTGTGATGAAACTCAGCTGGGAGCCCGTGTCCACGAGGAAATGCCTTCCCGAGTGCGCATCCCTCAAGTAGAGCAGCTTGTTCTCCTCTCCGAGGGCCACAGCTGCTACCGACCCCCGGTCTTGGCGTTTCCCGAGCGCTTGAAATGGCACGGTGGAATGCACTTGCGTGCCCTCTCTGCGAAGCGGCGATGGTAGAAGCAAAGGACGTCGTCTGCTCCGTGTTTCCTGGCCCCTGCCACCGCCAACGTCGGTGAGTCTGGTGCTGCAGCTTCTGGCCCCCTGCCATCTCCAGACGTTGCACCTAGCTCCGCTGCTGCAGCCGCAGCCGCGCGCCGTTTATTGGCGTTGACGAGTCGTTGCGCCTCCTGGCCCAGCTCGTGGTAGTCTCGTCGGGCCAACAGTGATGAACTGGCCAGGGTCACTCTCACCGCTGACGGTAGGGTCCTGAGGAAAAGGTGGGTGAAGATGAAGTTATCATCTTCGGAGTCTCTCAAACTCAACATCTTCCCCATCAGGTCTGCAGGTCTGTCGCTCTCGAATTCAGTCAGCGCCAGGAGCCTCTCTGCTCTCTCCTCCACTGAGGGGGTGAAGTAACGGATGAGTGCAGCCTTCAACGTGCTGTACTTGTCGCTGTCCGGCGGGTGGTT
Organism: Pholidichthys leucotaenia; assembly: GCA_020510985.1. Taxonomy (NCBI): domain Eukaryota; kingdom Metazoa; phylum Chordata; class Actinopteri; order Cichliformes; family Pholidichthyidae; genus Pholidichthys; species Pholidichthys leucotaenia. The sequence continues at coordinate 378,450,911 of CM035840.1, read as the reverse complement.
GATCAGGTTCGCCACCCGCTGGGCTGTGTGGTTGTCCAGCTTTGTAACCACATGGTAGAACTCTGTGGTGTCCACCGAAATCCTCCGGAGGTGGAACTGTGCCTCGACTGCGCTAAACCAGGAGCGCGGATTGTTCGGCCAAAAGTCCGGTAGCTGAACTGTGGCTGCATTTGTTTGGCTGGCTCCTGACGAGTCTGGCTCGGGAGATTCGTCTCCGCTCATGATACGTCTTAGGGTCACCAGTGTGGAGAAGTGTGGGAAGGACGAGGCTGAGTTTATTTCTCAAGTCCAGTTTTATTCACATTCACATTCTCCAACATCCAAAAACAGAAAGAGAAAGGAATCCCCCATCCTCTGTCCCTTTAATACCCCAGGACATCAAAGCACATAGTCACATTGTCTCTTAATCCCAAATACAATGCATCCCCCTCCAGTTCTTCTCTTCTCCGCCTAAAGTCCTGGTGGTCAGGAAATCTCTCACGGCCATCTCTCTGCATACAAAAGGCCAGACTTCACATCCTCCTGTTACCCCTAGGAGGTTCAGACCTTTTGTTCCTCTGAGACGTGAAGAATACCATAAGCATACAGTAATACACCTGTGAAGCATATGAAACCCACATATGTGCACCACAATATCTCTTTTTGAATTGATTTCTGTTTGTACACAGTGTCAGTTTCAGCTCCAGACTGTTCCACAAATCCACCCCACGGACAGATATGCACATACTTTTCTTAGCTGTTTGTACCTTAGGTTTTGTAAAGTTTAATTCTCCTCTCAAATTATAATCATTGTCTCTTAATTTGAATATTTTTTGTATATTAGTTGGGAGTGGATTATTAATTGCCCTGTACATTACTTGTGCTGTCATAAATTTAACTAAATCCATGAACTTTATGGCATGTGACTTTAAAAACAATGAGTTGGTATGGTCTCTATATCCTACATTATTTATTATCCTTATAGCCTTTTTTGTAATGTGCATATTGGCTGTAGGCTGGTCTTGTAGATGTTTCCCCAGACCTCTACACAGTAGTTAAGATATGGTAAAAACAGAGAACTGTAGAGTAAGAATAATGATTTATAGTCCAAAATGTGTCTTGCAGGTCCGGACAACATTCCAGGACGTGTGCTCCAAGACTGCGCAAGCGAGTTGGTGGATGTCCTGACTAACATTTATAACATCTCCCTGAGTCAGGCCATCGTTCCCAGATGCTTCAAGACCTCTATCATTGTACCGGTGGCAAAGAAACCAGTTGTGTCCTGTTTGAATGACTATCGTCCTGTTGCACTGACACCAATTGTGATGAAGTGTTTTGAACGGCTTGTCAAACCACACACTGCAGCCTGCCTCCCTGCATCACACGACCCGCTCCAGTTTGCATATCGTTCAAACCGCTCCACGGAGGATGCTATAGTCACCACCCTACACTCTGTTATCACCCACCTGGACCAGAAAGACACCTACGCCAGACTCCTGTACATTGATTTCAGTTCAGCATTCAACACCAGTATTCCCCAGAGACTGATGGAGAAATTACTCCTTCTCGGTCTGAACACCGCCACATGTCTCTGGATCCTGGATTTCCTGACTGAGAGACCTCAGTCTGTCCGGGTTGAAAACTACATCTCCAACTCTGTCATGCTGGGCACCGGATCCCCTCAAGGCTGTGTACTCAGTCCACTGTTGTTTACACTTCTAACACATGACTGTGTATCCAGACACGAGGGAAACCAGATTATTAAGTTTGCAGACAACACCACGGTGGTGGGACTTATTCAGAGGGATGAGGAATCAATGTACAGGGAAGAAGTGAGAGACCTGGAGGGCTGGTGCAGGGAGAACAATCTGGTGCTCAACGTGGACAAAACGAAGGAGATGATTATTGACTTCCGGTGGTCACAGCCTGAGCACGTCCCCCTCAGCATCGGCGGCCATTTAGTGGAGAGAGTGGAGAACATCAAGTTCCTCGGAGTGCAGATCTCACAGGACCTGACCTGGAGCAAGAATTCCTTGGAGATCAGGAAGCGGGCTCAGCAGAGACTGCACTTCTTGAGGAAACTCAAACAGGCCTCTCTCCCCATCTGCATCCTCAGGACCTTCTACAGAGGTGTGGTGGAGAGTGTTCTGACGTACTGCATTGCTACATGGTACTCCAGCTGCAGTATGTCAGACAAAAAAGCCCTGCAGAGGATAGTCAAGGGGGCTGAGAGGGTAATTGGAGTCTCCCTCCCCTCTGTCCAAGAACTTTTTCAGAACCGTTGTAGGAGCAGGGCACTGAACATTGTCAAGGACCGTTCTCACCCTCTGCATAAACACTTTGAACTTCTTCCATCTGGTAAACGATTCCGGAGCATCAGAGGCAGAACCACCAGACTGATCAACAGCCTCCTTCCACAAGCTGTCAGGATGCTGAACAGTTGACCCGGAATCTCTCATACACACTACTGCACCTACGGACATTTTGTATATTATTTGTATATTATAGTTAGTTAGTTGTTTTTTTTTTTCTTTTCCCCCAAGTATGTCTCAGGGATGTGTGAATGGATGGGGGGGTGGGGGTGGGGCGGTGGAGCTATGTGGGAGTGTGTCTTAAATTATGCTGCTTCTATTTATATGGATGCCGAGAGAAACGCAATTTCATCTTGCCTGCACTACAGTTGTATGTACAGCAATATGACAATAAAGTTTGATTTGATTTGATTTGATTTGATTTTGATTTGTTTTCCCCAGTATCCCTATACATTTTGCCAACTTGGCCCGGATGTGACTGATGTGAGGTTTCCAGCAGATTTTATTGTCTAGTATAGTGTTATTTACTTTATAATTATGATAAGGTATAAAGTTTATTTAAGTTATTAAGAGGTGTATTGGGACCTGAGATTTACTCCGGGTCCACACACTCAGAAAAAGTTGATAGTCAACACTCGTTGGGGCACCAGCTCACTAAATATGAGCAATTTATCAATTATTCATCTTTTATACCTGAATTAATGAAGTAATCAGTCTCAAATTATGAGTTCTACTGGTGCTTCGAACAGTCACAGAAATAGGAGTAAATTCCCAACAACTTCTCTCATTTTACAGATTTATTTAAATGAAACGATGATTAAATTACATTACATTCAAATGATTTGTAAGCAGGTGAAATGATCAACATTAACCATCACATTACTTGTAACTGGGATAATGAATAACCGAATGTGAACACATCAGTAACCATGGAACTTTAGCATGAATTTGGAAGAGTTGAAATGAAAAATTATGAATAATATTGGATGTGAATTTATGAAGAAAATTATAACTAATTATAGAAAAATTCTGAATTATTCTATGAAATAAAAAAGCATATTTTTAATGAAAAGGAGAATATTAATTCTCTTTAATTCTGTATCTGGTCAGATTTTTTTAATTATTTCCAAATTTTGGACAGGTCATTCAGCAGATGGAACAATGAATATGGCTCACTTGAACCCGGATTGAAGTTCTGTTGTTGAGATGATTCCGATATCTGCCAGCAGTTATTCGGACAAAGTTTAGTCACAGGCTGATATTTGACAACGATGATGAGGCTTTTACACTCCGCCAGTGGGAAGCTCTTGTCAGGGCCATTTTCAAAGTCCACAGTCACAAGATGAGATTTTGACTGTATCAATCACAGTTGGAGCTCAGATCAGGCGACGTAAGGCTGCTTCTTCTGCTTCTTCTCCTTCTTCGTTGGCAAATGGCTTTCCAGGGTCTGGATAAACTTGGAATATAATAAAAAAAATCTGATCCAAATAGCAGGATTTGAGAGAGATTAAGATAAAACTCGAGCAACAAAGACACACGTAGAGTTGGCTGAAATATCTTCCAGTGTGGAGTCGAATGGCCAGTCCTTTGAAAAAACACACGGTGAGTTTTAAGAAAGTTTAACAGGATTAAAAGTTAGAAAAACAGAAACACCTGTGAAGCATGAAGTTTGACTTCATTTGGAACAATTTTGAGCTCAGGAAAGAAAGAATTAATTCAGAATCAGAATCAGAATCAGGTTTATTGCCATTGTTCATGTAGTACACAAACTAGGAATTTGTCTCGGTACAATGCTGCAACATTAAACATGATAAGATAAGAGAAATAAACTATACATGTAATAAAGTGTAGGATAAGATTAAGTGATACTGGTCAACAGTTAAAATATATATTAGCCAGCAGCAGATACTGTGGAGAACTATATAGTGCAGTCGGTAATGCAGGAAGAAAACAGTGATGATTGACATGAGTCTGGTTGAGCTGCTGTACATGGTGCACGAGAGTCACTTAGTGTTCAGCAGTCTAATGGCAGAGGGGAAGAAGCTGTTCATGTGACGGGAGGTTTTAGTCTGGATGGACCGAAGTCTTCTACCAGAGGGGAGGGGGGCAAACAGTACATGACCAGGGTGTGAGGGATCGGCTATGATCCGGCCAGCACGCCTCCGGGTCCTGGAGATGTACAGATCCTGGAGAGATGGGAGCTTGCAGCCGATCACCTTCTCAGCAGTGCGCACGACGCGCTGCAGCCTTAGTCTGTCCCTGGCAGTGGCTCCTGCGTACCACACGGTTATGGAGGTGGTGAGGATGGACTCGATGATGGCTGTGTAGAACTGCACTAACATCTTGGTGGGTAGCTTGAGCTTCCTCAGCTGCCGCAGGAAGAACATCCTCTGCTGGGCTTTTTTGATGAGTGAGCTGATGGTCAGCTCCCATTTGAGGTCCCTGGTGATGGTAGTGCCTAGGAAGCGGAAGGAATCAGCAGTGGTGATGGGAGAGCCTGAGAGGGTGAGGGGGGGCAGAGGAGTAGTGACTTTCCTGAAGTCTACAATCATCTCCACTGTCTTCAGAGCGTTCAGCTGCAGGTTGTTATTGCTGCACCAGGACGCCAGCTGGGCCACCTCTCTCCTGTAGGCGGACTCGTCGCCGTTGGAGATGAGCCCGATGAGGGTGGTGTCGTCCGCAAACTTGATCAACTTGACAGACTGGTGGCTGGAGGTGCAGGAGTTGGTGTAAAGGGAGAAGAGTAGGGGGGAAAGTACACAGCCCTGGGGTGATCCGGTGCTGATGCTAGTATAGTCTGAGACAGTCTTTCCCAGCCGCACATGCTGCCTCCGGTCCGTCAGGAAGTCGATGATCCACCTGCAGAGGGAGTCAGGCACGTTGAGCAGGGACAGCTTGTCCCGGAGCAGAGCGGGGCGGATGGTGTTGAATGCGGAGCTGAAGTCCACAAACAGGATCCTGGCGTAGGTTCCCGGGGAGTCCAGGTGCTGCAGGATGGAGTGGAGGGCCAGGTTGACTGCATCGTCTACAGACCTGTTGGCTCGGTAGGCAAACTGCAGCGGGTCCAGGAGAGGGGTGGTGATGGACTTGAGGTGGGACAGGACCAGGCGCTCAAAGGACTTCATGACTACAGAGGTGAGCGCTACAGGTCTGTAGTCATTAAGTCCAGTGATCCGTGGCTTCTTGGGGACAGGGATGATGGTGGAGGATTTGAGGCAGGACGGCACGTGGCATAACTTAAGGATCCCAGATCCTTAAGTTATGCCACGGATGGATGGAAGATCCTTCCCAGATGTTTAAAGAAAAACATTAAAACACACAGACGTTTACACAAACACGACAATGGAGGATCACACGAATCTGGTCTGAAAAATTGATCTGAATGAGGGCGTCTCCCTGCTAAAGACTGAGCAAGTTTCGGCCGTCAGGGTGATTGACAGCACAGATAACCAACTGTTTCTCGTCGTGGGCGGGAGTTATGAATTTTAGTCCAATGAGCAATCAGTTCTTTGTTTGTCACCAACCAATAAAATGAAAGAAGTTTTGTCCTGCAGAAGCTGACCTGTGATTGGTGGAGCAAGTATATGACTTGGTACTTTTCACAGGATGACACCCATTTTAATACTGAAGATTCCTTTGCATACTTATGTATAAAGTTTAAGCAATATCAGTGATTCATGCACTTTTATACTGGTACTTATAAATTAACATGCAAGAATAAAATAAGATATGCTGAAGCATTAAAACATTCATGCACACATTTAAAATCAAGGATTAATATAAATTCTTTCAAACCCTTTATTGATTGTCCAACAGAATGGTATGTTAAGAGTCCCATTCGCTTTTCCATGGTGTCCTGGAAATTATCCTGAGGAATGAAACTTTGAAGAGAGAGCGGATTTTAGTCAAAGATACACACAGAGTTTCAAGGCTGGTTAAAGCCAACATGTCCCTGAGTTGCCAGTAGATGGCAATGTTGAGCTGTGGATGTTCTGTAGTGACCATATGATACACTCAAAAATGTCTGTTCTTTGTCACAGGGGACTTTGGAAGATGTCAAACAGTTTTATTAGCCAATAAAATGGTCTTGAGAAAGGAAGCCCATTTATTTATGAGGTAAACTCATCAGTTAAAAGCATTCCTTATGGTTTGCTTAACAAAGGAATGTTGGTTCAGCTGTGGTCTTGGAGGAAAAGTAATTCTTTGACCAGACTTTTCCTGGGTGAAGCAATGTCTTTAAGATGACGGATAATTTTACTGATGAGACAAAGCCAATTAATGCTACACTAGCATCACCCCCAGAAACCTATTTTCCTGTACTATTTCAATTCTGGTATCATGTTTCATGACCATTATTTCATGATTTATTTTATAATTTCCAAACAACATAATCTTTCTTTTTTGTTTTTTTTTTGTTTTTTTTCAGATTTAGAGATAATTTATTTTTGTTGAACCACTGCATTAACCTTTTCATTTCTGTTGTGACCACCTCTAAAACCTGCTGCAAATTCTCACCAGTGCAAAGGATATTTGTGTCATCCGCAAACAAAATAATTTTCAGAATTTTTGATACTTGGCATATGTCATTTGTATATAAGATAAAGAGTTTGGGTCCCAAAACTGACCCCTGGGGCACACTACAAGTGATGTCCATGAATGGTGATTTGTGCTCACCTATTGGTACAAATTGTTGTCTGTTACTTAAATAACTTTCCACCCAACTCAGTCCGACCCCTCTTATCCCATACTTTTCCAATTTCCTTAGTAAAATTCTATGATCAATGGTGTCAAAAGCTTTCTTTAAATCTATAAATACTCCTACAGCAAACTTTTTTTATCTACAGTATACAGCTAGTGATTTCTTCTATTAGATCAATCAGTGCCAAAGATGTAGATTTGTCCGCTCTAAAGCCATACTGACTGTCTGTAAGGAGGTTGTGTTTTTCAATGAAATTATCCAGTCTTTTCGTGAAAATTTTTTCAAGTATTTTGGAGAATTGTGAGAGTAAACAGACCAGCCTGTAATTTGTGAAATGATGACTGTCTCCTGTTTTGTATAGTGGTATTACTTTTGCTATTTTCATTTTGTATGGAAATTTACCAGTTTGAAATGACAGGTTACAGATGTGGGTGAGTGGTTTAACAATTCCTTCAATTACTTTTTCACTATTGTCATGTCAATTTCATTCCAGTCAGTTGATTGTTTGTTCTTAAATTTACTTACAGTCTTGATAATTTCCTTTTCAGTTACTGTACCCAAAAAGATTGTGTTTGGATTTCTATCTTCTATTTCATTTACATGCCCACTATCGTTTGTTTCTGGTGTCACTATTGTTTTTGCTAATTCTGGACCAATATTTACAAAAAAATTATTAAAACCACTAACCACATCCTCCATATTATTTATCAAATTGTCATTTTCAATAAAATATTCTGGATAATTAACATTCTTTGATCAGTTACTGTCACGCCGCGCCATTCATCAGCGGCGCCACCTGCCCACGCACCTGTTACTCGTCAGCGGCGAAGGATAAAAGCCGCCTCGCCCTGAGCGTCGGCCTGAAGCCGTAGACTTCATTTCCCTTGCATGGACTTCTACCACATTCTCTTCAGCATCCTCTTTACCGGTAAGAAGATCACTTACCTCATCTCTCCAGTTTGCTCCCCTGTGCACAGGTGGATTCCTCGGCGGCGGACAATCCCGTCCCTCGTCTCTCCTCGCTGCTGCACCGAGCCCTGCAGGTGGCTGTCTCCCGGGCTTCCATCCTTGAAGCGCCAGTCATCTGCCCAAACAAGTAAGCTTCTCTCCCTCGCCTATTCTCCTCCTGTGTTGGTGTGTGCTCATCACCCTGTGTCCAATTTCTCCCATAGGGTTGCCGGCTGAACGGTCTCCTGCCTCTGGGTCCGAAGCAGACGCCACCACCAACACATTAACATTCCGCAGACACGCACCCAAACATCCCTGTTGTTAATAAACGGTTTGAACTACTCTGAGCCTGTGTGTGTGCGTCTCCTGAGCCGAACGTTACGTCAGTACGGCTTCAGCAGAGCGGCTCGGCGGACGGCGGGCTCGCACACCGGTTTACCATCCTCGAGGCTCGGGTGGATCAGATTGTTTATCAGCAACAGGTGGTTCTTAATCAATTATTAGAACTGACTAACCGATTGAACCGCTTGGACCCCCAACAGCCGTTCCTCCCGACTCGCCAGGGTGGCGCGGCTCCTGCTGTTCCAACGGCCGTCCAGCCGGCTCCAGTGGCACCGGTTCGGCTCACGCCGATTCCGACCCCCGCCCGCTTTAGCGGTAAGCTCGGCGGAGCGCGGGGGTTTATTATGCAGTGTGAGTCCGTGTTCCACCGTGTGCCCGGAGATTTTCCCTCGGATCACAGCCGAATTGGTTACATAGGGAATCTTCTGGAGGGGCGTGCGTTAACCTGGACCTACGCCGTAATGGCGAGGCCCAGTTATGCCACCCTCACCTATGACCAATTCGTGAGGCGCTTTCTGGAGGTCTTTGACCACTCACAAACCGAAACGGTCCAGGTCGATCGGCTTCTCGCTCTCCAGCAGGGAAGCCGGTCGGCAGCGGACCACTCGGTCGACTTCCGGGTAGCGGCGGAGGAATTGGGCTGGGAGGAACGCTCCCTCTGTGGCCTGTTCCTCCGCAGCCTCAATAGTGATCTGAGGGATGAACTGGCTGGTCGGGATATCCCTGGGACGCTAGCGGAGCTGACATCCTTAGCGATAAGTTTGGATAACAGGCTGCGCGAGCGCTCCTCGGGGCGGAGGTCTTCTTCTTCTCGCCCTCGTGGAGCCTCGCCGCACCTGTTCCAAGCTCGCCCCCTGGCGGCGCCGCCAGCATCGCGCCCCGAGGAGTCGGAGCCGATGGTGACGGGCTGGACTAAACTTTCCCCTGTGGAGAAACAACGCCGCCGTGAGTTGGGCCTCTGCATGTATTGCGGAGGCGACCAACACACCGTGGAGCGTTGTCCACGGAAAGCCAGTCGGTGGGGTCCGCGAGTCACTGTTGGAAGCCTCGCGGATGTCAATCGGTTAGGATCACTTACTCAATTGAAGCTGCCCATCCGTTTCTGCCATAACCCTACTGGGCACCTCACCCACGCACTGGTGGATTCGGGCGCAGAAGGCAGCTTCATTTCACAAAGCCTGGCAACCCGATTGGGCATCCGCTGCCAGGCACTCAACACTCCCATCTCCCTGATCCACCTCTCCCGTGCCACCCTCGGGAGAGTGACACATCAAACTGTTCCCCTACCGGTCATCATCTCGGGAAACCACCGGGAGGAGATGACCTTTTACGTCCTTCCCAACTCTGTGTTGCCCGTCATCCTGGGGTATCCCTGGCTCCGCCTTCACAATCCGGTCCTGGATTGGAAATCAGCTGGGATCTCGGCATGGAGTACGTTCTGTATGGGCACCTGCCTTCAGTCCGCTGCCTGCTCTCCGTCCGCTCCTCCCCCTGCGACGGACGCTGCACCCCCGGACCTGTCTCTGGTGCCCCCAGAATTTCACGACCTGGGTATGGTGTTCAGCAAAGCGAAAGCTATGTCTCTTCCCCCTCATCGGCCCTATGACTGCGCCATCAACCTCCGCCAGGGGGCTCCCTTACCTTCTGGTCGCCTTTACAGCCTGTCTGCGCCGGAGAAGGAGACGATGAATGCCTACCTGAAGGAATCATTAAGTGCTGGGATTATCCGCCCATCATCGTCACCCGTGGGGGCAGGGTTCTTCTTCGTGGGGAAAAAGGATGGGTCCCTCCGCCCTTGTATCGACTACCGGGCCCTCAATAATATCACGGAGAAGGACCGTTACACCCTGCCTCTCATGGACACTGCTTTCCACTCCCTCCAGGGGGCGACCTGGTTCACCAAGCTGGACCTACGCAGCGCTTACCACCTCGTCCGGATCCGGGAGGGAGATGAGTGGAAAACGGCCTTCCGTACCCCGAACGGCCACTTTGAATATCTGGTGATGCCGTTCGGGTTGACCAACGCTCCTGCAGTCTTCCAGCGCCTCATTAATGACGTCCTCCGGGACTTCATTGGCCTTTTCGTGTTCGTCTACCTGGACGATATCCTCATCTTCTCCAAGTCCAGGGATGAGCACCAGGTCCACGTGAGGCGGGTCCTCCAAAGGCTGCTGGAGAACCGTCTGTACGTTAAGGCAGAAAAGTGTGAATTTTACGCCAGGAGTACGTCCTTCCTGGGGTTCATCATCGCCCACGATAAGGTGCTCCCCGACCCAGAGAAGGTAAAGGCGGTGGTGGAATGGCCTACACCTGCATCCCGGAAGCAGGTGCAGCAATTTGTTGGCTTCGCCAATTTCTACCGCCGCTTTGTTCCCAACTTCAGTGCCATCGTTGGACCACTGACCCGCCTCACGTCCCCGAAGGTCCCGTTCCGGTGGACCGAAGAGGTCGCTGCCGCCTTTGAGGCGCTGAAGGCGGAATTCTCCTCCTCCCGGGTCCTTCGCCAGGTCGACCCCGCGTTGCAGTGCATTGTAGAGGTAGACGCCTCGGACACGGGAGTGGGAGCAGTGCTGTCCCAGCGGTCACCGGACGATGGCACCAAGCGACCGTGCGCCTTCTTCTCCCGGCGCTTGTCCCCGGCGGAGAGAAACTACGATGTGGGGGACAGAGAGCTCTTGGCCATCAAGCTCGCCCTGCAGGAGTGGCGCCACTGGTTAGAGGGGGCAAGCCTGCCGTTTGTGGTCCTCACGGACCACAAGAACTTGGAATACTTACGATCTGCCAAGCGCCTGAACGCCCGCCAGGCGCGCTGGTCCCTGTTCTTCGCCAGGTTCCAATTTTCCATCACCTTCAGGCCTGGCTCTAAGAACGTCCTGCCTGACGCCCTCTCCAGGCAGTTCGCCCCCGTGGAGTCGGAGGAGGCGCCCCACTCCATCCTGCCCAGGTCGTGCGTCGTGGGAGCCATCTCGTGGGACATTGAGAGCAAGATCCGGAAGGCACAGGAGGTGGAACCTGACCCTGGCGGCGGACCGGAGGGGAGGCTGTTCGTGCCATCCGCGGTCCGAGGAGAGGTCATCCACTGGCTCCACACCTCCAAGCTCACCTGTCACCCTGGCACCTCCCGGATGATAGATCTCCTCCAACGGTCCTTTTGGTGGCCAGGCCTGCGGAGGGATGCAGCCCGCTACGCCCGGGCTTGCCCAATCTGTGCCACCTGCAAGTCGGGAAATGCCCCTCCAGCGGGTCTGCTCCAGCCCCTGCCCGTCCCTGGCAGGCCCTGGTCGCACATCGCTCTGGATTTCGTCACCGGACTCCCCATCTCCAACTCCTATGACACCATCCTGACCGTCGTGGACCGCTTCTCCAAGGCTGTGCACTTCGTCCCCCTGCGAGGCCTCCCTACTGCCCTGGAGACGGCGGACCTCCTCGTCCAACACGTGGTCAGGCTGCATGGGATTCCGGTGGACGTGGTCTCGGACCGGGGCCCCCAGTTTTCATCTGAGGTTTGGAGGTCTTTCTGCAACGCCATCGGAGCCAAGGTGAGCCTCTCCTCTGGCCATCACCCCCAATCCAACGGGCAGTGTGAGAGGACCAACCAGGAGCTGGAGGCTGCGCTCTGCTGTGTGTCCAGATCCAAACCCGCGTCCTGGAGCAACCATCTTGCCTGGGTTGAATATGCCCACAACACCGCTCGCTCTTCTGCTACAGGGATGTCCCCCTTCAAAGCGTCCCTGGGTTACGACCCCCCGCTGTTTCCGGAGCAGGAGAGTGAAGTAACTGTCCCGTCAGTTAGGGCCCATCTCAGGCAGTTCCGCTCCACCTGGGCTGCCGCGCGCCATGCGCTATTGCGCACAGCGGAGCGCAACAGGACTGTGGCGGACCGGCGTAGGAGACCTGCCCCGGCGTACAGAGTTGGGCAGCTTGTTTACATTTCCACCCAGGACGTCACTCTAAAAGGCGAGAGGAGAAAGCTGGCACAGCGCTTCATGGGTCCCTACCCCATCACCCGGATCATCAACCCGGTGGCTGTGCGCGTGGCTATTCCCCCCTCCCTCCGCATTCATCCTACTTTCCACGTGTCGAAGGTGAAACTGGCGGTTACTGACCCCCTTTGCCCTCCTCCTGCAGCGCAACCCGCGCCCCGGATGATTGGTGGCCATCCGGCCTGGTCCGCCTCCTCCATCCTGGACTCCCGGCGCCGGGGTCGTGGGTTGCAATACTTGGTGGACTGGGAGGGCTATGGGCCCGAGCATCGACAGTGGGTGCCCCCGTCGTTTGTGTTGGACCCATCGCTCATCGCGGACTTCCACCGAGCGCACCCGGATAAGCCATCGCCAGGAGGCGCTGCTAGAGGGGGGAGTACTGTCACGCCGCGCCATTCATCAGCGGCGCCACCTGCCCACGCACCTGCTACTCGTCAGCGGCGAAGGATAAAAGCCGCCTCGCCCTGAGCGTCGGCCTGAAGCCGTAGACTTCATTTCCCTTGCATGGACTTCTACCACATTCTCTTCAGCATCCTCTTTACCGGTAAGAAGATCACTTACCTCATCTCTCCAGTTTGCTCCCCTGTGCACAGGTGGATTCCTCGGCGGCGGACAATCCCGTCCCTCGTCTCTCCTCGCTGCTGCACCGAGCCCTGCAGGTGGCTGTCTCCCGGGCTTCCATCCTTGAAGCGCCAGTCATCTGCCCAAACAAGTAAGCTTCTCTCCCTCGCCTATTCTCCTCCTGTGTTGGTGTGTGCTCATCACCCTGTGTCCAATTTCTCCCATAGGGTTGCCGGCTGAACGGTCTCCTGCCTCTGGGTCCGAAGCAGACGCCACCACCAACACATTAACATTCCGCAGACACGCACCCAAACATCCCTGTTGTTAATAAACGGTTTGAACTACTCTGAGCCTGTGTGTGTGCGTCTCCTGAGCCGAACGTTATGTCAGTTACAAATAATCCCATTTAGCACTTGCCATATTCCTCTTAAGTTATTTTTATTATCCTCTAATATTCTGTTGTAGTATTCTTTCTTACAACTCCTCATTATATTAGTTAGCTTGTTTTTTTATCTTTTATATTTGATCTCAGCTTCTACCAGTCTACACTTAATGAATTGTTTATATAATGTATTCTTCTTTTTACATGCATTTAGTAACCCCTTGATGACCCATGGAATATTTTTCTTTTGTTGTCCATCACTGTATTGTTTTATAGGACAGTTTTTGTTGTACAATGATTGAAATATTTGTAAAAATTCATCATTTGCTTTATTTATATCTTTTTCATCACAAACTATTTTCCAGTCATGTATTAATAATTCCTTTGCCAGTAAATACATAGATTCTTCAGTTATTCTTTTATTTTTAAAATTTTTGGTATACTTATTCTTCCTATAATCACATTGATAGACAACAAAAATCGGCAGGTGGTCACTGATATCATTTAATAAAAGCCCACTCACGATATTATTTTCCGTAATGTTTGTGAATATGTTATCTATTAGTGTGGCACTGTGTGACATGATTCTGCTAGGTCTGGTGATCGTTGGATGTAAGCCCATACTGTACATTGTGTTGATAAATTCTTCTGTCATACTATGTTGTTTTGAGTTCATAAGATCTATATTGAAATCCCCACAGATGAACATAACTTTATGAGTAAGTTTTGCATACATTTTTCCATCCAGTCCTTAAATAAGTCAATATTTGATCCAGGTGTTCTATATACACAGCTCACTACTATAGTTTTCATACTGTCCAAACAGATTTCTATTGTAATACATTCAAATAAATCATCCACAGACACTGTCAAATTTTCAACAACCTTGTATTGCAAGCACTTGTCAACATAAATTGCAACTCCACCTCCTTTTTTCACTTTTCTATTCATATGATTTAATTCATAGCCATCCATTGTAAAGTCCACTCCTTTCTCTTCACTGAGCCAGATCTCTGATATTGCCACTATATTGAATGGCTCTTTAAACTGATGTAAATAATCTTTAATGTTATTAAAGTTGGCATAGAGACTTCTGCTGTTGAAGTGGATCATTGATATATTAAAATCAGATATGACCATTGTGTTAAACTGTTCATCCGTGTAGTAACTACAGTTACTATTGATGGAGGTAAATAAATTATTGTCAGGGTCTATGTCATATTCCACGTCCTGTGGGTTGTGATTGGTATATTCAAAAATGTTCAGTTTCTGTTGTTCCTGTTTGTTGATCTTTTGTTTCATGTAGTTATATGTCCTGTTGCAGATGAGTGTGATCCTTCAGTGATCCTTCAGTGTCCTACAGTTGTCTCTTGTTGCTGTCGACTCCAGTTCATAATGTTCATTGGCATTTGTCCAGTTCCATAATATTTCAGATGTTAATGACTTTGGCGTCTTCAGGTGATCGATTTAATTTGATGTATATTTTACACTTTAATGTCCAGGTGTTCTCAATCTTTTTTTTTTGCTTTCTCAGGTATCTTGCTTTTCTGGCTATTTCTGCGTTTTCTTTTGTAAGGTGCTCGTTTATGTAGATGTCCGTTCCTTTCAGTTTCCTGCCTTGTTTTTGTAGCGCAGTCTTGTGTTTTCTGTTGACAAACCTCATGATGACAGCTGGTTTGCCGCTGTTGTTTTTCCTGGGCAGAGGGTGGCAGGCCTCAATGGTGTTACAGTCCAGCTGGATTCCTTTGGACTGCAGGAAGGCCGCCACCTGTTGCTCAGTGGATTCGGCTTCCAGCTCACCGAGTCCCCCTCTGCTGTCCGCAGCCACCACCCGAGCATATGATCGGGATTTAATGTGGAGCCCTGTGATGATCACATCGTTCACCCGGGTGTATTGTTCCAGGTCAACCACTCTGCTCTCCAGATACACCAGCCTCTTGCCCTTCTCGGTGTTCTGGATCCGTAGCGCTTTTACCTCCTCCACTAGGTCCAGAATATTTTTTTTTTTGCTGCAGCTTAACAGCAGAAACCTCTTCAGCCAAGAAGTCGAGTGACCTTTTAATATCGTCCACCTCGTCAGTCTGCTGAGCTTTCTTAGGACCCATGATCCTAGGTACTAGGGGTTGTGCACTTTACTCCCAAACCTGTCAAGTTAAGAAAGATTTTATGTGTGAATGTAAATGTAATACATTAGTGCCTCTCAGTAAATTTGAATATTGTGAAACATTTTTTTTTTTTATAATTCAAAAAAATAAACGTTCATACAGTATGTTCAATATTCATTACAGACACAGGGAAATGTTTTAGGCCTGTTTTAAATTCAATTTTGATTATAGTTTTTGAAATTAAAATGGAAATCATGATATTCTATTTACCGAGATGTACTAGTACATAAACATTACACTGTACTCTGAAAACTAGTGACTAAGCAGGGTGGAAAATACTAAATAAAAGAAGAGGCCTTTGTAACACAATGTAGTCAAGGTGCAACAGTCTGTTATATGAAAATATTCAATGTAGTACAAATGCCATGAAATTGGGTTTTTTTTAAAATAAAAATTAATAAAAATCCAAAGACATGCTCATATTTTCTCATTATTCACTCTGAACATCTGTCTGACAAATT
The DNA here is from genome assembly GCA_020510985.1 of Pholidichthys leucotaenia. Classification (NCBI taxonomy): domain Eukaryota; kingdom Metazoa; phylum Chordata; class Actinopteri; order Cichliformes; family Pholidichthyidae; genus Pholidichthys; species Pholidichthys leucotaenia. The sequence continues at coordinate 378,435,079 of CM035840.1, read as the reverse complement.
ACTGTCAGCTAATACCAGTGAGCAGCATGTTGGCACCATTGCCTCCTCTTCCAGGTGGTGACTGGGGTCACATAATTGAATTTATTAAATGTATAATAACAGCACCAGTGATTCAAATAAAAGCAAGCCTTTTTTTCTATTTTTTATTCATCCATATTGTAACATCACATAATTGTGGAAAATGAATATTTTCCTTCAAAGTCAGAAGGGTTTGACTTCATAAATTGTATTTTGATGCCAAAAACAGTAAAATCCTAAAATGTTCACAGATCAGGTTCTCAGCAAGATTTTTTTTTTTTTTTTTTTTTTTTTATTTAAGTTTTTGGAAAGGGTATACAGGTCATTACAGCATTGCATTGTTTACATTTTCATCACATGTTCCCTTATTTTTTGCTATTTGACAACATTGGTAGGATAGTTATTACAACAACCCCCCCCCCCTTTTTTTTAAGTGAAAGAAAAAGTGAAGTTAAGGAGAATTAAATAAAAAACAAACAAACAAATGAATAAACAAACAAACAGAACAGCAAAAAACAAACAGAAAATTAAGTAATTAAAAGTAAAAGAGCATCTGAGTAGCTTTGGAACAAAGAGCGGGACCATTATTGAAATGGTATTTGTCAAAGATTAGTTCTAATGGAAGACACATATGCGATCCAGGGTTGCCAAAAGTTCATGAACCCATCCATGTCCTGTCTCAGTGCGAATGTCAACTTTTCCATCGAGTAAATGTCTTGAATCACGTTAATCCAATCTTCAGGTGTAGGACAGTCCTTCAGCATCCATTTTTTAGTTAGGGCTTTTTTACTTGCCAATATTAAAACATTGAATAAGTATTTATCTCCTCGTCTTTCCAGTGAGTCCGGTAATAAACCCAAATACAAAGTTACAAAAGAAAAGGGAACTGTTATTTTGAATATTTTCCCCAATATTGTCTGTACGTTGGACCAATATTGGTGGATAACTGGGCATGACCAAAACACATGAAAATGATTTGCAGTCTTTTCACCACACAAGCGCCAACAGTTCAATCCCTTATGGGTAAATTTGTTTTGTGCAGGTGTTCTGAAAAATCTTACCAAGTTTTTCCATCCAAATTCTCTCCACTGCAGGGATGAGGTACTTTTCCATTGCTGTTTATTTAGCTTTTCCCATATTTCCAATTGTAAAGTGAAATTCCCCTCTTTTTCCCATCTCTCTTTTAGATACGATGTGTTGTCTCCTTTTAAGTCTTGAAGACCTTGGTATATTTTAGAAATGTATCTGATCCCTGGGATCCCTTTATATGCCATTAAGAAGACCTTCAGAACACCTGACTGGGCCCTTTCCAAATCCTCCTTTTTAAGTATATTGTTTATGTGGTGTCTAAGCTGAAAGAACCTGTATAGATCTTGATTTATTAGACCTTGTTTTTTCAAATCTTCAAAACTTCTTAAAGTTTGCCCCTTAAAAAAATCGTAATATTTTATCAGCCCTTTCTCTTTCCACTCTTTAAATCTAGTGTCTGTTTTATTGGGGGTAAAGTCTTGATCATAGGCAATCCATTGTAGAAGTCGATAGGGCTCTTTAGCTTGTTTCTCTCCGACTATCTTAAACCAAATTTTTAGCGGGGTCTCTATCCACGGGGTAGTGTTATTCAGGAGTTTAGTTAAGGCATTGTTCCCTATTATCGCCTGTAGGGGGATGTCACTTGTTATTTGGCATTCCATCTCCTTCCATTGTGCAGTGTAGACTGGGTTACATATCTCTACTAAAGTTTTAATTTGTGCAGCTATAAAATAGTCCCTGATATTTGGCAGTGCGAGCCCACCTTTGTCTTTGTTTAGCTGTAGGGTTCTATATCTGATTCTAGGTCTCTTACCCTGCCATATGAATCTTGAGATCCTTCTGTCCAGTTCCTGCCATGTTTTTTGGGAGGTTCTACCGGTATTGTTTGGAAAAGGTATAGAAGACGTGGAAGTATATTCATTTTGACTGCTTCAATTCTTTGTGCGGTACCTAAGAATGGTATCATATTCCATCTTGCTAGGTCAGATTTTATTTTTGTCACCAGTGGATCATAGTTTAGTGTTATAATTTTTTTTTTTTTTTATTTAAGTTTTTGTAAAGGGTATACAGGTCGTTACAGCAATGCAGTGTTTACATTTTCATCACATGTTCCCTTATTTTCTGATATCTGACAACATTGGAAGATTAATTCTTACAACACCCCTTTTTTTTTTTTAAAGTGAAAGAAAAAGTGAAATTAAAGAGAAAAAAAAACAAAAAACAAATAAAAAAAACAAACAAACCAGTAAAAAACAAACAAAAAGAAAAAGTAAGTAAATAAAGATAAAAGAGCATCTGAGTAGCATTGGAACAAAGAGCGGAACCATTATTGAAATGGTATTTGTCAAAGATTAGATCTAATGGAAGACACATATGTGGTCCAGGGTTGCCAAAAGTTCATGAACCCATCCATGTCCTGTCTCAGTGCGAATGTCAACTTTTCCATCGAGTAAATGTCTTGGATCACGTTAGTCCAATCTTCAGGTGTAGGACAGTCCTTCAACATCCATTTTTTAGTTAGAGCTTTTTTGCTTGCCAATATTAAAACATTGAATAAGTATTTTTCTCCTCGTCTTTCCAGTGAGTCCGGTAGTAAACCCAAATACAAAGTTACAAAAGAAAAGGGAACTGTAATTTTGAATATTTTCCCCAATATTGTCTGTACCTTGGTCCAATATTGGTGGATAACTGGGCATGACCAAAACACATGAAAATGATTTGCAGTCTTTTCACCACACAAGCGCCAACAGTTCAATCCCTTATGGGTAAATTTGTTTTGTGCAGGTGTTCTGAAAAATCTTGCCAAGTTTTTCCATCCAAATTCTCTCCACTGCAGGGATGAGGTACTTTTCCATTGCTGTTTATTTAGCTTTTCCCATATTTCCAGTTGTAAAGTGAAATTCCCCTCTTTTTCCCATCTCTCTTTTATATAAGATGTGTTGTCTCCTTTTAAGTCTTGAAGACCTTGGTATATTTTAGAAATGTATCTGATCCCTGGGATCCCTTTATATGCCATTAAGAAGACCTTCAGAACACCTGACTGGGCCCTTTCCAAAACCTCCTTTTTAAGTATATTGTTTATGTGGTGTCTAAGCTGGAAGAACCTATAAAGGTCTTGATTTATTAGGCCTTGTTTTTTCAAATCTTCAAAACTTCTTAAGATTTGCCCTTTAAAAAAATCGTAATATTTTATCAGCCCTTTCTCCTTCCACTTTTTAAATCTGGTGTCTGTTTTATTAGGAGTAAAGTCCTGATCATAGGCGATCCATTGCAGAAGTCGATAGGGCTCTTTAGTTTGATTCTCTCTGACTATCTTAAACCAAATTTTTAGCGGGGTCTCTATCCACGGGTTAGTGTTATTCAAAAGCTTAGGTAAGGCATTGTTCCCTATTATCGCCTGTAGGGGGATGTCACTTGTTATTTGGCATTCGATCTCCTTCCATTGTGCAGTGTACACTGGGTTACATATCTCTACTAAAGTTTTAATTTGTGCGGCTTTAAAGTAGTCCCTGATATTTGGCAGCGCGAGCCCACCTTTGTCTTTGTTTAGCTGTAGGGTTCTATATCTGATTCTAGGTCTCTTGCCCTGCCATATGAATCTTGAGATCCTTCAGTCCAGCTCCTGCCATGTTTTTTTGGGAGGTTCTACCGGTATTGTTTGGAAAAGGTATAGAAGACGTGGAAGTATATTCATTTTGACTGCTTCAATTCTTTGTGCAGTACCCAAGAATGGTATCATATTCCATCTTGCTAGGTCAGATTTTATTTTTGTCACCAGTGGATCATAGTTTAGTGATATAATTTTGTTGAGTTGTTTCGGGATATTGACCCCCAGATATTTCATAGATTCCGACTCCCAGTTAGTTTTGAGTTTGCTTAGTGAATAATGATTTGGGTCATAGTTGAATGTTAAAACTTGGGTTTTATGCATATTTAATTTGTACCCCGATAAATCTCCATACTCTGAAAAAACTGAGGTTAGTTCTGGTAAAGAAGTGTCCGGCTGCCCTAGGTATATTAAAATGTCATCAGCAAAGAGTGCTATTTTATGTTCCTTCTGACCAAGTGTAATACCTTGAATTTTTTGGTTTTGTCTTATCCATTGGCTCAGAGGTTCTATGAAGATTGCAAAGAGCAGTGGAGACAGGGGGCAGCCCTGACGACATTCTCTTTCCAGTTCAAAAGATGATGATAAATTACCGTTAATCCTTATTTTAGCTGTTGGTTTTTTATATAATGCCTGTATAGTTCTAATGAAGTTGTTATGAAAATTGAAACTGGATAAGATTCTATATAGAAAAGACCAGTCAACCGAATCGAATGCTTTTTCAGCATCTAATCCCAATATGACTGCATTTAAGTTATATTTTTTTATATGATGAATTATGTGTAAAGTGCGTCGAATGTTGTCTTGTGTCTGTCTTTGTCTTATAAAACCTGTTTGGTCTAAATGAATTAGGTCTGTCAGTATATTTTCTAACCTTTTGGCAAGGATAATGGTAAAAAGCTTATAGTCCTGATTTAGTACACTGATTGGTCTGTAGTTGGAGCACTCTAGTTTATCCTTTTCAGGTTTAGGTATAACTGCAATGACCCCTTCTCTCCAGGAGGGGGGGATTTCCCCTGTGTGGAGGACATAATTAAATGTTTTCAGGAGGAGAGGAGATAGTTGCTGTTTAAAGGTTTTGTACCACTCTGCTGTATAGCCATCAGCTCCTGGGGATTTGTTAGCTTTAAGTTTCATAATTGCTTTTTCCAATTCTTTAGGATGTATTTCTGACAGTAGTGTTTTATTTTGTGACTCCGTAAGTTGGGGAAGGTTTAATGTGTTTAGGAATGCCTCGGATGCGTTTTTATGTTTTTTGTGGGAGTATAAGTTCTTATAGTAATTCTCGAAGTTTTTAAGAATATCCTGAATTCTGAATTTTATTTCCTTTGATACTGGGTCTCTGATTTTGTAGATTGCTCTTTCTGTTTGATGTTTCCTCAATTTATAGGCTAGCAATTTTGCCGATTTACTGCCTGCTTCATAGTATTTTTGTTTCAGAAATGTAAGTTTCTTCTGGATTTCTATTGTGTAGATCTCATTTATTTGGTTTTTAATTTCCTTAATCTTGAGCGAGTCAGTAGAATGAGTGTTGCCTTTGTGTTCTTTTTCTAGGTTCCTAAGTTCTGACTCTAATGTGGATAGTTTTTCTTGTCTTAGTTTCTTTTGGGTTGCCAGTTTTGCAATAATCTTTCCTCTTATTACAGCTTTACATGCATCCCACAGTATTAAAGGGGATACTTCTCCATTATCGTTATCTTCCAAATATCTGAGAATATCTGATTCCAATTCATCTTTCAATGGTCCTTTCAGGACATTTGAATTTAACCTCCAAGAAAATGTATTATTTGTGTATTTTTGGATATTTAAGTCCATGTAAATCGGACTGTGGTCGGAGAGATCCATCAGTCCTATTTTACATGTTTTTACTCTTCCAATGTCTCTATTAAACATAAAAAAATAGTCAATCCTTGAGTAAGATGAATGTGGAGTTGAGTAAAATGTATAGTCTTTTACACTGGGGTTGAGTTCCCTCCACACGCCACAGATTCCCAATTCTTTTAGTAGCATCCGAGTCTTCCTGTTTTGGGTGTTATTTTGATGTGGGGAATTACCAGAAGCATCCCAGTATGGATTCAGTCTAAGATTGAAGTCCCCACCACATATCACTAAACCTTGAGCTTTAGTTATCATTAGGTCGAATACATTTTTATAAAATTTCCAGTTAGCCCCTGGGGGAGCATACACATTCAGCAGGGTGATATCTTCTCCCTCTAGCCGCCCAGTTACCAAACTATATCTCCCTTCTTTATCTTTGTGTTCTGATTTTTTTTCAAATGTAATTTTGGTTGATATCAATGTCGCTACTCCCCTCCTCCTCCCTGATTTATATGAAGATGAAGAGATCATTTTAAACCCTTGTCTACTGAGTTTATTGTGTTCCACGTCTGTTAGGTGGGTTTCTTGTAAAAGTATTATTCCTGCTTTGTCTTTTTTCATTTTGCCTAGAATCTTGGATCTTTTAACTGGATTCAGGATTCCTTTTACATTATATGAAATTATTTTGGTTACACCCTGTTTCTCCATTGTGTTGTTTTGTTTAGTATAACTGTGTGGTGGCCCTCTTTTGTGCTACTCAGAAACTGAAAGAACATTAAAAACAAGAAAAACATTAAGAACATAGTGTAAAAAACTTTAAAACAAAAAGCTGTCATAAGAACTTCCTGAGCTGAGGTCTTTTTAAAGACCCTGTAAGAGCCTTGATGGAGTGAAGGCTCTGAGGGAAATTCCTCAAACTCTGTTACGTGTTGAGGGCCCTCTCTTACCACTGAAAGTAGTCCCATGCTTTTAACGTGAGTTTCAGAACCCAATCCAAACTTGTAATGATTTTTTTTTTTTCCTTTTATGCCTAAACCCTGTGAAATTGTGTGCACCCTCCCACCCCCATCACATCAAACATTCACGCAAAAACAGTATTTGTTAGTATGAGGAGAACATGTGGATTATTGTCACATTTCTATTTTAACAAGTTTTTTTTTTTTTTTTTTTTATTACAAAGACTTATTTGTTTCAAATAATATGATTGTTCCATGAAATGTTTTACCACATGCTGAATATGCATCTCCTTTAATGTTTGTTACCTTGTATGAGGGGGGTTGGATGTGCGGATTGATTCTAGAGAAAAGAAAAAAAAAAAAAAAAAAGGTCGCTATTCCAACCTGAAAACGGATAGTTTATCCGCGACGCTCTGGTGCTGGGTTTCCCGCTGCTGGTCCGTGGATTTTGAGGGTCTTTGTGTTGTCCATGTTTGCGCTTTGATCTTCTCACTCGGGTCTGCTGCGGGTTTAAATACCGTTACCGGGAGCCCTCTTTTCGCCATGTCAGCTGTTGCTTCTTCCGCCGAATTATAGAGGCACGTTTCATCGCCGTAGAAGACCCTTAACTTCGCAGGAAATGGTGTCTGAAAGCGCAATTTCTTCTCTCTTAACACCTTTTTCGCGTCATTGTATTCCCTGCGCTTTTTAAGGACCTCCGGGGCGTAATCGTGTTCCACGTAGACTTTTCTCTCCTGGTGCATAAATCCTTTTTTCTGCCAGGCCAGTCTTACAACCTCTTGTTTTATTTTGAAATTGGAAAATCTTACCAACACCGAACGTGGGGGCGCTTCCGCCGCCGGCCTAGCGGCTAATGAACGATGTGCCTTTTCTATCTTCAAGTCGGTGGTTTGTGGAATATCCAATTTCTCTCTTAGTAAGGATTCCACGCATTCTGCCATTGAGTTAAAACCATTTTCGGTTCCTTCTATCAGACCATGAATTCTTATGTTGTCTCTTCTTTGTTTTCCTTCTTGGTCGGTTAGCTTAGCCTCTATAGCTGCTTGTCTTTTGCGTAGGTCTAGCACAGAATCTTCGAGCACTTTTATTCGATCCTCTGTTTCCAAGATTCGGTTCTCGGCCTGGTCCACTCTGCTGTTTGTCCTTTTCAATTCTTCTCTGAATTCCCGAAATTCGGCCGTAACATCTCGGCGAAATCGTCGTAGCTCCTCAAATAGTGATTTCAGGCTAACCCTTTTGTTAGCTATCACCAGTTCCTCGTCTTCTGAACGGAGATCTTCCAGTTCAGATTCTCCGGCCGATACGTGTCCTGGCCTGGAGAATTTCAGTTTCTTCTGTTTTCCTTTAGACATGATGATTTTGTCTTTTGATTTTCACTCCTCCAAAAATCCGTTAAGTTTGATTTTCAAGGTGTTAGCCTGGATTGGGTCTGAGAGCTTCAGTGTTAAGCTGCAGTCGCCATGGCGTCCAGACCGGAAGTCCCAGTGTTATAATTTTGTCGAGTTGTTTCGGGATATTGACCCCCAGATATTTCATAGAATCCAACTCCCAGTTAGTTTTGAGTTCATTTAGTGAAAAATGATTTGGGTCATAGTTGAATGTTAAAACTTGGGTTTTATGCATGTTTAATTTGTACCCTGATAAATCTCCATAGTCTGAAAAAACTGAGATTAGTTCTGGTAGAGAAGTGTCTGGCTGCCCTAGGTATATTAAAATGTCATCAGCAAAGAGTGCTATTTTATGTTCTTTCTGACCAAGTGTAATACCTTGAATTTCTTGATTTTGTCTTATCCATTGGCTCAGAGGTTCTATGAAGATTGCAAAGAGCAGTGGAGACAGGGGGCAGCCTTGACGACATCCTCTTTCCAGCTCAAAAGATGATGATAAATTACCGTTAATCCTTATTTTAGCTGTTGGTTTTTTATATAATGCCTGTATAGTTCTAATGAAGTTGTTATGAAAATTGAAACTGGATAAGATTTTATAGAGGAAAGACCAGTCAACCGAATCGAATGCTTTTTCAGCATCTAATCCCAATATGACTGCATTTAAGTTATATTTTTTTATATGATGAATTATGTGTAAAGTGCGTCGAATGTTGTCTTGTGTCTGTCTTTGTCTTATGAAACCTGTTTGGTCTAAGTGAATTAAGTCTGTCAGTATGTTTTCTAACCTTTTGGCAAGGATAGTGGTAAAAAGCTTATAGTCCTGATTTAATACACTGATTGGTCTGTAGTTGGAGCAATCTAGTTTATCCTGTTCAGGTTTAGGTATGACTGCAATGACCCCTTCTCTCCAGGAGGGGGGGATTTCCCCTGTGTGGAGGACATAGTTAAATGTTTTCAGGAGGAGAGGAGATAGTTGCTGTTTAAAGGTTTTGTACCATTCTGCTGTATAGCCATCTGCTCCTGGGGATTTGTTAGCTTTAAGTTTCATAATTGCTTTTTCCAATTCTTTAGGTTGTATTTCTGACAGTAGGGTTGTATTTTGTGATTCCGTAAGTTGGGGAAGGTTTAATGTGTTTAGGAATGTCTCGGATGCGTTTTTATGTTTTTTGTGGGAGTATAAGTTCTTATAGTAATTCTCGAAGCTTTTAAGAATATCCTGAATTCTGAATTTTATTTCCTTTGATACTGGGTCTCTGATTTTGTAGATTGCTCTTTCCGTTTGTTGTTTCCTCAATTTATAGGCTAGTAATTTTGCCGATTTACTGCCTGCTTCATAGTGTTTTTGTTTCAGAAATGTAAGTTTCTTCTGGATTTCTATTGTGTAGATCTCATTTATTTGATTTTTAATTTCTTTGATCTTGAGCGAGCCATTAGAATGAGTGTTATCTTTGTGTTCTTTTTCTAGGTTCTTGAGCTCTGACTCTAGTGTGGTTAGTTTTTCTTGTCTCAGTTTCTTTTGGGTTGCCAGTTTTGCAATAATTTTTCCCCTTATTACAGCTTTGCACGCATCCCACAGTATTAAAGGGGATACTTCTCCATTATCGTTTTCTTCCAAATATCTGAGAATATCTGATTCCAATTCATCTTTCAGTGGCCCTTTGAGAACACTTGAATTCAGCCTCCAGGAAAATGTATTATTTGTGTATTTTTGGATGTTTAAATCCATATAGATCGGACTGTGGTCGGAGAGATCCATCAGTCCTATTTTACATGTTTTTACTCTTCCAATGTCTCTACTAAACATAAAAAAGTAATCAATCCTTGAGTAAGATGAATGTGGCGTTGAATAAAAAGTATAATCTTTTACATTGGGGTTGAATTCCCTCCATACGTCACAGATTCCCATTTCTTTTAGTAGCATCCGAGTATTCCTATTTTGGGTGTTATTTTGATGTGAAGAATTACCTGTTGCATCCCAGTATGGATTCAGTCTTAGATTGAAGTCTCCACCACATATCACTAAACCTTGGGCTTTAGTTCAGAATCAGAATCAGAATCAGAATAAACTTTATTGCCAAGCATGTAAAAAACACACGAGGAACTTGACTTGACATTGGTGCGCATGCGCGCGACACAACGACACGGCAGCCATAATAGGCGCCTCATCAAACAGAGATAGATAAGAAAGGGAGGGGAAGGGAGGGAACGACACAAGGGGGGAGGAGAAAAAAAAACTTCGTTATCAAAATACAGCTTATTTTTAAGCAGATTATGATTACAATGAAAAAAAAAATCTCTCAATAGCACAGAGCAACAACTCAGAATTCACAAGACACAAGAGAGCAGTGTACAGTATATCTTTAATCAGTTCATGAATCAATGTGTGTGCGGTGTTGAGCAGTGTTGATGATAATAAGAGAGACCCAAGGACCCTTGGCAGAAGATGTTTTGTCTGTCTGGCGCCCAGTCTTATCTGGCGCTGCAGCTGGCTGTCCAAGGCCTTGTGCTCATGATTTTGAAAAAAAACACAATCTGCAGACAGCCAGGAGGAATTTTCATGGGGAATAATAATGCCAAATAGGACTGATCACAGAGAAGACTTGTATTTCTTCTGTAGATTCAGTACATTAATCCTTCATTGCGCAGCTTTGAATTCGTCGTGGAAAGACCTGAGCGAACCCATGATGTAATCCACCTTACGAGACAGTTCTCCAGTAGTCGCTATCAGGGTCTTCTCCAGTTTCTCAATTTGTTGGATGCACCTCGCCTGGCCAGCATTTTGATAGGTTGAATCCATCTTCAGCAATTTGCGGTAAACCAAGACAATTCCCGTCCCAATCAGAATTATCCCAATCACCAAGATTACGAAGATAAACAAATCTTCAATATCTTCGATAGAAAGATTAGAGAGACACAGCATTTTCCAATTACCTGTGTCACATAGATAGCCCACTGGAGCCGTTCCAGCGGGGCAGACAGCTTCCCCCGGAGCACTTTTCCTTGTTGAAAAAATAGTGTCAATTGTGTTCAAAGCCCAGCTTATTAACTCCATAATTTCTTTTCGGCGGTCGCAGTTAAACGCAGACAGACAACAGCAAGCTGGGATCCAGTAGCAGGAGGGGAGGAAAAAATCAGCAGGAGAGAAGAAAAAAGCGTCTGCTCTCTTGGGAGGGCGGAAGTAGTAATTTAGTTATCATTAGGTCGAATACATTTTTATAAAATTTCCATTTAGCCCCTGGTGGTGATATATATTCAGCAGGGTGATATCTTCTCCCTCTAGCCGCCCAGTTACCAAACTGTACCTCCCTTCTTTATCTTTGTGTTCTGATTTTTTTTCAAATGTAATTTTGGTTGATATCAATGTCGCTACTCCCCTCCTCCTCCCTGATTTATATGAAGATGAAGAGATCATTTTAAACCCTTGTCTACTGAGTTTAGTGTGTTCCATGTCTGTTAGGTGGGTTTCTTGTAAAAATACTATTTCTGCTTTGTCTTTTTTCATTTTGCGTAGAATCTTGGATCTTTTAACTGGATTCAGGATCTCTTTCACATTATATGAGGCTATTTTGGTTACACCCTGTTTCTCCATTGTATTTTCTTATTTAGTATAACAGTGTGGTGGCCCTCTTTTTTGCTACTCAGAAACTGAAAGAACATTAAGAACATAAAAAACATTAAGTACATAATGAACGAAACTTTAAAACAAAAAACTGTCAAAAAAACTTCCTGAGCTGGGGTCTCTTTAAAGACCCTGTAAGAGCCCTGATGGAGTATGGGCTCTGAGGGAAATTCCTCAAACTCTGTTATGTGCTGAGGGCCCTCTCTTACCCCTGTAAGTTGTCCCATGTTTTTAACGTGAATTTCAGATCCCAATCCGAATTTGTAATGATTTTTTTTTTTTATGCCTATCCTCTATGAGCTTGTGTGCACCCTCCCACCCCCATCACAGCAAACATTCACTCTAATACAGTATTTGTTAGTGTGGGGAGAACATGTGGGTCATTGTTACATTTCTATTTTAACATGATTTTTTTTTTCCCCTTTAAATTAAGAAGACATTTGTTTCTAATGCTAAAACTGCTCCATGAAAGGTTTTACCACATGCTGATTCTGCATCTTCTTTAATGTTTGTTACCTTGTAGGAGGGGGGATGGAAGTGCAGAGTGACTGTAGAGAGAAAGAAAAAAAAAAAAAACCCAAAAAGGTCGCTATTCCTTTCTGGTACTGGAAAGCTTATCTTTGTAGCTCTGGGGCTGGGTGTTCCCGCTGCTGGCCCGTGGATTTTGAAGGTCTCTGAGTGGACCACGTTTGAGCTCTGATTTTCACGCTCAGATCCGCTGCGGGTTTAAACACCGTGACCGGGAGTCCTCTTCTTGCCATGTCAGATGTTGCTTCTTCCGCTGAATTGTAGAGACATGACTCTTCCCCGTAAAAGACCCTTAGCTTCGCCGGAAATGGCGTCTGAAAGCGTAGATTCTTTTCCCGTAAAACCTTTTTGGCGTCGTTATATTCCCGTCGCTTTTTAAGAACTTCAGGGGCGTAATCGTGTTCCACGAAGACTTTTCTTTCTTGATGCATAAATCCTTTCTTCTGCCAAGCCCGTCTTACAACTTCTTGTTTTATTTTGAAGTCGGAGAATCTTACCAACACTGAACGTGGGGGCGCTTCCGGGGCTGGCTTTGCGGCTAATGTGCGATGTGCCTTTTCTATCTTCAAATCGGTGGATTGTGGAATATCCAACTTCTCTCTCAATAAGGATTCCACACATTCTGCCACTGTGTTGAAACCATCTTCAGCTCCTTCTTTCAGACCGTGAATTCTGATGTTGTCCCGTCTCTGTCTTCCTTCTTGGTCGGCTAGCTTAGCCTCCAGCCTTGATTGTTTTCTGTGTAAATCCAGCACAGAATCTTCAAGCACTTTTATTCTGTCTTCAGCTTCCAAGATTCGGTTTTTGGCCTGGTCCAATCTGCTGTTCGCCTTTTTTAGATCCTCTCTGAATTCAAGAAATTCGGCCCGAAATCGTCGTAATTCGTCAAATAGCGATTTCAAGCTAATCCTTTTGTTAGCTAGGCCCAGGCACTCGTCTTCTGAACGGAGGTCTTCTGGTTCCGATTCTGCGGCTGCTGTGCGTCCTGATCTGGGGAATGTCAGTTTCCTCTGCTTTTGGTTAGGCATGGTGTTATTGTCTTTTGAATTTTAATCTTCCAAAAATCCGTTAGGTCTGATTTTGAGGAGGTTTTCCTTGGATTGAGTCTGGGAGTTTCACCGTTAGGTTGCTATCACCATGGCGTCCAGACCGGAAGTCAGCAAGATTTTCTGAGCAGCTTATGGATGCACAAATCAAGCTAAGAACGTGATCCAGATATTTGGGTTCCAGAAGACACAGAAAGGAGGAAAAATGTCTGAGACAAGTTAGCAGAAACAGCATGACTTTAATGAAAGAGTCGTCGTCGGCCTCCGTCGGTCCATGATGACCATGGAAGAGAATCCTAAACGTCTACTCTGCTGGAACAGCACCGCCTGTGGCTGAACAGGCCGATGCGCACCGGTGTTCTACCTTCCAGTGTTGGGCGTTGGTAGGATTCAAGCCTGGGCAGGAAGATATGGAGGACAAGATGTTACCCATGCAGCATGTCCCCCCTCTCCACGTCACTGATGAATCCAAAGGAACAGCAGGGCTGCTATAGTTTGGCACCAGCGCCGTCGCAGGAGCTGCCAGAACGATGTTGAGCACAACAGAGAACTGCCTTAGGGGCTCCGACTCCGGATTTTTCCTCAGGGTTGACTCCCGAAGCCTTTCCCGTGACCGGGTGTGCCGCAAGGCAGCGGAGGTTTGAAATCAGGGTTTACCTTCCCCTAGATGGGCTACCTTTCCAGGTTGACGAGCCACCATCTACCCGAAGCATCTGGTTTTAAGGCGCCAGAGATCCGCCCTCGCCCCTTCTCCTATTAGTAAAAGCAGTTCCGCCGGGCTTAGAGACTAAACCACACGGGCAGGCTAGGAGTTGGACTTAGTTGTCAGAGGCTTTTTGAGACGCACGCCGTAAGGAGCATTTTATGAGCACTGGGAGCTTAACCCCAGTGCCGCTCCTGGCTATGACAACCTTGGAACCAATGAAAGAGTACAACTACAGAAAACATGAATGAATGAATGAATGAATGAATGAATGAATGAATGAATCTTTATTTCGGATAGATTAAAAGTAAAGATTAAAAGAAAGGAACAGAATAATATAACAAAGGGGGGAAAAAATCTAACAAGGTCAAATTAAACAATAACTCCTCTGATTATACAGTTCAACATAAGTTATCCGAAATGGGTGATGGCTGAAGCCACAGCTCATATTGCCCACCCAAATTCCATCCAAGAATTCAAAGGAAAAACAAAACAAGAGCGATTACAATTCAGAACAAAGCTAAGACAAAACGTGACAAAAAAAAAAACAGCTAAGCAACAGCACAACACAGACTAAATATGATAATTCTTACGTGATTTTACATGTCATCTTGTATATATGTTTGGAGTATTTCTACCTTAAGTTTTTGTTTAAATTGCCCAAGCGTTGTACATGATTTTAATTCAGGTCCAAAAGCATTCCACAAGCTGACTCCTTGCACTGAGACACAGTGTTGTTTGGTGGTAGTTCTCACTGAAGGTTTTTGAAATATACAGCTGTGGACAAAATTGTTGGTACCCCTCTGTTAATGAAAGAAAAACCCACAATGGTCACAGAAATAACTTGAATCTGACAAAAGTGGTAATAAATAAAAATTCTATGAAAATTAACCAATGAAAATCAGACAATGCTTTTGAATTGTGGTTCAACAGAATTATTTTAAAAAACAAACTCATGAAACAGGCCTGGACAAAAATGATGGTACCCTTAACTTAATATTTTGTTGCACAACCTTTTGAGGCAATCACTGCAATCAAACAATTTCTGTAACTGTCAATGAGACTTCTGCACCTCTCAGCAGGTATTTTGGCCCACTCCTCATAAGCAAACTGCTCCAGTTGTCTCAGGTTTGAAGGGTGCCTTCTCCAGATGGCATGTTTCAGCTCCTTTCACAGATGTTCAATAGGAATTAGATCAGGGCTCATAGAAGGCCACTTTAGAATAGTCCAATGTTTCGCTCTTAGCTATTTTTGGGTGTTTTTAGCTGAGTGTTTTGGGTCATTATCCTGTTGCAAGACCCATGACCTGCGACTGAGACCAAGCTGTCTGACAATGGGCAGCACATTTCTCTCTAGAATACCTTGATAGTCTTGAGATTTCATTGTACCCTGCACATATTCAAGACACCCTGTGCCAGAAGCAGCAAAGCAGCCCCAGAACATAACAGAACCTCCTCCATGTTTCACAGTAGGGACAGTGTTCTTTTCTTGGTATGCTTCATTTTTGCGTCTGTGAACATAGTGCTGATGTGTCTTGCCAAAAAGTTCCAGTTTTGTTTCGTCTGTCCATAGGACATTCTCCCAGAAGCTTTGTGGCTTGTCAACATGCAGTTTGGCAAATTCCAGTCTGGCTTTTTTATGATTTGTTTTCAACAGTGGTGTCCACCTTGGTCGTCTCCCATGAAGTCCACTTTGGCTCAAACAACGACGGATGGTGCGATCTGACGCTGATGTACCTTGACCTTGGAGTTCACCGTGAATGTATTTAGAGGTTGTTCTGGGCTCTTTTGTTACCATTTGTATTATCCTTCTCTTCCATTTTTCCTCCTGCGGCCACGTACAGGGAGGTTGGCTACAGTCCCGTGGATCTTAAATTTCTGAATAATTTCTGTGTAGTCACAGGAACATCAACCTGCTTGGAGATGGTCTTATAGCCTTTACCTTTAACATGCTTGTCTATAAGCATTAGTACTTCCGCCAGTACTTCTGGCGCCACACGAGTTGGCTGCCTTTTGCAACAGCGGCTCAATTCTGCAATAGCGGCTCAATTCTGAGTCTTTTTTCCCTTCCTCTCTCTTTTTGATCCGTTTTTTTGTTTTTTGTTTTTTTTCTCACTCCATTTATATCACGGACACACAGATCGTCCCAAATGTCTCCTGAGCCGGTGGACGGAGCCACTGTTTATAGCAGGAGACGATACAGCAGGGAAGAGCTGCTAGCACTCAACTGCCAACCGGTGCTAACGGAAAAACTCAACATACCGAGGGAACTGAGGCGAAAACGCCGTGGTTGCCGGGCTGGAGTAAGGCGGAGGACAAAAAATATAAGGTACAGACCCTCCCTTCCATCTATTGTCATGGGGAATGTACGGTCGTTACTGGGAAAGGTAGATGAGCTAGTGGCTATCTCCTGCTACGATAGCATATACCAGGAATGCTCTCTCCTTTTGTTTTCCGAGACGTGGCTAACTGAACTAGCAGCAGATGCTAACATTAAGCTGGAGGGTTTCCACACGATACGGGCAGACCGAACGCCAGACAGTGGCAAAGCAAGGGGCGGTGGAGTGATAATGTATGTTAACAACAACTGGTGCAGACCGGGACATATCACTGTTAAACAACGACACTGCAGCAAAGACATTGAGTTGCTAGCTGTTAGCATGCGGCCTACATATCTCCCGAGGGAATACTCACACGTGATCTGCATTGTTGTTTATGCAAATCCGACGGCGAACGCTGGGACAGCGTGTGACGTCATCCATTCAGTAACCGGCAGGCTGCAGACAGAACACCCAGATGCTCTTCTCCTCATCTCAGGCGATTTCAACCATGTTTCACTATCTCCCATTCTACCCACGTTTACCCAGTATGTCACATGCCACACTAGAGACAATAAAACACTGGACTTATTCTACGCAAACACTAAGGAGGCGTACACCTCATTACAACTCCCCCTACTCGGGAGATCGGATCACAACTTGGTTCATCTCCGGCTGGTGTACAAACCCCTAGTGCACAGACAACCTCCGGCCATGTGCACAGTGGAATTATGATCTGAGGAGGCAATGGACACTCTAAAGGGCTGTTTTGAAACCACCGCCTGGGAGCAGCTCTGCGATCCACATGGTGAGGACATCGAGGGCCTCACTCACACCATCACGGACTACCTCAGCTTCTGTGTGGACAAAACCGTTCCCACCAAAACCATACGGTGTTGCTCAAACAACAAACCCTGGATCAACTCTGAGATAAAAAACACTTCTGAGAGAGAAGAAGAGGATCTTCAGGTCGGGGAACAGGGAGATGCTGAAGTCCGTACAGAGGGAGCTGAGGAGAAAGATCAGAGAAGGCAACGACAGCTTCAGGAAGAAGATGGAGGACAAGCTGCAACAGAGCGACATCAGCGGGGTCTGGAGAAACCTTAAAACCATCTCTGGGCTCCAGAATACCTCCCCCCAGGCCACGGGGGGCAGGGAGTGGGCGAACAATCTGAATCTGTTTTTCAATAGGTTTGACCAACCGCCCTCCCCCCTGACTGCACAACAACCACTGCTGCCTCTAAAGACATCAAGTCCTGCTGCCCACTCCCCACTCCACCAACACCCCCCACTCCCAACACACAGCCCCCAAACCTGACCCTGACCAAGACCCAGGTGAGGACGGAGCTGAGGAAGATCAAAGCGAGGAAGGCGTCGGGACCGGATGGCATCAGCGCAAAGCTCCTCAAGTCCTGTGCAGACCAGCTGTGTGGGATTGTGGCGTACATCTTCAACCTGAGCCTGAAGCTGGGGAGGGTACCACAGCTGTGGAAAACATCTTGTGTGGTACCTGTACCAAAAACTTCCCACCCCAAAGACCTGAACAGCTACAGACCGGTGGCCTTGACGTCCCACAGGATGAAGACCCTGGAGAGACTGCTTCTTGCTCACCTCCGACCCCTGGTGGGACCAGCGATGGATCCACTCCAGTTCGCCTACCAGCATGGCATTGGGGTGGAGGATGCGGTGATCTTCCTCCTTCACCGTTCTCTGTCCCACCTGGAGAAGCCCGGGAATGTGGTGAGGATCATGTTCTTTGACTTCTCCAGTGCTTTCAACACCATCCAACCGATGATCCTGAAGGACAAGCTGCTGTGCGCAGGGGTGGACCAGCACCTGTCATCATGGATCCTGGACTACCTCACGAACCGGCCTCAGTTTGTGAGAACCCGGGACTGTGTGTCCAACACGATCATTGGTAGTACGGGGGCCCCCCAGGGAACGGTTTTGGCTCCCTTCCTGTTCACCCTTTATACTGCAGACTTCTCACACAACACAACACACTGCCATCTACAGAAGTTCTCTGATGACTCTGCGATCGTTGGCCTCATCTCCAATGGAGATGAAGCTGAGTACAGAGGGCTTATCCAGGACTTCGTGGACTGGTGCCATCGGAACTGCCTCCAGATCAACGCAAGGAAAACTAAGGAGCTGGTGGTGGACTGCCGCAGGCAAGGACAACCCCTCACAGCACCAGTAAATATACAGGGAATAGACATCAAGATGGTGACATCCTAGGGCTGCACGGTGGCGCAGTGGTTTAGCACTGCGGCAGCACAGTTTACCCTCGGCCGGGGGATCGCGGGGATCATGAGATCGTGGGTTCGATCCCAGCCCCCGACCAACAGTGAGCTGTGTGGAGTTTGCATGTTCTCCCCGTGTTGCGTGGGTTTACTCCGGGATTTCTCCGGTTTCCTCCCGCATACCAAAAACATGTAGGTTTAGGGCGCTCGCGCACACAGCGACCGGCAGCCGGTGGCTTGTCACCAGACTGCAAACCAAATCAGCCTACGGGTACAAATAAGTAACAAAAAAAAAAAAAAATCCTACAAGTACCTGGGTGTTCATCTGAACAATAAACTAGACTGGTCACACAATACTGACGCACTCTACAAGAAGGGACAGTGCAGGCTGTTCCTACTGAGGAGACTCAGATCTTTTGGTGTACAAGGGTGCTCTTGAAGACATTCTATGACACGGTGGTGGCATCAGCCATCACTTTTGGAGTGGTCTGCTGGGGCAGTGGCATTACCGCAGCCAATAGGAAGAGACTGAACAAACTGATCAAGAAAGCTAGCTCTGTCCTGGGGCAACGCCTTGACCCAGTGGAGGAGATAGGAGAGAGAAGGACGGTGGCTAAACTGTCATCTCTGCTGGAGTCCGAGTTCCACCTTATGCAGGACATACTGAATGCACTGAGGAGCTCATTTAGCAGCAGACTACATCATCCCAGGTGCACAACCGAGAGGTTTCGCAGGTCCTTCCTACCAACGGCTGTCAGACTGTACAACCTAAGCAGGGCTGCTCGCAGAGATAGCAAAAAGACGTAACAACCTAATAGTTTTGAATGCAAAAGATGCAATAGACTTACACAATGGTCCCCTCCGGCATACAACTAGGAAAATACCGGTCGCTATGGAGGGTGAGAATATGTATGGGTACATAATCATACCATGTAGGATAACTAAGTAGACGGTTGTGCTGTTTCATCCCATCTAGCAACAATGCTCTGCACTGTGTGTGTTTATATATTTATGTATTTATTCCATCTAGCTACAATGCTCCGCACTGGTGTGTTTATATATCTATATATTTATTCCATCTAGCTACAATGCTCTGCACTGTGTGTGTTTATATATTTACATATTTATTCCATCTAGCTACAATGCTCCGCACTGGTGTGTTTATATACCTATATATTTATTCCATCTAGCTACAATGCTCCGCACTGTGTGTGTTTATATATTTACATATTTATTCCACCTAGCTGCAATGCTCCGTACTGTGTGTGTTTATATATCTACATATTTATTCCATCTAGCTACAATGCTCCGCACTGTGTGTTTATATACTTATATATTTATTCCATCCAGCTACAATGCTCTGCACTGTGTCTGTGTATATATATATATTTATAGTAATACGTACATATGTACGTATATTAGCTGCTCTTGTTTTTTGTTTTTTTTTCTTGCCTTCTGATTGTTGCTCTGAGTGTTGCTATCCCTGAGCTGTTGCAATCCTGGAATTTCCCCATTGTGGGACTAATAAAGGCTTATCTTATCTTATCTTATCTTATAATTTTCTTTCTAATCTCATGAGACAACTCTCTCCTTTTTCTTCCTCTGGTCTATGTTTTTTCCCCTCATGGATCGTCACCTTATCGTGGTGGGGGGGTTTGCGTGCCCCAGTGATCCCAGGAGCTATGTTGTCCGGGGCAATTTGCCTCTGATAGGGTCTCCCAAGACAAACTGGTCCTGGGTGAAGGGCCAGACGAAGAACGATCCAACAGACTCTCATGATAAATTGTATATCAAGGATTCAGTGTACCCCGCCCGGTATGGGGTTACCGGGGCCCCACCCTGGAGCCAGGCCTGGGGGAGGGGCTCGAAGGCTAGCGTCTGGTGGCCGGGTTTCCACCCATGGGACCCAGCCGGGCTCAGCCCGAAGGAGTTACATGGGTCCGCCCTCCAGTAGGTTCACCACCTGCAGGAGGGATCATGGAAGTCCGGTGCTATGTGGATTAGGTGGCAGTCAAAGGCGGAGACCTTGGCGGACTGATCCCAAGCTTTCTAAACTGGCTTTTGGTACGTGGAATGTCACCTCTCTGGTGGGGAAGGAGCCTGAGCTGGTGTACGAGATTGAGCGATACCGGCTAGATATAGTCGGCCTCACCTCAACACACAGCTCCGGTTCCGGAACCAGTCTCCTGGAGAGGGGCTGGAGCTTGGCCTTTTCTGGAGTTGCCCCGGGCGAGAGGCGACGAGCAGGGGTAGGTATTCTTGTATCGCCCCACCTTGCTGCCTCTATATTGGAGTTTTCCCCGGTGGACGAAAGGGTTGCTTCCCTGCGCCTTCGGGTTGGGAAACGGGTCCTGACCATCATTTGTGCCTATGCACCAAATGATGTTTCAGAGTACCCACCCTTTTTGGAGTCTGTGACTGGGGTGCTGGAGGGTGCTCCTCCTGGAGACTCCATTGTCCTACTGGGGGACTTCAATGCGCATGTGGGCAACGACAGTGAAACCTGGAGGGGGGTGATTGGGAGGAACGGCCTGCCCGATCTGAACCCGAGTGGTGTTCAGTTATTGGACTTCTGTGCTAACCACAGTCTGTCTATAACGAACACCATGTTCAAGCATAAGGGTGTCCATATGTGCACCTGGCACCAGGACACCCTAGGCCGCAGGTCGATGATCGATTTTGTTATCGTATCATCAGACCTGCGACCGTATGTCTTGGACACCCGAGTAAAGAGAGGTGCAGAGCTGTCAACTGATCACCACCTGGTGGTGAGTTGGATCCGATGGCAGGGGAGGAAGCCATTCAGACCTGGTAGACCCAAACGTATAGTGAGGGTGTGCTGGGAGCGTCTGGCTGAGGCCCCTGTCCGGGAGGTCTTCAACTCCCACCTCCGGAAGAACTTCAACCACATTCCGAGGGAGTCTGGAGACATGGAGTCTGAATGGGCCATGTTCTCCACCTCTGTTGTTGAAGCGGCAGCCCAGAGCTGCGGCCGCAAGGTGGTCGGTGCATCTCGTGGTGGCAACCCCCGAACCAAGTGGTGGACACCAGTGGTGAGGGGGGCCATTAAGCTGAAGAAGGAGTCCTATCAAGCTTGGTTGGCTTGTGGGACTCCCGAAGCAGCTGAGGTGTACCGGCAGGCCAAGCGGAGTGCAGCTCGGGTGGTTGCTGAAGCAAAAACCCGGGTATGGGAGGAGTTCGGTGAGGCCATGGAACAAGACTTTCGGTCGGCTTCAAAGAGATTCTGGCAAACTGTTCGGCGGCTCAGGAGGGGAAAGCAGCTCCCCGTCCACACTGTGTATGGTGCGGATGGGACACTGTTGACTTCAACTGGGGATATCGTCGGGCGGTGGAAGGAATACTTCGAGGATCTCCTCAATCCCACTGATACGCCTTCCACAGAGGAAGCAGGGTTTGGGGACGAGGGGGATGACTCGCCTATCACAGGGGCTGAGGTCGCCAAGGTGGTTAAAAATCTCCTTGGTGGCCGGGCCCCGGGGGTGGACGAGATTCGCCCCGAGTACCTCAAGGCCCTGGATGTTGTTGGGTTGTCATGGTTGACACGCCTCTGCAACATTGCGTGGAGGTCGGGGGCAGTGCCTTTGGCATGGCAAACCGGGGTGGTGGTTCCTCTCTTCAAAAAAGGGGACCGGAGGGTGTGCTCCAACTTTAGAGGGATCACACTCCTCAGCCTCCCTGGGAAGGTCTATGCCAA
Source organism: Pholidichthys leucotaenia (assembly GCA_020510985.1). NCBI lineage: Eukaryota > Metazoa > Chordata > Actinopteri > Cichliformes > Pholidichthyidae > Pholidichthys > Pholidichthys leucotaenia. Next base: position 378,413,091 of record CM035840.1, on the reverse strand, counting down.
GGTACTGGAGAGGAGAGTCCGGCCGTTGGTCGAACCTCGGATTCAGGAGGAGCATTGTGGTTTTCGTCCTGGCCGTGGCACATCGGACCAGCTCTTTACCCTCTCGAGAATTCTTGAGGGTTCGTGGGAGTTTGCCCAACCAGTTTACATGTGTTTTGTGGACTTGGAGAAGGCATTTGACCGCGTCCCTCGTGGATTTTTGTGGGGGGTGCTTCGGGAGTATGGGGTATCGGGCTTGTTGTTACGAGCTATTCGGTCTCTGTACGACCGTTGTGAGAGTTTAGTTCGCATTGCCAACACTCGGTCGGAGTCATTCCCAGTGAGAGTTGGACTCCGCCAGGGCTGCCCTTTGTCACCGGTCCTGTTCATAATTTTTATGGACAGGATTTCTAGGCGCAGCCAGGGAATGGAGGGTGTCATGCTTGGTGACCACAGGATCTCATCTCTGTTGTTTGCAGATGATGTTGTCCTGTTGGCTTCATCCAGCAATGACCTACAGCTCTTGCTGGGACGGTTTGCCGCTGAGTGTGAAGCGGCTGGGATGAGAATCAGCACCTCCAAGTCCGAGTCCATGGTCCTCAGCCGGAAAAAGGTGGATTGTCCTCTCCGGGTTGGGGACAGGCTCCTGCCCCAAGTGGAGGAGTTTAAGTATCTTGGGGTCTTGTTCACGAGTGAGGGGAAAATGGAGCGAGAGATCGACAGACGGATTGGAGCAGCATCTGCAGTGATGCGGACGTTGTACCGGTCTGTTGTGGTGAAGAGGGAGCTTAGTTCTAAGGCAAAGCTGTCGATTTACCAGTCAATCTACGTTCCTACTCTCACCTATGGTCACGAGCTTTGGGTAATGACCGAAAGAACGAGATCGCGGATACAAGCGGCTGAAATGAGCTTTCTCCGTAGGATTGCTGGACTCACCCTCAGAGATAGGGTGAGGAGCTCAGTCATCCGGGAGAGGCTCAGAGTAGAACCGCTGCTCCTCCACATTGAAAGGAGTCAGTTGAGGTGGTATGGGCATCTGATTAGGATGCCTCCTGGACGCCTCCCACTTGAGGTGTTTCAGGCACGTCCCACTGGGAGGAGACCCCGGGGCAGACCCAGGACTCGGTGGAGAGACTATGTCTCCCAGCTAGTCTGGGAACGCCTTGGTATCCCCTCTGAAGAGCTGGAGCAGGTGGCTGGGGAGAGGGAAGTCTGGGCTTCTCTGCTTGAACTGCTGCCTCCGCGACCCGGACCTCCGGAAAAGCGGTAGAAGATGGATGGATGGATGGATGGATGGATGGTCTATGTTTAGCATGGTACACACCATGTCACCAAACAGCACAGTGACTACTTGTCACCCTTCAAATAGGCCGATTGACTGATTACAAGTTTGTAGATACCTGTGATGTTAATTAGAGGACACATCTTGGTTGAACATGTCCCTATGGTCACATTATTTTCAGTCTTTTCTAGGGGTATCATCATTTTTGTTCAGGCCTGTTTCATGAGTTTGTTTTTTAAAATAATTCTGTTGAGCCACAATTCAAAAACACTGTCTGATTTTCATTGGTTAATTTTCATAGAATTTTTATTTATTACCACTTTTGTCAGATTCAAGTTATTTCTGTGACCATTGTGGGTTTTTCTTTCATTAACAGAGGGGTACCAACAATTTTGTCCACGTGAGTACATGTTCCTCTGAAATTATATTGTTTCTCCCTTATTTGGAACAACTTTTGGATATTTGCGGGCAGTGATAGATTCTTCACTTTAAACATTATTACTGCAGTTTTAAAGTCAAACAGATCTTTCAACTTGAGAACTTTTAATTTAAGAAAAAGTGGGTTTGTTGGTTCCCTGTAAGCAGCTTTGTTTATTATTCTAATAGCTCTCTTCTGAAGCATAAAGACTGGATATATGTTTGTTTTATATGTATTTCCCCATACTTTACAATATGTCATGTATGGGAGTATTAATGAATGATACAAAGTATATAGTGTGGATTGATTCAGCAAATATTTCACTCTGTAGTATTGCAATTGATTTGGATATTTTACCTTTAATATAATTAATATGTGACTTCCAACACAGTTTATTATCAATTATTACTCCAAGAAATTTAATTTTGGATACCCTTTCAATCTCTACACCATTTACACTGAGTTTAGATACTAAGTTGTTGTGATGGTTGTTAAAAATTATAAATTTTGTCTTACTTAAATTGGTGCCAAACTGTAGAAGCCCTGCTGTTCCTTTGGATTCATCAGTGACGTGGAGAGGGGGGACATGCTGCATGGGCAACATCTTGTCCTCCATATCTTCCTGCCCAGGCTTGAATCCTACCAACGCCCAACGCTGGAAGGTAGAACACCGGATCACTGGAGACGACACTCCAGCTTCGCCTTTGGCGTAGACAAAACACGGGGAATAACAGTTACCGGTTATAAGCCACCGCTCAATTGGCGTAGAGCGCGGTGCCAGGGGTTGTTCCTGACGGTGGGAGGGATCATCGGATCTAACTGGACAGCTACCGCCCGCCTCAAGCTGGGCAGCCCCCAGCCAATAAGGTGTTGTCCCGCCACAGCTTGCTTTCCTCATTGGGTGCATGGGGATGAGGAGAAGTCCGAACAGCAGGCTAAGAACCTTCGCACCAGGCAAGACAAAAAAAACAAAAGAGACCAACTCTAAAACTGGGAACTTGGAACATCCGCACTATGATGACAGGACTCGCTGCTAACCTCAAGGACATCAACGACACCAGGAAGACTGCCATCATCAATAATGAGCTGAAGAGACTGGGAGTGGCTATCGCCACTCTCCAGGAAACACGGCTGACGTAGGCACACTGAGAGAGAAGGACTACACGTTCTACTGGCAGGGAAAGGGCAGTGACGAACACAGGGAACACGGAGTGGGCTTCGCAGTGAAGAACACCTTGCTGAAGATGGTGGAACCGGGCAGCAATGGCTCTGCACGACTCCTCACCCTCCGCCTGAACACCACTCAAGGCCCAGTCACCCTCGTCAGTGTGTATGCCCCAACACTGACAGCCACACCAGAGACAAAAGATGAGTTCTACGAGAATCTCGCAACAACTGTCAGGATCATCCCCAACTCTGAACAACTCATTCTCCTTGGAGACTTCAATGCCAGAGTGGGTGCTGACCACGATTCCTGGCCCTCCTGTCTTGGACCATTTGGCGTGGGCAGAATGAACGACAACGGACAGCGGCTGCTTGAGTTCTGCACATATCACGATCTGTGCATCACAAACTCGTTCTTCAAGACCAAGCCCCAACACAAGGTTTCCTGGCGACATCTGCGCTCAAAGCACTGGCACCAGCTGGACTTGATCCTGACCAGGCACACCTCACTGAAGAACGTGCTAATCACCCGTTCGTTCCAGAGTGCAGATTGCGACACAGACCATTCATTGGTGTGTTGCAAGGTCAAGCTGCAGCTGAAGAAATTCCATCGTGCTAGACAGCCTGGAAAGGCACGGATTGACACCAGCAAGATGGCCCAGTCAGAACTTGTTGAGCAGTTTGCCTCCACCTTTGAGAAGGAACTTGGTGTACTACAAGAAGGAGAATCTGCAAAGCAGAAGTGGGAAGAGCTGCGAAACACCATCCACCGCACAGCCTTGGCTACCCTTGGGAGGAAGACCTCAAAGTCACAGGACTGGTTTGATGCCAAGTTGACCGAGATGACCCCCGTCATTGAAGCCAAGCGCTCAGCACTTGCTGAGTACAAGAAGTACCCAAACGAGAAGAATCTCCAGATTCTCAGGGCTGCAAGAAGCAAAGTTCAGCAGACTGCTCGGCGTTGTGCCAACGAGTACTGGACTCAGCTCAGCCAAGACATTCAAACCGCTGCTATAACAGGGGACATCCGTGATATGTACGATGGCATCAAGAAAGCACTTGGTCCGGCTCAGAGCAAGATGGCCCCCCTCAAATCCTCCACTGGGGAGATGATCGCAGAAAAGAACAAACAGATGGAGAGATGGGTGGAACACTACTCCGACCTCTACTCCAGACAGAACACTGTGACACCGTCAGCCCTTGATGCCATCGACTGCCTGCCATCCATGGACGAACTTGACGCCAAGCCAACCATCGACGAACTCAGCAAGGCCATTGATAGCTTGGCTGCTGGCAAGGCACCCAGCAACGACGGCATACCCCCTGACCTGATCAAGCACTGCAAGACCGCCCTACTGCTGCCATTGCATGACGTCCTCTGCCAGTGCTGGAAGGAAGGTGCCGTACCACAGGACATGAGGGACGCCAAGATCATCACCCTCTACAAAAACAAAGGGGAGAGAAGCGACTGCAACAACTACAGGGGCATCTCCCTCCTCAGCGTTGTTGGCAAAGTCTACGTGCGAGTTGTTCTCATTCGTCTACAGAAGCTTGCCAAACGTGTCTACCCCGAGTCTCAGTGTGGCTTCCGTGCTGAGCGATCAACGGTAGACATGATATTCTCCATCCGCCAACTCCAGGAGAAATGCAGAGAACAGAACATGCCCCTGCACGTCGCCTTCATCGGCCTCACCAAAGCGTTCGATCTGGTCAGCAGAGAGGGCCTTTTCAAAATCCTGCCAAAGATAGGATGCCCACCAAAGTCAGAGCCATTCAACATACACAGCGGAGTGAAACAGGGCTGTGTACTTGCGCCAACCCTCTTTGGGATTTTCTTTGCTATGCTCCTGAGGCATGCCTTCAGCACAGCAACAGAGGGAATCTACCTGCACACAAGATCTGATGGCAGGCTTTTCAACCTCGCCCGCCTGAAAGCCAGAACCAAAGTACGCAAGGCTCTAATCAGAGACATGCTGTTCGCAGACGACGCTGCAGTCACAACCCACACACAGCAGGAGCTTCAGACCCTGATGGACTGCTTCTCCCAGGCATGCAAGGACTTTGGGCTTACCATCAGCCTGAAGAAGACTAACGTCTTGGTGCAAGGCACGGAAGCACCACCAACCATCACCATCGATGACTACGAGCTGGAGGTTGTGAATCAGTTCACGTACCTGGGGTCCACGATCAGCAACAACCTCTCCCTTGATACAGAGATCGACAAGAGGATTGGAAAATCAGCCTTCACACTCGCTCGCCTCACCACACGAGTGTGGGAGAATCCCAAACTCTCTGTCAAGACGAAGAATGCAGTGTACAACGCCTGCATCATCAGCACACTGCTCTATGGGAGTGAGACGTGGACAACATACGCCCGGCAGGAAAAGAGACTGAACTCCTTCCACTTGCGCTGCATTCGCCATATCCTGGGCATATCCTGGCAGGACAAAGTGCCCAACACAGAAGTTCTGTCTCATGCCGGCCTTCCCTCCATGTTCACTCTACTCAGGCAGCGCAGGCTCCGCTGGCTAGGCCACGTTCACCGTATGGAGGATGGCAGAATCCCCAAAGACGTCCTCTACGGAGAACTGGCGACTGGCAGGAGAGACGTTGGCCGCCCACAGCTGCGCTTTAGAGACGTCTGCAAGAGAGACATGAAGGCCCTGGAGATCAACACAGAGCGCTGGGAGGACCTTGCAACGGACTGCTCCAAATGGAGAGGCACCCTGACCAGACAACTCAAGGCGGGTGAAGAGAGACTGACTGCTGCAGCAGATGAAAAAAGGACCCACAGGAAGAACCGCCACAGACCCAGCAGCACGGAGACCACCCACAAGTGCGACCTGTGTGACAGGGACTGCCATTCGCGCATCGGCCTGTTCAGCCGCAGGCGGTGCTGTTCCAGCAGAGTAGACGTTTAGGATTCTCTTCCATGGTCATCATAGACCGACGGAGGCCGACGAAATTGAGCGTTAATTTGTTTGAATCAAACCACAGTTTAAGCTTTCCTAATTCCTTTCCAACTGTATCCAAAAGTTGTTCCAAATTGCTTCCACTGCATAATAAATTAGTCATTTGCAAACAATATTAAATCCATTTTTTCCAAAACTTTACATATATCATTTATATCCATATTGAATAACAATGGCCCCAAAACTGAACCCTATGGGACTCCACAAGTAATGTTCAGTAACTGTGAGTTTTTGCTACCAACACATACATACTGATATCTGTTCTTTAAGTAACTACATAACCAGGACACTGCTACCCCCCAATACCACAATTCTGTAGTTTCTTTAATAATAAATTATGATCCACTGTATCAAATGCTTTTTTTAAGATCCAGGAATACCCCAACTGAATACTCTTTATTTTCAATGGCAGTTGATATTTTTTCTATAAATACCATTAGAGCAAATGCAGTTGTCCTCTTGTGTCTGAACCCATATTGCTGCTCACACAATAAATTATTCTTCATTATGAAGTTGTCAGTTCTCTCATAGAATATTTTTTCAAGTATCTTGGAAAATTGCGGCAATAGTGAAATAAGTCTATAGTTTGAAAATTCCCCTCTGTCACCTGTCTTGTATATTGGAATTACTTTAGCTATTTTCATTGCATTGGGAAATATACCTGTTTGGAGAGACAGGTTACAAATATTCATCAGTGGCTTCATTAAGTTTGTATGTTTTATACCACTGCTCTGCTTCTTTTGTCATTTTCTTTAGAAAAGCTTTATATAATGAATTTTTCTTTTTACACACTTTTTGTAATCCTTTGGTTAACCATGGCATGTCGACAAATTTCTGTTTAAGCTTTTTCTTTACTAATGGACAGTTTTTTCCATAAAGAGTGGTTACAATGTTCATGAATGTGTCATAGGCTCCATTTACATCTGATACATTGACTTTTGTCCAGTCTTGCTTCAGCAGGTCTTCTTTGAAAGAACTGATTGCATTTTGTGATTTGTATCTGAAAGATTTTTAAAGTTTTTTCTGTATTGGCCCCCTTGTGGCCATGGATAAGTGCAAAGACTGGCAAATGGTCACTTATGTAATTTATCAATAATCCATCTTTTATTTTCTTATCAATAATATTAACAAACAGGTTATCAATAAGTGTAGCAGTGTGAACTGTGATTCTACTGGGATGTGTTATTGTGGGATATAGACTCATACTGTACATAGAATTCATGAACTCTGTAATTACATTTTGTTAAAATGGATTTAGTAAATCAGTATTGAAATCTTCACAGATTATAACCATTTTCTTACTAGTTATATTATTGTACAGCTCGACTAATTTATCTCTGAATGTCTCACGCAAGTTCTCGACATTCTATATATACAACTTTAAATTAGATTTTTTGTTTTATCTTGGTCAGTCTCAACAGTAACACATTCCAGAATCCCTGGTAGTGCAAAGGACATTCCATTTACAAGTTTACACCTATACAGGTCATCAACATACAGTGCAATACCACCACCCTTTTTTTGAGATCTATTAATATAAAACATCTGATATCCCTCTATTGCCATCAGAGAAGCATGCGCTTCATTAAGCCAAGTTTCAGAGACTACGATAGCTGTAAATTTTCTATCTAGCTGTTTTAAATAGTCCTGAATCTGGGGAAAGGTTTTGTTAAAACTTCTGCTGTTGAAGTGTATTATTGATAGTTTACCATCTAATTGCACTTGACTTTTGAATTGCTAGCCAGTTTAGAAAGCTTGGGATCAGTCCGCCAAGGTCTCCGCCTTTGACCGCCACCTAATCCACATAGCACCGGTCCTCCATGATCCCTCCTGCAGGTGGTGAGCCCACTGGAGGGCGGACCCATGTAACTCCTTCGGGCTGAGCCCGGCCGGGTCCCATGGGTGGAAACCCGGCCACCAGTCGCTAGCCTTCGAGCCCCTCCCCCAGGCCTGGCTCCAGGGTGGGGCCCCGGAAACCCCATACCAGGCGGGGTACACTGAATCCTTGATATAGAATTTATCATGAGAGTCTGTTGGATCGTTCTTAGTCTGGCCCTTCACCCAGGACCAGTTTGTCTTGGGTGACCCTATCAGAGGCAAATTGCCCCGGACAACATAGCTCCTGGGATTACTGGGGCACGCAAACCCCCCCACCACGATAAGGTGACGATCCATGATGATCCCTTATGCTTGAACACCATGTTCAAGCATAAGGGTGTCTATATGTGCACCTGGCACCAGGACACCCTAGGTCGCAGGTCGATGATCGATTTTGTTATCGTGTCATCAGACCTGCGACCGTATGTCTTGGACACCCGGGTAAAGAGAGGTGCAGAGCTGTCAAATGACCACCTCCTGGTGGTGAGTTGGATCCGATGGCAGGGGAGGAAGCCATTCAGACCTGGTAGACCCAAACGTATAGTGAGGGTGCGCTGGGAACGTCTGGCTGAGGCCCCTGTCCGGGAGGTCTTCAACTCCCACCTCCGGAAGAACTTCAACCACATTCCGAGGGAGTCTGGAGACATGGAGTCTGAATGGGCCATGTTCTCCACCTCTGTTGTTGAAGCGGCGGCCCAGAGCTGCGGCCGCAAGGTGGTCGGTGCATCTCGTGGTGGCAACCCCCGAACCAAGTGGTGGACACCAGTGGTGAGGGGGGCCATTAAGCTGAAGAAGGAGTCCTATCAAGCTTGGTTGGCTTGTGGGACTCCCGAAGCAGCTGAGGTGTACCTGCAGGCCAAGCGGAGTGCAGCTCGGGTGGTTGCTAAAGCAAAAACCCGGGTATGGGAGAAGTTCGGTGAGGCCATGGAACAAGACTTTCGGTCGGCCTCGAAGAGATTCTGGCAAACTGTCCCGCGGCTCAGGAGGGGAAAGCAGCTCCCTGTCCACACTGTGTATGGTGCGGATGGGACACTGTTGACTTCGACTGGGGATATCATCGGGCGGTGGAAGGAGTACTTCGAGGATCTCTTCAATCCCACTGATACGCCTTCCACAGAGGAAGCAGGGTTTGGGGACGAGAGGGATGACTCGCCTATCACAGGGGCTGAGGTCGCCAAGGTGGTTAAAAATCTCCTTGGTGGCCGGGCCCCGGGGGTGGATGAGATTCGCCCTGAATACCTCAAGGCCCTGGATGTTGTTGGGCTGTCATGGTTGACACGCCTCTGGAACATTGCGTGGAGGTCGGGGGCAGTGCCTTTGGCATGGCAAACCGGGGTGGTGGTTCCTCTTTTCAAAAAAGGGGACTGGAGGGTGTGCTCCAACTTTAGAGGGATCACACTCCTCAGCCTCTCTGGGAAGGTCTATGCCAATGTACTGGAGAGAAGAGTCCGGCCGTTGGTCGAACCTCGAATTCAGGAGGAGCAATGTGGTTTTCGTCCTGGCCGTGGCACATCGGACCAGCTCTTTACCCTCTCGAGAATTCTTGAGGGTTCGTGGGAGTTTGCCCAACCAGTTTACATGTGTTTTGTGGACTTGGAGAAGGCATTTGACCGCGTCCTTCGTGGTTTTTTGTGTGGGGTGCTTCGGGAGTATGGGGTATCGGGCTTGTTGTTACGAGCTATTCGGTCTCTGTACGACCGTTGTGAGAGTTTGGTTCGTATTGCCAACACTCAGTCGGAGTCATTCCCAGTGAGAGTTGGACTCCGCCAGGGCTGCCCTTTGTCACCGATCCTGTTCATAATTTTTATGGACAGGATTTCTAGGTGCAGCCAGGGAATGGAGGGTGTCATGCTTGGTGACCACAGGATCTCATCTCTGTTGTTTGCAGATGATGTTGTCCTGTTGGCTTCATCCAGCAATGACCTCCAGCTCTTGCTGGGACGGTTTGCCTCTGAGTGTGAAGCGGCTGGGATGAGAATCAGCACCTCCAAGTCCGAGTCCATGGTCCTCAGCCGGAAAAAGGTGGATTGTCCTCTCTGGGTTGGGGACAGGCTCCTGCCCCAAGTGGAGGAGTTTAAGTATCTTGGGGTCTTGTTCACGAGTGAGGGGAAAATGGAGCGAGAGATTGATAGACGGATTGGAGCAGCATCTGCAGTGATGCGGACGTTGTACCGCTCTGTTGTGGTGTAGAGGGAGCTTAGTTCTAAGGCAAAGCTGTTGATTTACCAGTCAATCTACGTTCCTACTCTCACCTATGGTCACGAGCTTTGGGTAATGACCGAAAGAACGAGATCGTGGATACAAGCGGCTGAAATGAGCTTTCTCCGTAGGATTGCTGGACTCACCCTCAGAGATAGGGTGAGGAGCTCAGTCATCCGGGAGAGGCTCAGAGTAGAACAGCTGCTCCTCCACATTGAAAGGAGTCAGTTGAGGTGGTATGGGCATCTGATTAGGATGCCTCCTGGACGCCTCCCACTTGAGGACCTGAGGTGTTTCGGGCACGTCCCACTGGGAGGAGACCCCGGGACAGACCCAAGACTCGGTGGAGAGACTATGTCTCCCAGCTGGTTTGGGAATGCCTTGGTATCATGTCTGAAGAGCTGGAGCAGGTGGCTGGGGAGAGGGAAGTCTGGGCTTCTCTGCTTGAACTGCTGCCTCCGCGACCCGGACCTCCGGAAAAGCGGTAGAAGATGGATGGATGGATGGACAGTACGTACTGTAATGGGAAAAGATGGTAATGCAGCAGTAAGGGGTGAATGTGTGAACATATTGTAATGCAAGATTTCAGGCAACAGGGGGAAGGAATGGAGTGGTATAAAAGGAGAGACCCTGGTGTATTGAGTAATTCTTTTTCTGTGTATGATTGAAGTGAGAGTGAGAAATAAAGTTCATCTGTCGTGTAAGTCTGGTTCCTTTATTTGCACTCTCCACACTGGTGACCCTTGACAAATTATGGAACACGAGGCAAGAACCCCAGAGTCGGCCCAGACGGGAAGCCCCAGCAACGTGGCAAGCATCCCAGAGACGGCCCAGACGGAAAGCCCCAACAACGCGTTCGCTGTTTCGGTCAAACTACCGGACTTTTGGCTGCATGACCCGTGGTCTTGGTTCCTCCACACCGAGGCTCAGTTCGCCCTCCGGGGAATAATGGCAGATGACACCAGATACTACTATGTGATCGCAGCGCTGGACGCTCGCACGACTCAGCAAGTAGCGAGCCTGCTACAACAGCCTCCAGCCCACGATAAATATGGGGCTCTCAAGGCCGCGCTGACCCGGCGCCACACACTCTTGGACTGTGAGAGAGCAGAGAGGCTCCTGAGGCGCTCCGAGTTAGGAGATGGGTCGGCGGTCGAACTGATGGAGAAGATGTTGACGTTGATGGGCACGGATGATGGGCATTTTCTGTTTGTCCACCTTTTCCTCCGGAACCTCCCAGCAGAGGCAGGAGCGGTTCTGCGACTACCGTGCGTAGCCCAGGAGGCAGATCGGCTCATCCTCACCACCAGAGCCCTCACAGTGAACGCGGCGGCGTCGGAACCCAGCGAGAAGACCAGCGGAGGCGAGGAGCCGGCGACTGTAGCAGCAGCGGGGGCCAGAAGGCACCAGAGAGACACGCTCTGCTCCTACCACTGCTGTTTTGGAGAGAACGCATGCAGATGTGTGCCACTGTGCCAATTCAAGCGTTCGGGAAACGCCAAGGCCGGCAGCAGCTGTGACCGCCAGTGAAGAAAACAAGCTGCTCTACGTGACAGAATTGCGCTCAGGGAGATGGTTCCTCGTAGACACCGGCTCCCAAAAGAGCCTCATCCTGTCATCCTACGCCGACCAGCTAGCAGGAGCTAGCGGCCCCGAGCTGATAGCCGCAAATGGCTCGGACATTAGGACTTTTGGTGAGAAGACACTGACTGTATCCCTACATGGCCGTATGTACGAGTGGACTTTCGTCATAGCAGCATGCAGTTTCCCAATCTTGGGAGCTGATTTTCTATGTGCACATGGGTTGCTAGTCGATGTTGCTAACAGACGCCTGATTAATGCAATGTCTTTTGATTCTCTCCCCTGTACAGCTCGAGGGGCCGGGCCAACAACACTAGCCAATGTCACAGCTCCAGGTGGTAAGTTCCACACACTGCTCACTCAGTTCCCAGCACTCACAGTCCTGACGTTTTCGGCGGCCATCACTAAACACGGGGTGGAACACTTTATCACCACCACTGGGCCACTCATTTTCGCACGACCTCGGCACCTGGATGCAGCTAAACTGGCCATAGCGCACGAAGAGTTTGCCAACTTGGAAAGGTTGGGCATCATCAGGCGCTCAAACAGCCCATGGGCATCCCCACTACACATGGTCCCTAAGGCCGAGGGATCGTGGCGACCATACAGAGATTTCAGCAGATTGAACAACGCCACAGCGCATGACTGCTACCCAACTCCCCATATTCAGGATTTTTCCGTTCACCTCGCCGGGGCACGCATTTTTTCTAAAATAGACCTGGTCCACAGTTAAAACCAGGTCCCGGTGCACGCGGAGGACATACCCAAAACAGCGGTAATAACTCCGTTTGGCTTGTTTGAGTTTTTACGCATGCCCTTCGAATTAAAAGGCACGGCACAGACATTCCAACGCATGATGGATGCGGTGTTGCGCGATTTGCAGTTTGTGTTTGTTTACCTGGATGATATCCTGGTGGCCAGCGCGTCTGAGGATGAACACGTAACCCACCTGAGGACAGTTTTCCGGAGGTTGGAAGAGCACGGGTTAATAATCAACCCGGCGAAATGCCAGTTCGGCGTGACGGGGATTGATTTTTTGGGGCACCGCATCTCACCGGAGGGAGCAATACCCTTGTCCGACAAGGTGCGTGCCGTGGCGAATTTTCCCCAGCCTCAGACGGTCAGGGTGCTGCAAGAGTTTTTGGGGATGGTTAACTTTTATAATCGGTTCCTCCCCTGTGCAGCTCAGCTCATGCAGTCATTGTACGCCACGCTCAAGAAACGGAAGCCGGCGGACAGAGTTGAATGGACTCCGGAGTGGGAGCAGGCATTCTCTGAGGTTAAAACAGCCCTGGCAAACGCCGCACTGTTGGTGCACCCGGACCCGGCGACCTGGATAGCGCTCACTACCGACGCCTTGGACGTGGCCATAGGGGCCATTGTGGAGCAACGTGTTGACGGTTCTTGGCAGCTGCTCGCTTTTTTCAGCAGGGCTTTGTGCGACAGTGAGCGTAAATACAGCGCGTTCGACAGAGAGTTGCTGGCTCTCCACCTGGCCATACGCCACTTCCAGTTCTGGCTGGAAGGGCGCAGCTTCACTGCGTTCGTGGACCACAACCCGCTAACGTACGCGATGGCCAAGGTTTCGGAACCATGGTTGGGCTGGCAGCAGAGACAGTTGGCCGCGATCTCGGAGTTTACGACCGATATTCAGCATGTGGCCGGTAAACTGAATGTGGTGGCGGACTGCCTCTCGCGCGCAGTAGTGGACCCAGTCTGCGTAGGGGTAGATTATACAGCCATGGCTGCAGAGCAGATTGGCAATGCAGACGTGTGCGCGCTTCAGTCGGGACCAACAGGGTTAAGGCTGGAGAGCAGAGTACTGCAAGACGGAAGCCCCCCCAATCTGTGACGTCTCCACGGGACGGCGGCGCCAAGCAACTGGGACCACCGGGCGCAGGCCGGGAGTGTTTGAGTCAGTTCACGCTCTGGCGCACCCAGGAGTGCGCGCGTCAGTCAAAATGGTGGGAGCGAAGTTCGTATGGCCAGGCCAGCGCAAACAAGTGAAAGAGTGGGCTGCAGCCTGCGTAGTGTGCCAACGAGCCAAAGTATACAGACACATGAAGGCCCCTTTGAAGCCGTTTCGTATACTGGCTAAGAGGTTCGACCATGTTCACGTGGACCTCGTGGGCCCCCCTCCCACCATCGCAGGGGTTCACGCACCTTCTGACAGTGGTGGATCGCACCACACGCTGGCCAGAAGCAGTCCCGCTATCGGCAACCACATCTGTGGACATGGCGCGTGCCTTTTTGACAACATGGGTGGCACGTTTTGGCATCCCGTCGGACTTCACGTCTGATAGGGGCCCTCAGTTTGTTTCCGACCTCTGGTCCGCGATGGCCCGTAGCCTGAGTGTAGCAATTCATCGCACAACCGCATACAACCCACAGGCCAATGGGTTATGCGAGCGTTTCCATAGGTCGCTGAAAGCAGCACTCAGGGCTTCGCTTACGGATGCAAATTGGGTAGACCGGTTGCCGTGGGTTCTGTTAGGGTTGTGTTCCGCACCAAAAGAGGATTTGGAGGATTCCCCGGAGGAGCTTGTTTTTTCTCAGCCACTGCGGCTCCCGGGGAATTTTTAACAGATAATCCCGCACCGGACAACTATCTGTCTCAGCATTCGCAGCATAGCGCAGACACAGGCACACTACCGGGCCCGGCCCACCACTGTTTTCCACGTGCTTTTGTGCCAAAAACTTTGAAGAACGCGGCGTTCGTGTTTGTCAGGCATGATGCCCACCGCCCCCCATTGCGCCCACCCTACAATGGCCCGTTCAGAGTGCTGGAACCAGGGGACAAACATTTTTTGTTAGACTTGGGAGGTCGTTGGGAGAAAATGTGTATAGACAGACTTAAGCCCGCCTTTGTGGTGGCGGACGAGCAAGTGATGTTGGCTCGGGCCCCTCAGCATGGAAGATCCCCACTGAGAACTTCCCAGGTAGAAGATTCATCAGAGCAGCCACACGGGCAAGTAGAATGTGCCCCCTCCCCGCCATTGCCCACCCGCAGACAGACACCCCCCCAGGAGCCCCCCACCGGCACAGCAGCACTGCGGAGTCGAAGGTCCCTCGTTACAGCAGATATGAGAGGAGACTGAAGCTAAAAGGACATGAGGGTTGAAGCTCAGTCTGAGACTCTGGGGGGGGGGGGGGGTGTAGGGAACCCACGCTGGGATATTCATCTCAGACTGGAAGCAGAGGGGAGGGGAATATTCTCTCTGCCGGCAGAGCGTGGGGGATTTAACGGAGAAGGACAGTACGTATTGTAATGGGAAAAGGTGGTAATGCAGCAGTAAGGGGTGAATGTGTGAACGTATTGTAATGCAAGATTTCAGGCAACAGGGGGAAGGAATGGAGTGGTATAAAAGGAGAGACCCTGGTGTATTGAGTAATTCTTTTTCTGTGTATGATTGAAGTGAGAATGAGAAATAAAGTTCGTCTGTTGTGCAAGTCTGGTTCCTTTATTTGCACTCTCCACAATGTATGTTTATTCTCATCTTCCTGTTCATCTTTTTTGACTTTGTATGCTGTGTCAGTCTTGAATGAAAGAGTCAGTCATGCACATGCGCAGTTAACGTGCCCAGGCAATGCAGTCATAAAATCCGGGCTGCATACTGTCAGCTGCGGAGGGAGCCTGTGAAGCATAGCGGACTGGCGACAATGTAATTTTTGTCACACAAGCCTCACGGTCGAGCAGACGTGGACTGCGGAGGTGCAGTATGAGCCCAGCTTGAGTTGGTGTTAACATTACTTACCTCCAATTAAAACAAGGTTAGAGGACTAATCTTTCTGACATAACACATTGGAAAACAGTCCCACATCTCTGGCAAACAACAGAAGTCGCGGCTATTTGACCAAGCCATTAGTTTGGAGTTAGCTGTTGTCCCGAGTGAAGCCTGGCCATCCACACACTTGTTCTGCTGCATGCAGTATGGGGGAGAATGGGTTGCTGACAAGTAGTGTGTGAGGAGCTTTGCTGAAGAAACGGGTATGTGTATCTTAAGTCCCAATATAAATGATAGGGTTTTATATGAAACGGTAGACATTTTTATCTTGTCATCCAATATGTATTGACATATCGCACAGTCTTAACACCTTTGATTTCTAGCTTCAAACTCATCAGCCTGTCTGACTCCTCCTTCACCTCCTGTGCACTCTTCACATACCCCTACGCCATTTCTCTTCCTATCTCCACCATTATTGAACAGTTTAAATCAACCTCCAATGCTCCTGGCCTCACTTCCTTTCTATCTGATTTCTTGAACACACGGTATATCTACCTTCCTTCTCTAAATTATTTCAGCCAACTCTCTCCCTATTCCAGTCATAGTCCCTACATTTAAAGTCCCCACTCTCACCCACACACTCCTGCCTTTCATTTTCTCCTATGCCTCCATACACGCCTTACCCCTTTCCATCTGCTCCCTGTTCTTGCTACAGATCACAATGTCATCTGCGAACATCATCATGGTCCACAGAGAATCCTGCCTGATCTTGTCTGTCAGCCTGTCCATCACCGTAGCAAACAAGAAGGGGTTCAGAGCCCATTCCTGATGTAATCTCACCTCTGTCCTCATACATATCCTGCACCCCCCTCACATACTTCTGTCACTCCTGACATCCTCATAATACTGCAGTTAGTCTTTGTTACCCATGAGTTTTCTCTGAATTCACAAAGGCACAGTGCAACTCCTTCTGACCCTCTCCCCTATACTTCTCCATCAACACTCTTAAGACAAACATTGCATCTATAGTACTCTTTCTTGGCATAAAATCTATTTGATTGGCGGTTGGCAACCAGCTTACAGGTGCATTACCGCCACGCACTTCACTCTATACTGCAGCTCACTGACAATCACCTCTGTTCTTAATCCCTTAAACAACAATTTCCCATGTTTTCGTAGAGTGACGGATTAACTTTAATAAATGTCCATCAACTTAATTCTTGTTTGGTGCAGATGCCCTTCCTGACACAGTCCTCACCATTTATCTGGGCTTGGAATCGGCACGAGGAGTACACTGACTTGTGTACTCCTAGTGCTTTGCCAGAATGAGCTAAAAATTGCCGTTTTAAGACTACTGTTGTGTTCATATCTCTCCTGTAAATTAAATCTATTCAAAACAGCTGAAAAAAGACTGCATGCTTGAAAATAAACAATGAAAAAAAAGAAATTTTGCAAGAGAAAATAAAAAGTCAATGCTCGAAATAAAGGACAAAATGTGATTTTGTTGAATCATAATTTTTTTTATTCAAAATGTACATCAGTGGAATCAAACTAAAGTAAGACACTGAATAAACTGTAGTGTGGGAGAGGTTCTGACTACAAGAGGTGACGACTGAAAATACTAGAAAAATGTATGGCAGTTCCTGACACCAAAATATTACTTCACACTCAGAGTCACATCCAATGATCATAGGTAATAAACAACAAGTCTCCACTTCAATACACAAAATATATCCTTATAAATTATACAAATGCAAGAGTATTCTTAATACTCTTACCTGGGGTTCAATTCAACTCCATCTTATAGTAATATTTGGCAAGGTGGGAGTTGAAATCATAGGGCAGAGCAAATATACATGACCTATATGCACAGTTTTGAAGAAAACAGCCATGAAGCAAACAGACTGTAAAATTGCATTATTTTGGGATTAAAACAAGCAGGTCAAAGATCATAGCAGTAATGAAATTTAGAAAAAAAAATTAAAAAGATGCATGCAAAATATAGAACAGGCTGGTGAATATTAAAGCACAATGTGTAGTCAAAGGCCATGACATGTGACCTCCATGGTATTCAACACTAACGTGTAAACATGGGCACCAGAAAGGTTGCTTTGGCTTTTGCATGATTATGACTCTTATTTAATTCTCATTTCCATGAAGTGTGGATGCAGATTTTTGCTTGAAAAGAAAAATGTGTACTGTATTTCTTATACTGACTATACTTAGTGCTCATTTCATTTTTTATCCTAATATGTGCTTTGTATTTTTAATTCATATTGAACAGATGAGTGCATAGTGCAAGTCAAATTAATTATATTTCAAATAATAATTTCAACCCCTGAAAATGTTTGAACCCCAACCAGCAACTTCTATTTACTACAAGAGCCTCTCTATGTACATTAAGACATAATAGCAGATATAAACTGCACCTTTAGAGCTTCTTTAGTTGGGTCGAAAATACCATGCGAGTCCACATTAAGGCCATATCCAACAAAAGGAGATGGGATGAGGAGAGGAAAGGGTTGATACAGCGAGAAAAAACAGGAAGAGGTAAAGGTTGCTTAGTTCTTGCTGAAGTTGCAATCCCCTCTTCAGGTGGTCAAGACAGATTAAAAGAAGCTAAAGAGACAAAGAGAAAAAGAGCCAGCAGTTAGAGAGAACAGCAAAGCAGGGATGCAAGACAAGACAGTCCAACCCTTCTAATCTTACACTGAGGACAACATATGAGATCACGTTGTGCCTGTGATTATCTAAACAATTAATTAAAGTTGTGCTTTGTAGCGATTCCAAACAATCATCCTGTGGTGCAAGAAAATGTATAACGAGTAGGTGCTCACTGTTCACATATTCTGCATCTCAACTAAAACTGGAATGATGTTAGTCACAGTAAAATAAAACACACACACGTCAGCATAAGCAGAGGCAATAAATCAGGTATTAGAGTGTTTAAGGTAAAGTTAAAGCAACTAAGAAGCACATACAGATCAACCCATAGTACAGCAGAGTGGGTAATGATTAGGAAACCCTGCAAGATGGGGTCTTCTGGGCACATTTGAGATACTCAACACCCACAAAGGCTGGATCTCTTAGCAAAGCTTGAGGGCTGAGGACCTACTCAGTGCAGAGCCAGGGATTACTGCAAAGGAAAGTGAGACCACACAGAGCAGTGAGCTGAGGACTGCGGGAGGGAGGGACTCTCGTGAAGTATACCTTGACCCTGGTATTGTGAAATCAAATACGTTTATGTAGCAGCATTTTCTAGTGCAAGACAATTCTCTCTTTCACGAGTCAATGAAAAGAAAGTATAACTGAAGCTGACAGATCTCTGATAGATTAATATATAAAACACACCTGAAAGTTTTAAGGTGATCGGACCAAAAGGAAATACAAAATATTACTCATTAAATACTTATAAATGTCCAAGAAATTTTAGAAAGTGGCATCCTTTTCAGATACATATTGCACTAATTGGCATTATTATTTCACACTGACAAGCTTATGAAACCTTAGCTCTCATGCATGCATAATCTATTTGCATTTTTCCTTAATCCCTTTAAGGTATTGCATGGAATTTTGGAAACTCGTGTTGTACACCTCCTTTACACAGCGGTGGAGATCATTGAGCAATTAAAGAATGGCCAGATCTCCCAACAATCTTTCAATAAGTGCCCAGCTATGACCAATCAATGATCTTATAGTGATCGCCACAGTCTCTTCACAGTTTTGACTCAGTCCAGAGTACACAAGTATCTCCTAAACATTTACACAGAAATGGCTTTTTCAAAGCTTTAGGAAATCATTGCAGGATCAAGCTCATTTTTGATCTCTCAATGGTCACCCAATGATCTCCATGCTGTGTAAAGGGGCCCTTAATGATATGTAACTACTGCAGACCTTTTCACTGCATTCATATCTGAGGACTGAGAAGTCCCTCCCAAAAAGAAACAGATGAGGCCGTGGGTCGGTGCATTACTTTTCTGTCTGAAGTTGAAAACCTGATAAAATGTTGTCATGTCCAAATCAACCGCACTTCATAAGAGCAACTTAGAAAACCAAGATCATTTGTTTTGGCGCTTTCTGGCAAATTTAACCCACTGTAAAAAGGAACTTTGTTAGTCTTTTGTTTTGTTGTGCATGGTGGAAGAATGGTGTGCTGTAGCCAATTAGCCATTGCTAGCAACACTCGATGAGAACAACGCAGTAGGTGATTAAATGTTTATAAAAAAAAAAAAAAAAAACAAGCCAAATTTTCCGAGATAGAACTTGAACAATACTGTGTACAACCAACTAGAGGAAAAAATTAAAACAGGACGTTATAAGCAGCACACTGTACACTACTGTTGATGCAGCACATGGGCACAACCATCTTCCTTTCTTGAAGCAACACTATTTAACGCTATATAAGATTTTCACCTTAAAACAATGCTTTTCAAACTCATTTTGCTAGTACACCATCCTTTGACCAGACAAGCATCACTTTCACTCTAGCAACCCTAAAAAGACTACAGCCATTTTATGGCCTGAGTCCCACTGGTCATTAGCTACTGGCTAACAAAGAACCTCACTAGCTATTGGGAGTCAGACTGTAAACCATGCGAGCTGTAGTCTTTCCAGTGTTCCTACCAGAAACAGGAGTTACACAGCACTGGTGCAGGTGATGCAGGCCCACTCGGGCTATGCTGAAAGTGACATTCACCCAGTCAAAGGTTTTGAGATTGGGAATTTTGGAAACATTATTTCAATGTGGAAAATCTTACATAAGTCAGTCATGGAAAGGCTCACCCAACTTCAGGAGCTGAAAATGCCAACTTCATGGTTGGAAGTACTAGAAATACAGCCCTAAATCAGATTTGCCTCAACAAAAGGAATGCACTATATGAACAGAATGAATGGGGATACAGCCCACTGAGTGAAAAAACAAGATGTCACTAAAGCCAAAGTTTCCAAATCTTCCACACAGTACCTTTAGTCTTCAGCATCATTTCAAGTACACAATGATAATAGCCACAGTAGTAGCATTTGGTGAAAAATTTGCCTTTATTTTCTTTTGATATTTTTCTTTTATGTGTAACACTGATACAAACAATACTTTCCCCTGCAGGACAACAAACATTAGGATGAGACTTTTCAATGTGCCTTCATAAAAAGAACAATAAAAAGAAAGTTACAATTGCACTGACATCAATATACAAAACACTACACTGCGTTATAAAAAAGTGCAAATGTGAAAGCTGGTACAAGTAAGCACATAACACATGACAATGAATGAGGTAAGGGACAAGTGGTAAAGAGATTAGGCTCACATCTGCTCATGCATGAGGCTAAATTGAAACATCACAGAGAAATAAACCTCCAGAAGTCTGAGGTAATATTGGGAGTATTATTTGGATTTTTGATTGGTGTGATGAAAATCCTACAATCAATTAGCCTTTACGGCGATAATCAATAGAAAAGGCCATAAGGAAAAAAAACCCTTTTATAAAAACAGCACATTGCCAATAAATGAACTTCAGCCCACTCATCGCCATCATTTTTACAAAGGACTGACGGTGAGATTCCCTGGCAAAGCAACTGTTAAATTATGAATGGACAGAATAGGCTAGAGTTCATTATAGGCCACAGATGTCAATAAAAACAAGGGTTCTAGCAGAGCAAACGGATAAAAATCAAGCAGAAACTGAATCTTGAGGAATATAACTTAACCCTAGCAACACTGGAATGACCTGGAATCTCATTGCTCTCTTCCCATGATTTAGCCTTCGACCTCTGTTCAGATTTTAAACAAATATTCATACAGTGAAACAGTTATAAGCACAGTTTACTACCTGCAAAAAAAAAAAAAAAAGGTTGACAAGATATTAGTTGATTCACAGGTAAAGATAATCTGGATCTCTGTGTGATTACTTGTAGATATTGTGATCTTTATCTATGTTTAATACATTGAAATCCTCTCTGGACTCGGGTGTCTGATGCCATGTTTCTCTTTAACCTCAATACATTTCAGCCCATCACAACAGTGGTCATGTTAATATATATAAAAAAAGCTCACATCATGCAAAGAATCGCTGAATCTAAAACAATATGCATTTATAAATTTTGTATTTAAAAAAAACCTGCAAGTTGAATAAACACTTGTGCAACCCGCACAAGGTGAACAAGCGTCATTCAACAAAACAATTAACTGATAGCAATGGCCAGCATCTTCCACAGCGCAATGGGGGTGGGGTGGGGCGCATGTTGAGGGTTCAATTATTGGGGGGGTGGGGGGTAAGGTGAGGGTGAGAAGGGGGCACTGTAAAGGATGATGGGGATGGAAACTCATTCACAGCAGGTTGGGGGGGCCACAAGGCAGCACTTTTTCTACAGGGATCCTTAGCTGGAAATAAGAGAGAAGGGCTGTTATTGCTTTGTTTAGGTTTCAAACATCACCAGAACACAGTTTCTCATCAGTGACATCACATCAGCATTAGTGACCACACAGCATCTAAAGGAAAACATGCTGTCAAGGCAACTCAAAGGGCTTCAGTGTACAGGCGAGGGAGCAAGCGCAGCAACACCGTTTCTTTTTTTAGAGCTTTGAGTCCTGCCCCTAAGATTCTAAACACCATCCTACTTTCAGCTTTCTTGCCAGAGAGGGTTGAGGAGTTTACAGATTGCAAGACAGACGTTTTCATTCATTTCTACCCTCCCCAGAGTCCAAACGACATCTCTCTGTGGATTTGGCTTTTGTATCAATTCGAGAGGCTGGGGGAGAATGTTGTTGGTGGTGGGGGGTTGTCATATGGCTGGGAGATCAACAGAACATGTCATCTCTATAAACAGAGATGGGCCCCGAGGCTGTTTGCTGCTCTGGTCTGACCCTTTAGCTTCAGTTACTCTACAGTTCAGCTTTCAATGCTTCTTTGTGTGACAGCAGGGAAGAGCTTGGGAGGGCTACAAAAAAGAGACTGTTGTGGACTGAGGGAGGCAGATGGAACAGTACATCAAATGGGTGTGTGGGGATCTAATAAAGAAGCTGATTTAGAAGCTTGTGGAGGGATGGTAAACACTGCCAGCTCAAGGATATGGTTATACCTAAAGGTCCCGTATTGCATAAAATTATTTTTGTGGGTTTTACATTTTTAATACAGTCATGGGTCACATGTACTGTGTATGATTAAATATTATTATCAAAAAATATTTCTATGATGTGTATTGTACTTTTTGTTTGTTTGTTTTTCTGGATCCCTGTAAAGCACTTTGGTCAACCCTGGTTCTTTTAAATGTGCTATATACAGTAAATAAAGCTGACCTGACTTGAATTAAAATATTAATGCGCTCACTTCACAAAGATAAACACTGCCTTTAAGGCCCTGTCACACCTTGATTATTTAGGCAACATTTGCCAAACGTATAAAAATTGGTCTAACACACTGGCATATGCCAAAATTTTCACTTTTGGCTGTATGCATTGTGATCCATAACAACTTGGATGTATACATAACATATTAGTAACTTATGCAGTGGTGTGAAAAAGTGTTTGCCCCTTCCTGATTTCTCATTTTTTGTATGTTTGTCACACTTAAATGTTTCAGATCATCAAACAAATTTAAATATTAGACAAAGATAACACAAGTAAACACAAAATGCAGTTTTTAAATGAAGGTGTTTATTATTAAGGGTAAAAAAAAATCCAAACCTACATGGTCCTGTGTGAAAAGTGATTGCCCCCCGTTAAAACATAAATTAACTGTGGTTTATCACATCTTCGGAAAGCTGAGTTCAATTTCTCTAGCCACACCCAGGCCTGATTACTGCCACACCTGTTCTCAATCAAGAAATCACTTAAATAGGACCTGCCTGACAGAGTGGAGTAGACCAAAAGATCCTCAAAAGCTAGACATCACGCTGCAATCCAAAGAAATTCAGGAACAAATGAGAAACAAAGTAAGTGAGATCTATCAGTCTGGAAAAGGTTATAAAGCCATTTCTAAAGCTTTGGAACTCCAGCGAACCACAGTGAGAGCCATTATCCACAACTGGCGAAAACATGGAACAGTGGTGAACCTTCCCAGGAGTGGCTGGCCGACCAAAATTACCCCAAGAGCACAGCGACGACTCATTCAACAGGTCACAAAAGACCCCACAACAACATCCAAAGAAGTGCAGGCTGCACTTGCCTCAGTTAAGGTCAGTGTTCATGACTCCACCATAAGAAAGAGAGTGGGCAAAAATAGCCTGCATGGCAGAGTTCCAAGACAAAAACCACTGCTGAGCAAAAAGAACATAAAGGCTTGTCTCAGTTTTGCCAGAAAACATCTTGATGATCCCCAAGACTTTTGGGAAAATACTCTGTGGACTAACGAGACAAAAACTGAACTTTTTGGAAGGTGTGTGTCCCATTACATCCGGCGTCAAAGTAATACAGCATTTCAGTACATCATACCAACAGTAAAATACGGTGGTGGCGGTGTGATGGTCTGGGGCTGTTTTGCTGCTTCAGGACCTGGAAAACTTGCTGTGGTAAACTGAACCATGAATTCTGCTGTCTACCACAAAATCCTGAAGGAGAATGTCCAATCATCTGTTCGTGACCTCAAGCTGAAATGCACTTGGGTTCTGCAGTAGGACAATGATCCAAAACACACCAGCAAGTCCACGTCTGAATGGCTTAAGAAAAACAAAATGAAGACCTTGGAGTGGCCTAGTCAAAGTCCTGACCTAAATCTGATTGAAATGCTGTGGCATGACCTCAAAAAGGCAGTTCATGCTCCAAAACCCTCCAATGTGGCTGAATTACAACAACTGTGCAAAGATGAGTGGGCCAAAATTCCTCCACAGCGCTGTAAAAGACTCATTGCCAGTTATCGCAAATGTTTGATTGCAGTTGTTGCTGCTAAGCGTGGCCCATCTAGTTATTAAGTTTAGGAGGCAATCACTTTTTAATGCAGGGCCATGTAGGTTTGGATTTTTTTCCCTTAATAATAAATGCCTTCATTTAAAAACTGCATTTTGTGTTTACTTGTGTTATCTTTGTTTAATTTTTATATTTGTTTGATGATCTGAAACATTTAAGTGTGACAAACATACAAAAAATGAGAACTCAGGAAGGGGGCAAACACTTTTTCACACCACTGTATACCGTAGAACGTTTCGATAACATATACCAATGAATGTTTACCATATTGCCGGCATTCACAACTTATGCACGACAGTCTAACTTATGCATAGCACAGTCCTGCCAAACTGCCGTCGCCTCCCGATCCATGAATCCTGGGTGTGCAAGAGATCATCTCTGTTCAACCATGATGATTCTCCCCTCCAAAGACCATCACACAGTGGAGGGGCATGACTGACCTGGCAGAGCTGTCAAATCTGTCAGGTCGGTCACGTCCAAAAGCGCTGATGTGACACGTCACGAATATCAGATGATAGTTGTCACAACCTGGCTCAAAGGCACGCAAACTGATGATGATAAAAAAGTTTATTTTCAATAAAGTGAAAAAAAGAAAAACAAGATAATGCATGGAGTGTGCTTTTGTCGGTGTGAACCCAAAAACAGCTGAGAGCCGCAGCCAAGGGACAGCAAAGTGGGATTTATCATGGAAAACAGCTGAGCTCTGTGCTTCGTGTGATTTCATCAGCTGATTGGATCCACCTCCTCCGGTGTTCTGACATTTTGGCATATCTGTCAGAACAGCACTGGACAGCTGATGGTACAGACTGCAGAAGGTAAAAACACGCAAGGAGAGCTAAACAGCAATTTGGATCTTCATAATATCCTGTAGCTTGAAAGTGTTACTCTTAACTTGGCTCAGACACGTCCCCGATAGTTCCCATTATACATACAAGGACATATGTTTAGCTCTGTGTGTGTGTGTACCCATATACAGTGGTATGAAAAAGTGTTTGCCCCCTTCCTGATTTCTCATTGTTTTGTATGTTTGTCACACTTAAATGCTTTAGATCATCAAAAAAATTTAATATTAGACAAAGATAACACAAGTAAACACAAAATGCAGTTTTTAAATGAAGGTGTTTATTATTAAGGGGGGAAAAAAATCCAAACCTACATGGATAGCCCTGTGTGAAAAAGTGATTGCCCCCTCAATATAATAACTGGTTGGGCCACCCTTAGCAGCAACAACTGCAATTAAGCATTTGCGATAACTGGCAATGAGTCTTTTGCAGCGCTGTGGAGGAATTTTGGCCCACTCATCTTTGCACAATTGTTGTGATTCAGCCACATTGGAGGATTTTCGAGTATGAACCGCCTTTTTAAGGTCATGCCACATCATCTCAATCGGATTCAGGTCAGGACTTTGACTAGGCCACTCCAAAGTCTTCATTTTGTTTTTCTTAAGCCATTCAGACGTGGACTTGCTGGTGTGTTTTGGATCATTGTCCTGCTGCAGAATCCAAGTGTGCTTCAGCTTGAGGTCATGAACAGATGGCTGGACATTCTCCTTCAGGAGTTTTTGGTAGACAGCAGAATTCATGGTTCCATTTACCACAGAAAGTCTTCTAGGTCCTGAAGCAGCAAAACAGCCCCAAACCATCACACTACCACCACATTTTACTGTTGGTATGATGTTCCTTTTCTGAAATGCTGTGCTACTTTTACGTCGGATGTAATGGGACATACACCTTCCAAAAAGTTCAACTTTTGTCTCCTCAGTCCACAGAGCATTTTCCCAAAAGTCTTGGGGATCATCACGATATTTCCTTGCAAAACTGAGACAATAATAATAATAATGCATCCGATTCTTTTTTTTTTTTTAGAATGTTCAAATAAAAATCAATGTCAATGCCAATGTCAATGTCAATAATGCATCAGATTTATATAGCGCCTTATCATAGACACTCAAAGACGCTTTACAAATAGATATATTATTCATTCATTCCAGACAGACAATGGTAGTGGCAAGCTACTACTGTAGCCACAGCTGCCCTGGGGCAGGCTGACGGAAATGTGGCTGCCAATCCATGCCAATGGCCTCTTCGGCCACCACCAAACATTTATACACATTCATACCCAGTGTTATGGACACTGGAGGCAAGGTGGGTAAAGTGTCTTGCCCAAGGACACAACGGCAGGATACCTGGGGAGAGTGGGATTCAAACCACCAACCATCTAGTTATTGGACGACCTGCTCTACCTCCTGAGCCACTGCCGCCTAAGAGACAAGCCTTTACGTTCTTTTTGCTCAACAGTGGTTTTTGTCTTGGAACTCTGCCATACAGGCCATTTTTGCCCAGTCTCTTTCTTATGGTGGAGTCATGAACACTGACCTTAACTGAGGCAAGTGAGGCCTGCAGTTCTTTGGATGTTGTTGTGTGGTCTTTTGTGACCTCTTGGATGAGTCATGGCTGTGCTCTTGGGGTAATTTTGGTCGGCTGGCCACTCCTGAGAAGGTTCAGCACTGTTCCATGTTTTCGTTGTTTGTGGGTAATGGCTCTCACTGTGGTTCGCTGGAGTCCCAAAGCTTTAGAAATGGCTTTATAACCTTTTCCAGACTGATAGATCTCAATTACTTTGTTTCTCATTTGTTCCTGAATTTCTTTGGATCACAGCATGATGTCTAGCTTTTGAGGATCTTTTGGTCTACTTCACTTTGTCATGCAGGTCCTATTTAAGTGATTTCTTGAATGAGAACAGGTGTGGCAGTAATCAAGCCTGGGTGTGGCTAGAAAAATTGAACTCGGCTTTCCAAAGATGTGATAAACCACAGTTAATTTATGTTTTAACAGAGGGGGGCAATCACTTTTTCACACAGGGCCATGTACGTCTGGATTTTTTTTACGCTTAATAATAAACACCTTCATTTAAAAACTACACTTTGTGTTTACTTGTGTTATCTTTGTCTAATATTTAAATTTGTTTGATGATCTGAAACATTTAAGTGTGACAAACACAAAAAAATGAGAAATCAGGAAGGGGGGCAAACACTTTTTCACACCACTGCATGTGCTGCAGGCAGCACCTAAGCTGATCAGCACAGAGAGCAGGTGGATCAAGTCAGTTCTTAATTAGTAAAGGTGTCATCCAGTCTACACAGAGACCATCACACTGTTGAAACCTGTCACGGTATGAAACGTTTGTCTGAATAGAAGAACAAGATCAGTTTATCTGTACTGACGGTTCCTCCTGTGAACCAACGCTGCAAATACACCATTATATGGTAGCTGTAAGTTAGAAAGCCACTCAGTAAGTTACACATAGGTTCAAAGAACATTACTCATACATTAGAAATAAGTTTTGAGTACGCTAGACATTTATTTCAACGTATTTCGACTTATGAGCAACTTATGAGTCGCTTACAAGTAATGTGTGTGAACAAATGCATAACTTACCTACAACTTATATCCGGTGTACGCGGGACATTTTAGCCATACATTGAACTCATCTGAAAATTTTCAGCATGCTCAATTTCAGAGGAACTTGGTATACAATGACATATACCAACATGCTTCAGCATGCTCTTAACTTACAAAACTTACCCGTAACTTATTTGATGTGCACCAGGGTATTCTTCAAATTTTTCATATGTCTGGAATACACTGCCTAAATCGCCAAGGTGTGACAGGGCCTTTACTTAAATAAGCTCTTAAAGAAAAAAGCAGATTGCACCTCCTGGGTTTTATGATGTCACAAATCAGCAAGCCCCCCCTTTAGTTCTCCAACTTGGCAGAACAAATAGAGCCTAAATCACGTTCTCTCTACTTATGCATCCTCCATGCACCCTGACTGCTTCCTTGCTTGTGATTGGCCCACTGAAAAAACCTTTACCCAATCAGATTAGGGGTTTATTAATATTAATGACAGGCTGAAAACTGTTTTGGTATAGAGAAACGAACGGTCCCTCTGCTTCTGCATATAGGACTTTAAATTGGAAAAAATCTCCATTGAAGTGAATGGCAAGAGAGGAATTATCTTTTGATCCCGATCAAATTTTGCCACCAGTTACACATATGTTTGTCAATTTAAAAGATAATTTTCCACGTAAATAATGGTGTAGGTTGTTGTCTAACTGTTAAGGTATAAGGTTGTGAAAATATATAACTTGAAAGACAACAAACACAGACTCACAGAATTTAGGTCATTGTTTTCAAAGAGCACCCAGGGAGAAGTAACTAACAGCCCCGTGGATTAGCTGCAGCTCTCAAAATACATTTGTGTTGTTTTTCTCTTCTTTAGATCCTTCCTTCATAGGTCAGAAAACAGGAGGTGAGCTTTGAGAGGGGAACTGCTCTAATCATGTTTGGTGATGTGTATAGTCTGAGTCAAGAGAGGATGTAGTCCACTAAGCGGCTTCACAAAAACTAAATATTATTCCTTTATTATACAACAACTGACAACTTTAATTACGTGGCAAATTATTTTTTAAATTGACAGACATCATGTGTGTAACTTGTGGCAAAATTAAGTTGGGATCAAAAGATTATTTCTTTCTTGTCATTCACTTTAATAGAGATTTTTTTTCTGATTTAAGGTCCCATAGATGGAAGTAGAGGAGGTGTGACTTAGGTTCTCTATGAACTTCAAAGACAGTTGTTTTGTGGTGCTCTAAAACAACTCAGAAATCGTTTTTGGTCTTTTAGACTTAATATGTATAAAGGAGTATTTGGGCCACATAAAAAAATTTACATTTTGAGAATAAAGTTGAAATTTTGAGAAAAAAAAAATCAAAATAGAATTTTGAGGAAAAAGGTCAAAATTGTTTACAGTCAAACAGACTCCACAAAATGCCGTGAATAGACGAGTTATTGAAAGTGTACTTCAGAATCGGTTTTAGTAACAAGGAAATTATGTCTCTTTTAGCACATAAACACACTGTGGTAATAAATATGAGGACTTTGAAGATGTGCCAAAAATTGGGCCTAATCAGAAAGGGAAAAAAACACACCAACTTCCAAGACTTGGCAAACAACTTTTTCTCAAAATACTGTGTTGGCTTTTTCCTCAAAACTTTGACTTTTTTCTCAAAATGCAAAAAAAAGAAAAAAAAATTAATGTGGCTCCAATATTTCTTCATAAATATGCCCTTGGGGGTGTCAAAACTTAAAATTAATTGCCAGAATATGTGCAATATGGGACATTTAACAGCTTTCAAAAATTAGGGTTAAATTTTCATTTGTGGTAACTTTGAGGCCAGCAAGGCTGCTATTAATGACCCATTTCATTATTTAGTAATGTATCACTAACCTTTTAAGTTATATAGCAAAGTAAAAACTTTACCTTTTTTGTCGTCAAATTAAAATTTGGTATCTTTATTCCTGTGTATATAACATTCAGAGAAAGTGTGTTAAAGACACATCCTGTGGGCCAAAACAAGCCCACCAAAGGATTGAATATGCTCAACTTTGTTACCTGCAATAACTGGACAGCATTATGGTGCATTGTACTGTAAATCCACCTCCATAAAAAAATATATTGATGGTTCAATTTGTTTGTCTTTTTAGCAAGATGATGAAAAAATTTTGGGATGCATTTGCATAGATGTTATCATAGACGTTATCAGTACCAGAGGTGAGACATGGCCCAGTTAAGTGATCATCTTTTAGACTCTCTTCTGAATAAAGCATGGACTAAATGATGAAGGATCAAAGAGTACAAACACAGACTCACAGACTTGCCTCTCCCCAGTGGCCGGGGAGAGGCAAGTCTGGGCTTCTCTGCTTGAGCTGCTGCCTCCGTGACCCGGACCCCCAGAAAAGCGGTAGAAAATGGATGGATGGATGGATGGAAGAATAGCAAACTCGTCAGTTATTTAATTTTCATGAACAGCTAGCAAGCAAAGACTGCATTTTCAAAGTAAGAGCAATAAAATGAGATTTGAAGCAGGCTTGGCCATATGGAAAACACTGTTATCGTTATAACTGCACTTTCTCAGACTGGTCTTTTCCTTTTGCAATACCAAACTAATTAACAAAAGATCACTTTTAAGTTGTTGGATTTTTTTTGTCCTTGGTGTTGTAACTCAACAAGGGGGGTCTTACCAGAAAAGGTGCCTCATGCAGCATGCAGCAAGTGTGGGAGGAGTTAACTGGAAAACATTATGAATGCAACATAGGTGATACATGCCACTACAGGACAAATTCACATCAAACAAGCAGTAAAAAATAATGTGTTGTAACTCCTGGGAGCTGAGGAAAACTGACGGTTAAAAAAAAAAACAGTTATACATAGTCATTCTAGTAACACTTCAAGTGCAAGGTTTCACAAACTGGACTCAATTAGTAACTCACAGGCAGAGCTAAAGGGGAGAAATATTTCAGGCAGAGTTAATAAAGAAAAATAAGTGAATGTGAAAAACAGTTGTTAAAAAAAGCAAAATTATTCCCAGTGCAAGTGTCTTCTTCCTTTTCTACCAGGCACAGAGTCACATCATCTTCAAAACACAGATGGCGATGATGGAAGGACCAAAATATCAACAGTACAGTGGAGCCATACTTCAACACTAGCTGCACACGCTAGCTCTGAGCATTAAATATGAGATGGAGAACAGATTCACTTTTAGTATAATCAATGTCAGGTTTAAAAAAATACGAGTATCACAAATTTATGGCAAAAGGAAGTTGCACAGTATCATAACGCAGCAGAAGTAATTACCAACTGCTCTTTTTGAAACTGATTCAGCAGCATTAACAGCACTGTAATAAAACTGTTCACACGTGTGTTCGGGTATTTGATCTTATGGGAAGCCATCAGCCACACTTATTTAGGGAGTGATGATTTCTAAATGGAATGCACTCATTAAAAAGTTTGCTGACAGTCAGCTACCTTTCATCTATTCAGATAAGGATTTGTCATTTTTTCCTCGGTCTCCCCATTCTTTCTGCTCTTCTAGGTTTTAGTTAGTTTTTTCTTCTTTTTCCCCCAAAATGGTGATGAGTTATGAGTTCTAGTCAGCTGTCTTAAACTACAATTTCATCCATTATATAACAGGAGGAATGGAGCATTCATTTGCACCTCAGAAATATAGACTTGTGAGAAATTCTAACTGATGGCTTATGAAGATTTGACAGAACCTTTTTCCTATTGTGCATATCAAGTTACACCAATTTCAGCATTATTTATAAGTGGTGACAAGTCTCACAGTCTCCCGCCCCTGTGTTGTGAGAGAACAATACTTACTTTTTCCTCTCTTTGTCCCTCTTGAGCGTGGTGGAGCCCCCTGCCTGCTGGGCTTGATTCTGCAAGAGCTCTGCCGCAGTCTTTTTCTGTTTAAACGTGTTGAGCTCGTCGTCCAGGGTTTTCTTCTTCTCCTCCAGTTTCTTCTTCTCATCCTGGTGGAGTTTCTTCAGGCGGTCAAACTTTTCATGCAGCTGGTGAAGAGGGGATGCAAGAAAAACAGTTTTGTGTAATAAAACACAGCAGCATGTATTTTGATGACAAATATTAAAGACGCTCCTGTAGCCCACCTCTTTCTCAGCTTCTTTTAACTCAGCCTCCTTCTCCTTAACCCTTTGGACAAACATTTGCCTCATTTCTTCTTCCTTTTTCTGCAGTTCACCCATGAACTCATTCCTCTTTGCTTCATATGTCTCCTGAAGACTGTCAGAGGAACAGGAGAGACGGGGAATAAATATGAACTACAGTAATACTGACATATATAAACTAGTGTTTTTCACCTATCAAGTAAAATTTGTTTTGTTGGACCACCTAAGTAGGATTTGCCAGTCATTTTAACTTTTTCATCCACTGTAGAAAACTATCTAGAGTAGTTTATTACTGGACAGTCCCCTCAGTTCAGTTGCCACTAACTAGTAAACTCTGGCCTTTCCACCTGCTCCTTCAGGCCAGACTGATCTAATCACTCTGACTCTGCAGGTAACACCAGCAGCTGTTTGTTCTGCTATAGAAATGCACTGCAAGCTAAAATGAAAATGGTTTATCTGCAGCTACGCTGTGTTCACCAAGGATGTTTGGAGAAGCAAAACTGTTGTTGCGAATTAAGCTGAGTTTATGCTCATTCCTCCTCTGCACGTCTGCTCGTGTGGAAGGCTTATGTGACTTAAATTTTGCCATCCTCTCCAGTTCGCTAGGCTCCGCACAGTCCCTTTGTGACTGAGTGGGTACAGCACAAACTTTGTGACAGTATAGATGGTGTGTGCTGACTACTCATGCGCAAGATCCAACCTTCCATTCAAAACGTGGTGCCACCGATACAGCATGCAAAGACAAAGAGAAAGAAGACGAAGAATTAAAAAGAAACATGAAGAGGTGAGACCAGAGAAAGAAAAAAGAAAAACGATTAGCAGTAAAAGTAGTACACACAGGAGTTCCTTTTCTTCTCTTTTACAGTGGGGCAAAAAAGTATTTAGTCAGCCACCAATTGTGCACGTTCTCCCACTTAAAAGATGAGAGCGGTCTCCAATTTTCATCATTGGTATACCTCAACTATGAGAGACAAAATGAGAAAAAAAAAATCCAGAAAATCACATTGAAGGATTTTTAATTAATTAATTGGTAAATTCCTCAGTAAAATAAGTATTTGGTCACCTACAAACAAGCAAGATTTCTGGCTCTCACAGGGCCTCTTTCCACCAAACCGGTTCCAGTGCTTAACTGGAGCCATTGCGTCATTAGCACCAGTTCTTTGGGTTTCCACCGACTTAAGCACCAGTCCCGGGCTCCCAAAAGTGGGGCTATCGTGGCCCCAACTCCTAGCTGGGCCAGCGGCAGCACCAGTTTACGTTGGTTACGTCCACAGCCATGGGCGTGGTTAACTGACCAGCTTCAAAACATTACTGACCGCCATGTTGCTTTCCAAACAGCGGAGCACGCAACGGATTCCAAAACCAAACAGATTTAGAGCAAAGAGGAGAAATATTTCTTGGCTCTATGGACATAAGCAGAAGTACAAGGTCAGCTGGAGGGGGCCACTCACCTGAACCATTTTGGAGGACAGGCCTGCCAGCCGGACCATCGTCACTGCTGTGGATTAGTCTGGACAACAAACTGCTTAAAACACGCTGGTAAGTGTATTGTCTTTAAAATGCCAGACGTTAACCAATATATGTATACATATACTGTATATCCGCTTGTATTGATATGTAACGGCCAAAGTGCGGATTTGTTTTTTGTTTTTTTAGTCACTCTTGTGGCTATAGTATTTTCGGTTAGCTATGCTAACAAGCTAACAGTACCTTTACTACGACCAAATGTTTCTCCTCGCCATAAAGAAATGAACAGGTCGTCTCTGCTGACAGATGTATACCGCTTGTATTGATATGTAACGGCCAAAGTGCGGATTTTTTTTTTTTTTTTTTTTACTCACTCTTGTGACCATAGTATTTTCGGTTAGCTATGCTAGCAAGCTAACTGTTTTTAGCACGAACGTTTCCTCACCATACAGAAATGCGCGTTTGAGAAACTAGAACAGAAATCTTAGCATCTTACAGAATACTTTTTTTTATAAAGACATCCAGCGCAAAATACGTTTTTTGTGGTATGAATACTGTGTATGAATGGGTGCCTTGCGTTATGTTATGGGAGATTTTTCTGCCAGACACTAATAACGTCGTCTTTTTTACTATTTTGGTAATATTTCCATAATCTTAGGCCTTTTTTTTTTTTTAAATTTCACTCGTGTTTAATTGTGTGTTGTGTAGCCGTATTTTATCTAATCCTTCTCTTACTTTATTGCGCACTAGCCTGGTGGAGCTCCTACAGTGTCATTGTACTGTATAACTGTACAGTACAATGAAGTTTCATCTATTCCTATTCTTCTATTCCATAATCAGACATGTAAGCTTTGCTAACATTGATATTGAATAAAATTGTCTTCTATGTCTGCACATTTAATGGAAGGCTTAAGTTGTTCACTGCACAAACTAAAACACTTTTTTTTATATTTATAGATTTATCACAGCTGGATGATGAGGGAGAACCAGCCAGACCTATGGTGTCCAGCTCACCTTCACCAGCTCCAAGCTTGTCCTCCTCCTGCTCTTCTAATCAGACCAGATTAGGTAATTTATGTTCAGATCATTTTGATTTTGTGTACTTTATTGATCCCCATAGGGGAAATTGAGGGCATCCACCTGGATGGATCATGACCCATTCACACAAAGGAGGGAGTGAATTAAACCAATTTATACACTTGAATGTTGTGATGCCACTAACAGTAAATGGATGTTGAATAGACACATTCAATCTTGGATTGACGATTCCTGCATTTTTCAGTGTGTGGTTATTTTATATTGCTTATTTTTGTACTTTAAAACAGGGAAACAGAAGTGTGACACAAACATGGACCTCCTTCTTGATTACGGTCAGATGAGACAGCAGGAGCAGAGCAGGAGGGAGGAGCAGCTGAACTTCGCTTTGCTGCAAAGCAGACCAACACCCTTGTTGGACTGATGGGACGTGTTGTCTGTGCTTGAGGGACTGTAAAAAAAGTAACTATCACAGCACTGATATTTTTGGCTGTGTGTACATAATATTTCATATGTAGCAGTCTGAAGTTTTTGCACATTTTGGAAATAAAAGCTTTCTTTCCTTAAGTGTTTTTCTGCTTCTACATTGTTATCCTCACACCAAACATATTCAGGTTCAGGTTCCTTTATTTGTATCCGTAGGTAGATTTGTTTTGCACTCAGGTGACATCCATATTTACAAACTACAGTTACATTCAACATGAACACAAACACAGGCACACATGAAGCTGACTATAAACACGATAAAAGTACTCAAGGCTCCATCAATCAGGACATAGGACAAAGAGATGAGAGAAAAAACATAAGAGAGAAGGGTCATATTAAAAAGTTAAAGACTTTACATTTCATATGCATGAAATATAAAGTTATTTAGGACAATGCAAATCACTATAACATTGTATTGGTGGGAAGTGAAAGTACAAGTACTGAATTACTGCACTTAAGTTCATTTTTCCAGGTATTGGACAATATATCAGGTATTTGTGGACTTACTCATATTTTTGACAACTTCTTTCACATTTTTTAAAGAACAAGCAGCAACAAACTTTAAATCTATGTACTTTTTCTGTGGAAAATGTTCCAAGTTGCCAGCTTCAAAAATGATGAGTTTATCTTGTTTTGACAACGTACCACGTGACATTCTGTCAGCTCTGGACAAGATCATTTCTGGGGAAAGAACTTTGAACACTTTACAGTCTGTCTCTTGTTATCCCTACATGAATAAAAACTTGAATCAGTACTTTAACCAGAATACATGACAAGTACAGAAGGGTATACCTTTCACATCTCTGTAGTTTGGAGGTGCATAGAATATGCATTTATACAGTATCTTCATGTATATATGCAGTAAATCTATACATTTTTCCATGTAACCTTGTGACTGCATTATTTTAATTGCTTTTAATCCCAGATCAAGTTTGTTTTGGGTTCAAAATGCATCGTAAGTGTTAAAAATATCTTGTTATACCTAACTAAGTACTGTTTATCTGTTGAAATATATATATTTACCGGCTAATATAACCCATAACAATATGGCCCCTGGCGATCATTTTTTGGGACAGCTGATCACTTTTTGGCATGACATAACAGGCGACCTCCGTCTCGTAATGCGCCGTAACACCACCTATTACAGAAATGACATAAATATTATGTTTACAAGTGTAGTCAATGCTCGCACTACAGACTTTATCTAACAACGTCTGATAACTGAAATATTGATGATTACCGGTGTCCTTAAACGTAGCCGCCGTTCTCTGCCATTAAGAATAAAACTGTTTTTGGATGGTAATACAGGTTTGGAATAAAAGCAGCGCTCCCAAAGAGACAATAAACTCCTACATGTTGACAAGCTAGCGCTGCTACTTCTTCTTCTTCTCTCGGTTACTGGCGGATAGCAAACAAGTGAGAGGTGCATACCGCCACCTTCCGTCTTCTCTGGTGTTCTGCGGGGGTTGGGCGCTTCACACTACGTAATGACGTAGCCCTGACATAATTCCCGACTAGCTCCATATCAGTGGAAAGACAACTGGTTCTTATGAGCACTCTGGTTAAGCACTAGCACCAGCACCAGAACCAAACTAGCACTGGAACCGGTTTGGTGGAAAGCTGGCCACAGACCTGTAACTTCTTCTTTAAGAGGCTCCTCTGTCCTCCACTTGTTACCTGTATTAATGGCACCTGTTTGAACTCGTTATCAGTATAAAAGACACCTTTCCACAACCTCAAACAGTCAGACTCCAAACTCCACTATGGCCAAGACCAAAGAGCTGTCAAAGGACACCAGAAACAAAATTGTAGACCTGCACCGGGCTGGGAAGACTGAATCTGCAATAAGTAAGGAGCTTGGTGTGAAGAAATCAACTGTGGGAGCAATTATTAGAAAATGGAAGACATACAAGACCACTGATAATCTCCCTCGATCTGGGGCTCCACGCAAGATCTCACCCCGTGAGGTCAAAATGATCACGAGAACAGTGAGCAAAAATCCCAGAACCACACGGAGGGACCTATTGAATGACTTGCAGAGAGCTGGGACCAAAGTAACAAAGGCTACCATCAGTAACACACTACGCCGCCAGGGTTCCTGCAGTGCCTGACGTGTCCTCCTGCTTAAGCCAGTACATGTCCAGGCCCGTCTGAAGTTTGCTAGAGAGCATTTGGATGATCCAGAAGAGGATTGGGAGAATGTCATATGGTCAGATGAAACCAAAATAGAACTTTTTGGTAAAAACTCAACTTGTCGTGTTTGGAGGAGAAAGAACACCATACCTACTGTGAAGCATGGGGGTGGAAACATCATGCTTTGGGGCTGTTTTTCTGCAAAGGGACCAGGACGACTGATCCGTGTAAAGGAAAGAATGAATGGAGCCATGTATCGTGAGATTTTGAATGAAAACCTCCTTCCATCAGCAAGGGCATTGAAGATGAAACGTGGCTGGGTCTTTCAGCATGACAATGATCCCAAACACACCGCCCGGGCAACGAAGGAGTGGCTTCATAAGAAGCATTTCAAGGTCCTGGAGTGGCCTAGCCAGTCTCCAGATCTCAACCCCATAGAAAATCTTTGGAGGGAGTTGAAAGTCTGTGTTGCCCAGTGACAGCCCCAAAACATCACTGCTCTAGAGGTGATCTGCATGGAGGAATGGGCCAAAATACCAGCAACAGTGTGTGGAAACCTTGTGAAGACTTACAGAAAACGTTTGACCTCTGTCATTGCCAACAAAGGGTATATAACAAAGTACTGAGATGAACTTTTGTTATTGACCAAATACTTATTTTACCGAGGAATTTACCAATTAATTCATTAAAAATCCTTCAATGTGATTTTCTGGATTTTTTTTTCCTCATTTTGTCTCTCATAGTTGAGGTATACCTATGATGAAAATTGGAGACCTCTCTCATCTTTTAAGTGGGAGAACGTGCACAATTGGTGGCTGACTAAATAATTTTGCCCCACCGTATATAGCCGGTGAACAAACTGCTATGTCAGCACATTTGCCCTACCAATTGGGCTGAGGTAAAACTGATGATGATGGTTATGCGCATGCATTAAAGGTCTGATGACACGATTTTGACATTTTTTAGCATGTTGTGTAAACCCAAAAGTCACTGTCAATGATCAATATAATATTTACAATCGAGCCTGCATAAACTGGTTATCATCAAAAAACCGCAGCCGCTGACTGGACTGTGGTGCCGCCGACCGAATGAAGGGCAGCACCACCATGACGTAAGCGACAGAATGGATGCCGGTGTTGTTGACTGGAATGACAGCAGCTTTGTAGCTCACAGTTTCTCTGTTTTCTTGTTTTAATTTTACGGCTATGCCTTCGTGTTGTGTCGGCCTTCGTGTTGTGTCACAGGCTTAGATAAACAGCAGGCTGTGAAAGACCACATCACACGCTTCAGCTCCAACTGTCATAAGCCTCTTCATGCACTTTTACACAGGAGGAGTGCACGAGGAGGGGAAGGATTAATGAATTTACGCGCAGCTTTGACCTACTTTCTTTGATCGCATGCTGACGCTTGCCGGTCCGGCCACATCCCCTCTATCATTATCACCAGCTGATTAAAAATCCCACTGATCATCTTTCCTGGTCCTCACCCAGGTGCTTCTCATCACACCATCACCAGCAGTGCGTGTACTTAGCGGCCGTTTGCCAGTCACATACTGCTGGTCCATAGTATTGTCATCTGTGCTGTCAGTCTGCCATTATTTTCAGCACTCTAACGACATATTAGTCACTCCATGTTCGCCGTGGTTCTCGTGTGTCCTTGAAGCGATGTCGGCTCTGGAGTGCACCTGTGGCTAACACGTCTCCTCTCATTCGTTCTCTGGGTGATGCCGGCCCTCGAACGCCATCAGTAAGTGTGTTTGTGTTTTTTGTACATCTTCACCTTTTTGGGAATTGTCTGTCTTTCTGTATTAAATGTGCTGTGGTGAACCCTGCACGTAAATCCTCGGTTATTTCATCCTCCCTCTCCCTGCCCTGCGTAAGAGCGCACGGAGGGTCATGATGAATGGATTTACGCACAGTATTCACCAGATAATACATAATACATAATGATAATACATAATAAACCCGATGCCTGAGCCACAGAGAATACACTGCTATGATTTTATTGAAAAATCGGGTTTAAATAAATTATATTTATGAACAAATAATTTGTTTCAATATCTGTAACAAAAGCATAACACTCGGTGTTCCCCTGCCGTGTGTTTGTCGCTGCTGCTGCGGTGGGCATGTGTGCCTCTCCACCGTCACTCTCTGAGTCTGACTCGCTTGGCACAATGCCCACTTGGCACGGCTCAAACCTATATGGTCTGATGCACCCAGATTCTTCATTGTCATCTCATTCTTCTGAACTATAATCGTCGGAAGATTGGACAACACAAACCAATTCCAGACTACATGTGCTGGAACCATCATCAATGTTTTCTACCGCTTCCATCCTGCGTGTACAACGGGCAGCCAAGCGCTGTGTTCTGTCAATGACGTTACAACATAAGATAAGATAAGATAAGCCTTTATTAGTCCCACAATGGGGAAATTCCAGGATTGTAACAGCACAGGGATAGCAACACTCAGAGCAACAATCAGAAGGCAAGAAAAAACAACATCTAGTAAACATATGTCCATATTACTATAAATGTATATATATAGACACACAGTGCAGAGCATTATGGTTGGTTGGTGAATGTGCAGCAGAAAGTCTAAGCTCTCTCTCCGCGGGTGCGGCGGGCCAGCTGGAAGTCTTTGGGCATGATGGTGACCCCCTTAGCGAAGAAGAGACCACCAGGTGGGCCTTGCTGGTCTCCTGCAGAGCCATGACGGCAAAGCTCAGGAAACGCAGGACGGTCTTGACGTCCTGAGCGATCTCCCTCACCAGGCGCTGGACGGGCAGCTTACGGATGAGCAGCTCCGTGGATTTCTGGCAGCGACGGATCTCTCTCAGAGCCACGGGCCTGTGACGGCAAGGCCTCTTCACTCTGCCGGTGGCCGGAGCGCCTCTCCGAGCAGCCCTGGTGGCTAGCTGTCTCCTGGGGGGCTTCTTCCTCCAGTAGATTTTACGGGCGGTCTGCTTGGTTCTTGCCATCGCTCTTTATTATTCTGTCTTATATTTCTTGCACGCCGCCTAAACTCCAGCCCGGCACCCGCGTCGTTTTCGCTACAGCTCCTGGTATGTCGAGTTTCCCATTAGCACCGGGCGGCGGCCAAGTGCTAGCTAGCACTAGCTCCTCCCCGCTGTAGCGTCTCCCGCTGCAAACCGTGGCTCCGTCCGCCGACCCGGGAGACCCCCGGGGCGATCCGTGCGTCCGTGATATATATCTAACTACTAACTACTAACTAACTAACTAACCTGCACTTATATAGCGCTTTTCTAGTCACAAAGACCACTCAAAGCGCTTTCATTAATACTAACCCTCTATTCTAAGGGCCTATAGGAAACAAATATCTAGGGACAATTTAGAACAGCCAATTAACCTAACATGCATGTTTTTGGCATGTGGGAGGAAACCGGAGAAATCCCGGAGTAAACCCACGCAACACGGGGAGAACATGCAAACTCCACACAGATCACTGTTGGCCGGGGGCTGGGATCGAACCCACGATCCCACGATCCCCACAATCCCCCGGCCAAGGGTAAACTGTGCTGCCGCAGTGCTAACCACTGCGCCACCGTGCAGCCGGTGGCGCACATATATACAGAGTGAAAGGTGTAGAAAGAAGAAGGAAGATAAAAAAAAAAAAAAGGCTGTTGCAACGGGCAGCCTACTCGTGTGGTGCCACCGGTCCGGCGGAACCGGAACCGGAAAAAAAACATGGCCGGGGGTTTTCCAGCCACTGACGCAATTGGTGACGTGGCACTCATGAAAACGTTGGATATTCACGAGAAAAAAAGCCTGTTTGACTTAGAACTGCACAGACCAACCTATTTCGTCATATTGTATTATGTCTTGAAAAATTAGATGAAGCCAAAAACGTGTCATCAGACCTTTAAATCCTTGGTCAACAAGACGCAAAAATGAAACATATATACAGCCGTGTGTGTGCTGGCCTTTTCCAAAGCGTTGGCGCGTCATAGACTCACAGAGCAGAAATGAGCATAAACCCAGATTTACAGTCCAAGCCAGAAAATCCTATCACCAAATGAAGAGCTCAGAGACTTAGCTGATTACTACTTCAATGTTTGCCTCTATCAAGTAATTCAAGAACACTCAAATGAGCATAATTTAGTGCATACCTGCATGCATGATTGTATATGTGCACGAACGTTAGGCCTCATGCAAGAAGTACAGGTTCTACCACTAACAGTTAGTAAACGTGACATACGATTACTTTAAGTGAATTTGTGACATTCACCAATGTTCTAGTATCCTGAAATTTCAACAAGGCACTAACAAAATTTACAAGTTGTCAAACCCAGCTGTAAGAGTTATGTGCAAAAAGGTTGCTGTTATTCTGATTTTAGTTTTCACTAAATGGGTCTATATTTCATTCACTTGCATCCATTTTTTTTTCCCACAATATCTTTATTGAACCTTTTTTTTTTAACAAACATGATACAAACAATCAAACACTAACACTAAAGTACTACAAAAAAAAAAATGCACTAAAAACACCAACAACCACCAACAAAATCAAGTCTTCAACAATGCTCCTCTGTTTAGTCTAGACAATCCAATACATAAGTATACATATTATGTTCACCAGTTTGGAATTTACAAGGTCCACACACATCATTCACTTCTTCTTCAAGAGTTATGTTTAAATTTTTTACATAATCAATAAAAGGTCTCCATATATTCTCAAACACAATTTCCTTTGATTTCAGTATATATGTTATTCTTTCTAATGGAAGGTTTGTTAACATCTGTCTTAACCACTGAGTCACATCTGGTCTATGAGTCTTTTTCCATAATAGTGCAATACATTTTTTGGCATTAAGCAAACTGAGGTCTATGAATGTTCTTTCACTTTTATTAAAATTATGCTTTTCTGGGTACAGACCCAACAAAAACAGTTTAGGATTCAATATGATTTGTTTTGAGATTATTTTTTCAATTGTTACCCTCACCTCTTCCCAAAACATTCTTATTAATCTACATTCCCATAAACAATGAAATAGGGTTCCTTTACTTTCCATGCATTTTGTGCATGTATCTGGTATATTTTTGTTATATCTATTTAACTCCTCCGGTGTAACATACATCCGCATTAACCATTTGAAATGTATCAATTTAAGGCGTACATTTATTGATTTGGTTTGAGCTTCTGTACAAGCCAATTCCCATTGTTCCTCTGAAATTTCAGTTTGCAGATCTTCTTTCCAGTAGTTTAATCTTTTCAGTGAATTTTCACTTGAAGATAGTGTCAATGAGTTATAAAACTCTGAAATAATACCCTTTCTTTTACTATCTTTCATCATCATTTTTTCCAAGGATGAGTAAATAGGTCGAGTGAGAGCTTTATTTTGATTTGATCGAATAAAGTTTCTAAGTTGAAGATATTTAAAAAAATGTGTTCTATTGAGATTAAATTTGATCCTCAGCTCTTCAAAAGACATTATGTTATCTGCACATGGCAAATATAAATCCTGAATCTTTTGTATCCCTTTTAAATTCCATACTTTAAATACAGCGTCCGCTCTCCCTGGTTTAAAATATTGATTACCCCATATTGGACTAAATTGTGACAATAACTGTGGTTCTTTTAAATAGTTTTTAGCTTCACACCATATTTTGATCATATGCTTTACAAATGGATTTTTAACTTGTTTTTGTAATTTTTTTGCCGAATCTGAGTATATGAATATGGGAAGAGGTAAAGATAAATTGTATGATTCCATTTCAGTCCAGTGAGGGAGATCATTTGATGAAAAATAATATGTCATAGACCTCAGTTGTGCCGACCAATAATACAACATAAAATTTGGACATTTCAGACCTCCACGATCAAATGGTAAATATAATAAAGACAGACGTAATCTAGCCCTCCTGTTGTTCCATATAAATTCCACTAACTTTTTTTTTATTCTTGAGAATAGATCTAAAGGTGGTGATAAGGGAATGTATTGAAATAAATAAAGTATTTTAGGTAAAATATTACTTTTAAGTATATTGATTCTCCCGATCATCGACATTGGTAGTGACATCCATCTCTGAGTTAACTCATTAATATCTGACATTAAGGCTTCATAGTTGACACTGGCGACTGATTCTAGCTTAGGCACAATTTGGATTCCTAAATATTTAAACTGATTTACAAC
This sequence comes from Pholidichthys leucotaenia, assembly GCA_020510985.1. Classification (NCBI taxonomy): domain Eukaryota; kingdom Metazoa; phylum Chordata; class Actinopteri; order Cichliformes; family Pholidichthyidae; genus Pholidichthys; species Pholidichthys leucotaenia. The sequence goes on along the minus strand of CM035840.1, from coordinate 378,370,197 downwards.
ATTGAATTGATTTACCTCAGGGGCTGGGTAATTTCTCTGGGTCTCATTTAGCATTAATATTGAAGATTTAGTTTTATTTATTTTATATCCTGATATTTCCCCAAAATTCTTTATTAAATTCAACAAGGTTGGAATTGATTTTTTTAGATTCGACATAAACAAAATTATGTCATCGGCGTACAGGGAGATTTTATGTTCTGTTGGTCCAACTTTAATTCCATATATTTGTGAATGTAAACGTATCGCTATCGCTAAAGGTTCAATTGCCATAGTAAACAGTAAAGGTGAAAGTGGACAGCCTTGTCGACATCCTCTATTGATTTTTATTGGTTTTGAAATATTGTTATTTGTTAGGATTTCTGCTGTAGCATTATTGTATATTATTTGAACCCATTTTATGAAATTATTTCCAAGTCCAAACCTTTGTAGGACTTCAAAAAGAAAGGGCCATTCAACTCTATCAAAGGCCTTTTTGGCGTCCAGTGATAGGAGAGCTGTATCCGGTGCTTCTTTATTAAAATAAATAATATTAAATAGTCTTCTTACATTATGGAAGCCTTGTCTACCCTTTATAAAGCCATTCTGATCTCGATTAATAATATTTGGTAAAATTTCTTGTATTCGTCTTGCTAAAATTTTACAGATTATCTTAAGGTCGGCGTTTAATAGGCTTATTGGTCTCATATTTTCACATTTATTAGAGGGCTTACCTGGTTTTGGCAGCAGTATAATTAAGGCATTATTTATGTATGATGGTAAATTATTATTTTGAAATGCTTCTAAAACCATTTCCAAAAAAGGTTTTATTAATTTATTCTTAAATTTTTTATAAAGATCAACTGGAAGACCATCTGGTCCTGCACTTTTTCCTGATTTCATATTATCAATGGCTAGCCCCACTTCTTCTTGACTAATTTTAGACTCCAATATCTCCCTGTTTTCATTTGGAATACACGGTATAGATAGTTCGTTCAAAAACCCATTTAGTTTTGTTAAATCAGATTCATTTTTGGTATCATATAATTTTTCATAGTAATCTCTAAAGGCTCTGTTAATTTCTAAAGGATCTATAACTACCTGTCCATTACTTATAATACTGGTAATTGGTGTTTTAATTTCTAATTGTTTAATCTGCCATGCTAATAATTTTCCTGATTTTTCACCTTGTTCATAAAAAGATTGTTTCAATCTTAGAAGACTCGAGGCAGCTCTATTCGCTGATTTTTTGTCGTATTCAGCTCTCAAAATCAGTAATTCATTCTCCAACCTTGGGTCACTTCCTGCATACACTTTTTCCTGAAGACTTTTTATTTTATGTTCCAATTTAGCTCTCTCCTCTCGAGTCTTCTTAGATTTTGATCCTGTATAACTAATAATATGTCCCCTAATAAAAGCTTTGAAAGCCTCCCACTTTACACATGCTGATGTTTGTGTAGTATTGATGTCAAAGAACTCGTCTATCTGTTTTTCTATATACTTGACAAATTCCTCATCCTGAAGCCATTTATGCTGAAATTGCCATCTACCTGATTCCTTTGTCAATTTTTTATCTACATATATTAGACAACAGGGTGCATGATCAGAGATCACGATGTTATCATAAAAGCAGTTTTGAATCTTGGACCTTAATTCTGTGGAAATCAAAAAATAATCAATACGTGAGAATGTCTTGTAGGTACTGGAATAACAAGAATAGGCTTTAACTTGTGGTTTCATTTCTCTCCATATATCTAACAATCTCAATTCTTTCATAAAATGATTAATAGTCATCCTACATCCAATGTGCGTGCAATCCAGTCCTGTTGATCTATCTATACCTGGATTCAATGTACAATTAAAATCCCCTGCTATTATATGTTGCCCTGTAAGTGATGATAAGATAAGAAATAAATTAGCAAAGAACTTCTGATCATCTATATTGGGACCATATAAGTTCACAAGATTTATATTTTCTAATAGCAAAGAACCTTGAATGATTACATATCTTCCAAATTTGTCTCCAATTACATTTTTCACTTGAAAAGGAATTGATTTATGTATGAGAGTCATAACTCCCCTGGCCCGGGATGAGAATGATGAGGTGAAGACACTTCCTTGCCATCTACTCCTAATTCTTTTTATATCCTCCTCTATTAAATGAGTTTCTTGTAAAAACACAATTTTTGAACCCATGTCTTTTATTTTATTCATAACTTGTTTAAGTTTTTTTAAATTTTGTAGACCTCTGCAATTCCATGAAGTTAAATTAAGATTAACACTTTGGTTTATGATCAATAGAGAGTTTGGGATTACCTTGCAGTGTAAACATGCTCATACAGAGAAGCAAAAACATGAGTGGTTGAACATTCATCCTACAAACTACACACAAACAAATTTCCCCTTCCCACACTTGTGGCAAACCCCCCAAAATCAAAAGAAAAATTCCGTCTCCCGATATAGCCATCGACCGCGCCACACCCACGGGGAACAGCCTAAGCCACTCCTTCTTCATCCTCCCAATCACCCTAACTCTACTGCTTTTAATGACGTAACATTAACTCTCCTCTGTAGTTTTCCAACTTAACTCCAAAATTTTTAACAACTTTGTACATCATAGTTTTTTTTGTTTGTTTTGTTTTTGTGTTTTTTTTTTAATATATAATACAATCTATATTTTGTAAACTTACTATTTACTTCAAGTCAGTCAGATGCCTGTGCAAATGCTTAATTATTCTACCTTATATTTTGTTCATGCTTAGCTCCCACCAGTCTCTTCTTCTTCTTTGATCTTCTTGATGAACTCCTGCGCCTCCTCTGGGGTCTTGAAGATGTGGGTTCTGCCCTCATACGTGGTCAGCAGTCTCGCAGGATAGATTACACCATGACGAATCCCAAGGTTGCGCAGCTCCTTACGTATGGGATCAAACTGCTTCCTCAATTGTTGGATTCCTGTGGCCAAATCTGGGTAGAACCGCACCTGCTGGTCCTGGTGTTTAATCTCTCCTTTAGCTCGTGCAGCGTTGAAGATCTTCATCCTGTCTCTGTTGCTAAGAAACTTCATAATTAAGGTCCTCGGCGGTCCCTTATCTCTCCGTGGGCCAATACGATGTGCATTTTCCAGAACCACTGCTGATTGCAACTCCTCGCTGCCCAGCACCTCCAGAATCCACTTTTCCAGAAAGGAACATACGTCCCGACCTTCTGATTCCTCTGGAAGACCCACCAGCCTCAAGTTATTCTGTCTCGACCGAGATTCCAAATCCAAAATATTATTTTCCAGAGATTTATTTTTTTTTTCCAAAGTGCGCACCTTTAATTGAAGACGGGTGACGTCATCTTCAGCACTAGCGAGACGGAGCTCCATCTGCGCCGTTCGTTCTACACAGTCACCCAATTCCTTTCTTATTCCTTCCAACGCTGTCATAATCCCATCAAATCTAGAGGAAAAGTCCGCTCTCATTGAACTCATGGCAGCCATCAGCGCATCTGCACCTCTCCCCGCAGACATCGCACCGTTGCCAGCCTCCTCCGCCATATATGGAGTTTTATTTGCTGCGTCACAGACCTGAAAGTCCGTTAATTTGGACTGTTTCGGCGGCTCGCTTTTTCCTTTACCTGGTTTTCCAGCCTTAGGCTTCGCCGACATATCCTCGCCCAGACGCTGGGATACGTTCTGTCCCAAATGAGAGAGTTATTTGCCGATTTTTTTTCTCCAGGAGCAGAGCAGAGTGAGACACATCCGTCCTACGTGGCAGCCATAACCGGAAGCTGACTTGCATCCATTTTAAGAATGAAAACCCTATAAACCTAATAATTAATTGACACAATGTTATACTTTGATTTAAGTTATAATTCTAAATGTATTCATATGTTACCCTAATCAATTTAATCTGATAGTGATGCCACTGTGCAACGAGTATTGCAGTGTTAGGGCATCAATTATCCAAATCTTCAGTTCTCATGAACACACGCTAATTTACACACAGGTGGAATTAATCATTTTTATGTAGGCTGTGTATACATTTTTGTAGCATTTGTTGTCTGTGAGAAAACAGTGATAAAACTAGGATCACCTTCCGTTCAGAACATACTTATGTAAAGTGAGAAGTGGATATCGGGAGGAAAAAAACAAAACTGATGATGAGCAGGAAGGAATCCAACCTACCTGAAAGGCTTGCTGTCAGGGTCTGTGTCCTTAAATCCCATCTCCTCCAGTTTGCAGCGGCGGTAGAGTTCATAATGGCGCGTGTGAGTCTGCTCTCGCAGGTCCTCCATGTTCACTCTGATCAACATTTCTCGCAGTTTGACAAAGTCACAGTGATTCTCATTTTCCACTGAAAGAGACACAAACAGATCAGATTTTCAATATGAATAAAAAGTAACTGATTGATGTTATATCACAGTCAGTCAGTGTAAGTCATCCTAAATGTACAGTACAGTTAACCAGAGACCCATTCCAACAAACAGTGCCAGTCCAAAAAAGTGTTCATGTCCTCTGACTTTTCTATTGATTTTGTTATTGGACTGAACTAAGCACCACGAGTCTTTAGACCATGTGACATCATGCGAGTACACATGCACACCAGCAGATACACCCAATTCCTGTTAAAGCTTTCAGTCAGAAACATTATACAGTGCAGTCTGTATGTATAATATAAGGACCTGTACTTACTGTATATAGTGCTTTTCTAGTCTTAAAAACCACTCAAATTGCTTAAACCACTCAAATAAATAGCAAAGCTGTAGCCCTGTTTACCCCAAATGGAAGGGTGCACAAAATGGCTATAATTTCTGTGCATCAGAATGAAAGTAAATTTATTTAACACAGCATTTGAAATTAGTAGTTATTTAAGAGGCCAAAATGCAAATTTGTAACTTCTGCAAGGCTAGGATTTTTCAATTTTTTATGATTTTTCCCCATTCTTATTAAACCAAGAGCACCTCACACAGTAGATTATATGCCCGTCCATAGCCATTTTCAATAGTGCAGAAGTAGCACACCATTGTCCCAAAAATTGAGTACAAATTCAAGATTCAATATCCTCTAGATCTGTAATAAAACTATTAACCATGTAACTGAAGGGAGTTTTAGCAAAAAATCTCCAATTCAAAGTGGAACAAATTTAGATAAAATATCAGAAAATCATTTAACTCCTTACAATTTAGTGGCAGGCTACACCATCCTAAGTGCTCGAGGGAGAGATTTCACAGGTCCTTCCTACCTGCTGCTGTCAGACTTTATAATCTTAGAGGCGGCAGTGGCTCAGGAAGTAGAGCAGGTCGTCTAATAACCCGATGGTTGGCGGTTCGAATCCCGCTCTCCCCAGATATCCTGTCGTTGTGTCCCTGGGCAAGACACTTCACCCGCATTGCCTCCAGTGCCCACAACACTGGGTATGAATGTGTATAAATGTTTGGTGGTGGCAGGCCGTTGGCGCAGATTGGCAGCCACGTTTCCGTCAGCCTGCCCCAGGGCAGCTGTGGCTACAGTAGTAGCTTGCCACTACCGTTGTCTGTCTGGAGTGAATGAATAATGTATCTACTTGTAAAGCGTCTTTGAGTGTCTATGATAAAGCGCTATATAAATCTGATGCATTATTATTATTATTATTATTATTAATCTGCACTGCCCATAGAGACCGGACTTAACACCAACACTTTGCACAACAGGGATCATTCCCTTCCATCTTCTACCACTTTTCCGGAGGTCTGGGTCGCGGAGGCAGCAGTTCAAGCAGAGAAGCCCAGACTTCCCTTTCCCCAGCCACCTGCTCCAGCTCTTCAGAGAGGATACCAAGGCGTTCCCAGACCAGCTGGGAGACATAGTCTCTCCACCGAGTCCTGGGTCTGCCCCGGGGTCTCCTCCCAGTGGGACGTGCCCAAAACACCTCAAGTGGGAGGCGTCCAGGAGGCATCCTAATCAGATGCCCATACCACCTCAACTGACTCCTTTCAATGTGGAGGAGCAGCGGTTCTACTCTGAGCCTCTCCCGGATGACTGAGCTCCTCACCCCATCTCTGAGGGTGAGTCCAGCAATCCTACGGAGAAAGCTCATTTCAGCCGCTTGTATCCACGATCTCGTTCTTTCGGTCATTACCCAAAGCTCGTGACCATAGGTGAGAGTAGGAACATAGATTTACTGGTAAATTGACAGCTTTGCCTTAGAACTCAGCTCCCTCTTCACCACAACAGACCAGTACAACGTCCGCATCACTGCAGATGCTACTCCAATCCGTCTATCAATCTCTCGCTCCATTTTCCCCTCACTTGTGAATAAGACCCCAAGATACTTAAATTCCTCCAGATGGGGCAGAAGCTTGTCCCCAACCCAGAGAGGACAATCCACCTTTTTCCGGCTGAGGACCATGGACTTGGACTTGGAGGTGCTGATTCTCATCCCAGCCGCATCACACTCAGCGGCAAACCGTCCCAGCAAGAGCTGTAGGTCATTGCTGGATGAAGCCAACAGGACAACATCATCTGCAAACAACAGAGATGAGATCCTGTGGTCACCAAGCATGACACCCTCCATTCCCTGGCTGCGCCTAGAAATCCTGTCCATAAAAATTATGAACAGGATCGGTGACAAAGGGCAGCCCTGGCGGAGTCCAACTCTCACTGGGAATGAGTCCGACCGAGTGTTGGCAATACGAACCAAACTCTCACAATGGTCGTACAGAGACCGAATAGCTCGTAACAACAAGCCCGATACCCCATACTCCCGAAGCACCCCCCACAAAAAACCACGAGGGACGCGGTCAAACGCCTTCTCCAAGTCCACAAAACACATGTAAACTGGTTGGGCAAACTCCCACGAACCCTCGAGAATTCTCGAGAGGGTAAAGAGCTGGTCCGATGTGCCACAGTCAGGACGAAAACCACATTGCTCCTCCTGAATCCGAGGTTTGACCAGCGGCCGGACTCTCCTCTCCAGTACCTTGGCATAGACCTTCCCAGGGAGGCTGAGGATTGTGATCCCTCTAAAGTTGGAGCACACCCTCCGGTCCCCTTTTTTGAAAAGAGGAACCACCACCCCGGTTTGCCATGCCAAAGGCACTGCCCCCGACCTCCACGCAATGTTGCAGAGGCGTGTCAACATGACAGCCCTACAACATCCAGGGCCTTGAGGTACTCAGGGCGAATCTCGTCCACCCCCGGGGCCCGGCCACCAAGGAGATTTTTAACCACCTTGGCGATCTCAGCCCCTGTGATAGGCGAGTTGTCCCCCTCGTCCACAAACCCTGCTTCCTCTGTGGAAGGCATATCAGTGGGATTGAGGAGATCCTCGAAGTATTCCTTCCACCGCCCGACAATATCCCCAGTCGAAGTCAACAGTGCCCCATCCGCACCATACACAATGTGGACAGGGAGCTGCTTTCCCCTCCTGAGCTGCCGGACAGTTTGCCAGAATCTCTTCGAGGCTGACCGAAAGTCTTGTTCCATGGCCTCACCGAACTTCTCCCATACCCGGATTTTTGCTTCAGCAACCACCCGAGCTGCACTCCGCTTGGCCTGCCAGTACACCTCAGCTGCTTCGGGAGTCCCACAAGCCAACCAAGCTTGATAGGACTCCTTCTTCAGCTTAATGGCCCCCCTCACCACTGGTGTCCACCACTTGGTTCGGGGGTTGCCACCTCGAGATGCACCGACCACCTTGCGGCCGCAGCTCTGGGCCACCGCTTCAACAACAGAGGTGGAGAACATGGCCCATTCAGACTCCCTTGGAATGTGGCTGAAGTTCTTCAGGAGGTGGGAGTTGAAGACCTCCCGGACAGGGGCCTCAGCCAGACGTTCCCAGCGCACCCTCACTATACGTTTGGGTCTACCAGGTCTGAATGGCTTCCTCCCCTGCCATCGGATCCAACTCACCACCAGGTGGTGATCAGTTGACAGCTCTGCACCTCTCTTTACCCGAGTGTCCAAGACATACGGTTCCAATACACTACTAATACAATTACAACTAGAAAAGCACTCGGAGAGCGCAGACCTCCGCCAAGCGCCACAGTTCCCCCCATACAGTGTTTGTATGTATGTTTTCAGATTCCTTGACCATCAAAACATATGACTAGCAATTGGATTGACAATGACAGGATTAGTGGTTCAGTAGTTATTCACAAAAATGGCATTTTCCGTAATGGTGGCTACAGTTCCCCCCATACAGTGTTTGTGTGTACGTTTTCAGATTCCTTGACCGTGAAAACATATGACTAGCAATTGGATTGACAATGATAGGATTAGTGGTTCAGTAGTTATTCACGAAAATGGCATTTTCCATAATGGCGGCCACAGTTCCCCCCATACAGTGTTTGTGTGTACGTTTTCAGATTCCTTGACCATGAAAACATATGACTAGCAATTGGATTCACAATGATAGGATTAGTGGTTCAGTAGTTATTGACGAAAATGTCATTTTCCGTAATGGCGGTTTTCTTCTGGACGGTGATCCGGATCAACACCAAAATGTAATCATCTGTAGGATACCCCATTTCTGACAATCTGTGAAAATTTCATGAAAATATGTCCAGAACTTTTTGAGTTATCTTGCTAACAAACATACAGACAAACCAATGCCGATGATCACATAACCTCCTTGGCGGAGGTAATAATTACTGAAGGTGGCAACAACACTGTTCATTCAATTGTGAAAGATACTATCTATCTATCGTAATGTTGTAAACACTATTTAACTGCAATGCTCTTGCACTGTCTATGTACTGTTTTCTACCCATTTTTTATCTTATTTATTATTGCTATCCCTTTTCTGCTGCAATACTGTAATTTCCCCATTGTGGGGCTAATAAAGGATTATCTTACAGTATATGCACATCTTCAATACATGTACGAACATTGTGTGAAATAAAATGTCCTTGTTTAAAAACTGTAGGAGGAGTTAGCTGGACAAACCATGTACCCTTTACTGAAATTGCATTTTTAAAAACGATGAAGTTGTAAAACATGTAATTTTCACAAAAATGAGCCAAAGTCAAAATCTTTGTAATATGCACATCTTCAATACATGTACAAACACTGTGTGAGATTTTTTTTTTTTTTAAAGTTGTAGTTTGTAGCTTTTACATGTTCAGGAGTTATTTTAAACAGTATATGTTTGATCAGGTAAACCACCTGCACACATGCATAACCACACATAATCACACACACACTTGACAACAACAACATTTATGAGGCTGTAATAAATAGCTAAGAAGCAAATTAGGGTACTTGACCATCAACACACACTCAAAATATCTTTGCAAGCTAAGAGTATTGATTCAGCTGCCTAGTGGCTATACATTAAACACTCCATTATATGTATTGATCATGTTAAGCCAATAGCAGATCAATCAAAATAGCATCAGTCATTTCCTTAAGAGCAAAGAGATGCAGTGGGCATTTGGACATACAATATGCTGGGAGAGAGGGTACAATTAATAAAGTTGTACAACTGGTTATCAGCTATAGTGCAGCAGCAGCTGTTGGAACTGAGGAGAAGCTGCAGCAGCTCAGACAGCAGGGAGCATGCTCTCATATCCTGTGCAGGATGTAACCCAGCCTTACCCTGCACCGTCCCCCAGGGGTACTGCCGGGCCTTCACCATTTTGTTCCCAATCTTGACTTCTTCCGTACTCCCCACCACAGCAAATGGTAAATGGCTCTGTGAGGCAAAGAAAGAGCACCATTATACTGTATATTGCCCATATGTTTTCTTCAATAAAGCAACTCTGTCCCCCAGTGACAAAAACAGTTCTGATCTACCAACATCATCCAAAAATCTACTGCCAGCTTGGTTGTACAGTACAGTGACATGCAAAATGACTGCATACAGCTGATGCAATTAGAAACAGTGTTCACAACATGTTAACAAGAAAAGTGAGAAAATCGGTTAACTTTAAATACATATTGTAAGATGAACATTAAGAACCAGTGCTTAATGACACTGACGGGCAGCTCTAACGGGAGGATATATAGCATGACCTTTTATCCAAGCAGATTTAAGCTGTAGGAAATCAACAGTACAGTAAAATCAGCTAAAGTTAAGGCATGTGCACAGATCAGGGTTAATGAACAGCTACACAAGCGTTGGCTGATCTGTCAGTGCACAAATACACGTTCCCAAACCACTGACTTCCTGCAAAGCAAGCTGACTGACTGTGCTGCTCTAAATAAGCTTCTCAGCATGTGGTGGTGCTTCCTGACAGCCTGAGCAGACACATGCAGGTTCTGCCACTACTGTACCTCCCATGTTTGTATGTGCCTTTAAATATTAGGAAATGTCTGTATCGCTGGGATGAATTAAGCAACATACTGTGTGTAAATGACTTAGAGCCTTACATTCATGGTGGAGTTGATCTCTGCCACAGATTCATCATCAGTAGGGAACTGGTAGATCTGGACTCCGTTGCTGACCAGCTCACTGGTGATTTTGATTTTAAACTTGGCCAGCTCGCTCTTAGAAATGGCATCAGACTTAGCGATGATTGGAATAATATTGACCTGCAGATGAGAAATGAGGGAAGATTTGATGAAGGCTGATAAAATGATAAGGCATAGACAAACATTTTTAGATATGCACTGAATTAAAGAACAGGTGAATTATTTTAAATGACTGAGCCCAGCTTCTCTAGTGCAAATTTAGAAAACAGCTGTTGTATTTTTAACACAAGACTAAAAGGTTGCAAAAAATGCTGAAAAATAGATTCAACTGAATAAGACAACTATTTAACCAATTAAAGGAAATTTATTTCTTTTATTTCATTAACTGCCCAAGACCTACAACAATATTTTTTAATTTTTTAAAAGGTAAAGGACACATTGAGCCTTATTACATCATAACCACACTCTTTATCAAGCTCCAGTTTCCCTGCATTAGAGAGGGGTGTATGAAGTGGTGCCAGTTCACAGCAGGGCTTTCTCTGTCTGAGCCGATTCAAGAAAATGTAAAACCTTAATATTTAGATTTACAATAAGGTTGTCAACTTTCCCTGTTAGCTATATGCACAGATCCATGAACAGGGGTGTCTGAAGCATCATTTCAACTTTCTTCTGGATAAAATAGTGCAAAAGTCTTTACACTGCATAAAACTTATTAACTTTGTAAATTTGTGCAGTAAAACTTAAAACTTCTATTTGAAACAGCTATGGCTGGAACCCTAACACTTTTACTGTGATCACAACAAAAATAAAAACATCCTCCACATGAGACTAGGTCTTATCTGAACTAACACAAATGCAATAGTACACATACACAGACGTCCTCAATTTCATTCTGGATTTATTTAAAGATACAAATTGAACATGACACTTGAGAGGTGCCTTACTGTCAGGTACTGCCCCTCATTCAGGTTTATGAGGAAATCATATCAGGTCCCACAGTTTGTGAGAACCCGGGATTGTGTGTCCGACATGAGCATCGGCAGCATGGGGGACCCCCAGGGAATGGTTTTGGCTCCCTTCCTGTTCACCCTTTATACTGCGGACTTCTCACACAACACAACACACTGCCATCTACAGACGTTCTCTGATGACTCTGCGATCGTTGGCCTCATCTCCAACGGAGATGAAGCTGAGTACAGAGGACTTATCCAGGACTTCGTGGACTGGTGCCATCGGAACTGCCTCCAGATCAATGCGAGGAAAACTAAGGAGCTGGTGGTGGACTTCCGCAGGCAAGGACAACCCCTCACAGCACCAGTAAACATCCAGGGAACAGACATTGAGATGGTGATATCCTACAAGTACCTGGGTGTTCATCTGAACAATAAACTAGACTGGTCACACAATACCGACGCATTCTACAAGAAGGGACAGCGCAGGCTGTTCCTACTGAGGAGGCTCAGGTCTTTTGGTGTACAAGGGTCCTCCTGAAGACATTCTACGACACGGTGGCGGCATCAGCCATCACTTTTGGAGTGGTCTGCTGGGGCAGTGGCATTACAGCAGCCGAAAGGAAGAGACTGAACAAACTGATCAAGAAAGCTAGCTCTGTCCTGGGGCAACGCCTTGACCCAGTGGAGGAGATAGGAGAGAGAAGGATGGTTCCTAAACTGTCATCTCTGCTGGAGTCCAGGTTCAGGTTCAGGTTACTTTATTTGTACCCGTAGGTAGATTTGTTTTGCAGTCTGGTGACATCCATATTTACAAGCCACTAATTACATTCAACATAGACACAAACACAGGCACACATGAAATTGACTATAAACATGATAAAAATACTCAAGGCTCCATCAATCAGGGTATAAAAAGACAAAGAGATGAGAGAAAACCCAGAGGTAAGAGAGAAGAGTCATATTAAAAGTTAAAAACTAGTCAAAGAGGTTAAAAACTCAAAGGTCTAAAACTCAATAAAATATTTAGAACCCAAGTAACATCCTACAAAAATAAGTAAATATAAAATGAAGTTAATAAATAGGTACCTAAATTATGTGCAATATATTTTTACAGCTTGTTCAACTCTTTGACAGCAGCAGGAACAAAGCTGTTTTTGTAGCGCTGGGTTTTACTTTTTGGGACAGCAAACCTCCGTCTTGAGAGAAGAAGCTGAAAGTTGTAGTGCAAAGGGTGGGAGTCATCATTTAAAATGGAGGTAGCCATTCTCTGAACTTGTCTGGTGTACAGGGATGTCAGGCTCAGCTGTGACTCACCAAGCAAACGACTGGACCATCTAACTACCTGATCCAAGGATTTCCTCTGTTTCAGTTTTATCTGACCAAACCATGACACTAAAGAAAAGGATAAAACAGATTCAATAAAAGCCCGATAAGACATTGTCATTATGGTTCGGTCAATTTGGAAGCGTGCAAGTTTTCTCAAGCAATGCAAATGTTGCTGACCCTTTTTGCACACCCTTTCACAGTTCTCTTCAAAGTTTCAATTACTATCAATAATCGTCCCAAGATATTTGTAGAATTGTACACATTCGGTGGTCTGGCCTTTTAGTACGGTGACTTTGTGCCTGGGAGTTTTCCTCCTAAAGTCAATAATCATGTCTTTAGTTTTTGTCGTATTCAGCTGCAGGTAGGAATCCTCACACCAGTGAACAAAACCATCAACTACTGGGCCGTGGCCACTCTCATCATCCTGGAGGAGACTGACAATAACTGAATCATCAGCATACTTTATGATGTGTCTGTTGTCATGTCTGCTCCGACACATGTTTGTGTACAGGATGAAGAGTAGTGGTGACAACACACACCCCTGAGGAGAACCAGTAAAAGAGCACTTTAGGTCAGACAATGTACCATTGACCCTTACTCTCTGCGTCCTGTTGGTTAAGAAATCCAGAATCCAACCCACCAGATTATTGCTCAAATCAAATTGTTGCAGGAGCCTTTCAACTAAGATATGAGGTTGGATTGTATTAAAGGCGGAGGAAAAGTCCACAAATAAAAGCCTGGCGTGTGTCCCATTAAAATCCAGATGTTTAAAAAGCATGTTAAACAGAGTGACAGTGGCATCCTCCACTCCTCTGTGAGGCCTATAGGCAAACTGCAGAGGATCCAATGCATGCTCAGTCTGCTTTAGGACCCCACATCTGACCAGTTTTTCAAAAATTTTCATTAAAATTGAAGTCAAAGCAACTGGTCTAAAGTCGTTTACCGTTTTAGGACAGCTGGATTTTGGAACGGGAACAACCACTGCTTCTTTCCAGATCTTAGGCACATGTTGTGTTTGTAAGGACTTATTGAAAATGTAATGAAATATAGGACTCAGTTCATGTGCACAGGACTTTACCAAGCGCCCACATATATTATCAGGGCCCTGACTTTTGTTCACTTTTACAGCGCAGAACTCCCTTTTAACATCCTGCACCTCAATATTAAAGTGCTGATTGTCTTTGAGTTTCTGTTTCAAATCTTGGGTTTCAGTGCTAAAATCAAAGGAGTCCGAGTCCCACCCTATGCAGGACATACTGAACGCACCGAAGAGCTCATTTAGCAGTAGACTACATCATCCTAGGTGCGCGACCGAGAGATTTCGCAGGTCCTTCCTACCTACGGCTGTCAGACTTTATAACCTAAGCAGGGCTGCTCTCAGAGATAGCAAAAAAAACCGTGACGACCTAATAGTATTGAATGCAAAAGACGCAACAGACTTACACAAATGGTCCCCTCCAGTATACAACTAGGACAATATCAGTCGCTAAGGAGGGTGACAATATGTATGGGTACATATTCATACTATGTAGGATAACTAAGTAGACGGTTATGCTGTTTATTGCATCTAGCTACAATGCTCCGCACTGTGTATATATATTTATATATTTATGTGTACATATTCACTGCTCTTGTTTTCTTATCTTCTAAATTATTGCTCTGAGTGTTGCTATCCCTGTGCTGTTGCAATCCTGGAATTTCCCCATTGTGGGACTAATAAAGGCTTATCTTATCTTATCTTGTCTTGGCTGATCCCAACTGAAACCATGAAGGCTTCGGAGGCAAAGTGATGCATACTGTTACAGCTTGCAAGGTTTCTTTCAGCTGAGAGATGGTCACTATTAGGAATAATCAGAAGGTTGAAATCCTGAAAAACTTTTATAAAACTACAGTTTTTGTATGGATTTATAAGTCACAGATTATTTATCTTGCCAGATTTAAAGACAGTCACTATCACGACACTGAAAGCTCTGGTTTACAATACAACGCTCTTCCTTGTACACCCCTCGGGCCTTTATGTACTGCACACAATAACACATTTTTACACACAATGATAAAAATAGCACAAGCAGCAAAGAGAACAGCAGGCTTTCAGTTCCTCTTCCAGATAACTTAAAAGCTGACTGAACAACAGCAAGTCAAATGATTTTTGTGACATTTATACAATCTTTGTTTATCCAAACAGTGATATTATTATAGAGCTGGGGAGGAGAGAAATAACAAGCAGAGACACTCATGTATGAGCTTACAGCTGTCTAAAGGAAATGAGATTTTCACTCCCACACAACTATTTTTGCTGTGCTATGTCGCTCCTACACAATCCCAGATTGTCTGTTCTCCAAATGTGGGACCCTCTTAAATTAAAGCAAAGGACGCTCTGGGTCATGTGTACAGAAACACACATCCCTTCGTCTGGTGACAATTCAAAGTCTTGCTCAAGGACACTTCAACAGAGCACCGCTTCAATGTCTCACTACGTGAACAAGTAAACAGAGGAGCTCTGCTCTGGATCATGCTGTCGTGAATGCTTGCTGGAGGGCACAGCTGCTCTGGCAAACAGTCAACTCTTTGCAGAAAAGCCATGAGGTTCATGCAAATAAGCTACTGGGAAAGGAACCTCACAAAACTGGGTCTTCAGTCACTGAGCAGACTGCATTTCACAGCTGACCTACACCAAGGCAGCAACAAGTCCAGCACCAATTTGCATTCAGGCCGATGGCCTGGAAAAGGTTTGAGATGAGACTAGAGAAGGCAGATCAAATGGGCCAAACAGTCTTCTAGTTAGCTACCTTTGACGAGCTACAATAAGCATGTCAACCATTACACAGGAGTCATTTCACAGTGTTCTGCTGCAGCACAACTGTTCCTATCAACAAATACTAAAAAACAATTATCAAGGATACATGGCTGTTACATTTAGAAAATGGTGCACAACTGCAAATTAACGTTGTTTTACTTTCACATTGTAAGAGCTTTTCATAAGTGCCACAGAATCTGGAAAATAACAATGATGTGGGTGACAGTGGCTCAAGAGGTAGAGCGGGTCGCCTAATAACCAAAGGGTTGGCGGTTCCAATCCCATTCCCCCCAGACATCCTGCCGTTGTGTCCCTGGGCAAGACACTTTACCCACCTTGCCTCCAGTGTCCATAACACCGGGCATGAATGTGTATAAATATTTGGTAGTGGTCAGAGAGGCCACTGCCACAGATTGGCAGCCACATTTCCATCAGTCTGCCCCAGGGCAGCTGTGGCTACAGTAGTAGCTAACCGGGGTGTATGGAGTGTCAGGGACAGATAGAACCTCTGATGGGGCAACAGTCACACCTCCAGGTGGTCGGTCCGCTTTGGTTCCCACTTGGCACTCAATTCTCACCTGTGGCTCCAAGTAGCTGTTTGCATGCAACAACGGCCACACCCTGGTAAACCGCTTCGACTGGCGGGCGAAACCAGGTGAGGGTAGCTGACGGGTTTGAAAACCTTGGTGAGGTAGGGCTTGTCTATTTACGCATGTGTAGACTGGACCCGGCAGACTGCGCGGAGGAAACCACCAGATTGGCTCAACGGGCAGGAAGGCAGACCAAGCAAAGCATTGTGGAGCGCAACTACGGTACAGTGAGACACGTAGGATGCTGCTGGCCATCCACTGCATCCTAACCTATCTCCAGCCGTCTTGACTACGTCTTGCCACTGGATCCGGATAGGCTGGGACGAGACAGTGAGGCTGACAACCCTGCACAACTCTCCCTCACTTAAATCAAATTCACGCACAAGACCCCCCCCCCCCAAAAAAAAAAAATCCTTCTCATTCCCCCCCTCTCACTCCAAGTCCTGTGGCGATGGGCAAGTGACAAAGCAGCAGGTGCAGATACAATGGAAGCTGTAGCAACAATTCCACACACAGGCGGCCCAGGGCATAGTGTCGCTCTCTACTGGACCGAAGCAGCAGTGAAGTTCGGCAGCCCCCTGGGTGTCTGAGCAGAGCAGCCCTCTTTAGGATTCGCTCTGCTCACCTCCATGGCCTGGGGAAGGGGCTAGAAAAGGCGCCCCAAACATAGCCTGCTTCGCTACACCCTGGCCAGCAAGCTGTGGCTGGCGGGGATCCCACCCTAGCGGTCGAAATTCTCAGAAGAAATCCACTAAGGTGACATCACTCACCACTGGCACTTGGAATGTGCAAACGCTCATGGACAGCTCCAAAGCGGACAGACCTGAGAGACGGACAGCCCTTGTCGCAAGAGGACTCAGCAGGTACAACATCCACATTGCAGCTCTAAGCAAGACCAGGTTTGCAGACGAAGGTCAGCTGACAAGTCAAAGCTGGCTACACCTTTTTCTGGAGCGGCCGAGGCAGCGAAGAACGCCGTAAAGCAGGAGTGGGTTTCGCGATCAGATCCAATCTGATCAGCAAGCTTACCAGCCTCACTAAAGGAACCAACGACCGCCTCATGACCCTGCGGCTCCCCCTCTGAGGAAAACGCCATGCCACACTCATCAATGTATATGCCCCCACCATGACGAACCCAGATGAGATCAAAGACGTTTTACGAGGACTTAGAGACACTCATTGAAGGCGTACTGGAGGAACAAACTCATTGTTCTTGGACTGACTTTAACGCCAGAGTTGGTACAGACTACCAGACATGGGAGGGAGTCCTTGGGAGAAATGGAGTTGGACAATGCAACAGCAAGTCTTCTCCTGTTGAAGATGTGCGCCTCTCATGACCTTCTGATCACTAATACTATCTACCGCTTGCCAAATCGCAACAAGACCTCCCGGATGCATCCACACAGCAAGCATTGGCATCTGATCGATTACATCATTGTGAGAAGGAGAGACAGGCAGGACGTTAGAGTGACGAAGGCGTTGTGTGGCGCAGACTGCTGGACGGATCACAGACTCATTCTCTCAAAGCTCAACATGCACATCCAGTCCAAACGGCGTCCACAGGGGAAAAAGGCAAACAAGCGACTCAATGTAAGCAAGCTGGAACAGCACTCTGTGCGACAGAACCTCAGTGAGGAAATGGACAGCAAGCTTAGTCAGCTCGACCTCGGGGCATATGGAGCAGAAGAAGACTGGGTAGCTTTTAGAGACATGGTGTACGACATCTCATTCACTCATCTGGGCCAGAAAATGCACAAACACCAAGACTGGTTCAATGAAAACAATGAGGACATCCAAAAGCTGCTTGACAAGAAGCGTGAAGCCCACAGAGTGTACCATCAAGACAACAGATCTGCCCCTAAGAAGGCAACCTTCAAGTCCATCAAAGGAAAGGTGCAGGCAAAGCTCAGACAGAGACAGGACTTCTGGCTCAGCAAAAAGGCAGATGAAATACAGCAGTATACTGACAGCAACAACTCCAAATGCTTCTATGATGCCCTTAAGACTATCTACGGGCCTCAGTCTTCTGGAACATCACCACTGCTCAGTGCTGACGGGTCCACTCTCCTCACCGACAAGAACGCAATCCTGGAAAGATAGGCAGAACATTTCAGCAGCATCCTGAACAGACCTTCGTCCATCAATGCAGAAGCCATCACTCACATACCCCAAGTAGAGGTGAACACGTCTCTGACAGAACCTCCAATGGAATCATTAAGTTCAAAAAGTGATCAAACTCCTTTCGAACGGCAAAGCACCAGGCTCTGACTCCATCCCAGCTGAAATCGACAAGGCAGGAGGACCAGTTCTAATACAGAAACTCACCAAACGCTTTCAGACCATATGGCAGCAGGAAGTTATCCCCCGGAGCTCAAGGACGCCTCCATTGTCCATCTCTGCAAGAGAAAAGGAAACAGGCAGTGCTGCGACAACCACCATGGGATCTCTCTCCTCGCCATCGCCGGCAAGATCCTCACAAGAGTCCTTCTCAACCACCTCATTCAGCACATGGAAGGCAGTCACCTGCTGGAGAGCTAGCGTGGCTTCAGAGAGGGTCATGGAACTGCTGACATGATCTTTACTGCAAGCCAACTTCAGGAGAAGTGTCAAGAGCAGAACAGGGACCTCACACAACATTTGTAGATCTGACCAAGGCTTTTGATACCGTCAGTCGTAAGCGGATGTGGAAGATCATGGTGAAGTTCGGCTGCCCGGACAAGTTCATCAACATGGTGCACCAGTTCCACGACGGCATGCTTGCTCGAGTACTGGACGATGGAGACACCTTCGAAGCTTTCCCAGTCACCAACAGGGTCAAGCAGGGCTGTGTACTTGCGCCCACACTTTTCAACATGACGTTCACAGTCATGCTGTTTGATACCTTCTGTGACAATAAAGAAAGCACCATCAGGATCAGGTACAGGATGGACGGCAGGCTCTTCAACCTGCGGAGGCTCCAAGCCAAAACCAAGGTGGAAGGGGACTCAGTGCACGACTTCCTGTTCACAGACGACTGCGCACTCAACACCGCTACAGAGGCCCAGATGCAGCAGAGCATGACCTGCTTCTCCACTGCTTGCGACAACTTTGGGCTCACAATCAGTACGAAGAAAACCGAGGTCCTGCACCAACCCGCACTGCAGAAGACTTACATGGAACCAGCCATCACTGTCAACGGGGAGACCCTCAAGGCTGTCGACAAGTTCATGGATCTCGGCAGCACACTCTCCAGGTCTGTCAACATTGACGACGAGGTTTATTCGCACATTGCCAGGGCAAGCTAAGCATTTGGACGGCTATGTGCAACAGTGTGGGAAAGGAGAGGCATCAGGCTGACCACAAAACTGAAGGTGTACAAGGCAGTTGTCCTGCCTTCCCTACTGTACGCCTGCGAGACTTGGACCGTCTACGAGCGCCATGCCAGAAAGCTAAACCGCTTCCCCCTGAACTGCCTCAGAAAGCTCCTGAAGATCACCTGGCAGGACAAAATCCCTGACACAGAGGTCCTCTCCTGAGCTGAGCTGCCTAGCATCCACACCCTGCTCAAGAGAGCCCAGATTAGCTGGGCTGGCCACCTTGTTCGTATGCCTGACTCAGGCCTACTAAAGAGACTGTTCTATGGTGAACTAGCAGAGGGCAAGCACTCACAAGGTGGTCAGAAGAAGCGCTACAAAGACACTCTTAAGGCCTCCCTGGAGAGCTTTGACATCAGTCTTGACACCTGGGAGATCCTAGCGCTAGACCAACCAGACTGGCGTAGCCGTACCAGCAAAGGTGCTGCCTCCTTTGAGCTGAACAGAATTGCCAAGGCCCAGAGAAAACGTGAGCTTTGCAAGTCCAGAGCCACCCCTGTATCTTCTGTCCATGCAGACCACCTGTGCCCGACCTGAGGAAGAGCCTTCCGTGCCCGCATCGGACTGATAAGCCACAGCCGGACACACCGCACCCAGTCGTCTTCCCTGTGATGTCCTTGGTCATCGAGAATATGACGGATGAACAACAAACAGTAGCTTACCACTACCATTGTCTGGGGAGTGAATGAATAATGTATCCATTGTAAAATGTCCTTGAGTGTCTATGAAAAGCGCTATATAAATCTGATGCACTATTATTATTATAATAATGCAATTCACACACAATTCTCTCTTATTACCTCCATTTAACTACTTAGTTTGAACAATTTTCCTTCTGGTTACGAACATTGTGTCTGTTGCCTGTAGCATGTAAGTTATAAGCAGTGAGGCAGGTTTATCCTCCAGTCAGTGATTAGAAGGGGAATAACATCACCCTTGTTAGCAAATTGTCCAAACACAAAAATAAAATGCAAAAATGGTTCTTTAACTGCTGCAACCCTTTTTAATCACAACACTGAGTTATTCATGGTGCTGAAGTCTGTGTAAAACTGACAAGTTACTAGGATGTCTAATCTTAATAAATGAAAGAACGGGGGGGGGGGGGGGGCTGAAAAATTAATAGACTGACTAGAAGAAGGAGTTATGCTCGCAGGTGCTGAGCCAGTAGTATTTGTAGTATTTGTGCTTCACTGGCTGAGGAACAAGAGAGCAGAGCAGAGCTGAGAGTGAGAGGACTGTCAAGAGTACAAGTACAATAAACTACATTTGGTCAAATTTGACCACTGCATCATGGTCAGCCTATGAACTTTTCAGTCCCCCCTCGTACAGTACCATTCAAAAGTTCACATTTACACAGAAGCTTTTACTCATCAACACCTTGGGCGCACTTGATTTTCAGACACATCTAATGAAGAGTTCCACGTATTTTGGGGAGGGGTCCTTTTATGGTGTCTCAACTATACCGTCTATATTCTGATCAGATTGACTTCAAATTTATACCGAAGCTTTAACTCATCCCTGCCTTGGACACATTTGATTTTCAGACTCATCTAATGAGAGGTTCCATGTATTTTGGGGAGGGGTCTTTTTATGAAATGAGTCCTATATTTCATTACATTTTCAATAAGTCCTTACAGACACAACATGTGCCTAAGATCTGGAAAGAAGCCGTGGTTGTTCCCGTTCCAAAATCCAGCTGTCCTAAAACGGTAAACGACTTTAGACCAGTTGCTTTGACTTCAATTTTAATGAAAATTTTTGAAAAACTGGTCAGATGTGAGGTCCTAAGGCAGACTGAACATGCATTGGATCCTCTGCAGTTTGCCTATAGGCCTCACAGAGGAGTGGAGGATGCCACTGTCACTCTGTTTAACATGCTTTTTAAACATCTGGATTTTAATGGGACACACGCCAGGCTTTTATTTGTGGACTTTTCTTCCGCCTTTAATACAATCCAACCTCATATCTTAGTTGAAAGGCTCCCGCAACAATTTGACTTGAGCAATAATCTGGTGGGTTGGATTCTGGATTTCTTAACCAACAGGACGCAGAGAGTAGGGGTCAATGGTACATTGTCTGACCTAAAGTGCTCTTCTACTGGCTCTCCTCAGGGGGGGGTGTTGTCACCACTACTCTTCATCCTGTACACAAACATGTGTCGGAGCAGACATGACAACAGACACATTATAAAGTATGCTGATGACTCAGTTATTGTCAGTCTCCTCCAGGATGGTGAGAGTGGCCACGGCCCAGTAGTTGATGATTTTGTTCACTGGTGTGAGGATTCCTACCTGCAGCTGAATACAACAAAAACTAAAGATATGATTATTGACTTTAGGAGGAAAACTCCCAGGCACAAAGTCACCGTACTAAAAGGCCAGACCACCGAATGTGTACAATTCTACAAATATCTTGGGACGATTATTGATAGTAATTTAAACTTTGAAGTGAACTGTGAAAGGGTGTGCAAAAAGGGTCAGCAACATTTGCATTGCTTGAGAAAACTTGCACGCTTCCAAGTTGACCGAACCATAATGACAATGTTTTATCGGGCTTTTATTGAATCTGTTTTATCCTTTTCTTTAGTGTCATGGTTTGGTCAGATAAAACTGAAACAGAGGAAATCCTTGGATCAGGTAGTTAGATGGTCCAGTCGTTTGCTTGGTGAGTCACAGCTGAGCCTGACATCCCTGTACACCAGACAAGTACAGAGGATGGCTACCTCCATTTTAAATGATGACTCCCACCCTTTGCACTGCAACTTTCAGCTTCTTCCCTCAAGACGGGGGTTTGCTGTCCCAAAAAGTAGAACCCAGCGCTACAAAAACAGCTTTGTTCCTGCTGCTGTCAAAGAGTTGAACAAGCTGTAAAAATATATTGTACATAATTTAGGTACCTATTTATTAACTTCATTTTATATTTACTTATTTTTGTAGGATGTCACTTGGGTTCTAAATATTTTATTGGGTTTTAGACCTTTGAGTTTTTAACCTCTTTGACTAGTTTTTAACCTTTAATATGACCCTTCTCTCTTACCTCTGGTTTCTCTCTCATCTCTTTGTCTTTTTATACCCTGATTGATGGAGCCTTGAGTATTTTTATCATGTTTATAGTCAGCTTCATGTGTGCCTGTGTTTGTGTCTATGTTGAATGTAATTAGTGGCTTGTAAATATGGATGTCACCAGACTGCAAAACAAATCTACCTACGGGTACAAATAAAGTAACCTGAAACTAAACCTTTTATGTTGTGTAGCTGTGTCCAGACTTTTGACTGGTACTGTACCCCATGCATCTGCCTACCAAACATACAAATGAACAAACAGATGGACAGGTCAAAAACACTACATCCTCCCCAACTTCAGTTACGTGGGATATTAAAAAAAGCAATTTACTAGTGGAGACAATATCCAGATAATCTGAAATCAAATTACAGTCGTCGGCCTCCGTCGGTCTATGATGACCATGGAAGAGAATCCTAAACGTCTACTCTGCTGGAACAGCACAGCCTGTGGCTGAACAGGCCGATGCACACCGGTGTTCTACCTTCCAGCGTTGGGCGTTGGTAGGATTCAAGCCTAGGCAGGAAGATATGGAGGACAAGATGTTACCCATGCAGCATGTCCCTCCTCTCCACGTCACTGATGGATCCAAAGGAACAGCAGGGCTGCTATAGTTTGGCACCAGCGCCGTCGCAGGAGCTGCCAGAACGATGTTGAGCACAACAGAGAACTGCCTTAGGGGCTCCGACTCCGGATTTTTCCTCAGGGTTGACTCCCGAAGCCTTTCCCGTGACCGGGTGTGCCGCAAGGCAGCGGAGGTTTGAAATCAGGGTTTACCTTCCCCTAGATGGGCTACCTTCCCAGGTTGACGAGCCACCATCTACCCGAAGCATCTGGTTTTAAGGAGCCAGAGATCCGCCCTCGCCCCTTCTCCTATTAGTAAAAGCAGTTCCGCCGGGCTTAGAGACTAAACCACATGGGCAGGCTAGGCAAATTACAGTACAAGAGCATAAATCACATCTCTAAGGCCTTCTTAAGGGCTATACTTAACTGTGCTCTGAGCAACAGTTTTTTCTGTAATAAGTAAACTAGCCACTGTTAAAGTTATAATTTGCATAGTGACATCTGACTCCCACTTGTATGGCCATTTGGTGAAATGTTTTGCCAACCCTACTCGTCTCTGTCAAATATTACTAAAAGTCTCTACGAACATGTCTGGAAAGGATGGAAAAAATAAAACTGGTGTGGAAACTCTGAGTCATGAAAAGTACTCTCTCTGAAGTGAAGTAAAGCTCACCTTGCTATCCAGTTTTTTCATGGTCACCAAATCCAGAGATTTGAGTGAGTGTCCCGTTGGAGCGATGAAGTACAGGCAGGCGTGGATGCGAGTGTCGTGGTAACTGTGTAGCGTGCGCTTGATTTTTAGCTCTTCCTGCAGATATGCTTCAAACTGGGCATCAATAAACTCCACAATGGACTTGTAGCTGTCAAAAGAAAAACAAGAACAGGGGACTTATTTGTACTACATACTGAATGGCCATTTCTTGACTTTACTCAAATAATCAAAATTTATTGCTTTGATAATTTGTGTATTTTGCCGAGCAAATGTAAAAAAAAAAAAAAAAAATTAAATCTGTTTTCACATGTCTTAATTTGTTCAAATACAAGTGCAGAAATCAGAGATACACTTTCAAAAAATAAAAGGGTCATCTATCAAAACTTACATTATTTATAAAATATTTAAATAATTTTAAGAATCAACAAAACAATGTCTCACACACAAGACCACAAGGTAGCATAAAAAAGTGAACCTGCAGGGAATTTGAAAATGACTGGTAAATTTTGTTCGACATCTTCTTCTTTTGGCTGCTCCCTTTAGGGGTCGCCACAGCGGATCATCTGCCTCCATCTCACCCTATCCTTTGCCTCTTCCTCTGCAACACCAATCCTGTCCATGTATTCCTTCACTACATCCATGAATCTTCTCTATGGTCTTCCTCTTTTCCTCCTGCTTGGCAGTTCCATCATCAACATCCTTTGTCCAATATATCCACCATCCCTCCTCTGGACTTGTCCAGACCGTCTCAGCCTTGCCTCTCTTACTTTGTCTTCAAACTGCTCAACCTGAGCTGTTACTCTGATATACTCATTTTTAATCCTGTCCCTTCTAGTCATTCCCAATGAGAATCTTAGCATCTTTAACTCTGCCACCTCTAGCCCCTCCTGCTGTCTTTTTGTCAGCACCACTGTCTCCAAACCATACATCATAGCAGGTCTCACTACCATCTTGTAAATCTTCCCTTTAACTCTTGCTGCTATCCTTCTGTCACAAATCACCTGACACTCATCTCCACCCACTCCACCCTGCCTGCACTCTCTTCTTCACCTCTCATGCATTTTCCATTGCTTTGGATGGTTGACCCCAGGTATTTAAAGTAGAACTGAAGTGAACGGCATTGAACGGCACTGGGTGATAGTACATACAATTATAAAGATAATTTATCATTGGCACCCCCTCCACAAATCTCGGAATCTTGGAGAAAATCGCGATTTTGAATTTCCCGCCCTGAAAAATCAGACAAATTCGCCGAAGCGCAGCCGGAGTTCCGTGTGACGTCACGAGTGTGACCCAGTCCTCATGTTTACCATTGCGAGCACGTCGACACTGGTTGTTTTTGGTGCATTTTGTCGTGATAGTCGACTACAAAACACTTCCAACACCTGGGAAGATCTGTTCAGTGGCCAAGGAAAGCTGTCATGGCGACGAAAGAAAAGAAAGGGGGAGGAAAAGCGACCGGGAAGCGATGCGTTTCTAGATATACAGTGATCACTCACTTATCGCGTTTAATGGGGACCAGAACCGACCGCGAAAAGTGAAAAACCGCGAAGTAGCGTCACCCCCCCCCCCCAAGGGCGTCACAAGCACTATTTTGCACAAAAAGGCACAAGAGAACAGCAAAAAGTGCCACTAAGCAACATGAGCGATAAAGAACAATGAATGCGGTCTTCCTTCGCTGGGTAAAACGTCTCGGCCAATCAGCTTGCGAGGTAAAACGTCTCAGCCAATCAGCTTGCGAGATTCCCAAGCGGTGAAGAGGTGGGTGGAGAGGAGTGAAGCGGTGGTCAGAGAGGTAGATTTTGAGCTGTGCGGGCTCTCCGTGTTGATACCTGATGTTCTAATGAGAAGGCAGGGAGACTACATTAGAACATCAGGTATCAACACGGAGAGCCCGCTCTCCCCGGCTCCCCAGCCTGCTCGGGAATCTCGCAAGCTGATTGGCCGAGACGTTTTATCTCGCAAGCTGATTGGCCGAGACGTTTTACCCAGCTTCGCTCCCTGCCGAGCGCCTATACCCAGCGAAGGAAGACCGCATTAAACGCGATAAGTGAGGGATAACTGTAATAAGTTGGAAAAATGCTGATGTTTTTTTTTCCCCTTTCTTTTTTATTGTTAATTTTCCTTATCCTGACACCCCAAACATGCCAAAGTAAAGACTCACCATTCTGTATTCAATAAGCGACTCTCCTCCCCATCACTGCTGCGGTCTGAGTCGGTGCTGGAATCCCCCGAAAATTCTGGCTCTAATCTGTACGGTTCGATGCCTCCCTCGCTCTCTTCCTGTTCACTTGACACTCCTGCATCCTCCTCTGTCTTGTCACCGATCCTGAATGCCTCTTCACTCTGAAAACTCTGGTGTTCTTGACTGCTGGAACTGCTATCATCTGCCATTGTTGTTTTGATAAGGGTCACACTCGTGACGTCACGCAGCGTCGTCTGCACTACTTCCGGTTTGTTTGGCACTGCCAGCCAGAGGCAAAAGTTTATCGGCTTATAGCTTGGCCATCGCACGGCCTAAAAATTTCTTTTATGTGTTGAAAAATACAATAGGTAATAAGGAATTAATCTGCTATTCTACTTTTTTGGCAAAAAGGTGAGTTCAGTTCTACTTTAAACTCATCTAACTTCCCCACCTCTACTCCTTCCATCTTCACCATTACACCCATCTCCCTCTCATTCACACTCATGTATTCTGTCTTGCTTCTACTGACTTTCATTCCTCTTCTCTTCAGAGCATACCTCCACCTCTCCAGGTTCTCTTCCACCTGCTTCCTACTCTCACTACAGATCACAATGTTGTCTGCAAACATCATGGTCCACAGAGACTCCTGCCTGACTTCATCTGTCAGCCTGTAACCCACCTTGAATCCATCTGTCACTACTACAGCACACCTAACCACCGTCTCACTGTCTTCATACGTGTCCTGCCCCACTCTCACATACTTCTCTGCGACTCCTGACTTTCTCATACAGTACCACACTTCCTCTCTTGGCACCCTGTCATACGCTTTCTCAAGGTCCACAAAGACACAGTGCAACTCCTTCTGACCTTCTCTATACTTCTCCATCAACACTCTTAAAGCTAACATTGCATCTGCAGTACTCTTTCTTGGCATGAAACCATACTGCTGCTCACTGATTGTCACCTCTCCTCTTATCCTGGCTTCAACAACTCTTTCCCATATCTTCATAGTGTGACTGATCAACTTTATGCCTCTGTAGTTACTATATCTCTGAGCATCACCCTTGTTCTTGAAAATTGGTACCAAAACACTTCTCCACTCCTGAAACATCCTCTCACTCTCCAAGATTGTTATCTGGTTAAAAAGTCCACTGCCATCTCTCCTAAACAACTCCATACCTCCACAGGTATTTCATCTGGACCAACCGCCTTTCCATTCTTCAACCTTTTCAAAGCTGCCCTCACTTCTGCCTTGCTAATTCTCCGGACTTCCTTGTTCACTATCTTTCCTTCATCCATCCTCCTCTCTCTCATTTTCTTCATTCATCAGCTCCTCAAAGTACTCCTTCCACCTTCTCAACACACTCTCGTAACTTGGTACATTACTATTTCTATCCTTAATCAACCTAACCTGCTGCACATCCTTTCCAGCTCAATCTCTCTGTCTAGCTAATCGATACAAGTCTTTTTCCTCCTTCCTTAGTGTCCAGCCTGTCATACAACTCATGATATGCCTTTTCCTTTGCCTTGCGCCTGGATTCCAAATACTCCTGTCTACTTTCTTCATCTCCCTGACTACCCTACTTTTTCTTTGCCAACCTCTTCCTTTCCTGTACCTCCTCATTCCACCACCAAGTGTCTTCCTTCCTCTGTCCAGAGAATAAACCACATACCTTTCTACCAGTTTCCCTCAATACTTTTGCTGTACTTTCCCAGTCATCTGGTAATTCTTCCCTACTACCCAGAGCTTGTATCAACTACTTCCTAGAACTCAGTGCAACCTTCTTCCTTCTGCAACTTACCCCACTTAATCTTTGGTTCTGCCTTCACTCTCTTCCTCTTCTTGCTTTCTAAATTCATCCTACAGACTACCATCTGATGCTGTCTAGCTACATTCTCCCCTGCCACCACGTTGCAGTCCTTCTTGACTTCTCTTCCTAACATAGCAAAAGTGAACCTGCAGGGTATTTGAAAATGACTCCCTGGTAAATTTGGTTATTAATGTTTAAATTCATAAATTACAGAAAAAAATAATAATTTTGAGGTCTTGGCAGGGGAAAGTCTGAATTTCTGAAAGTCTCTAAATATTTAGAGTTGTACCTTAATGATTATTAGAAAAAATAGACTAATATTGTGATCCTTTCTAAAAAGTCTAAATTTGACATACCTTTCAACCTCTCCCTCTTGCCTCAAGGCCTCCACCATCATCCCCATGCCCAAAAAGTCAGCAATTGACAGCCTGAACGACTACAGACCTATAGCAATCATGTCTGTAGTCATGAAGTGTTTTGAGCGACTGGTGTCCCAGCACATCAGGGACTGTCTTCCCCCCTCCTTCGACCCCCAGCAATTCGCCTATAGGGAGAACAGAAGACGCCAT
Source organism: Pholidichthys leucotaenia (assembly GCA_020510985.1). Taxonomy (NCBI): domain Eukaryota; kingdom Metazoa; phylum Chordata; class Actinopteri; order Cichliformes; family Pholidichthyidae; genus Pholidichthys; species Pholidichthys leucotaenia. The sequence continues at coordinate 378,341,926 of CM035840.1, read as the reverse complement.
CGCCACCACACTACATAGAACGCTGAGCAACCGAGAACCCAAGGAGCGATGGGAGGATGCTCTTTGTGGACTAGAGCTCAGCTTTCAACATCACCATCCTGGACATCCTGATAAAAAACTGCACCTCCTCCAGATCCCCCTCCCACTTGCTCCTGGATAAAAAAAAAAAAAAAGCCTTTCTCACCAACTACCGACAAACAGTCAGGCTTGGCCCCCACCACTCCTCCGCACTATCTCTCAGCACTGGTTCCCCCCAGAGCGGCGTGCTAAGCCCTCTACTCGACTACCACCGTCATCATGAAGTACGTGGACGATACCACCTTGGTCGGGCTCATCACTGACGATGATGAGAAGGCATACAGAGTGGAGGTAGAGAATCTGCTGCTGTGGTGCCAAGCAAACAACCTGAAACTGAATGTCCAAAAAACCAAAGAACTCATACTGGACTTCAGAAAGAACAGACAGGACCACACCCCCTCCTCATAAATGGCGACCGCTTGGAAACCGTCCCCACCTTCAGGTTCCTGGGCACCCACATCTCCTCTGACCTCTCCTGGTCAGTCAACACTAATGCCCTGGTGAAGAAAGCCCAGCAGCGGCTGCACTTCCTCCGTGTCCTGAGGAAGCACAACCTGGACTAGAAGCTGCTGCTGGTCTTCTACTGCTGCACAGTGGAGAGTGTGCTCAACTACTTTCTGGGTGTGTGGTATGCCGGCTCCACGGCTGAGAACAGGAAGGCTGTGCAGAGGGTTATCAACACTGTCCAAAAAAATCATCGACAGCCCTCTGCCCTACCTGGAGGACATTTCCAGATCCTCCTGTCTCAGGAAGAGCAAGGCCATCACAGGAGACCTCTCACATCCCGCTCACCACTTGTTTGACCTGCTTTCCTCTGGACGATGGTTCAGATCAATCAGGTCCCACACCTCCAGACTCACAAATAGTTTCTTCCACTGGGCCATCCGGACTGCAAACAGTCAGAGGTCCCACCCCCCTCCCTCCAAATGTTCACATGCACAGAACTGAGGACCCTTTCAATTATCATAACAATCACACCTGTCTTTGCACTCCACACTTTCATGTATATTGACTCATCTGTGAAACCACTACCCTACTTGTGTATATTTCCATAATCCTGGGCTATTTTTTTTTATTCAGTCCTGTGTTTAATCGTGTGTTCTGTAACCATGTTTTATCTAATCCTTTTATCATACTTAATTGCACAGTAGCCTGGTGGACACCCGCAATTTCGTTGTACTGTACAACTGTACAATAACAATAAAGCCTATTCTATTCTATTACACAAACAACGCTTGTGTATAGACGGGGGGGGGGGGGGCTGAAAAGTTCATAGTGGTCAAATTTGACCAAATGTGGTTTATTTTTCAACCGCATGGATCCAAGCGCTGCAACACCGATGGAAGAAGTGTGTGGACTGAAGGGGAGACTGTTGAAAAATAAACCACATTTGGTCACATTTGACTACTATGAAATTTTCAGCCTATGAACTTTTCACCCCCCCACTCCCCCACGCCCCGTACACTGTAGGCTATTCTGTCTGCAGCGGTTCACATAGCTGTGTGTGTGCCCTCATATCGAATGCCACAGTGTCACATTACTTGCCTTGAAACTTGAACAAGACGAACCTCAGCATTCCCATAGTAAATATCACAAATTATAAAAAGTTTAGAGGTCCCATGATCTCATCAGTTTTGCTCAAACTACCTCAGGAGCAGAATTAGCTATAACAGGTTTGTTAACAAAGGCTTAAGGATGCGTCCACCAGCTACAATGTTCAAGGGCTGTGATTCACCTCCAATGCCTACTATTGACATCCGATCCTACATGTAATGAAAGAAGGATCAGTATTGATATACCTGAGCTCTGAAAAGGCTTCAAGCACTCACTGTGTTCTTGTAGTGTATGAAAGGACTGTTTGACAAAAAAGATAGCAATACTGCTCCCAAAAAGGAGGTGCACAACAGAAATCTGTATACAGTAATGGGAGAGAATTTCCATGAACTGGTTCACCTGTCCTCTTTATTTATCTGGTCTCCAAAGCCGACGGTGTTGACAATGGTGAGTTTGAGACGCACATTGCTCTCCTGGAGCTCATAGGTGTTAGATTTGAGCGTGACTCCTGGCTGGTTGTGCTGAGTGGGCTCGCCCTCAAACTTGGTGTTGAACAGTGTGTCCATCAGAGTGGATTTGCCGAGACCTGTCTCACCTACAATAACATAAAGAAAATGCATCATGCTACTGGCAACCTAATTTTACTATTATATCACTGAATAAATAAATGCATAAAACTATGTAGAAGTGTCCCTATCACCTCCACTCGTATAACAAGGCTGGATGCTTTAAGCCAAATTATTTGCACACAAATTTAACAAAACTCAACCAGAAAAAGGTGCCTAATCAATTTAAAGATACAAATAAAGACACTCCAATCTCAGTATTCTCAGCACCACAAAATACAGCAGAAATAGTTGCTTGGTGATGTTCTCTGATGATCCACAGATTTGCAGTTGGAGGCTGTTGGATGACTCAGATACTGAGCTCCCTCTGTAAGAAAAGCTATTTTTATTCATTTGTGCCCGACCTTCAGGTTTAAGCAAGTAGGACATCTTACCAGGCGCCAAATTTCCATGTCTCTATCAAAAATAAAACAAATTCATGGACATAAAGAACGCCTAACTTCCTGCCTCTGAGCAAAGTTCAGGTCACAACAGAGAAGACTATTACTCAGAGTGATTAAGAATGTTGTTAAAAAAAAAAACAAAAGCCAACTCAAAATATCATTACTGTGCGCTGCTGTGTAGTGTAAGGACTAAAATCAAGTGCCATGAAATCATACTGTGGAGAAATAGCAGTCATCTTTGAGGCACATATCTTCGAATTTGTGCCCCCCCCCCCACAGACCACAACCAAATTAGTTTGCCTCATGCAATGCTTACACTGCCATGAAATAATCCACTACTGATTGCCATGTTTACAGTTTTTAACACAATCTTAAGTCATTTTGAATGTTTGTACTAATGTTTGAAAAAGACTCCCCCCCCCTTCTTATTTCCCCTTAAGACAGTTTCAATGAACAACCTTTAAAACGGACTGGACCATGACATGTTTAATGATGCTGATGATTCTAGGGTGGCATTTAGCTTCCTGTGCACAAGGAAAAAATCTATACCACCAAAGACTTACTACTTTACACATTTAAAATGTTGTTGTAGCCTGTTGAGGAAGAGGGTTGCGTGCAAAAATATTGTGAAATATCTCATGCACACAGTAACACTTAATTAAAAAATATTTTAAAAAAGATTTAGAAAGAAGGAGAAAGCAGGGAGTTAGTGTAAAAAGCAACATATGCTTTTAGATTGATGTCTGCAGACTGTTTGCGACCACTGCAGATGAAATAAAGAAATAAACCTTTCAAAGTAAAGTCAGAATAGGAACACGGGACACTAATTAATTTGGGCATTATTTTAAGCTTTTTGGGATTTTAACGTGCTCGAGATAACTGCATATGCAAGAACTTTACAAATTTCAAACAACATAAAGCAACTGACTGTGCGAGACAGACAATACTGTACTCTTCTCAAAAATTAAACTGTCAGGCTTATAAATATTGTGAAAAAATGAATACAACACATACTGAATATAATTTCCTCCATGGAGACAGGGCTTCCATACTGCTGTATTAGATTAGTTTGAGGAGGATGTTAATAAATTGGCAAATGAGAATATATAAATGAATAAGTGAGCATTTCCGCATATAATGAGGCTAATGTAACTTGGTTGATATAAAACTGCATTTACAGCCAGCTTTTTTCGCTGGCTCCATAAGTAGCGTAGAATATTGTAATCTGCATGTATTACACAAGATGTGATTTTTAGCAGCCATGGAGAGAATTTCTCATTTTTACTGAAATGTTTAAAAATCACACACGCACATACAATTTCCCTGAAATTAAATAATGTTGCTCACCATAGTTACAAAAGCTGACTCGACCAAAGGAACCTGACCAAGTTACACAATGAAGTGTTTTGTATCTTGTGGAAAACCTTATTCAAGTAAACATATGTGCCTTGAGATACAGAGAGGAAAAACATGTTCATGCATAACAGACTCACCAACACAGAGGATGTTAAAGCAGAATCCATGGTTGACAGACTTGTTGACCAGCTGGTCAGGCATGCTGTCGAAGCCAACATGGCCAGCCAGAGGGACAGCACGAGCGCCTTCACCCTAAAAACAAAAGAAACGCAGAAAGCTGAAGGTAAATGGCCACCAGTCACAGACTACCTTGAACTGCTTATTAAGGAAGTACAGAATTCTTTCTAAATCAATAAAATAGCTCAATAAATGTAATCCTATGTTGTTATCTACCAAGTAACACTGATATTACCAAGTTTTCCAACATTTTTGATCACATTAATCTTTGCAAGTGACTTCAGGTGAAGTGCAGCTTACTTCCTCACTTCCTGTTTCCTGTAACTTTGTTTTAACAGTCGAGACAGTTAGAAACCACAATGTGCATATATGGAAAAGTATTTTACGTTATGTTGACATCACTCTTTTAAAAAAAAAAGTGTTTTTAGAATAAATACAAAATGAAATGACATCATATGATGCATTTCATTTTGTCACTACTAAACTTCACTTGGATTTGAACATTAAGACACACATTTTGGCCAGACTCCACTTCCACTCAGCTATTACACTGTTTGGACACAGTCTATCCCTGGATCAGAGCACACACTAAAGAGAAAAGTGTAAAAGCACTGTTATTACAATTGTGTGGAGGCGTATAGCTGGCATCTTCATTGCTGGGAATCTTATTTCTACGGCCTACTTCAACATCATGAGGTGCAGGAAAGCAAAGAATTTAGATTATATGGCAAAAGAAAACACCAAGAATAACCTGCCATTATGTGGCTTAACAGAACACACTGTTGCTATCCAATGTGGTGAAGACTTTGACAGGAAAAACACTTGGTTTGAGGGTCAGTTTAAAATAACCAGGCAAGCTGGTGGTACTAAGCAGTTGTGAATTATTTGGATGGCTGAAACTGGGTTTAAACAGCTGAGGGAGTGTTTGGAAACTGGGAGTAATGCAACTGGACAAACTCCCTGTACTCTTCAGCCGCAAGTGCACCATTCCTAAAGCCGTTTTTGCTTTTCATGACACTCACAGTCCAGTTATACAGCGGGTTTTCATTCATTAGGCCCAAGGTGGACATTAAACTGCAAAACCTTGCCAATATTAACAACTCCCTCTGAGTTTAGTAATATCCTATCCAAATAAAATAGAGTAAATTTACCACAGCCTTTTCAGGTAGGATGCCTTAATGTGGACAAACAGCAAGAGTCCCTTTTGCCCATTTTTGTATTCTACTCAGACAACGCCCGCTTTAAAGTTAACGGGAACGGCATGAAACAACGTAACGGAAATGAGCATCGTAAGCTGAGATGAAATGGAGGCGTTGAGAATGAATGGCCTACCGATGACTCTCTAATAGAAGCCCGTCTTTTCAATTTAAGCTAACACACAGCCAAGTCTGATACATTTCATTTTCCACAAAGGGCTGAGGATATCAGCACAGGAAATCTGCACACGAAAAATAAAACGGGACGAATGCACCTATTGAAGAGCGCTGGGTCTTGAATTTAAAAGCCGACTGTTCTGAAGGATTTAGAGCAGCCCACTCAGATTCTAATAGCTGTAATTAAAACGGATCTAATTAAGCCACGGTACGCTGAATGTGGATGGAAGATAAAAGCAGACGGCACTAGCTACATCAACTTCCGAAGTACACCCTCTCGCAAATCACTAAGATTAATATTTTAAAACAGAGCGAGCAGGGGGGAAAAAAAAACACGAGCGAGTGTAAAAATGAGCAAAACGGACTACTCACAGCTTGCCTTGCTATCTCAGTAGAGGCCATGGTAGCTGCTTTCAGGCGGAGGACGAGCCCGCTGACGCTGCTGAGCAAAGGAAGCTCAAACGTCTTTACGTTACACAGAGACGCGGCCTGGTGGCAAGTACCACCAATTTAAACGATTTACATAATATTTGTGGCAATTTTGCTCAAAATATTAATTTCATATTTATTACGATTATAAATAAATTTAACATATGAGGTCATTTTTTTTAAAATACCCCCAAAATAATTTAAATTAAATGAATGCTATTTTCTAACCCCCCCTCCCCCCGCGCTTGGAGTCTGATGGTTCAGTCCGATGGGGAAGGCAGCGAACCGTAGACGTTTACTTACGTTACTTCTAATAAAACCACTGTTAGCAGCAGGTGTCAGCGTCTTACAGAGCTACTATAGTGGCGTCAGAAAAGTAACTCTGGCCGCTATAACACACGCGAAATGTAAATATCATTGACTAGCCCTTAGTTAAAAATGAAAAATATCTTTTTAATGTCATGCTTTGGAACCACAAAAATCGCTCTATAAATTCAAGAAATCTCTGTCGGTGTGTCTGTCTGTCACTAGCCAAGGTTACATGGGCAAAATTTCTTCAGTCTGATTACAATTCAGATCAGAACTTTACTGTTTACATGGATCCTGAAAAAGCTGATTCGATTAGGACGTGCGTTTCCATGTGTCACACGTTTGAAGGGAATAAATCATTTTGACATGCGCACGTCGACATTCCGAAAATAGCAGAAGAAGCAGCTTCCGGTGTTGGCAAGCCCCGCTTCGTGTCTTTCTCTTTGTGAAATGGACCTGTATTATGTTATTCAGACTGTACTTTTGCTTCTGCTGGTTGTGGCTTATATTAATCATATATTCCATACTTACATATGTATAGACATATTAGAATGTTTAGTGATTACATATGTGGAATGACCTCACGCCTCAGAACAGGACAAGAGGTCTCAACCGCCAGCGAGGATCAAAGAGCAGACGGAGTCGCAGCGGTGGAGACCGGATCGATCTCCCTGACCACCCAGGGTCAGGTGGAGGAGACGGAGGACAATGGAGGGGGGATTATGTTAATGTGGGATGTCGGCTTTGATATGCAATGTCTTTTGTTGAGTGTGGGTATACTGTAAGTATGAAGGTCTGACTGTGCTCGACCTCTTATTCTGCTTCTGCACCGAGATGAGACATGTTAGGGAGGTGAAGCTGATATTAAACTTTGGTTTATAAAATCATATCGCTTCTTCATTTCAAGCTCCCTACACTGGTGACCAGACGTGAGGATGGAACAGAGACGTTCTCCCGCGATTAACTCATCGGAGGCGACCCAGGCAAGCACCGGCGCCCATGCAGACAGGGGAACGGATGGAAGACGTTCCCCCACGGCAGAATCTACAGAGAGGGCTCAACCGAGCACCATCCCCAGCTCCGCCGTGAGAGCAGAAGAAAGGCGCTCTCACCTGGCGAACACAGCAGGGGTGGCCCACACAAGCGCCGTCACCATCAAGCTGCCAGAATTCTGGCAAAACGACCCAAGCTCGTGGTTCCAGCAAGCTGAGGCTCAGTTTGCACTGGCGGGCATAACGGCGGACGAGACGAAATTTTACTACATCGTCGCCAAACTCGACGCCGCCACGTCAAGATGCGTGCGGAGCATAATTCGACAACCGCCCGCCCACGACAAATACAGAGAACTAAAGGCGACCATCATTGAGAACTTTGTCCCCTCAGCCGAGGAGAGAGCAGAGAGGATTCTGGCGATCTACAGCCACAGAGGATGCAGACCCAAGGCCCTCATGGAGGACATGCTGCAGCTTAAGGAAGAGGACAACGACAACTTCCTTTTCCAATATATCTTCCTCAGCACTCTGCCGCCACACATGAGAGGGACGCTGGTCAACATGCAATGCAACACCCAGCAGGACTTCCGCGCGCTGGCCCGAGAAGCGCAGCGCCTCATCAACGCCTGTGGCGAACAGATGGCCACAGCAGCATCTGCAGATCTCAGCGCGGAAGCCCAAAGCAGCGGAGAACCGCAGACAACGGAGCAGAGCCCGCCCACCATGGCAGCGACACGACCAAGGCGCAGCAGGCAGAACGACCTCTGCTATTTTCATCAGCGTTTCGCTGAGAGGGCGTACAAATGCGTGCCCCCCCTGCAATTTCAAAAACTCGGGAAACGCCAAAGCCCGGAGAACGTTGGCAGCTACGGCTCTCGGCGAGACGAATAAGCTGCTTTATGTGACTGACGGACACACCGGGAGACAGTTCCTTATCGACACCGGAGCTCAGCTGAGCTTTATCACCCCTTCCCACGCAGACCGGGTCATGGGTCCCCGGGGAAATGGAGCGATGGCAGCCAACGGCTCGATCATCGACACTTTCGGTGAAAGGAACCTGCCTCCTTGCATCCACGGCCGCAACTATAGATGGACATTTATTGTAGCGGCGGTGAGTTTTAACTTGTTGGGCGCTGATTTTTTGTGTGCACATGGGTTGTTAGTTGATCTAGCAAATAGGCGCTTGGTTAATGCACTGTCATTTTCTTCTATTCCCTGCTCAGCTCGAGTTTCTCCACCACCCGTGCAGGCCAGCGTCACAACAGCAGGAGGTAAGTTTGACCAACTCCTCACCCAATTTCCAGCACTCACAGTTCCCAAATTTTCAGCAACAGTAGCGAAACACGGGGTTGAACACTTCATCCCCACAGCAGGCCCACCCGTGTTTGCCAAAGCTCGGCGTTTAGATGCGACCAAGCTCGCCATAGCACGGGACGAGTTTACCACCCTGGAAAAATTAGGCATTATTAGACGCTCGAAAAGCCCCTGGGCATCGCCACTCCACATGGTCCCGAAAACCGACGGTTCTTGGAGACCTTGCGGCGATTACCGCAGATTAAACAATGCGACAGCGCATGACCGCTACCCAATTCCTCACATCCAAGATTTTTCACTACATCTGGCGGGTGCGTGCATTTTTTCTAAAATAGACCTGGTCCGCGGCTATCACCAAGTCCCCGTTCGAGCGGAAGACATTCCTAAAACGGCTGTAATAACCCCTTTCGGTCTTTTTGAATTTTTGCGGATGCCGTTCGGCCTCAAAGGCGCTGCTCAAACCTTTCAGCGTATGATGGACGCGGTATTACGCGACCTCCCCTTCGTGTTCGTCTACCTCGACAATATGCTGGTAGCCAGCCCGTCAGAGGAAGAACACGAACAACACCTCACTACAGTTTTTCAGAGACTAGAAGAGCATGGGTTAATAATCAACCCAGCCAAATGCAAATTCGGCGTGTCACAAATTGATTTTTTGGGACACAGAGTTTCACCAAAGGGGGCAGTCCCATTGCCAGACAAAGTCTGTGCGGTAAAAAACTTTCCACGACCACAAACGGTCAAATCGCTGCAAGAATTTTTGGGAATGGTGAATTTTTACAACCGTTTCCTCCCCCGCGCAGCTCAACTCATGCAGCCCCTGTATGCCGCGCTCAGAAAACAAAAGCCTTCCAACGCGGTCGAATGGACCCCGGAGCGCGAACGCGCCTTCGCAGAAGTAAAAAGTGCTCTAACGAATGCCACATTGTTGGTTCACCCTGATCCCATCACGTAAACCCCTTTCCTCCAGTCTTAACCCTGTTGGTCCAGACAGGAGCGTGCGCACGTCAGTGCGCACGCTCACGCATCACGCATCACGCAGAAAACAGTGATGATTGACATGAGCAGCTCAACCAGACTCATGTCAATCATCACTGTTTTCTTCCTGCATTACCGACTGCACTATATAGTTCTCCACAGTATCTGCTGCTGGCTAATATATATTTTAACTGTTGACCAGTATCACTTAATCTTATCCTACACTTTATTACATGTATAGTTTATTTCTCTTATCTTATCATGTTTAATGTTGCAGCATTGTACCGAGACAAATTCCTAGTTTGTGTACTACATGAACAATGGCAATAAACCTGATTCTGATTCTGATTCTGATTCTGATTCTGATCCCTCGGCCCGCATAGCGTTAACCACAGACGCTTCAGACCTGGCCATAGGGGCAGTCGTGGAACAACATGTTGGCGGAACCTGGCAACCTTTAGCATTTTTTAGCAAAGCTTTAAACCAAACCGAGCGTAAATACAGCACTTTTGACAGGGAGCTACTAGTGCTTCATTTATCCATCCGCCACTTCCAGTTCTGGTTAGAAGGGCGGCGTTTCACGGCTTTTGTAGACCACAAACCGCTCACTTTTGCGATGGCTAAAATTTCAGAACCATGGTCAGGCAGGCAACAAAGACAGCTAGCTGCAATTTCAGAGTTCACCACAGACATTCGACATGTGGCAGGCAAACTTAACGTGGTAGCTGACTGCCTCTCTCGCACTGTGACATCGCCAGAGCACGAGGAGACAGATTATACTATCTCAGCCGCAGAACTCTTCGCCAACGTGGACGCGTACGCGGCCCCAATTCACGTAGGGATAGATTACGCAGCCATGGCAGAGGAACAAAGCAGCGACGCGGACGTGCGCACGCTCCTGTCTGGACCAACAGGGTTAAGACTGGAGGAAAGGGGTTTACGTGACGGCGTACCCCCCCTAATCTGCGACGTTTCAATCGGCCGACCTCACCCGGTAGTCCCAGCTGCATGGCGCCGCCGCATTTTCGACTCGGTTCACTCCCTCACGCACCCAGGGGTGCGCGCCTCGGTTAAAATGGTCGCAGAAAAGTTTGTTTGGCTGGGCCTGCGCAAAAATGTAAAGGAATGGGCAAAAACTTGCACGTCTTGTCAGCGCGCCAAAATACACAAACACACAAAAGCTCCTCTAGAGCCTTTTCGAATCCCAGCCAGAAGGTTTGACCACGTTCATGTCGACCTCGTGGGACCACTACCTTCGTCTCAGGGTTTCACACACCTGTTAACAATGATAGACCGTACTACGCGCTGGCCTGAGGCGGTCCCTTTGGCGTCAACCACAGCTGCGGAAGTCGCTCGCGTTTTTTTAACAAACTGGGCGGCACGTTTCGGCGTCCCATCGGACATCACATCCGATAGGGGGCCTCAATTTGTCTCAGAGCTTTGGTCAGCCATGGCCAGCAGCTTAGGGGCGACAATTCACCGCACCACCGCATATCACCCTCAGGCTAATGGGTTATGCGAGCGTTTTCACAGATCTTTAAAGGCCGCCCTCAGGGCCTCACTAACGGATACAGATTGGGTGATTAAACTTCCCTGGGTTTTATTGGGGTTGCGTTCTGTGCCTAAAGAGGATCTAGACGCCTCCCCAGCAGAATTAGTTTTTGCACAACCTCTCAGACTCCCAGGTGAGTTTTTACCAGAGCATCCAGAGCCTGGGCATCTTCCAGCCCTGAGGCCTTTAGGCAGCACCGGACCGGACACTCTCCCCGGACCGGCACATCACTCTTTTCCACGGGTTTTTGTCCCCCAAGCTTTAAAAAACGCCGAGTTCGTTTTTGTTAGTCTCCTACATTAGAACATCAGGTATCAACACGGAGAGCCCACACAACTCAAAATCTACCTCTCTGACCACCGCTCCACTCCTCTCCGCCCACCTCTTCACCGCTCCGGAATCTCGCAAGCTGATTGGCCGAGACGTTTTACCCAGCTTCACTCCCTGCCGAGCGCCTATACCCAGCGAAGGAAGACCGCATTCATTGTTCTTTATCGCTCGTGTTGCTTAGTGGCACTTTTCGCTGTTCTCTTGTGCCTTTTTGTGCAAAATAGTGCTTGTGACGCCCTTGGGGGGGGGGTGACGCTACTTCGCGGTTTTTCACTTTTCGCGGTCGGTTCTGGTCCCCATTAAACGCGATAAGTGAGGGATCACTGTAATAAGTTGGAAAAATGCTGATGTTTTTTTTTTCCTTTCTTTTTTATTGTTAATTTTCCTTATCCTGACACCCCAAACATGCCAAAGTAAAGACTCACCATTCTGTATTCAATAAGCGACTCTCCTCCCCATCACTGCTGCGGTCTGAGTCGGTGCCGGAATCCCCCGAAAATTCTGGCTCTAATCTGTACGGTTCGATGCCTCCCTCGCTCTCTTCCTGTTCACTTGACACTCCTGCATCCTCCTCTGTCTTGTCACCGATCCTGAATGCCTCTTCACTCTGAAAACTCTGGTGTTCTTGCCTGCTGGAACTGCTATCATCTGCCATTGTTGTTTTGATAAGGGTCACACTCGTGACGTCACGCAGCGTCGTCTGCACTACTTCCGGTTTGTTTGGCACTGCCAGCCAGAGGCAAAAGTTTATCGGCTTATATAGCTTGGCCATCGCACGGCCTAAAAATTTCTTTTATGTGTTGAAAAATACAATAGGTAATAAGGAATTAATCTGCTATTCTACTTTTTTGGCAAAAAGGTGAGTTCAGTTCTAATTTAAGTTTACAGTTTAAGATAATCTCTATGACATATTATACTGTTAAACCTCTTGACAGGGAAAACAAGGAAAAATCTTTCCAGCAGTCATGCTCCTGTAGAGAATTCAGTGGTAACCACAACAGTATAGTAATATCACAAATCAGCCTTAAAACTGTCACGGCACAATCTGATAACATAGTTAACAACTCTTGGTCAATTTGCATCAGTCCCTGTGCCGTCTGGGTTTTAATCTTCTCCCGTATCTGCTGTAGGTCTGCTTTGGCGTCCTGGTGCACCGAGATGAGACATGTTAGGGAGGTGAAGCTGATATTAAACTTTGGTTTATAAAATCATATCGCTTCTTCATTTCAAGCTCCCTACACTGGTCTCCTTAATGAAGCTACAACTACATACTGTACTTCTTCATATGACGAACAGAGGCAGACAGCAGGACAATACAGACCAGTTTTGTTTTACTCCTGCTATGGCTTCCGCTAGCTGCTGTGAAGGCGGAAATACGTCACGTCGACATGTGGCTGACGTACAAACATGCGCAGTAAACATATTTTCTGCCCAACCTCGGAATAAGTGTTTTCATGCGCACCATTCAGTTTAACAATCAGCATAACCCACCCGTCTCAGTTGGAATGAAATTTTATCCAAATGAGTGTGATCGGGTCAGAATATTCAGATTGGCATGTTTACATGAAGCATTTCTTCTTCTTCTTCTTTTAGATTTGATTGGCGGTTGGCAACCAGCCTACAGGTGCATTACTACCACTGACTTGATTATCATCACTCTATATCTTTGTATAAGGAGTTCTTATAAGGAGTTCTGAACAACTAACTCCTTATGTGTGAAAAAATTATCCGTCTTTGGACTGTGTCATTGGGGGCGTCAATAGCTGTGCCAGTCAGCTAGCTGGCTGGCAAGCTGCCTACATTATTCCAATGAGACTTTTAATCCAGTTACTTGTGTCCATGTAAACATGGTCAGTGTGTCACGGATCATAGGACCGTCTATGATGTTCCTATGATGTCTGCATGATGTTCTATGATGTTCTTATGTATAACGACTCCTTATGTGTGAAATGTCCTATGATGTTCCGATGAAACAAAGGCAGGCATCACTCATGATCATAGGACTCACTATGACATCATCCAAGATCAAATACAGGCATCATTCATGATCACAGGACTCGCTATGACATCAGCAAAGATCAAATGCAGGCATCATAGGACTCACTATGACATCAACAAAGATCAAAGACAGTCATCACTCATAGTCATAGGACTCCCTATGACACAATCAAAGATCAAAGGCAGGCATCACTGAACGAGTGCTGACATGCTTGCTTACACCCTTGCTTACACCTGCTTTCTACAGGCATGCAGAAATACTTGCTTATACTTGGTTTCTACAGGCATGCACGGGTATGCACGGGCATGCACAGGTATGCACTATTATACTGAATGAATAAATAGCCCTGCAGACATTAAGTGGTTGATGCTGTAGGAAACTCGAAATGAAGAGACTGAATGATTTTTCATTATTGGTTTATTCCATATCAAGTCCTACAGCTCCTCTCTCAGTCAGGGAATGAAGAGGGCGAGCTGAGATAAACCGCATACCTTTATACTGTTACAACAGACACAAATCACATTCACATCAAACACAGAATTCCATTCATAACTAATCCCCCCATTGTCCTCTAGGCTTCTCTGTCTGACCCTATGAGTCAGGCAGTCTCTTCAGGTTCACTCTCAGATCTTCTCACTTCTCCTCTAGTCCGCAGGGGGTCCAGACTCAATGTCCATCTGGGGCGTGATGTCAATACACACTGTGAGCTCAAAGTTCCCTCATGTCTGGGTCTCTGCCCAGGAATATGTGAGCTACATAATGTTACGCCACATCACTCCCCCTGAAACGCCCAAGAACGGACATACACCAACCTTAAGTCAATAATGGACAGTCATACACACTATGTCAAGAAGGGACACACACACACCGCCCTCATGTCCATAATGGGCAGTCATACACATTACACCCTTACATCACCCCCCCCCCCCCCCTTTGCAGGATCTACAGCACAATTTACACGGGTTGATCAAAATACACATCACTCTGCCCGTTGCTTAGGCTTCAATCTCCTCCCAAATCTGCTGAACGCAGGCTTTGCAGCCTGTGTTGTGCCGTCCTGCGGTGCGCCTGTGGAATGAGGGGGAGAAGGGTTATTTGCCCCCTGCCGGGGAACTAGGGGCTGCCCCTTGGGAGGCCTGCCGCGTCGAGGCGCCCCCGCCGGTCGTACAGGTTCGTCACGTAACACAAAAGCAGGCTTTAATCTGTCAACACTGATTGTCTCTTTCCTGCCCCCCAAGTCCAGTACAAAATATTTCTCCCCGGTTTCCAGCACTCGGAACGGACCATCGTAAGGTGGGCGGAGACTGTGACGCTGGGCGTCGTGCCTGACAAAAACAAACTCTGCGTTTTGCAAAGCCTTGGGAACAAAAACCCACAGAAACGTGTGATGAGCAGGGCCCGGGAGCATTTCTGCCCCCGTGCCACTTAGAGGTCCCCGCACCGGGGGGCGCTCGGGTGCTGCATGGGCTGGCAGGAATTCTCCTGGCAGCCTGAGAGGTTGAGTAAACACTAATTCAGCAGGTGAGGCATCTAAATCCTCCTTGGGTGCCGAACGCAACCCCAATAAAACCCATGGTAGTTTGTTTACCCAATTTGTATCCGTGAGCGACGCTCTGAGGGCTGCCTTCAACGACCTGTGAAAACGCTCGCATAAACCGTTGGCCTGTGGGTGATAAGCGGTGGTGCGATGAGCTGTTGCCCCTAAGCCGCTGGCCATGGCTGACCATAGCTCTGAAACGAACTGCGGACCCCTATCAGACGTAATGTCCGACGGGACTCCGAACCGCGCTACCCAGGCTGTTAAAAAAACGTGAGTTACCTCTGCCGCTGTGGTAGACTGCAATGGGACCACTTCCGGCCAACGCGTGGTCCGGTCCACCATTGTCAGGAGATGTGTGAACCCCTGCAAGGGCGGCAGGGGTCCCACTAGATCTATGTGCACATGATCAAACCTCTTAGCCGGGATGTGGAAAGGTTCTAAAGGGGCTTTTGTGTGTCTGTGAACTTTGGCCCGCTGGCAGGACATGCAGGCTCGCGCCCACTCCTTCACGTGCTTGCGCAGGCTCGGCCAAACAAACTTCTCTGCTACCATTTTCACCGAAGCGCGTACTCCCGGGTGTGCCAGGGAGTGCACCGCGTCAAAAACACGACGGCGCCACGTGGCCGGCACCACTGGGCGAGGTCGCCCGGTGGATACATCGCAAATAAGCAGGGTTGAACCGGTTTGTAAACTTATGTTCTCCAGCCTTAACCCTGTTGGTCCAGACAGGAGCGCGCGCACGTCTGTGTCCTCGCCCTGCTCTGCTGCCATGGCCGCGTAATCTATCCCTACGTGCACCGGAGCTGCGTGCGCGTCCGCGCTGTTACCGCGCTCCGCGTCTGCGGCGCTACAGCCCCCATCCGCGCGGACAGGCGCTGTTAGCGCTCGCGAGAGGCAGTCCGCCACCACATTAAATTTACCGGCTACGTGCTGTATATTGGTGGTGAATTCTGAAATTGCGGCCAGCTGCCTCTGCTGTCGGCCTGACCATGGTTCAGAGACTTTGGACATTGCAAAAGTTAACGGTTTGTGGTTGACAAAAGCGGTGAAACGCCGCCCTTCCAACCAGAACTGGAAATGGCGAATGGCCAGGTGGAGTGCTAGCAGTTCCCTGTCAAACGCGCTATATTTTCGCTCCGCATCGCGTAGGGTTCTGCTAAAAAAAGCGAGTGGTTGCCAAGCTCCGGCGACTTGTTGTTCTACCACGGCTCCTATGGCCACATCTGACGCGTCTGTGGTTAGCGCTATTCGGGCTGCTGGGTCTGGGTGAGCCAGCCGTGCTGCGTTCGCTAGTACTTCCTTAACCTCAATGAATGCGCGCTCCCGCTCAGGAGACCACTCAATTGCATTTGAGGGCTTCTGTTTTTTTTAGCGCGACATACAACGGTTGCATGAGCTGCGCTGCGTGAGGTATGAAACGGTTGTAAAAGTTTAACATACCTAAAAATTCCTGTAACACTTTTACCGTTCGTGGCTGGGGAAACTCAGCCACCGCGCGTACTTTGGAGGGCAGCGGAACTGCACCCTCTGGGGAGACGCGGTGCCCTAAAAAATCGATCTGTGCTGCGCCGAAATGGCACTTTGCTGGGTTGATTATCAACCCGTGCGCTCCCAACCTCTGAAAAACAGTTCTGAGGTGACTTTCGTGTTCCTCCTCAGAGGCGCTGGCAACTAAAATATCGTCTAAGTAGACAAAAACGAAAGGGAGGTCGCGCAAAACGACATCCATCATGCGTTGGAAGGTTTGCGCAGCGCCTTTAAGGCCAAAAGGCATGCGTAAAAATTCAAAAAGCCCGAAAGGGGTTATTACTGCTGTCTTGGGAATGTCCTCTGATCGGACCGGAACCTGATGATAACCGCGGACCAGGTCTATTTTAGAAAAAATTCGCGCCTTGGCCAAATGCACCAAAAAATCTTGGATACGTGGAATTGGGTAGCGGTCCTGCGCTGTGGCATTGTTTAACCTGCGATAATCGCCGCACGGTCTCCACGAGCCGTCCGCCTTGGGGACCATGTGGAGGGGGGAAGCCCAAGCGGACTTCGAGCGGTGAATTATGCCCAACCTCTCCAGGTTGGCGAACTCCTCACGCGCAATGGAGAGCTTAGCTGCATCCAAGCGCCGAGCCTTCGCAAAAACTGGTGGGCCACTTGTGGTTATAAAGTGCTCCACCCCGTGCTTCGCCACCTTAGCTGAAAACGTGGGGACTGTGAGTGCTGGGAACTGGTTTAGGAGAGTGTGGAACTTACCTCCTGCTGCGGTGGCGTTGGCCTGTACTGACGGCGGGGACACTCGCGCTGCACAGGGAATAGAACAAAAAGAGAGTGCATTAACCAAGCGTCTATTAGCCAGATCCACCAACAAGCCATGTGAACACAAAAAGTCGGCGCCCAACATGTTGAAACTCACCGCCGCTACTATGAAGGTCCATTCATAGCTGCGGCCGTGCAAGGACAGGCGCAGAGTTCTTTCGCCAAACGTCTTGATCGATGAGCCGTTTGCGGCTGTTGCTCCATCTCCGCGGGGGCCGGCCGCCCGATCCGCGTAGGTCGCGGTCATGAAACTCCTCTGTGCTCCGGTGTCGACGAGGAATTGCTGTCCGGAGCTCGCATCCGTCAGGTAGAGCAGCTTGTGCCGTTCGCCAAGGGTCGAAGCTGCTAACGACCTCCGGCTCTTTGCGTTTCCCTGCTTCTTGAAGTTGCATGGCGGGACGCATCTGTGAGCCTTGTGCGCGAATCGTCGATGGTAGAAGCACATCTCGTCCTCTCCTCTGCTCCGGGACCGCGCTGCCACTGCTGTTGCTGGGGTCGGCTCTGCTGCCACCGGTTCTCCGTCGCCCTTGGCCGCCGCGCTGAGGTTTGCTGCTGCCGCTGCCGCCTCCTGCTCGCCGCATGCGTCCAGGAGCCGCTCCGCTTCCAAAGCCAGCGCGCGGAAGTCCTGCTGGTCCACACACCTCACGCTGGACAGGGAGCCTCTCATGTGCGCTGGAAGGGTCCTCAAAAAGATGTGCTTAAATAAAAACGCATCATTGTCTGCCCCGATCATCTGCAGCATGTCCTCCATGAGGACGGTCGGCCTGCGTCCTCCTCTGTCGCGCAGGTCCAGGAGTGTTCTGGCCCTCACCTCGGCCGATGGTACAAAGCTCCGAAGAGGGCGGCTTTCAGGGCGTCATATTTGCCAGCAGCGGGCGGCTGCTGCACCAGGCTCCGCACACACCGGGCTGTGCGGCTGTCGAGTCTTGCGATGACATTGTGGAATTTAATGTCATCCTCTGATACCCCGTAAAGCACGAACCGTGATTCCACGTGTTGGAACCATGAGTGCGGGTCCTCTTGCCAGAACTCGGGGAGTCTAATGGAGTTTACGCCGGTGCGGGCGGTCTCCGGTGAGTCAGGTTCGGAGTCGGAGAGACGACCTCCAAGTCTTTCCATTTTTCTCACGTGTGGGTCACCAATGTAGGAAACTCGAAATGAAGAGACTGAATGATTTTTCAGTATTGGTTTATTCCATATCAAGTCCTACAGCTCCTCTCTCAGTCAGGGAATGAAGAGGGCGAGCTGAGATAAACCGCATACCTTTATACTGTTACAACAGACACAAATCACATTCACATCAAACACAGAATTCCATTCATAACTAATCCCCCCATTGTCCTCTAGGCTTCTCTGTCTGACCCTATGAGTCAGGCAGTCTCTTCAGGTTCACTCTCAGATCTTCTCACTTCTCCTCTAGTCCGCAGGGGGTCCAGACTCAATGTCCATCTGGGGCGTGATGTCAATACACACTGTGAGCTCAAAGTTCCCTCATGTCTGGGTCTCTGCCCAGGAATATGTGAGCTACATAATGTTACGCCACAATGCTATATTTAAAATATCAGATGTAGAGAATGCGTTCAAGGATGAGGCTGAGTTTATTTCTCAGGTTCAGCTTTATTAAGTGAACACATGCTCTATCAGTCTCTAGGCAAGGAAAGAGACTGAGCAATCAAATACCACACTCTTATACTCTGCTGGAGCCACGAACCTAAGTCACATGATGCTTTAGCAACCATATAATCACATGGTACATAATCTCAGTCACAATGCACTCGTTGATGTTTCACTATTGTCTCTTATCCCTCGATGGCCCGGGAATCCTCCTGGGGTATCTTCTCCGAGACAAAGGCCAAAACTCACACCTACTCATCATCTCCTGTAGATCTCTGCGGGCCCAGACCTCTTTTGTCCCACGAGACGTGAAGCCCCCAATACACATACAGTCATACATTTGTGGGGAAATATGAACTCAATATATGCGCCACACAGAGAACAAAAACAATGTATTGTAACTTCGGGGCCATGTTAAGGGGGGCAGGGATTTCCCAGCATGCTTTGCCAGTTGAAAACACTACTGTGTGTGTGTATTAAATGTGTTATTTCTGAGTTATACTGCTGTGTCATTATAACTGCGTTATAATGACCCAGCAGTGTTTAACAGGATTAGGGCAAGATGTATCATGTGTGTGTAACCATGATTCAAACAGGGGTCTGGGAGAATGACCTCCCCTCCTGTTTGTGCTCAGAACCAAGTTGGGGGTCGGTGGTGTGTAAATAAAGCCTGTTCATCACAACCATCTTGCTCCTCTTTCTTTGTGTGAATCCCGCAAACGTCACACTGGTGTCAGAAGTGGGATTTCCGGTCCAAAGCAGTAATGGGGCGCTGACATCGGGACGATGTCAAGTATGGGAGGGGAGAGTGTAGCGAACTCAATGTAAGCACCCTACTTGGCTTTCCAAGTGGGTTGACCCTATTGGCGACACAGGTAGAGTGTGGGACTCCGGAGCGGGAGGCGTGAGTTCGAACCTCCCGGTGGGACGTCGCCATGTCGAGCAGCATGTTACACTGGTGTCAGGAGTGGGGATGGAGCAAGATGAGGATCCAAGCAGAGGTCCAACGGCCAGAGCGGTTCA
This sequence comes from Pholidichthys leucotaenia, assembly GCA_020510985.1. Taxonomy (NCBI): domain Eukaryota; kingdom Metazoa; phylum Chordata; class Actinopteri; order Cichliformes; family Pholidichthyidae; genus Pholidichthys; species Pholidichthys leucotaenia. The sequence goes on along the minus strand of CM035840.1, from coordinate 378,321,989 downwards.
TCACTGAGCTGGGAACGGAGCGTAGAGCTGAGACGTCAGCCCCTGGAGTGGATCACAGCGATGGACGGAGCAGCGGACTAGATGGGGCTGCTCTGCCTTTTTCAAGGCAGAACGGGCCGAGCAAAGCAAACCAGCCCTGTTTCCCTCCCTTTTTAGGGCAGGACAGGCTGGCGATTCCAGAGCAATTAGGAGCAGCGATTGACCGGGAGATGACTGTCCCATCCATCCAGCAGCGGGCCAAGATTCCCCGCTACAACGGCGAGAACCTGTTGGATGACCACCTGGCCCAGGTAGAGTTGGCTGCTGCGCTGAACGACTGGTCATCGGAGGAAACCACCGTGCTGAGAGCGAGTGGGAGGAGGAGCTACGGCAGATCACAGCAGCGCGTGCACGAAGGAGACAGCGGTGGCGACGTGAGGAAGGGGGGCTTCTGCTGCACAGAGCCAGGGTACATCGCATGGTACTGCCCCGCACACAGCGCACGACAAACTGGCCCCTCGCCAACATTAAATTAGAGCGAGGTGGCATGGACGGAGAAAAAGCCGCCTCCTGCAGATGCTTCCCCCGGCGGTGACGTCACAGAGGCCTTTGGAGCGCAGCAGCAGCGGAGCGAGCAGGACGGAGATCCGGCCATTTTCCAGGCACGGCAAGGGCTGGACGCAAGGACGTGGGCCAGCGGCCGCCTGGGAGACCTGGCAGTGGTGGGAGTCGGCCGGAGCGGGCATGGGACTCCCGCTGCCAGGGAAGGGACTGTGCGTGGTCCTACAGAGGCTGTCAGATGTGTCCATCCGCCCGCTGGTGGCCAAACCGGAACCCTACCCCAACCAGATACTCCGACCGAGACTCACATGGCCCGTGCATGCCGCCCCGGCACCGGGCTGACTCGCGTTGGATTTCTGAAAGTGGACTTTGAATTTTCTGGGGACAGAAACCAGTCCAGGGGAGGGCAGTGTAACGTCGGGGCCATGTTAAGGGGGGCAGGGATTTCCCAGCATGCTTTGCCAGTTGAAAACGTTACTGTGTGTGTGTGTGTATTAAATGTGTTATTTCTGAGTTATACTGCTGGGTCATTATAACTGCGTTATAATGACCCAGCAGTGTTTAGCAGGATTAGGGCAAGATGTATCATGTGTGTGTAACCATGATTCAAACAAGGGTCTGGGAGAATGACCTCCCCTCCTGTTTGTGCTCAGAACCAAGTTGGGGGTCGGTGGTGTGTAAATAAAGCCTGTTCATCACAACCATCTTGCTCCTCTTTCTTTGTGTGAATCCCGCAAACGTCACAGTATTTTTCTAAAACCACTCATTACACTACCATTATACACATTGGTCACACAATATCACTTATCACCTTTGAATGCAAAAGATGCAATAGACTTACACAATGGTCCCCTCCGGCATACAACTAGGAACATACCGGTCGCTATGGAGGGTGAGAATATGTATGGGCACATAATCATACCATGTAGGATAACTAAGTAGACGGTTATGCTGTTTCATTCCATCTAGCAACAATGCTCTGCACTGTGTGTGTTTATATATTTGCATATTTATTCCATCTAGCTACAATGCTCAGCACTGGGTGTGTTTATATATTTATATATCTACATATTATTCCATCTAGCTACATTGCTCCGCACTGTGTGTGTTTATATACTTGCATATTTATTCCACCTAGCTGCAATGCTCCGTACTGTGGGTGTTTATATATTTACATATTTACTCCATCTAGCTACAATGCTCTGCACTGTGTGTTCATATATTCATATATTTATTCCATCCAGCTACAATGCTCTGCACTGTGTGTCTGTGTGTGTGTGTATATATATATATTTTATAGTAATACGTACATATGTTTATTAGCTGCTCTTGCTTGCTTGTTTTTTTTCTTGCCTTCTGATTGTTGCTCTGAGTGTTGCTATCCCTGTGCTGTTGCAATCCTGGAATTTCCCCGTTGTGGGACTAATAAAGGCTTATCTTATCTTATCACGTCCTGTCTTACCTATTGCATGAAAAACATATCAGCCATAATGAGCTTATTGTTTTATCAAAGCTGAAAATGGGACCTATGGGGTTTATTTCAGGCTATGTTAATAATTTATATTATTCCAAACACAAACGTACCATTTAAAAAAAAAAACATGTACTATCTAGTTATAAATAGCAATTATTAATTCAACATGGGATAATCTCACATTTTACAACCAAAAAAGTAAAAGTACTTGTAAACTAGCAGTCTTTTTTGTTTTGATTTTGTTTTAGTCACCATGCAACTGAGAACAACTTTTAATTATTAAATTTAATTTAGTATTATATCATAACATAATTTATCAAATTAATTGTTTTTTTTAGAATTCAGACAACATATGCAATGAAAGATTAAAAGAAACTGCCAAAGCTCTTTCATCATTGATTGTGAGTTGTATAAGTTATAAAACCTGGAACTATTACACTACTTTTGTCATTTGCCCTGCTGTTTATTTTTGCTGCCTTCACAAAGCAAAATATGGATGAGACCTGAATCAGTGGACAAATCAAGGATTTTCCCACTTTCTTTAACATGTATTTTGGGAAAAATCAGCTGTATACAAAATGAGAAAAACTGTATGGATCAAACAAAAATGTTGGCAGAGGTATGTGGAGTTGCTAGTTTTTTGAATGCGTTTTGTTGCTTTCCATTTGTGACTTTGTATTTAAATTACGAGAAATAAAGTTGAAAAAATGACATCAGCGAATAGAACCGCCCATTAAAGTCACGTGTGTAACAATAGCCAATAGGAGGAAAGCAGTGCATTTAAAAACGAGCCGCGGGCCCTGCTCCATTTTGTTATGACAATATTCTGAGCTGAGAAAGACAAACAATTAGCGGCGAATAACACAACAGATCGAGGTAGGGTCAAACCCTGTAATTTTATTTTTGCGTCCGCGGCACTCCTGCATTAATAAACCATAAAAAATGCACAGAGGTATGTTTTTTTCGGACTTGAAATTTCTAACGTAAGCTTTGCTAACGTTTGAGCTGTTAAAAAGTAAATCCGTCAACAGTTGGGACTCCTTTTGCACTGAAGAAATGTACCCACTGAGTTTTTTTTTTTTTTTTTTTTTTTTTTTAAAGAAACCCTAGCAAAATTTGTAATCGCTTTACAGACTAACTGGACTAAAATATCTTTGCTTTTTTTGTGTCAGTCGATCTTAATTGTACAACCGTTATGGCAAACGGCCGTTAAAGTCCGTTTGAAATTGGGCAAAATTCTTTACAGAACTTCCAACGCAAAATACTATTTTTGTATTTCTGTAAATTTGTGCAATGCAATTAATCAAAACTTTTTTTATATTCATGGTTAGTGTTTTTTGTTTGTTTTTTCTTGTATAGTTAATGTAGTATCTTGGCTTGAATGTCTGGAAAGTGGAAAATACAAGAATCATATACTTGCAGTCTCGGCAAGAGTGTTTTCCTCATCTCACAAATATTTATTTTGCATTTTTTTCCAAGCATGGCCTGATGGTCATCATTCATTGAGCTGGTTTTTTGCTTGCTGAATAACCATATGCTAATCTTGAACAAATTCAGTCATTACATCTGTTTAGGGATACTGCTCTTTTTAACAGAATATCTTCTTCCAAGATGATTTGCAGTCCTTCATTGCTATGGCTGATTTAATGTTGTCTTTTCAGACATCATGGCAAACACGATCTCTGATCGTGAAAATGCAGGTCTCCATCCACTTTCACTGAAGATGCGAGACCGGCTTCAGTCTGCCCCAGGTATACAATGGCATATTTGAACCTGATTTTCCTTGGAACTGTATACTAGAGATCATAAGGTACCACTGACTTTGGCTTTTTTCCCCCCCTCCCCTCACCAGGAAAACTCCTGAAATCGCCTTCAAAAGTCTTGAGCACCCCTCTGCCATCTGGCCGCAAAGCTTTTGGTGCTGTGAACAAAAAAACTTCAACCCCTGCTGCCAATACACAAGAGAAGAAACTCCTAAAGCCACAGGTTGGACTATGGTTCTAGCAATGTAACATCAGGCTGTAGTCCTATTTTCTTTTGGATACTAAGATATTTAATTTTTTTTTTTTTTAAAGGAAACTAAAGTGAAATGTGTACCACAGGCCAAAGTGGAGGAGTATCCAGAAATTGAAAACTGCATCCCATATGACCCACTAGGTGACTCATTCTTAAGATGACACTAACAGCATGAATAAATTTGTGTTGTAAAGCACCATTTAGAGTTGGTCTACTACTTATGACCTCCATCAACTGTTATCAGGTGTTTGGTATCACGTTTAAAGTCTAACCTACAGCAATTTAAGGGTTTTCCTGATCTTTGTACCCAAAAAGCACCTATTCAAGATGTCAAAATGTACAGTAGTATCAAAATAATGGACTAGACTGCTTGATGAACAATGTTCTGTATTAAATAGTTCAAACAATTATGGAAAATGCGACTTGATGATAAATCTAAATGGCTCTAGAAATTCCATTGGAATATGTTTAAACGAGGGGCACAAAGATGAGATCCTCACACAAATGGATTTTTTTCCTTCCATCTTCATTGAAATGAAAATTGACAAGTAATTGTGTGGCAAATTAATGGGCATCGCGATAAAAGTACTACTGGGGAAGAAACTGAATTGCATTGCATTATTACTGCTCTGACTTATAGCCCAGTTACAGTAGTTCAGTCTGCTGGATGTCTTGATGAACTAGCTGACAATAAATGGAAACTAAACAACTACATTTTTCCCCAGAGTTTGAGAAGTACAGCATGCCTGAAGACTTCATTCCTTTTGCTAGTCTGGCTCTACCTGGACTGGGCTGTCTACCTCATGCCTCACATCTGTGTGAGGAGGACTGGGAAAAGATCGAGCCACTCCCAGACCCATCACCTGTAAAGAAGCCTGACCATTCAGGTACTGCATTAATGTTGGACATAATCAGTTACTGTGGTTCTATACTGTGGCAGTCTCGCCATGTGTCTGTTCTTTCAGCATATTAACAAGATCCAAAGTCTGTCAGGCCACTTTGCTAAAATTTGTTTTGTTTCCTTGACATTACTTCATTAAAGAAAATTGATTTTTTTTTTTTTTTTTTAAAAGGAGGGAAAGTCCAGACATGATCAAAACAAATTGTCTTTTGAAATTGTATTATGTAAATATTAGCAGACCTGTAGAAGAGCTTGAAATGATGAGGCGATTTGATATATAAACCAAAGTTTATTTATCAGCTCTCCTAACAAGTCTCATCTAGTGCAGAGGTAGCAGAAGGAAAAAGAGACCGAATATCTCCGGCTCTCTGACTTTATACTTGCACATAACAAAAGACATGCATATCAAAGGCTGACATCCCTCATTATCATAATCCCCCCATTGTCTTGGTACTTCCTCTCTTCGCCCTAGGGGGGTGAGGGTAGCTCCTCCGGTCTCCACCGCAGTGTCTGGGAACGTCTTTGTTCTTCACTTGGCGGTTGAGTCTTTGTCCTTTCAGAGGTGTGAAGTTGCCTTACATATGTAATCACCAAACATTCCCACATGCTTCAACATATGTAGGTTATGGAATATATGATTAATATAGCCCACAGCCCCCCCCCAAACAACTAAGAAAAGGACAATAGAAAAATTCACAGTCTAAGATAATTACTATGACATACTAAGTGTTACATCTCTTGCCACAGAAGAAACTTTCCAGCAGCCATGCCCCTAAGAGTTCAGTGGTAATCATAACAGCATAGTAAAATCACAAGTCGGTCCTAAACTGTCAGTGAACAACTGTGGAGTAGTTTGCATCAGTCCCTGTGCTGTCTGGGTTTTAATCTTCTCCCAAAACTGCTGTGGGTTCATTTAGGCGTCCTGCTGGGACCTTCTTGTAAGGAATCTGCAGTGTGGGAAGGAGAGTGGTTAATTGTTCCCTGCAGGGGGCTGAGTCTTTTCTCTTGGGGGGTCTACCCCACCGAGGTGCTCTCGCCAACTGTGCAGGCTCGTCTTTCAACAAGAAGGCAGGTTTAAGTCTGTCAATGCTGACTGTTTCTTTTCTATCCCCAAAATCAAGCACACAGTGTTTATCACCATGTTCCAGCACTCTGAATGGCCCATCGTATGCTGGGCGGAAAGTTGGTTTTAAAGCTTCATGCCTAACAAAAACGAACTCAGCGTTCTTTAAAGCTTGAGGGACAAAAACCCGTGGAAAGGAGTGATGAGCTGGACCGGGGAGAGAGTCCGGTCCGTTGCTGCCTAAAAACCTTGGGACTGGAAGATGCCCTGGCTCTGGGTTCTCTGGTAAAAATTCACCTGGGAGCCTGAGAGGTTGTGCAAAAACTAATTCTGCCGGAGAGGCGTCTAGATCCTCTTTAGGCGCAGCACGCAACCCCAATAAAACCCAGGGAAGCTTATTTACCCAATTTGTATCCGTTAGTGAGGCTCTGAGGGCGGCCTTTAAAGACCTGTGAAAACGCTCGCATAACCCATTAGCCTGAGGGTGATAAGCGGTGGTGCAGTGAATTGTTGCCCCTAAGCTGCTGGACATGGCTGACCAAAGCTCTGAGACAAATTGAGGTCCTATCGGACGTGATGTCCGACGGGACGCCGAAACGTGCCACCCAGTTTGTCAAAAAAACGCGAGCAACTTCCTCCGCTGTAGTTGATGCTAGAGGGACTTCCTCTGGCCAGCGCGTGGTGCGGTCTATCATTGTTAACAGGTCTGTGAAACCTTGGGAGGAAGGTAGCGGCCCCACGAGGTCGACATGAACGTGGTCGAACCTTCTAGCAGGGATTGGAAAAGGCTCCAGAGGGGCTTTAGTGTGTTTGTGTATTTTGGCGCGCTGACAAGAAATGCAAGTTTTTGCCCATTCTTTTACGTTTTTGCGCAGGCCCGGCCACACAAACTTTTCGGCGACCATTTTAACCGAGGCGCGCACACCTGGGTGCGCGAGGGAGTGAATTGAATCGAAAATACGGCGGCGCCATGTAGCTGGGACTAACGGGCGAGGTCGGCCGGTTGAAATATCGCATATTAGGGGGGGCACGCCGTTGCGTAAACCCTTTTCCTCCAGCCTTAACCCTGTTGGTCCAGACACACAGACATGTGTAATGACAAAGTTGAATCTCATCTCATCTCACAAGAGTGCGCGCACGTCCGTGTCGCTGCTTTGTTCCTCTGCCATGGCTGCATAATCTATCCCTGCATGGATAGGTGCTGCGTATGTGTCCGCGTTAGTGAAAAGTTCTGCGGCTGAGGCAGTATAATCTGTCTCCTCGCGCTCTGGTGATGTCACAGCACGAGAGAGGCAGTCTGCTACTACGTTAAGTTTGCCTGCCACGTGTCAAATGTCTGTGGTGAACTCTGAAATCGCAGCCAGCTGTCTTTGTTGCCTGCCTGACCATGGTTCTGAAATTTTAGCCATAGCAAAGGTGAGCGGTTTATGGTCTACAAAAGCCGTGAAACTCCGCCCTTCTAACCAGAACTGGAAGTGGCGGATGGATAAATGAAGCGCTAGCAGCTCCCTGTCAAAAGTGCTGTATTTACGCTCAGTTTGATTTAGCGATTTGCTGAAGAATGCTAAAGGTTGCCAGATCCCGCTGACATGTTGTTCTACAACTGCCCCTATAGCTAGGTCCGAAGCGTCTGTGGTTAGTGCAATGCGGGCCGAGGGATCGGGGTGAACCAACAAAGTGGCATTAGCTAGGGCGCTCTTTACTTCCGCGAAGGCGCGTTCGCGCTCCGGGGTCCATTCAACCGCGTTGGAAGCTTACTTTTTTCTGAGTGCGTCATATAGGGGCTGCATGAGCTGAGCTGCGTGGGGGAGGAAACGGTTGTAAAAGTTAACCATTCCTAAAAATTCTTGCAGCGATTTGACCGTTTGTGGCCATGGGAAACTTTTTATCGCTTGAACTTTGTCTGTAAGTGGAACTGCCCCGTACGGAGAGACTCTGTGTCCCAAAAAATCAATTTGTGACACACCGAATTTGCATTTGGCTGGATTGATTAACCCGTGCTCTTCTAGCCTCTGAAAAACTATAGTGAGGTGCTGCTCGTGTTCTTCCTCAGACGAGCTGGCTACCAGCATGTCGTCAAGGTAGACGAAAACAAAAGGAAGGTCGCGTAATACTGCGTCCATCATCCGCTGAAAAGTTTGAGCGGCGCCTTTGAGGCCGAAAGGCATTCGCAGGAATTCAAAACGGCCGAAAGGGGTTATTACCGCTGTTTTAGGAATGTCCTCTGCTCGAACTGGGACTTGATGATAACTGCAGACCAGGTCTATTTTTGAAAAAATGCGCGCACCCGCCAGATGTAGTGAAAAATCCTGAATGTGAGGAATTGGGTAGCGGTCATGCGCTGTCGCATTGTTTAATCTGCGGTAATCTCCGCACGGTCTCCAAGAACCGTCGGGTTTCGGAACCATGTGAAGTGGTGAGGCCCAAGGGCTCTTCGAGCGTCTAACAATGCCTAATTTTTCAAGGGTAGTAAACTCATCCCGAGCTATGGTGAGTTTGGCCGCGTCTAAGCGGCGAGCTTTGGCAAATACGGGTGGGCCCGTTGTGGGAATAAAGTGTTCAACCCCGTGTTTAGCCACAGTGGCTGAGAATTTGGGAATTGTGATTGCTGGAAATTGGGTGAGGAGTTGATCAAACTTACCTCTTGCCGTGGTGACGCTGGCCTGCACAGGTGGTGGAGAAACTCGGGCTGAGCAGGGAATAGAAGCAAAAGACAGTGCATTAACCAAGCGCCTGTTCGCTAGATCCACTAATAACCCATGTGCACACAAAAAATCTGCGCCTAACAAGTTAAACCTCACCGCCGCTACAACAAATGTCCATCTGTAGTTGCGGCCGTGGATGTGGAGGTGCAGGCTCTTTTCGCCGAAGGTGTCAATGCCGGAGCCGTTGGCTGCCACCGCTCCGTTGCCCCGTGTGCCCATGGCTCGATCTGCTTGGGAGGGCATGACTAAACTCAGTTGAGCTCCTGTGTCAATAAGGAACTGCTTGCCGGTGTGTCCATCCGTCACATATAACAGCTTACTCTTCTCGCCGAGAACCGCTGCCGTTAACGGCTCTCGGCTTTGGCGTTTAAATTTGCAGGGGGGAACACATTTGTGAGCCTTCTCGGCGAAACGGTGGTGATAACAGACGTCGCTCCATCTGTTACGTTTTGGCCGTGTCGCTGTCACCGCGGGCTGGATCTGCTCAGTGGGTTGTGGCTCTTCGTGGTTCTGGGCATCAGCGTTGAGGTCTGCGGATGCTGCTGTGGGTGTCTGCTCCTTGCAGGCGTTGACGAGCCGTTGAGCTTCGTTGGCGAGCACACGGAAGTCTTGCTGGGTGCTGCATCTCATGTTGGCGAGTGTCCCTCATGTGTAGCGGCAGCGTGCTGAGGAATATGAATTGGAGGAGGAAGTTGTTGTTGTCCTCTTCTTTAAGCTGCAGCAAATCCTCCATGAGGGCTTTAGGTTTGCACCCTCTGTGGCCGTAGACCGCCAGGATCTTCTCGGCTCTCTCTTCAGCTGAGGGGACGTAATTTGCCACGATGGTTGCTTTCAGTATTTCATCTTTGTCTTGGGCCGGCGGCCGCCGGGTCATGCTCCGCACAGACCTCGAAGTGGCGGCGTCGAGTTTGGAGACGATATGATAGAATTTGGTATCGTCAGCCGTGATGCCCGCCAGTGCAAACTGGGCTTCAGCTTGCTGAAACCACGAGGCGGGGTCTTCTTGCCAGAAGTCTGGCAGCTTGACAGCGACGGCATTCGTGTATACCATCACTGCTGTGTCCGCAGGGTGAGAGTGCCTTGCTTCGGCTCTCACAGCGGTGCTGGTGCTCGGTTGAGCCCTCTCAATCCCTTCTGCCGGGGGGGAAAGTCGTCAATCTATTCCCCCGTCTGCGTGGTCACTGGCGTCTGCCTGGGTCGCCACAGATGAGTCGATTGCGGGGGAACGCCTCAGGTCCATACTCGCGTCAGGGGTCACCAGTGTAGAAGAGCTTGAAATGATGAGGCGATTTGATATATAAACCAAAGTTTATTTATCAGCTCTCCTAACAAGTCTCATCTAGTGCAGAGGTAGCAGAAGGAAAGAGACCGAATATCTCCGGCTCTCTGACTTTATACTTGCACATAACAAAAGACATGCATATCAAAGGCTGACATCCCTCATTATCATAATCCCCCCATTGTCTTGGTACTTCCTCTCTTCGCCCTAGGGGGGTGAGGGTAGCTCCTCCGGTCTCCACCGCAGTGTCTAGGAACGTCTTTGTTCTTCACTTGGCGGTTGAGAGTCTTTGTCCTTTCAGAGGTGTGAAGTTGCCTTACATATGTAATCACCAAACATTCCCACATGCTTCAACATATGTAGGTTATGGAATATATGATTAATATAGCCCACAAGACCAAATCATTAAAAAGCGTACCTGTGGTGGTCGTCCAAACGCATTCAACTTGAAAACATTAGGCAAAGTATTCGTTTTTTGGTTAAATAATTATTGCCAGCCATATACCACCAGAGAAATATGCAAATACAACCGCAGGCATGGCCAGCCAATGAAAACTCTGTGACGTCATAACGTTGCCACTAAAAAGTCAATACTCCCGTCTGTATGAGCGACTAGGGTGCTGTTGTGAGTGTTTTTATTCTATTATAGCTGAATTGTCGGACTCTGAGGAAGAATTCGTCCAACATAGCTACAGGTTTGAGCCAGAAAGGTCTTCTGAGGGTTAAAGTGACGAAGTGGTCCTCACACACAACGCAATTTCGTCTGAAAGGATTCGTCTGTGCCCTGTTCCGAGATTGCGCAATCACTTTTCCGCTATGATCTTTTGACAAGGTGAGCTGGGTTTGGGTACACAAAAGAAGATAAGATAAGCCTTTATTAGTCCCACAACGGGGAAATTCCAGGATTGCAACAGCACAGGGATAGCAACACTCAGAGCAACAATCAGAAGGCAAGAAAGCAAGCAAGAGCAGCTAATATACATATGTACATATTACTATAAAATATATATATATACACACACACAGACACACGGTGCAGAGCATTGTAGCTGGATGGAATAAATATGTAGATATATAAACACCCACAGTACGGAGCATTGCAGCTAGGTGGAATAAATATGTAAATATATAAACCCACACAGTGCGGAGCATTGTAGCTAGATGGAATAAATATATAGATATATAAATATAAACACACCCAGTGCGGAGCATTGTAGCTAGATGGAATAAATATGTAAATATATAAACACACACAGTGCAGAGCATTGTTGCTAGATGGGATGAAAAAGCATAACCGTCTACTTGGTTATCCTACATGGTATGACTATGTACCCATACATATTCTCACACTCCATAGCGACCGGTATTTTCCTAGTTGTATGACGGAGGGGACCATTGTGTAAGTCTATTGCATCTTTTGCATTCAAAAAACTATTAGTTTGTTACGTCTTTCTGCTATCTCTGCGAGCAGCCCTGCTTAGGTTGTACAGTCTGACAGCCGTTGGTAGGAAGGACCTGCGAAACCTCTCGGTTGTGCACCTGGGATGATGTAGTCTGCTGCTAAATGAGCTCCTCAGTGCATTCAGTATGTCCTGCATAGGGTGGAACTCGGACTCCAGCAGAGATGACAGTTTAGCCACCGTCCTTCTCTCTCCTATCTCCTCCACCGGATCAAGGCGCTGCCCCAGGACAGAGCTAGCTTTCTTGATCAGTTTGTTCAGTCTCTTCCTATCGGCTGCTGTAATGCCACTGCCCCAGCAGACCACTCCAAAAGTGATGGCTGATGCCACCACCGTGTCATAGAATGTCTTCAGCAGCGCCCCTTGTACACCAAAAGACCTGAGTCTCCTCAGCAGGAACAGCCTGCGCTGTCCCTTCTTGTAGAGTGCATCAGTATTGTGTGACCAGTCTAGTTTATTGTTCAGATGAACACCCAGGTACTTATAGGATGTCACCATCTCGATGTCTGTTCCCTGTATATTTACTGGTGCTATGAGGGGTTGCCCATGCCTGTGGCAGTCCACCACCAGCTCCTTAGTTTTCCTCGCGTTGATCTGGAGGCAGTTCCAATGGCACCAGTCCACGAAGTCCTGGATAAGCCCTCTGTACTCAGCTTCATCTCCATTGGAGATGAGGCCAACGATCGCAGAGTCATCAGAGAACTTCTGTAGATGGCAGTGTGTTGTGTTGTGTGAGAAGTCCGCAGTATAAAGAGTGAACAGGAAGGGAGCCAGCACCGTTCCCTGGGGGGCCCCCGTGCTACCGATGAGCGTGTCGGACACACAGTCCCGGGTTCTCACAAACTGAGGCCGGTTCGTGAGGTAGTCCAGGATCCATGACAGGTGCTGGTCCACCCCTGCGCGCAGCAGCTTGTCCTTCAGGATCATCGGTTGGATGGTGTTGAAAGCACTGGAGAAGTCAAAGAACATGATCCTCACCATATTCCCGGGCTTCTCCAGGTGGGACAGAGAACGGTGAAGGAGGTAGATCACCGCATCCTCCACCCCAATGCCATGCTGGTAGGCGAACTGGAGTGGATCCATCGCTGGTTCCACCAGGGGGCGGAGGTAAGCAAGGAGCAGTCTCTCCAGGGTCTTCATCAAGTGGGACGTCAAGGCCACCGGTCTGTAGCTGTTCAGGTCTTTGGGGTGGGAAGTTTTTGGTACAGGTACTGCACAAGATGTTTTCCACAGCTGTGGTACCCTCCCCAGCTTCAGGCTCAGGTTGAAGATGTACGTCACAATCCCACACAGCTGGTCTGCACAGGACTTGAGGAGCTTTGCGCTGATGCCGTCCGGTCCCGACGCCTTCCTCGCCTTGATCTTCCTCAGCTCCGTCCTCACCTGGGTCCTGGTCAGGGTCAGGATGGGGGGCTGTGTGTTGGGAGTGGGGGGGTGTTGGTGGAGTGGGGAGTGGGCAGCAGGACTTGATTTCTTTAGAGGCAGCAGTGGTTGTTGTGCAGTCAGGGGGGAGGGCGGTTGGTCAAACCTACTGAAAAACAGATTCAGGTTGTTCGCCCACTCCCTGCCCCCCGTGGCCTGGGGGGAGGTATTCTGGAGCCCAGAGATGGTTTTGAGGTTTCTCCAGACCCCGCTGATGTCGCTCTGTTGCAGCTTGTCCTCCATCTTCTTCCTGAAGCTGTCCTTGCCTTCTCTGATCTTTCTCCTCAGCTCCCTCTGTATGGACTTCAGCATCTCCCTGTTCCCCAACCTGAAGATCCTCTTCTCTCTCAGAAGTGTTTTTATCTCAGGGTTGATCCAGGGTTTGTTGTTTGAGCAACACCGTATGGTCTTGGTGGGAACGGATTTGTCCACACAGAAGCTGATGTAGTCCGTGATGGTGTGAGTGAGGCAATCGATGTCCTCACCATGTGGGTCGCAGAGCTGCTTCCAGGCGGTGGCTTCAAAACAGCCCTTTAGAGTATCCATTGTCTCCTCAGACCATAACTCCACTGTGCGCATGGCCGGAGGTTGTCTGTGCACTAGGGGTTTGTACACCGGCTGGAGATGAACCAAGTTGTGATCCGATCTCCCGAGTGGGGGGAGTTGTGATGAGGTGTACGCCTCCTTAGTGTTTGCGTAGAATAAGTCCAGTGTTTTTCTTTTTAGAAAAGAAGTGTTTATCTTTGTTTTTTCGCTTATTATTGAGACATCCAAAGGCTTTACATTCCGCCATGTTGAGAGATAAGATAAGATAAGCCTTTATTAGTCCCACAACGGGGAAATTCCAGGATTGCAACAGCACAGGGATAGCAACACTCAGAGCAACAATCAGAAGGCAAGAAAAAAAAAGCAAGCAAGCAAGAGCAGCTAATATACATATGTACATATTACTATAAATATAAATATATATATATATATATATATACACACAGACACACAGTGTAGAGCATTGTAGCTGGATGGGATAAATATGAGTATATAAACACAGTATGGAGCATTGCAGCTAGATGGAATAAATATGTAAATATATAAACAGTGCGGAGCAATGTAGCTAGATGGAATAATATGTAGATATATAAACACACAGTACGGAGCATTGCAGCTAGATGGAATGAATATATAGATATATAAATATAAACATATCACATTGTATGTTTTTGTTGTAACAAGAGCGCAGAGTGTCTGCTCCTCTGTATAGCGGCGAGGGAGGAGCCGAATCATCTGCCGTGTTGCGGCCGCTACGACCTCAGATCAGACGAGAAGACCCGCTGAATTGAAGCATTTATTTATTTTCTACTCGTTTTAGTTCTGCATTTAATATGAACCCTGAGTTTGAAATAAACGTTTGAATATCCCGAAAGCCACTGCTCATCCGGGCACTCCAGGCTCAGCCAATATTGATCCAGATCGCGGTGCCCACGTTATTACGTCACAGGAAGCGTCCTGGCAGGCCATGTAGCTGCTAGTATGGCTGCACCCATGTTTTACTGACATAGCTGAACCAGCACATCAGCAATGGATTTATATCAAATTGCTTTGAACATGAATTTCAACTTAAACTTGGAACTAGAACGTGAGACAGGGGCTCAATATAATATCTTTTTTTCACGACCACCACAGGTACCCTTTAAGATAAGATAAGCCTTTATTAGTCCCACAATGGGGAAATTCCAGGATTGCAACAGCACAGGGATAGCAACACTCAGAGCAACAATCAGAAGGCAAGGGAAAAAAAAAAAGAGCAGCGAGTATACATATGTACATATAAACATAAATATATAGACACGGCTGCACGGTGGCGCAGTGGTTAGCACCGCGGCAGCACAGTTTTACCCTCGACCGGGGGATCGCGGGGATCATGAGATCGTGGGTTCGATCCCTGCCCCCGGCCAACAGTGATCTGTGTGGAGTTTGCATGTTCTCCCCGTGTTTGCGTGGGTTTACTCCGGGATTTCTCCGGTTTCCTCCCACATGCCAAAACATGCAGGTTAGGGAGTTAAGGGGCGCTTGCGCACGCAGCGACCGGCAGCTGGTGGCTTGTCACCGGACTGCAGAACAAATCTACCTACGGGTACAAAATAAGTCCAAAAAAAAAAAAAAAATAGACACGATGTGGAGCACTGCAGCTAGATGGAATAAATATGTAGATATATAAACACACAGTGCGGAGCATTGTAGCTAGATGGAATATGAACATATAAACACACACAGTGCAGAGCATTGTAGCTAGATGGAATAAATATGTGAATATACAGTATAAACAGTGTGGAGCGTTGTAGCTAGATGGAATAAATATACGAATATATAAACACACACAGTGCGGAGCATTGTAGCTAGATGGAACAAATATGCTTTATTTATATATATATATATATATATATATATATATATAAGGCTTGAATGTTCCCAAAACTCCTCCATGGCTTCCAGTTATCATCCTATCCATTTACCACCACTCAGTCCACTGTCCCGGGGGTGTGATGCTGCATCGCTGCCGCTGGCTCCCTTCTCCAAATCACTCAATCATTGCAACCTCAGGGTTAAGACCAGTTAATATCAAGTCCTTGGTCAGCACTTAATGCCAACTTTTGCGGGGGCCTACCTTTCCCTCTTCATCCATCCATGTGGAAGGAGCAGATGTTCCTTATCCAGGACTTCACTGTTTGTGACCAAACCATCTGCATTTCTGTCTGAGGGAAGTATCAGGGTCTGCAATGCTGAGCCTTGGACATGGGTCATGTGAGCTGAAGTTGGTAATTAAACAAATGCACAAATATAACTTTCACAAACTCACTCTATGATCTGTTGTCCCCCCCCCCCCCACACACACACACACACTAGAGTGCCTGATGGGTTCTGACAAATGAGCATCTAAACTGAATAAACATGAAACAATGATTATTTTAAGTCGTGGCATTTAAATGTCATGAGATGAGATGAGATTCAACTTTGTCATTACACATGTATGAATACAAGGTAACGAAACGTGACTTGGCATTTGGGCACGCTCTGCAGAGCGCATCCAAGGCCGGGGCAGCCGCTAGGCGCCAGTCAGCATTGTCCTGCTGCAGAACTTGGGTTCTGCAGCAGGACCATGATCCAAAACACACCAGCAAGTCCACCTCTGAATGGCTTAAGAAAAACAAAAGGAAGACTTTGGAGTGGCCTAGTCAAAGTCCTGACCTGAATCCGACTGAGATGCTGTGGCATGACCTTAAAAAGGCGGTTCATGCTCAAAAACCCTCCAATGTGGCTGAATTACAACAATTGTGCAAAGATGAGTGGGGCAAAATTCCTCCACAGCGCTGTAAAAGGCTGCTTGCCAGTTATTGCAAATGCTTGATTGCAGTTGTTGCTGCTAAGGGTGGCCCAACCAGTTGTTAGGTTTAGGGGGCAATCACTTTTTCACACAGGGCCATGTAAGTTTGGATTTTTTTCCCCTTAATATTAAACGCCTTCATTTAAAAACTGCATTTTGTGTTCACTTGTATTATCTTTGTCTAATATTTAAATTTGTTTGATCTAAAACATTTAAGGGTGACAGACAAAAAAAAGAGAAATCAGGATGGGGGCAAACACTTTTTCACACCACTGTAACATGAAAGTGATCAGATTTTAAATCAGATTTGTGTATTCAACAAAACCCTTAAAAAAATAAAAATAAATGGGGGGGGGGAAAGGAATTTTGTCACTTCAGGTTGGTAATGTGAATGTAGCCATTGTGTTGCTCAAAGTTCATTTTTAGCCTGATGCTGGAAATCATTTCACTTCATGTTGTAGAAAATTACCCCCCCCCCCCCCCCGCTACAGTTATGCATTAACCACCTGTATTGTTCCATCAGTAACACTCCTGTTACTGGTAGTGCTGAAGACTCCAAATTGTGCCTTTTACAACCTGAGTCCCAATAGCCAGTCACTGGGTGCTTTATTAGTTGGTAGCTAAAGTCATACCCTGTGATTGGCTAATGGGGCTTAGTCCATAAAATGTGCCAGTTGCCTTTTCAGTAGTCCTATCATGAACAGGAAAGTGGTATAGTGCCATTCCAGGTGACGCAGACCTAGTCAAAGGTTGATGTACCTTCACATTTATTTTGGAAACTTTTTTTGTATGTGAAAACTGGAAATGACACGATTATTTTAGCTCTCACTCTGAATATCAACATGCATGAGTGCACGTGCACCTCACTGCATGTGCAGACTTGTTTTTCCAGACGAGGAAGGCCTCTTCAAACCAGGCTTTGAGTGCAGTCACCACATGATGTGCATTAGCTAAAATTATACTCATTTACAGATGTGAGTTTTAGCTCTAATTGGTAGGGTGTTAAACTTTTGGCAAAGCACAAAATAGTCACTGTCCAGAAGGATCTACCTACATAACTAACACAGCAGTTGACAGCTCGTCTGTCTGGGAGAATGGCAAGTTTTGGACTAATGGAATCAGTTTTTACATTAACATTGTCTTGTTGCTGAAATGTTTTCAGTTGGTGTTATTTTGCATCACTTGGTTCTAAACTTGGGCATTAGCAGTATTGCTTTTTCTGTATGAATAGTCTATTCTGGGCAGCGCGGTGGCGGAGTGGTTAGCACTGCGGCAGCACAGCAACTCACCCTTGGCCGGGGGATCCTGGGCTCGATCCCAGCCCCTGACCAACAGTGATCTGTGTGGAGTTTGCATGTTCTCCCCGTGCCTGCGTGGGTTTACTCCGGGATTTCTCTGGTTTCCTCCCACATGCCAAAAACATGCAAGTTAGGTTAATTGGCATCAAACTGGGGATTCTAAATTGTCCTTAGGTATGACTGAGAGTGAATGGTTGTCTCTCTGTGTTGGCCCTGCGATGGACTGGCGATCTGTCCAGGGTGTACCCTGCCTCTCGCCCAAAGATGCTGGGATAGGCTCCAGCCCCCCCGTGACCCGAAAAGGATTAAGCGGAAGAAGATGGATGGATGGAGAGCCTGTTCTTCTCTCCCCTCACCTAACCAGTTGTGTTGTCTTATCCCGTTTTGTTTCTCTCATGATGTGCTGAATACAGTGTAGAAATGTGCTTGCTTGCGTTCATGCCAGTCTTCAGCCAGGGCCAGTTCTAAGGGAGGTTTCTTCCTGTAAAGGAGTTTTTCCTTCCCACTGTTGCCTAGTGCTTGTTCATAGGGGACTATTTGATTATTGGGGCTCTCTTGGAATTATTTGTCTTGCTTTGCTAGCACTTTGAGAGGACTTTGTGATTAAGCACTATATGAATGATTAAATAGGAGCACAGGGAAAGCAGCATTTGCCATTGCGCCATCCACATTGCTGCCCCCTCCCCCGCTGATTTTTTTTTTTCTGCCCCATGTAAATAAAACATTGGAAGGGTATAACTTTATTTCAACATAATTTCAACTGAACATATTCTGAGTTTAGGGCTTCTGGTACCCTTTAAAATTTAAGTTTGGACATTCTAGTTGTGCAGATACTGTATAAAGGTTCAGGTCACCTAAACTTGCAGTTATTTTCTATACAAAGTTTGGACTTTAGTGCTACCAGAAAGTGGGTTGAAATGGCTTTGCATTGTTTGCACCAAACTGGATGATGGATCTACACTCTGGGGAAAACGTGCTTTACATGAGTTCTACTGCATAAATTGCATATTTTTTTATGAGCTTCTTGACAAACTAAATCATGTTTAATGCTATACATAAAGATTTACACTCAATTATAACCTTTGAGCACTAGTGAGAAGTTTCCACTACGTTACCAGCAGTTACCAGTATTAACGTTACTGTGTCTCTTCTCAGATTACTGTCCGGAGCTGGATGCCTTTCTTCAGACTCTTGACGAGCTGACCATTGAACTTCCTCCAGAGCCTGCTGATGACTGAAGCATAGTTGTGTATATTTTAACTGCTTTCAATTGAAATAAAGTTGTTGTGCCCTCGTTTATTTGGCAAGTACTGAGTTATGATTGACGAACTTGAAGTTTACTGTAAATTTTATAACTTCCTGCTTGGGAGTTTATCAGTAGTGGTCACATGTGAGGGATTTTCGCCATTGAGGTTAGAATGAACTTTGGCTCAGTTCCTCTTCACAGAGTAAACGAGAAGCTGTTTGAACGTGTCGCTTGAGTTCTAGAATAAAAACATGAAATGGGAGGGGTTTTTTTTTTCTTTTTTTAAGACCTACTAGTCGGTAATATTAGATGGGATATTATGTACAAGCGCAGTGGACGAAAGGACAGGTGCGTATAACAGGCGGGACTGTTTTGGGACTAAAGTGCGCTAAAAGGATAACATTAATGTACGCACTGTTGCATTAATTTATACTTGAATGTGAACCAAGTGCAACTTTATTTGTCTAGGGGTCGAGTCCAGTAGAGCAAAGGGAGATGGTTTCACGTTTAACTAAAAATATCGTTGGGGTGTTGTCCAAATAAAAGGAAGTAGCTTTGGACTCCGGAGGACGCCAAGAAACATGGATGATGCTGGATCTGAACCAGCTGTCAGCAATACCGACACCCACGCTGGCAGGACTAGCAGAAAGGACACCACTGTGGAGAGACTGTCCCGATATGGCATCCAGGTCTTGCCCAGCGCAGTTCAGCGTAGGTCGCGGCTGCAGAGGCAGCAGGAGACCTCCGACAGCCCCGCAGCGGGAGGCCAGCAGCGGGACGCTCCGGACAGATCGTCCCTCACGCCCTCGATGCGTAAAAAGTACTTGAAGGAGCTGCTTCTGAGTAATCCCTCAAATAGTGGCTTCAACAGCGTATTGTCCTCGCAGACCCACAGCCTGCCCTCGGAGCCGGTCACAGACTGGGCTCTGCACCCCATGGAGCACGCCTGGATGCTGTCCGCGGTGGAGGGAAGCTATGAAACCATCCTGGAATTCATCTCCGAGGACCCCCAGCTGCTGACCAGGAGGGATTTTATTAGCGGCTACTCTGTTCTGCACTGGTTGGCCAAACGGGGACAGGACGAGACTCTGGTCAGACTTCTGCGGCACGCGCAGACGGAGGGCATCCCCGTGAACGTGAACCTGCGGGGCAGCGGCGGTCTGACGCCGCTGCACGTGGCCAGCATGCACGGCCGCTACATGGTGATCAAACTGCTGGTCGGAGCCTTCGGCGCCAGCGTGGACACGATGGACTACAACGGGAAGCGGCCCTGGCAATATCTGAGGGCGGACGCCCCGCCCGAGATGAAGGAGCTGCTAGGGACCTGGGACGAGGAGCACAGCTTTGGATGTGCGCAAAGCGTCAATGGAAACGCTAACAACAATTGCGGCGGTGTAGTAAGCGCGACCGTGGTTGATGAGGTGGAATACTTTAACCGGACTAAAACGAGGGGCGGCTGGAGATTTGGGTCTTTGAAAAAGCTGCTACCGTCGTTTTCATTTCTAGGGAGCAAAGCATGAGTGGCCATGACGCAAGTGTTCAAATATGCGCATTACTTCCGCTGTTTAGTTTGGGATTCTCGAGTTTTAAGAGGGTGACTGCACAAGAGTGAATGGACGTGGTGAGAATGCCTTCTTCCAAGGAGGTTTTTTTTTTTTTCTCTCCCCAAGCAAGAAACTTTCTACTGGGAAGTGAACCAGTATTTATTTTTAGGAATTGCGAAACTGATGACTGAGCAGATGAGTCAAGACCCTCTTGTTTGCACCATGTAAATTCAAGAAGTGAATGTGAACACTGAGTGGCAGTTAAAAGGATTGCTTACATGTGATTAAATAACTTTTTTCACACCTATGTAGTCTTTCTGCTTGTATGTTGAGGTGGCTTTTTTTTTAATGTAGCTTTGCTGCTAGAGCTGGTTTTGTGTAGTTGTGTTGCCTTTGGCATACAGCACAAAGCCACAGCTCAAACTGAAGCCCAATGATGGGGGGGGGGGGGGAATTCCATGAAACAGTAAATCAGAAGTGTTTTTAGAGTTGTCCTAAAAGCCCATCAGTATGAGCCCTTTCTACAGAGACATTAATATTTCGTTTGCCTCTGTAAAAGGAATGTTCAGAGGACGGGGGGGAAAAAAAGACTAGTTGTATTTCAAGTCTGATCACAGATCTTTTATTGTTAAACATGAGAATAACCAGTGTCTCTGTACAAAACAACGGCTGCTCCAGCTAGCTCTGCTCCATCCATGCCATCAGGCCCAGCAGCTGGCGGTCCTGGCAGATGTGGGGATAGAGGGGCGCTGGGAACCACTGACCCTCATGTTTACAGGCCAAGCTTGGTCCTCCTCCAGTGTCTCCTCTTGGAGTTGTACCTGAAATCAAATGAGGAAATCCTGAGATTAATTGTGACAAAAGTGAAAAAGACAAAGGCAAGTGGGGAGGGAGAAGGGCACAAGTATCAATTACCACCTTTTATCAAACTATGAAAAACAAAGGGGCTCCTGTTTCAACATAACATTAAAAGATGTGATTACCAACCATACAGCAAGTTCAGACACATCTGATGTCACCAAAACATTGGCAGATAAATGCATGATAAAATCAGTCTAATACCTTAGGTTGCATGCCATAATTCATTTTCAAGAAGCCCATCTGAGAAATTGAATAAATTGACAGTTTCACAAAATTACAATTATTCTCTGCAGAAATAAAAGCAAATACTGATCTCCGAGCAATCTGTGTTGTAATCTGTGCTGTCCCAAATACCAGTTTTGTTTGAGCATTGTGGTCAATCAAGACCAATTTTTTAAAATGCAAAGCTGCAGTCTCCATGCTTCCATGAGATCTCAACAGCCTGTTAGACTAGAAGACAGACCAAAAAGTGTTGCAGCAGTGTCAGATGCATATATCCATCCAAACAATTTTCTAAAAGTCTGTTTCCAGTACAGATCATTCATTAGTGTTCAGCTACAGAACCTCCTCATCCCTATCAGAGCGATCAGGAGTTTGAGCTCTGCAGCTGAAAGATGCTCTCAGCAGGGTTAATGACAGCACTCAACTGCAAATGAGTGCTGCAATTGCAGACCTGCTTTAAGTGGCAGACTGTTCCTAATTCCTCTCTGTCATTCTGCTATTTAGGCATCTCTGCACTTAATATACACAGGTCAGCAATGAAAGGCAGTAGACCAATTATGGACCATTAAGAACACCTACTTCAGCTGTTGAGAACATTACTTATACTTTTAGGTTATACATGGAAATGATTGACTACATTTCATCTTGGAGGGCTTTGTTGGGTGCAAAATGGTGCACCACTGTTGAGATTTAGGCTATACCACTAATGTAAAAAGGGATAAAGACAGTTTTATAGATGATCAGAAATACTGACCATCCAAGGTGAAATGACTGAGGAACTCACATCGGCGGCTCGTTAATCAGAATCAGGATTTGTCCAAGAAATCACTAACAAATATCAGCGCAAGTATGGACTAGGGCTGTGCGATATGACGATATATATATATCGAATGACGATATAAAAACATCTATCGTTTCATAGAATACTCCATTGTTTATATCGTGATTTAAGATGCACATACTCCTGGCTAGGCTCTCCAGTGGTTGCCAACGCCAAACTACCAGTTTGGTCAAATATCTGCTGCTCGTGTTTGTCAGTGATGTGGGACTGTTTTCTATCGTGCTGTGTCAGAGAGGATAGTTTGCTAACATCACTTTAATAGGAGTTAAGTAACATTAACACCATGTCTAATTATAAAACGGCAAATGCTAAATGACTATGCTAAGTTGTGCTAATAGGAAACCTAGTGTATCAGACCATCATTTCTTTGGTTTAAATTACTGCTGACTTTCTTAGTTTTGTCTGAATTTTTTTTTATTAAAGCTGCAAAAGTGCGTGATGAAGCCAAATACATGCAAAATAAATAAATGAATTAAAACGGGTCAGAGAAGCAAGCTGGCTCTTTATGTAATTTATTTGAATTCTAATACTTTTAGTTAAGTAGCAATAATGAATAAAGTTAAAGTCTTCACATGTATTTTATTACATTACCTTCTGTGTCTTTGATTTTCAGATCATGACCAATCTGAAATATTTTTATTGGTAAGCAAATCAGGCCAGAATGGTAGTCATCAAGCTGTGGAGCTACACTTAAAATTTTCATTGATTTAAACTAACAATGAATTTATATCTGTAGATGGCAGCACTTTTTTATGTTATGTGAGATTTTTGCGATTCTCCCCTGGGCTCAGGAAATATTCAACTTATTAATGTTTACTTTTTATTCATATGATTTGGGAGAAAAAACTCAAATTTATGAGAATCAAGTCTCAAATGCACATTAAAAACTACAACTGCAAAATTATGAGGGGAAAAAGGTGCATGTAAAAGAAGTTAAAAAAGAGATGGTGCTTATTATGTGAGTATCTAAATTTTAGAATCTACAGAGAATGTATATAGTGATATACATCGTTATCGTGATAAGTATTTCTACATGGTATGAAATTTTGGTCATACTGTACAGCCCTAGTATGTTTAATTAATGAGGTGACTAAAACTAGTAGTTAAGGAATCCGGTGGCCTAATGCTTAAGCTGGATTCATGCTGCACCTCCACTGTCCACATACGTGCAACCAGAAACCTTCTGTGACAAAATTTACATCATCGTCTCCACTCTGCTAGTGTACGCAGGACTACTGCGGATGACCACGTGCAGCCCAAATTTTGTGACAGTCTGCCCACGACCTGAACGCGGTGACAGAGCATGCGCAAGACTGAACGTCCCATTCACAAGGTGGCGCTACCAACACAACATGCAAAGACAAAGTAAACGAGGAGGCGGAAGATGAGAATAAACATACATGAATCCTTTTGCAGCAGCAGCAGCAGCTTGAGCGGAGAAGAGCACTGGAAAACAGTAATTCCTCCTTTTCCTTGAAATGACACCATTGTTGTTGCTACAAAAAAAATGCGTCACTCGTGTGTTTATAGCCGGTAAACAAACTGGCGTGTCAGCGCATTTGCGCTACCCATAGGGCTGAGGCAAAACTACAAATAACAGTTGTGCGCATGCGCCAACTGCTTGGCCTGGTAGACGAAAAAGGTGACCATGTACAGCGCTGCGTACACGCCGGGCTCTTCCAAAGTACACGTGGACCAGAGGGGAAATACAGCATGAATGAGACTTTATGATGCAAACCACAAGAGCATGCTGTTCACACATAGTAATCTCTGGTCCGATTGCCAGCCAAAGCCATTTTTCCTGCATGTCTCTCCCCTGCTTCTTCACCTTCCTGTTTCTCTCTTGACACCATCAGTCCAGTTAAGGAAAAATTGTCAAACATGCCACAAATCAGTGCTTACCTTTAATCTTTTGCAAATTTATTAAAAATAAAAAAAACTAAGAAATCACATGTACATAAGTATTCACAGCCTTTGCCATTAAGCTCAAAATTGAGCTCTGGTGCATCCTGTTTCCACTGATCATCCTTGAGATGTTTCTACAGCTTAACTGGAGTCCATCTGTGGTAAATTCAGTTGATTGGACATGATTTGGAAAGGCACACACCTGTGTGTGTATATAAGGTCCCACAGTTGACAGTGCATGTCAGAGCACAAACCAAGCATCAAGTCAAAGGAATTATCTGTAGACCTCCGAGACAGGGTTGTCTTGAGACACAAATCTGGGGAAGGGTGCAGAAAAATTTCTGCTGCTTTGAAGGTCCATTGAGCACAGTGGCCTCCATCATCTGTAAATGGAAGAAGTTCAGAACCACAGGACTCTTCCTAGAGCTGACCGGCCATCTAAACTGAGCGATCGGGGGAGAAGGGCCTTAGTCAGGGAGGTGACCAAGAACGCAATCGTCACTCTGTCAGAGCTCCAGTGTTCCTCTGTGGAGACAGGAGAACCTTCCAGAAGGACAACCATGTCTGCAGCAATCCACCAATCAGGCCTGTATGGCAGAATGGCCAGATGGAAGCCACTCCTTAGTAAAAGGCACATGGCAGCCCGCCTGGAGTTTGCCAAAAGGCACCTGAAGGACTCTCAGACCATGAGAAACAAAATTCTCTGGTCTGATGAGACAAAGATTGAACTCTTTGGTGTGAATCACAGGTGTCATGTTTGGAGGAAACCAGGCACCATTCATAACCACACCAGTGTTGGTAGCAGCATCATGCTGTGGGGATGGTTTTCAGCAGCAGGAACTGGGACACTAGTCAGAATAGAGGGAAAGATGAATGCAGCAATGTACAGAGACATCTTGGATGAAAACCTGCTCCAGAGCGCTCTTGACCTCAGACTGGGGCAACAGTTTATCTTTCAGCAGGACAACAACCCAAAGCACACCGCCAAGATATCAAAGGTGTGGTTTCAAGACCACTCCGTGAATGTCCTTGAGTGGTCCAGCCAGAGCCCAGACTTGAATCCAATTGAACATCTCTGGCGAGATCTGAAAATGGCTGTGAACAGACACTTCCCATCCAACCTGATGGAGCTTGAGAGGAGCTGCAAAGAGGAATAGGTGAAACTGCCCAAAGATAGGTGTGCCAAGCTTGTGGCATCATATTCAAAAAGACTTTAAACTGTAATTGCTGCCAAAGGTGCATCAGCAAAGTACTGAGCAAAGGCTGTGAATACTTACATACACGTGATTTCTTAGTTTTTTATTTTTAATAAATTTGCAAAAATCTAAAAAAAAACTTTTTCACATCGTCATTATGGGGTATTGTGTGTACAATTTTGAGGGAAAAATGAATTTAATCCCTTTTGGAATAAGGCTGTAACATAACAAAATGTGGAAAAAAATGGAAGCACTGTGAATACTTTCCAGATGCACTGTAGTTCTGCCTGCACTACTTTTAGCAAACATTAGTCCCATTTCCATGACTAGGAAACAATTAAGGGGGGCAGGAACTTCTTAAGGGGCTCTCCCTGTATTTGGCTCTCTGACCCATCGTGTCTACACAGCAGGGGGTAGGAAGCATCAGTCTCCAGGGGATTTGTTGGTGATGTAATTGTCTTGACAGTTTCAACCCCAATGTAGCATAGCAAAATAAAATGTTTAAAATACAGTAAAATCCTACAGAAATGATTATGGATGGAATTAATGTAAAGTGTAGCATATGTGACCAACTTGCTGTTGTTTAGTAATTGTGGAGAAGACCAGACCTGTAGGAGCAGCTTCAGAGGGGAACTCTGTCACCAGTTTCCTGTGTCTGTTTTCCAGCTTAAACAACCTAAGCTGCGGACCTTGCCTCTTCGCTGTGTTCCTTCAACCTTGATACATACATTGGTGTGAAAAGGTGTTTGCCCCTTCCTGATTTCTCATTTTTTTGTATGTTTGTCACACTTACAAAATGTTTCAGATCATCAAACAAATTTAAATATTAGACAAAGATAACACAAATAAACACAAAATGCAGTTTTCAAATGAAGGTGTTTATTATTAAGGGAAAAAAATTCCAAACCTACATGGCCCTGTGTAAGAAAGTGATTGCCCCCTAAACCTAATAACTGGTTGGGCCACCCTTAGCAGCAACAACTGCAATCAATCATTTGCGATAACTGACAATGAGTCTTTTACAGCGCTGTGGAGGAATTTTGGCCCACTCATCTTTGCAGAATTGTTTTAATTCAGCCACATTGGAGGGTTTTCGAGCATGAACTGCCTTTTTAAGGTCATGCCACAGCATCTCAATCGGATTCAGGTCAGGACTTTGACTCGACCACTTCAAAGTCTTCATTTTGTTTTTCTTAAGCCATTCAGAGGTGGACCTGCTGGTGTGTTTTCGATCATTGTCCTGCTGCAGAACCCAAGTGCACTTCAGCTTGAGGTCATGAACAGATGGCTGGACATTCTCCTTCAGGATTTTTTGTAGACAACAGAATTCATGGTTCCATTTACCACAGCAAGTCTTCCAGGTCCTGAAGCAGCAAAACAGCCCCAGACCATCACACTACCACCACCATATTTTACTGTTAGTATGATGTTCCTTTTCTGAAATGCTGCGTTACTTTTACACCGGATGTAATGGGACACACACCTTGCAAAAAATTCAACTTTTGTCTCATCAGTCCACAGAGTATTTTCACAAAAGTCTTGGGGATCATCAAGATGTTTCCTGGAAAAACTGAGACAAGCCTTTATGCTTTTTGCTCAGCAGTGGTTTTCATCTTGGAACTCTGCCATGCAGGCCATTTTTGCCCAGTCTCTTTCTTACGGTGAAGTCATGAAGAGTGACCTTAACTGAGGCAAGTGCAGCCTGCAGTTCCGCTGCACTCTTGGAAGTAATTTTGGTCGGCCAGCCACTCCTGGAAGGTTCACCACTGTTTCATATTC
This sequence comes from Pholidichthys leucotaenia, assembly GCA_020510985.1. NCBI lineage: Eukaryota > Metazoa > Chordata > Actinopteri > Cichliformes > Pholidichthyidae > Pholidichthys > Pholidichthys leucotaenia. The sequence continues at coordinate 378,294,858 of CM035840.1, read as the reverse complement.
TCGCCATTTGTAGATAATGGCTCTCACTGTGGTTTGCTGGAGTCCAAAAGCTTTAGAAATGGCTTTATAACCTTTTCCGCACAGATGGATCTCAATTACTTTGTTTCTCATTTGTTCCTAAATTTCTTTGGATCACAGCATCATGTCTAGCTTTTGAGGATCTTTTGGTCTACTTCACTTTGTAAGGCAGGTCCTATTTAAGTGATTTCTTGATTGAGAACAGGTGTGGCAGTAATCAGGGCTGGGTGTGGCTAGAGAAACTGAACTCAGCTTTCCAAAGATGTGATAAACCACAGTTAATTTATGTTTTACCAGGAAGGTGGCAATCCCTTTTTCACACAGGCCCATGTAGGTTTGGATTTTTTTTTAGCCTCAATAATAAACACCTTCATTTAAAAACTTCTTTTTTGTTTATTTGTGTTATCTTTGTCTAATATTTAAATTTGTTTGATGAGCCGAAACATTTAAGTGTGACAAACATACAAAAAAAAATGCGAAATCAGAAAGGGGGCAAACACTTTTTCACACCAATGAATCACTTTACCTGCATTATAACTCTCATTACACGGACCTCTGCTGGGGCTTTTTGGCTCCTGTCGCACTGAACAGATGTTTTTTTTTCCCCCTCTTCGGGTAGTTGAATAAAATAAAGATGAAGCTGCCAAAACGGAATGAAAACACAGACTTCGAGTGGAATGTTGTCTGACGTTAACACGGTGTTGATGACATACGGAAAAAATGCAGGCAGATTATCCATATTGCTGCACCGTGTTTTTTAACATGGCGGCAGTCTAAAAGAGAAAGTGAAACTTAAATATTTCCACTCAACCGGATGCAAACAAAGCAGCACCTTCCCGCACCATGTTTGTTTTGCTGTCACGCGTAGCGCCCGTTGGCAGCGCTGCGACATCATGCAGCAGACCCCACATATTGCAATATTCCGTTTTTACATCGGTATCAAGATTTATAACGGTATTATTGTAAATGATACAATACGGCACACCCCTATTTCTGATCATTTCATTCTGCTGAAATATGACTTGTTAATAGTCACAATATTAATCACAAATCAAACTGAAGTGATCTGGTTGAGGGTTTCATCAGGAAGGGCATCAGGCATACAAGTCCTTGCCAAAACCAAATATGGACCCATGATCCTTTGTGGCACATCAACTAGGGAGCAGCCAAAAGGTGTGTGAGAGATTTGGTGGGAATCACGAGGGACCTCATGATACATATTGTGATACTTTGGTCACGACGCAATATTGTCATGACACCTACGACACTGCAATATTTACAATTCCTTAACAACCGTGTTAAATTTTATGTGCGAATTAATTAATAAATAACAGATCAGAAGCTGCACCAATGCATCAACACAATTGTCAAGTATTGTGATACTATATTGAATCAATCTTTTGCCCCACCCCTAGCGCCATTTAATGTACTGAAAAATCAACTGGTTTTTAATACTCTGGTACCTAAATAGCAAAGTTTGTATTTTTTTTTTTTGTTACTTATTTGTACCCATAGGTAGACTTGGTTTGCAGTCTGATGACAAGCCACCGGCTGCTGGTCGCTGCGTGCGCGAGCGCCCTAAACCTACATGTTTTTGGTATGCGGGAGGAAACCGGAGAAATCCCGGAGTAAACCCACGCAACACGGGGAGAACATGCAAACTCCACACAGATCACTGTTGGTCGGGGGCTGGAATCGAACCCACGATCTCATGATCCCCGCGATCCCCCGGCCAAGGGTAAAACTGTGCTGCCACAGCGCTAAACCACTGCGCCACCGTGCATCCTGATCCTGTATTTGTAACATTTATTAGTGATTCTTCATATAATATGGCAATACTGTGTCTCTAAATTGACGGAGCATCACCACCACACGGTAGGAAAAATATCAGCAAGTCATCTTATTTGATATCAGCTCACACACAGATGTATCACTAGTTAAGACATCTGTCCATACTTGCCCTTTAGACAAAAGGGATCCATTAGTAAACATCAGGGTAACGTAGAACCACAGAACAACTGAACCAGAATTATTATTATTTTTTTTTTACTTATTTGTACCCGTAGGTAGACTTGGTTTGCAGTCTGGTGACAAGCCACCGGCTGCTGGTCGCTGCGTGCGCGAGCGCCCTAAACCTACATGTTTTTGGTGTATTATTGGTGTATTATGTATTATTGGTGTATTATTTTTGGTGTATTATGGTGAATTATGTTATGTATTTTGGACTGAAATCTTTCTGACTCCTCTGCTGAATAATTCCAGTGATCCTAAGAAAACGACAAACTCTGCTGATGGGCTTTTATAACGTCTGTTGTGACTCAGTGAACAGTTCACCATCAAAACACATGCTGGACTCACCTGATCTTGTTGCCGGTCTTCATTCTGATCCACTGAGGAATCGGTCTGTTCTGTTTCTGCTTCTTGGCAAGGAAGCGCTTGATCCTGAAAGTCTTGTGAGACGACTGTAAACAATAAAGAATCGTTTTAAGCGCCATGTCATAGCAGACTCAAATAAACAGTCGTGTGCATGCGTCTTCAAAACTGTTCAATGAATCCAGTGAACTGCAGCGCTGTGTTTGATGTCTTCAGTTACTGTAACATGAGCAAGCGCCATAGCGGAGGTACCGGTTAGCCTAGCTGAGCATATCAGATTCATTCAATAATAAATCATCTCTAGACAATACTAACTTTAAGTGTAGCATTAAAGCATTAACTAATGGTTTCACACATGTATCTTAAGTTTGAAGGCATCGCTAGCACGGATGGTTGACGATTTTACTTTACCATTATGTCCACAGTCCTTTCCCCACAATGGCGGTGGTCAAAGAGAAAGAGGGAAGTGACGGAAGTGTTTTTACTGAACAAGCGCCCGCGAAACAGGCGACACGTTCTGAAAACAGCGACACCCAGTGGTTAATATTTATCCTTTGTTAATGATTTCTTTTACTACCATGCTTGATGTAGTGAGGTTGAGACTTGAATCAATTCCGTAATCCCAAATTTCTGAGCTCAGTGAAATTTCAAGATTACAAATACTACGAGAAGAGAACATGGCATATCTAATTGCCCCAACATATACTATCACGCCACAACCTGAGGGACAATAATGGTCAGGACTCTTAAAACACACGCCTGCATGCATACGCATGTATATACTGTAACATTGTTTATAAAGCAGACTAAATTGAAATTAACTGTTTTTTCATGGTTCTTTCTGCATTTTGATGCTTTGCTTTTACCATCTCCCTAAGCTGTCATCCAAATAAAGCACCTTTAATAACATTTAAATAAAAAAGCAAAAATGGTTTAATGGGTATGATTGTCATTTTGTTAATGTGCTTTAAGATCCTAATAGTGTCAATTATCTCACAAAATGTCAACCTCTTGCTTAGATATATATTTACAATAATATCCACACATATTTTGTGTTCAGACCACAATAGACACGGCCGTATAAAATGAGAGAATACTACGTCTGTATCTATCTGCAAATAAGTGCATCAACTACAGCAACAAAATTCCAAAACACTGATAAACAGAGAATAGTGTGACACACGATGTGCTGTGGGGTCTTCACCAGTTGTCCTCTTCATTTTACACAGTTCCTGCCAAAAATTTTCCTTCGTATGCATGACCCTGCAGAAAAACTGTCATCTGAATTGAAGACATTGTACCTTTGCACAGAAGAAGTGAGACCTCTGTTCTAGGAAATTTGTGACAAATTAAATACAGCAACATAACACTTCAAATATTATGGCTTACATCAACAAGGAAAAGTTCTCTGTGAAAACATTTGAATAAAACAAACTGCGATATATTTTAGCCCTTGATGTTTGCAGTACGGTGTCTTATCAGCCACCAAGTCATACAAGAACACAGTAAAGTCCACAGTTCAAAGGTTAAAAACTATTTTAAAAAACCCTCACTGCTTCACTACACATTAAAACACAGAGACTTCAATGAAGATTCCTTTTATTTTGTTTCAAAAGCAGCTTCACCACAGTGTCAGGTTCTCATGCTGTGTTCAGTTTAGTGCACTACGTCAATGCATTAGGGGAAGCCATAAGTTTGAAAAGGGAGAAGGCCACAGGTTGGTTAAATCAGTTGCTTGACTTTCTGCCTCCAGTCTGCATGCAGACTTGGCTGTTAAATGCAGCTCAAGTAAGAAATGGCCAAACCAGCTCAGTGCAGTGAATGTTACAGCAACAGACGGATGATAAAATGTTTTTACATGTGAATGAGTATATGAGCTGCATATGCAGAGCATGATGTTTCCAATCACAATGACAGTGGCAACGCAGAGTGATAAGTACATCTTAGAGCAGAGTGTGGTTCAGCAAAAGCCAACACTGGAAATAATAAAAGGAAGGTCACTTTGAGTTGGTCCAAGATAAGTTTTTGGTTTCACTAATGTGCCCTACAGCCAACTGTTAGCGGAGGTTGCCTCCAACAAATAAAACTAAAGAGGGTCACATTCAGGCACTAAGAGGTTCCACATTCACACCTCCGCCTCTGAAACCGGAACAGCCGGATTCAGCCGTGCTCGAGCTGCAGAGACCGAGATGCCACGCCGCTGCTCTGAGCAACACGGACCCGTTTCCTCTCGTCTCATCAAACCAAAAAATGCCTGAAGTAAAAAATTATTTTCAATCTTCTCCTTTCTCTGATGCTTTTTTTGCTTCAGGTTCTTGCTTCCTTTCAGCAGAGTTGGTTTCTCCTCCTCCTCCTCCTCCTCCTCCGCCACCTCCCCCTGCAGTTCGATTGCGGCTCCTGGCCCCAGGCTGGTACAGCTGGATGGCAGGCCGGTCCTGATGCAAAGACATGACTTTTTCAGTAATGCTCAAACATGAATGTTAAAAGAACCAATGGAAGATATGACAACTGAGAGTGCTTACCTTATTCCGTAGTCGCTCCTTTTTCCCACTCTCCTCCTTCTTGCTGTCCTTGGCAGGCTTCTCAGTGTGGGGACAGTCCGTCATACTTTCACTCTTCTTCTTTTCAGAAGCTTTTTCCCTTTTAGCCTCCTCCTCCCGCTTCCTATACGAAGTCTCTCCGTCCTGCTGTTCTCGCCGTCTGCGACGCTCCTCATCCTGCCGTCTGATGCGCTCCTTCTCTTTCTGCCGACGTTCCTTCTCACGGTCTCGGTCTACATCGCGCTCCCTAAACTCCTTCCGCCCATCTTCATTGCCTCTGTGCAAAAAAAATAAAAAAAGCTGAAACATTCTGTTCAGACAGAGACAATACAACATCAAACAGATGGCTGAATGAGTGACTAACTTTCTTCCTCGATCCTCCTTGTTTTCCATGTTCTGACGCCTTCTATGTTCAGCGCTCCCCATAGATCTGTCCTCTTTATGCGCCTTCTCTGTTTTCTTGGGTTTTTCTTTTGGCTTTTCAGCGTCGGCATCATCATTTCTGTCTGGCTTCTTCAGGAGCTGCGTCAGTTAAAACAAACAAACAAAACAAATAGATACAGTAAAGAAAACAAACTCGCCATCAGCTTATTTCCACTGCAGCGCTCACCTTAATCTTTGGTTCTTCCTTAACCTGGTCCTGGTCTTTCTCCGGCAGTTTCTCCAGTCTTTTCATCTTCTCTGCCTCCTTGCGTTTCCTCCTCTCCTCCTCCCTCCACTTACGCCGCTCCTCATCCCGCACACGCTTGCGCTCAAGCTCCCTCCTTCTCCTCTCTTCTTTCTTTTCCTCCCTGAGTCTCTGTAAAATATAAAGACAGCTGGTGAGGACACCACACATGCATTTTAACAAACAAAAGCTCACACTACTTATTTACCTGTTTATTCTTCAGAAAGTCCAACAGGGGAGTTGTTTTTTTAGCTTGAAGGGGAAAAAAATAATTATTGCCCCTGTAGTGTATCTATAAAATAAACAAATCAAAAGCAATGGTTGACTAATATCATACCAGTGAGTTCCTTTGATTTCGCCTCAATCTCCTCCAACAGGGTCTCCGGTGTAGCCGTCAGCTTCTCGTCATCTCCATTATAATGTTCAAGAAATTTCCTGTAGTCAGGATCTGGAGGAAATAACACAGAACCTTTGAATCATTTTTTAATCTTTTTTTTTTTTTAAAAAATCAGGATTTGTCCTTTAATTTGCATATCAAAGTAATTTCCAAGACTGCTTTTTATCACTTGCATAACATTGCCAAGATGAGGAACATCTTGCCTCAGAGTGATGCTGACAAGCTATTCCATGCTTTTGTTATTTCTAAATTGTAATTCTTTATCAGGTTGTCCTAAAATGTTTCTACAGAGTCTTCAGTTGATCCAAAATGCAGCAGCTAGAGTTTTAACAGGTACTAGAAAAAGAGATCATATGTCTTCCATTTTGGTCTCCCTTCAATGGCTTCCTATGGAACTTAGAATTAAATTAAAATACTCCTTCTCACTTGCAAAACTTTAAAAGATCAGGCCCCTTGTTACTTAAAAGATCTGATAGTACCTTATTATCCTAGCAGACCACTACACTCCCAAAATGCAAGATTACTTCTAATACCTAGAATCTCGAAGAGTACAATGGGAGGCAGCGCTTTCAGTTATCAGGCTCCTCTACTATGGAACCAGCTGTCAGTTTAGATTAAGGCGACAGACTCAATCTCTGTTTTTAAGAATAAGGTTAAAAACTTTCTTTTCTGACAAAGCTTATAGTTAAGAGTTGGATTAGGTGGCCCTGAACCTTCCCTTAGATCGCTGTTTTTCAACCAGGGGTCCCTGGAATATTAAGGTTTCTGTGGGAAATTTGTGAATTTCACTTCTTTATTGGTTGAAAGAAATTACAAATAGCGGTTGTTGTGCATATGTTCTGTATGCATGAATGTATACATGAATGAATGTATGTTTATGTATGGGTTGTTGTGCATGTATTCATGTGCAGCAACTGCATATTACGGCATTATTTTTTGGACCAAGAAAATTTCCCACACAAACCTGAATGTTCTACTTACCTCCAGTTGAAAAAACTTCCTTAGATATGCTACTATAGGTTTAAACAGCTGGAGGACCTCCCATGATGCAGTGGGCTTTCACTTCTTTCTTCCCTCTCAATGTCTTGTAAGAATTTTCAAGGCAAATGTCTGCATGTTCAGCCCCCTCTGTGGGAATGTATGCTGATGTGGGTTTGAATAAAGTCAAACATGAATGAATATAAAAGTTCATACTAGAATTAGGGCTGGACGATACAATGGATATATTTGTTATATCAATACATTCTGCTATGCGTGATACATAAGATGTGTTTATCGCTGATCTCGAGCATTTCTGCGGCAGTTTAAAGCCACTTCTTTCTGTCAGTGTCTCTCTCCTCTCCTCTCACACAGCTGCAACCATCCCTGCCTCCCTGGGCCGTGTTTCATTTCAGGGTCATTGCCAGATCTGTTTTTTCCTGCAATTTTTTTCTTTAGAAACTGCTTCTTTTGAGCCTGTTTTCGTGGAGCAAAGACCCTTGTTTTTTTAATGCACAATCTGGAAACACTAGCAGAATGCAGGGAAAGAGGAAAAAGGAATGACACACACATACCAGCTGCAGTAGTGATGGGATCCACAGTTCACTAAAATATACTGAATTACTTCAGTTCGTTCATTAAAAAAATCTGTTCTAAAGATTCATACACTGAATCACTCAGTGCTGTACTGGAGCTCTGCCTGCCTGCCACTCAATGAACTGAAAAATGCAACTAAACTGAGTGGGCGGGGTTCGCTCCTTCACTGCTCTTCAGTACGCTCATTGACTAAACTGATGAGAATGTGAGAGAAGCAACTGCTGAACGAAACAGCAGCTGGTGTGTCAGTCTCTGCTCCTCAGTACATGTTCATGTACTGAGAACATGTGGGAGGCAGCTGCTGAACGAAACATCAGCCGTGGTGTCGTTCTCTGCTCCTGAGTACAAGTTCATGTACTGTGAATAAAGCAGCATCCAGGCAAGGTGGCTTGGATTTGTGCTGTTCATTTAAACATCGTAAAAACCAAGCCACAGGGGGTGCACAAGCCAGTGTACTTCTAGTGCCGGTCCCAAGCCCAGGTAAATGGGGAGGGTTGTGTCAGGAAGGGCATTCAACATAAAACCTTTGCCAAATCAAACATGCAGATCACGACAAATGAGACTTTCATACCGGATCGGTTGAGGCCCGGATTAACAATGACCGCCACTGGTGCTGTTAACCGACAGGGTGCAGGTGGAAATTGGGCTACTGTTGGTCGAAAATTGAGAAGGAGAAGAGGGGGAAGGTGTGTTACGAGGGAAAGAGAGAAAAGCAAAGGTAGAAGTGTGGAGGTGAGAGTAGAGATATTACATGTAGGGACTATGACTGGTAAAGACAGAGAGTTGGCTGATATGATGAAGAGAAGAACGGTAGCTATACTGTGTGTTCAAGAAACCAGATGGAAGGGAAGCAAGGCTAGGACTAGCATTGGAGGGGGATTTAAACTGTTCTACCATGGTATAGATAGGAAGAGAAATGGAGTAGGAGTAATCTTGAAGGAAGAGTACATGAAGAGTGTTCAGGAGGTAAAGAGGGAATCAGAATCATGAGTCTGAAGCTAGAAGTCAAAGGTGTGATGTTGAATGTTGTCAGTGCGTATGCCCCACAAGTTGGATGTCAGAAAAGAAAGAGAAATTCTGGAGTAAGTTGGATGAAGTGGTAGAGAGTGTTCCTGGGGGGAAAGAGTGGTGATTGAAGCCGACTTTAATGGACATGTAGGTGAAGGGAACAGAGGTGATGAGGAGGTCCTGGGTAGGTATGGTCTTAAGGAGAGAAATGTGGAAGGACAGATGGTTGTGGATTTTGCTAAAAGGGTGGAAATGGCTGTGGTGAACACATACTTCAAGAAGCAAGAGGAACATAGGGTGATTTACAAGAATGAAGGAAGGTGCACACAGGTGGGCTACATCTTATGCAGAAGGAGAAATCTGAAAGAGAGAGGAGACTGCAAGGTGGTGGCAAGGGAGAATGTAGCTAGATGGCATTGGATGGCAGTCTGTAGGATGATTTTGGAAAGCAAGAAGAGGAAGAGAGTGAAGGCAGAGCCAAAGAGGTGGAAGTTACAGAGGAAGAAGGTTGCACAGAGTTCAGGAAGGAGTTGATACAGGCTCTGGGTGGTAGGGAAGAATTACCAGATGACTGGAAAAGTACAGCAAAAGTATTGAGGGAAACGAGTAGAAAGGTATGAGGTGTATCCAGTGGACAGAGGAAGGAAGACAAGGAGACTTGGTGGTGGAATGAGAAGGTACAGGAAAATATTCAAGAAAGTATTCAAAGGAAGATTTTAGCAAAGAAAAGTAGGATAGTCAGGGAGATGAAGAAAGCAGACATTTGGAATCTGGGCACATGGCAAAGAGAGGTGGCAAAAGAAAAGGCATATAGTGAGTTGTATGAGAGGCTAAACACTAAGAAAGGAGAAAAGGACTTATAACAATTGGCTAGACAGAGAGTTTGAGCTGGAAAAGATGTGCAGCAGGTTAGGCTGATTAAGGACAGAAATGGTAATGTACTAACAAATGACGAGAGTGTGTTGAGAAGGTGGAAGGAGTACTTTGAAGAGCTGATGAATAAAGAAAATGAGAGAGAGAGGGATGGATGAAGGAAACATGGTGAACAAGGAAGTCCCAAGGATTAGCAAGGCAGAAGTGAGAGCAGCTTTGAAGAGGATGAAGAATGGAAAGGCAGTTGGTCCAGATGACATACCGGTGGAGGTATGGAGATGTTTAGGAGAGATGGCAGTGAACTTTTAAACCAGGTTGTTTAACACAATCTTGGAGAGTGAGAGGATGCCCGAGGAGTGGAGAAGAAGTGTTTTGGTACCAGCTTTCAAGAACAAAGGTGATGTTAAAAGTTGTAGTAACTACAGAGGCATAAAGTTGATCAGCCATACTACGAAGATATGGGAAAGAGTTGTTCAGAATCAGAATCAGAATCAGGTTTATTGCCATTGTTCATGTAGTACACAAACTAGGAATTTGTCTCGGTACAATGCTGCAACATTAAACATGATAAGATAAGAGAAATAAACTATACATGTAATAAAGTGTAGGATAAGATTAAGTGATACTGGTCAACAGTTAAAATATATATTAGCCAGCAGCAGATACTGTGGAGAACTATATAGTGCAGTCGGTAATGCAGGAAGAAAACAGTGATGATTGACATGAGTCTGGTTGAGCTGCTGTACATGGTGCACGAGAGTCACTTAGTGTTCAGCAGTCTAATGGCAGAGGGGAAGAAGCTGTTCATGTGACGGGAGGTTTTAGTCTGGATGGACCGAAGTCTTCTACCAGAGGGGAGGGGGGCAAACAGTACATGACCAGGGTGTGAGGGATCGGCTATGATCCGGCCAGCACGCCTCCGGGTCCTGGAGATGTACAGATCCTGGAGAGATGGGAGCTTGCAGCCGATCACCTTCTCAGCAGTGCGCACGACGCGCTGCAGCCTTAGTCTGTCCCTGGCAGTGGCTCCTGCGTACCACACGGTTATGGAGGTGGTGAGGATGGACTCGATGATGGCTGTGTAGAACTGCACTAACATCTTGGTGGGTAGCTTGAGCTTCCTCAGCTGCCGCAGGAAGAACATCCTCTGCTGGGCTTTTTTGATGAGTGAGCTGATGGTCAGCTCCCATTTGAGGTCCCTGGTGATGGTAGTGCCTAGGAAGCGGAAGGAATCAGCAGTGGTGATGGGAGAGCCTGAGAGGGTGAGGGGGGGCAGAGGAGTAGTGACTTTCCTGAAGTCTACAATCATCTCCACTGTCTTCAGAGCGTTCAGCTGCAGGTTGTTATTGCTGCACCAGGACGCCAGCTGGGCCACCTCTCTCCTGTAGGCGGACTCGTCGCCGTTGGAGATGAGCCCGATGAGGGTGGTGTCGTCCGCAAACTTGATCAACTTGACAGACTGGTGGCTGGAGGTGCAGGAGTTGGTGTAAAGGGAGAAGAGTAGGGGGGAAAGTACACAGCCCTGGGGTGATCCGGTGCTGATGCTAGTATAGTCTGAGACAGTCTTTCCCAGCCGCACATGCTGCCTCCGGTCCGTCAGGAAGTCGATGATCCACCTGCAGAGGGAGTCAGGCACGTTGAGCAGGGACAGCTTGTCCCGGAGCAGAGCGGGGCGGATGGTGTTGAATGCGGAGCTGAAGTCCACAAACAGGATCCTGGCGTAGGTTCCCGGGGAGTCCAGGTGCTGCAGGATGGAGTGGAGGGCCAGGTTGACTGCATCGTCTACAGACCTGTTGGCTCGGTAGGCAAACTGCAGCGGGTCCAGGAGAGGGGTGGTGATGGACTTGAGGTGGGACAGGACCAGGCGCTCAAAGGACTTCATGACTACAGAGGTGAGCGCTACAGGTCTGTAGTCATTAAGTCCAGTGATCCGTGGCTTCTTGGGGACAGGGATGATGGTGGAGGATTTGAGGCAGGACGGCACGTGGCATAACTTAAGGGAGGTGTTAAAAATGTCTGTGAATACAGGAGCCAGCTGTTTCGCACAGAGTCTCAGGGTGGAGGGAGACACGCCGTCTGGGCCGGGGGCCTTGCGCGGGTTCAGTCTGGAGAACTGTTTGAGCACATCCTGCTCACTGATGATAAGGGGAGGGGGGGAGGTGGGGGGGGGGTGCCTTAAATGAAGTAGGGAATGTGGAGGCTGTGGAGCTGGAGGGAGGGGGGGAGTTGGACACAGATGACGAGGTGTCAAAACGGGCATAGTGTTGGGACAGTCTCTGACAAAGGGCTTTGTCATCCTGACCTTTAGGAGCCTGAGGCCGATAGTTGGTGATCTGCCTCAGTCCTCTCCACACGGAAGCCGAATCATTAGCAGTGAACTGCTGCTGGAGTCTCTCTGAGTACACAGATTTAGCCCTCTTCAGCTCTCTGTTAAACCGGTATTTAACCTCCCTGTAGCAGTCCCTGTCTCCACTTTTCAGCGCTGCTTCCTTCTCCTTCCTGATCTGTCTGAGCTTAGCTGTGAACCAGGGTTTGTCATTAGAGTAACTCACCCTGGTGCGTGATGGAAGAATGTTCTCTTCACAAAAGTGGATATATGAGTTCACAGTGTCCGTGTACTCATCCAGATCATGCGTGGCTCCTTTAAGCATGCCCCAGTCAGATATTTCCATGCACGTTTCCAGCTTCTCCTCAGCATCACTGGTCCGTATCTTCGTAGTGCTCACAACAGGTTTAGTGAGCTTCAATCTCTGTCTGTATGTGGGAATGAGGTGAACCATCACGTGATCAGATAATCCCAGCGCAGCTCGAGGGACAGCGCGATATGCGTCTTTCACTGTGGTGTAACAGTGATCCAGTGTGTTTAATCCTCTGGTGGGGCATTTAATAAACTGTTTGTAGCGGGGGAGATCGTGGCTCAGATTGCACTGATTAAAGTCGCCAGCCACAATAATCAGCGAGTCTGGAAAACTCCGCTTTGTGTGTTGAATGTGATCCGCGAGCACGCGCTGAGCTTCGCGCGTGTCCGCGTCGGGAGGGGCGTACACAGCGATCAGTATAAAAGAAGCAAACTCCCGTGGGGAATAAAAAGGCTTGCAGTTGATAACAAGAAATTCCAAGGCAGGAGAACAGTGTTTGGAAATTTCCGTTACATCAGAGCACCAGTTGCAGTTGATGTAGAAGCAGACTCCGCCTCCTGTGGTCTTGCCGGAAAGCTCTGTGTCACGATCAGCACGGAAGAGCTGGAAGCCGTCGAGGCACAGCGCGCTGTCCGGTATATTTTCCCGGAGCCAGGTCTCAGTAAAGCAGAGGACAGCTGAGGAGGCGAGGTCCTTAAAACGCATCAGCAGTCTCAGTTCATCCACCTTGTTAGAGAGAGAGTTGGTATTGGACAGAAATATGCCAGGCAGCGCCGTTCGCGAGCCTCTCCTGCGAAGTCGTACGAGAGCGCCCGCTCGTCTTCCTCTCTTCCGCCGTCTCACTTTCCGAGCCAAACAATAAACCAGATCGGCGGCAGGGGCTAGAAAAACTGGGAGGAGGTCCGTGGGGGTCAAAGTCCTGATATTTAAAAGTTCTTCACGGGTATAAGTGCAAGCAGACACACAATTGACAAACAAAAACAAACAAAGAGCGCAGCGAAGCACCATGTCGACCGCTGTGGGCGCCATCTTGGAGCATTCAACAGTTGTTGAAGCCAGGTTAAGAGGAGAGGTGACAATCAGTGAGCAGCAGTACGGTTTCATGCCAAGAAAGAGTACTACAGATGCAATGTTAGCTTTAAGAGGGTTGATGGAGAAGTATAGAGAAGGTCAGAAGGAGTTGCACTGTGTCTTTGTGGATCTAGAGAAAGCACATGATAGGGTGCCACGAGAGGAAGTGTGGTACTGTAATGAGAAAGTCAGGAGTGGCAGAGAAGTATGTGAGGGTGGTGCAGGACATGTATGAGGACAGCGAGACGGTGGTGAGGTGTGCTATAGGAGTGACAGATGGGTTCAAGGTGGGGGTGGAGTTACATCAGGGATTGGCTCTGAGCCCCTTCTTGTTTGCCATGGTGATGGACAGGCTGACAAATGAGGTGTGACAGGAGTCTCTGTGGACCATGATGTTTGCATACAACATTGTAATCTGTAGTGAGAGTAGGGAGCAGGTGGAAGAGAATCTGGAGAGGTGGAGGTATGTTCTGGAAAGAAGAGGAATGAAAGTCTGTAGAAGCAAGACAGACTACATGAGTGTGAATGAGAGGGAGACAGGTGTAATGGTGAAGACAGCAGGAGTGGAGGTGGTGAAAGTAGAGTTTAAATACCTGGGGTCAACCATCCAAAGCAATGGAAAATGCACGAGAGGTGAAGAAGAGCGTGCAGGCAGGGTGGAGTGGGTAAAGACGAGTGTCAGGAGTTATTTGTGACAGAAGCAAAGCAGCTAGAGTGATAGGAAAGATTTACAAGATGGTAGTGAGACCTGCTATGATGTATGGTTTGGAGATGGTGGCGCTGACAAAAAGACAGGAAATGGAGCTGAAGGTGGCAGAGTTGAAGATGTTAAGATTTTCATTAGAAGTGACTAGGAGGGACAAGATTAGAAATGAGTATATCAGAGGGACAGCTTAGGTTGAGTGGTTTGGAGACAAAGTAAGAGAGCCAAGGCTGAGATGGTTTGGACATGTGCAGAGGAGGGATAGTGGATATACTGGACAAAGGATGTTGAAGATGGAGCTGCCAGGCAAGAGGAAAAGAGGAAGACCACAGAGAAAATTCATGGATGTAGTGAAGGAATACATGGACAGGGTTGGTGTTACAGAGGAAGATGCAAGGGATAGGGTGAGATGGAGACAGATGATCCGCTGTGGCGACCCCTAAAGGGAGCAGCCGAAAGAAGAAGTTTAAACATGGTAAACAGATGTAATGGATTATTATTATTATGCTGGATTATTTTAAGAATATATTTAACCCTTTCATTTTAGTACTTGGGGTGGGGGGTTATGCATTTTATTGGTTTTAATTGAGTTTGTTGAGTTTTTTTTTTTTTACTGGTTGATTTGTTACATGTTATTATTATTGCATGTTTTGTTGTGGTGTTTTAGTGGTTTTAAAGGATAACTTTAAAAAAAAAACAGCAATTGTAAACTTAACTCCACTCCTGTATAGCCTGACAGTTGTTTACATGGACACAAGTAACTAGATTAAAAGCCTGATCGCAATAAAAATGCTTCATGTAAACACGCCAATTTGAATATTCTGACCCGATCACGTTCATTCGGATCAAAATTTCATTCCGATTGAGATGGGTGGGTTATGCTGATTGTTAATCCGAATGGTGCGCATATAAACACTTATTCTGAAGCTTGGGTCAAAAATATGTTTTCTGCGCATGTCTGTACATCAGCCACATGTCGATGTGACGTATTTCCGCCTTTACAGCAGCTAGCAAAAGACATAGTGGGAGTAAAACAAAACTGGTCTGTATCGTTCTGCTGTCTCCCTCTGTTCGTCATATGCAGAAGTCTGTACTCGTAGCCTCATTACAGAGACCAGCAGAAGCAAAAGTACAGTCTGAATAACACAACACAAGTTCATTTCAAAAAGAGAAAGGCATGAAGCGGGGTTTGTTTACACTGGAAGCTGCTTCTTCTTCTACTATTTTCAGAATGTCGAAATGTCGATGTGCGCATGTCAAAATGATTTAGTCTGTTCAAACGTATGACACATGGAAACGCACGTCCTAATCGGATCAGCTTTTTCAGGATCCATGTAAACAGTAAAATTCTAATCGGAATTGTAATCAGATTGAAGAAATTTTGCCCATGTAACCGTGGCTGTTGATTGGTAACAAACCCTGTTGGAATGCTATTGCCTACTGTTCCTTACTGAAGTGCATCACCCAGACGAGGAGTTTTGTTGTTCAGGGAGCTTTTGCCCCTGTTACATAGACACCATTTATGAGTCTGGCATTTTAGAGGTTTGCTTGACAATTGTTAGATATGACCGCAGGTTTTATTATGATTTTTTTTAAGTCTTTTTAACTGATCTGGATCATGTTCTTAGACTTGCTAAGTCCGATTCCAGCAGTTTAAGCAGCTGTCTCAAATCAGAGCTCACATACAGCATGTCGTTACCTCACACTGAAATTTCCTTATTGTCCCCCTTACTGACATATTACAGATTTTACCAGATTTACAGATTTTTCATTTTGTCTTGGCTGGATTACTGTAATGTACTTTATACCGGTGTCAGCCAGTCATCTCTTTCACGTCTGCAGCTAGTTCAAAATGCTGCTGCTCATCTTTTAATGTGTACACGTAAAAGAGATCACATCACACCCATTTTAGCTTTGCTCCATTGGCTGCCCATGCAATTTAGAGCTCATTTTAAAATTTTTATTTGTTTTTAAATCCTAGAATGGTCTTGCTCCGCCTTATCTCTCTCAGCTTCTGCATCCCTGCACTCCCACCCGGTCCCTCAGGTCAGCTGAACAGCTGTTCCTGAGGGTGCCAAAGGAAAAGCGGAAGCTCAGAGGGGACAGAGCCTTTTCGATTACGGCACCCAGGTTATGGAACAATTTACCCCTGAACGTCAGACAAGCACCTTCACTGTCCATTTTTAAAACCAGTCTTAAAATGCACTTTTACTCCCTGGCCTTTGGCCCAGTGTGAGACATTGATTTTATTAAATGAAATGGGATTTTTTTTAAATTTATTTACTTCTTTTACCTTTTATTTATTGTTTTTAAAGACTGTGGTTTCTGCTCGTGCCGTTTTATATTGCTTTTGTTGGTTTATATTGTTTTTGTGTTAGTGTCCTGCTCCTTGCTTTTATGTGCTTTCCTGTTGTACAGCACTTTGTGTAGCGAGTGTTGCTTTTTAAAGTGCTTTATAAATAAAGTTGATTGATTGATTGATTGATTGGAGCATAAACAGGGAACAAGGTAAGATCAGACAGTGCATACTTCTTAAGTTTAAATAATGGCTGAAAGAAAACCACTCTTGGAGGTTTTTAGAAAACAAAACACTGGATTTACTGTATGCCAATGTCAGTGACGCATATAGTGCCACAGCTCTACCCCCCATTGGCAAATCAGATCACTGCATGGTCATGTTAACACCCAAGTACGTTCCCTTGTGCAAAGGCAGCCTGCTCATACACGGACTGTGAGGAGGTGGACAAAGGAGGCTGCTGATGCACTACAGGACTGCTTCGAGACGACAGACTGGAGCGTACTCTGTGAACCACATGGGGTGGACATAGACAATATGACTGACTGCATCACAGAATACATTAGATTCTGTGAAGACATGACCATGCCAGCACAGACTGTACACTGCTTCTCCAACAACAGACCATGGGTCACCAGTGACCTGAAAGCACTTTTGAACAAAAAGAAGACAGCTTTTAGGGCTGGAGACAAGGAGAAGCTGAGGGGAGTACAGCATGAGCTCAGAGAGATGCTGAGGAGGTGCAAGAACAATTATAGGAAGAAGTTGGAAGATAAACTCAGGCAAAACAATGCTAAAGATGTGTGGGAGGGAATGAAACAAATAACTGGGTGCAAGGGGAGAGTCAGGCAGCCATCTGGGAGCCAGGAGAGAGTTGAGGAACTGAATCTGTTTTTTAATAGGTTCAACTCACAGTCTGTCACCCCAGCAACACAACCAGACCCCACACACCCCTCCCCACCCACCCTCCCCACCCACCCTCCTGTGCAGAACCTCTCTCCATCGCCACCCTCCTCCTCCTCAGGGGGCACCAGGACCCTCCCTCACTTCACGGTGACTACAGAACAGGTGGAGAAACAGCTGGAGAGACTCCGTCAGTGGAAGGCAGCAGGCCCTGATGGCATCTCCGCCAGGACCCTGAGGACCTGTGCCAACCAACTAGCTCTGGTACTGAAACACCTGTACAACCTGAGCCTGAGTCTGGAGAGAGTACCGGTGCTGTGGAAGACATCCTGCCTGGTTCCTGTCCCCAAGAAGTCATCTCCATCGGACCTGAACGACTATCAACCAGTTGCCTTCACATCTCATGTAATGAAGGTCCTGGAGAGACTGGTTTTAGCCCACCTGAGGCCGCAGGTGAAGATGTGGCTGGACCCTCTGCAGTTTGCATATCAGATCTATTTATGAGTTGAAGATGCTGTCATCTACCTGCTGCAACGAGCCCATCTGCACCTGGATGGTGGAGAAGATACTGTGAGAATCACTTTTTTTGATTTCTCCAGTGCTTTTAACACCATTCAGCCACTGCTGCTGGGTGAGAAGATGCGGGTGATGGGGGTTGACAGCTCTGTGACCTCCTGGATTACTGACTACCTGACAGGCAGACCACAGTTTGTCCGGCTGGGCAATGTCTTGTCTGGAGTGGTGGCTTGTGATACGGGAGCTCCACAGGGGACTGTGCTCTCTCCTTTTCTCTTTACCTTATACACCACTGACTTTCAGTACAACACAGAGTCATGCCACCTGCAGAAATTCTCTGACGACTCAGCTGTTGTGGGGTGTATAAGAGGAGGAGAGGAGGGGGAGTACAGGACACTGGTAGACAGATTTGTGGAGTGGATGGAGCAGAATCACCTGAGGTTGAATATCAGCAAGACCAGAGAGATGGTGATTGACTTCAGGAAGAGAAAGACGCCTTCTCAGCCACTGCAGATTGGGGGGGGGGGATGGGAGTGGTTGAGGACTACAAATATCTGGGTGTCAGGATCAGCAGTGGGTTGGACTGGAGATCCAACACCGATGCTGCGCACAAGAAGGGGATGAGCAGACTCTACTTCCTGAGGAAGCTGAGATCCTTCAACGTGTTCAGCAGGATGCTGGAGCTTTTCTACCAGACCGTTGCCGCCAGCGCCATCTTCTTTGCTGCTGTCTGTTAGGGTAGCAGTATCAGGGCCAGAGACACCAACAGACTTGACAAGATTATCAAGAGAGCTGGCTCTGTAACTGGTCTCAGACCAGAGACCTTTGAGACAATGGTGGAGAGGAGAACACTAAATAAACTGCGATCCATCATGGACAATCCTGATCACCCTCTCCATCACACACTAGACAGACAGCGAAGCACTTTCTCCAGTAGACTACTACAACTTTGCTGTTGAATGGCCAGGTACAGGAAATCTTTCCTGCCACATGCAATTTCACTGTACAATAACTCACTATGATGTCGTATTCTGGTCATAACAATGCTGCCACACTGCACCTTACACAACTAACTGGTACCTCACATTTCACTCTGCTCCTGATAATTCTTCTTTGTGCAATGGGATGATTCATGTGTTTATACAGGTCATCATATATTAAGCCATGCTGTATATAGGTTTTATAGTCGTGTTAGTTTTTACTTTCCATGGGTAATCCCTTTGTCTGTCGTGCGTGTTTCTGTTGTTTGGTTGTCTACTGTCATGCTGCTGTTACACTGTAATTTCCCAGTTTGGGATCAATAAAGTACATCTATTTTTTCTGCTCCGGCCCTCCCCATTCATTGTCTATGTGGAAAGCCTTGTGGCACATTCTGGGCAGGTCGAGCACAATGTTTTTCAGCTGTTGAACTGAGTCAACAAAAACTTTTAAACAAGCAGAAGTGTGTGTCATATAAAAACAGATTCAGCAACTAAATGATATATTTCTCATTTCAAAATCACTTTCGTTGTTTCATTTCACCATGTTGAATCCATTCATTGTTTACTTCCTGGTTCCTGCAGGCCAGGCAGGAGGAGCCTTTTGTGAACGACTTGTCCAATAAAAGCAGCTCCTTACGGAGCTCCAGGTTTACAAGGCTGTAATAGGCTGTAGAAGGCGAGGAGAGCTACCAGTCAATGACGTGTACGTGATTCGGAAGCAGGGGATGAAATGGCTGCTATTTCCTGAGTGATTCCTTCAGTTATGGTAAAAGTGATTCAGTACAGCTCGTTCACCCAAAAGAACTCGTACACACAAACAAATTGTTCATGAACGTTACAACTCTCAGCTGCAGCGCAGTAGACTTAAACGAATGGAGAAAAAACACCAGTTCTGTTCTCTGGCAGTGGTAAAAACTGAACAAAATACGGTTTTGTGCAAATTATGTCACACTACCACTAATTTGTTTCACCACTTGAAATGTCATCCACTAATATGAAGAATGCATTAAAATATGCTTTCAACATCCCGGGTAGACCCTACAAATAAATAAATAAAAGGAACCAGCCCTAAGAAAATGACTATATGGTTTCTTCATTTGGAAATTTTATCCCATACAACAAAAGTGCAAAATGGAAAGAGATCACAACTGCGGTCACAAATTATACTGCCAAAGACATGACCTTTACTGTTAAAAGCATGGCCAAACAGAAAAAGTGGACTTTAATTTATATAATTTTAAAATAGCTTTCTCTAAAATTCTTGCCTAATGCACTTTTTATTATGTTGTGTTTTTTTTTTTTTGGTTTTGTTACCTCTGCCAAGGGAGGAGGTAATGTTTTCAGTGGTGTTGGTTGCTTTGTTGGTTGGTTTGTCTGTTACCAACATAACTCAAAAAGTTATTAACGGATTTTGATACAATTTTCAGGAAAGATGTGTAATGGTCTGGGGAACAGGTGATTAGATTTTGGTGATGATCTGAGAGTGCATACCTCCACAAAGGGATTTGTTTGTATTTGTACAGCAGGATTACACAAAAACTACTGGATGGATTTGGGTGAAATTTTCATCAGAGGTGGTTCTTGGGCTAGAGAGGAACCAGTTACATTTTGGTGATGATCCCAGAATGCATACCTCTGCCAAGGCTCTTATCTTCTCAAAGAGTGTTAGCAACAATTTTCCAAAACTACTGATGGATTTGGAAGAAATTTTCACCAGAGGTGGTACTTGGGCTACAGCGGAACCCATTACATTTTGGTGAGAATCTGAGAATGTATACCTCAGCCAAGGCTCTTATCTTCTCACAGTATGTTAGCAACAATACTCCAAAAGTAATGGACAGACTTTTATGCAATTTTCACCACAGGTAGCTCTAGGCCTACACACAAACCCATTACATTTTGGAGGTGATGCATGAGAGACGGAAGGAGCCTTGGCAACGGTATGTACTCTCTGAGTGCTTTTCTAGTTTTTAATGGTTTTATTACAGGCCATAATTGGAAGACTTACCATTATTACTTGTTGCAAATTTATGAGTGGGGCTGTCTAACTAGTTCAATAAAGTTTGCTAAATTTGACTTGATTTAACCTCCCCCCCCCCCCCTCGTATGCAATTTAAAAAACTGCAATGCATGGATCTGTTTCTATTATCATGCCGGTGTCATTTTATGCAAAGGTTTTTACATTTATACAGTGGTTTGGAGGAGATCTTAAGATATTAAGATATATGTGTGTATTGCGATACATGTTAAAAGCCATAACATCCAGCCCTAAATAGAATACTTTCCAAATCATCTTGATGAATTTAAAAAGGTTGAATTTAAAAGCTCTACTAAATCAATATTTCTTTCAGAGTGTTGCAATGCTGAGATGATAGCTTTAACTGTGGCCATATTTAGTCAAAGAAAATTGTTTTATTTTTCATTTTTTTTTAATTTTATGTACTTTATTGATCCCCAGGAAATTCAGGGCATCCACCTGGATGGATGAAGCAGCCACGGTACGGTGCCAATCCCTTCACATTCACACACACATTCACACCTAGGGTCACTTTAGAGTCTCCAATTAACTTAACTTACATTTTTTGTTTGGCCTCCCACGCAGACATGGGAAGAACATGCAAACTCCACACAGAAGGGTCACTGATGGTCAGGGGGTGGGATCAAACCCACGATGGTCAGGGGTGGAATCGATCCTGTGACCTTCTTACTAGGGATGAGCCGATACCACTTTTTCAAGACCGATACCGATCCAAGCCCGATACCGTCTCTCTTATTTAAAACAACAGTACAGAACATACTTTGGTAATGACTGGTTGCATTTTGCATACATATAAAAACATAAATTTAAAAGTCAAAGAATATATTACAAATCTGACTCAGTTCAGCAATGCTGCTGCTTTTTTAATTTTAAACTTTGCAACATTGACAGCATTTCACTGGTCAGCACTATGTAAACATGCATTCTGAAGTTTTAAGTGCAAGTTTATTGCAAAACTTTAAAGCTGAGTATTTAACCCCTTGCACTCCGGTCAATTTCCCTAAAAACGCCAAAAGTTAACGTGCCCAAATTAAATCAAAAGCTGTTCTACAACCCTTTGCAGCATCTTCATGGGGTTGGTCTCATTTAAAAGAAAACACTTTGAATTTTTTTGGCAAAACAGTCATAATCTCTCTAAGTGCTCCGGCCACTGAGTTACAGTCACCTAAACATAGTGAACTTGAAGAAAATAAATTTGGCCTGGGTGTTTTTTTGGATACTAATGCTTGCAAGTAACACACAGCTTCAGATCCGGGCTGGAAAATGCAAAAGAAATGTAGAACCGAGTGTTATCCAGCTGAGGTCCAAATTTTGTAACAATACCACAAAATATGAATATATTACACAGCTTTTTACTCAGGTAGTTCCCAGGCGTTTTTGAACTGTGCCAAATGGCACAGTTTGGAAAAACGTCTGTAACTTTTGAATGCTTCAATGTAGAAGCTTCATGTTGGGCTCTAATGAAAGGTCACACTCAGGGCTGTGTGTGTGTGTGTGTGTGTGTATGGGGGGGGGGGGGGGTTGGCCCCCCCCCCCTCGCTACAGAGGATGGACATCGGCCATCGCTACACAACGGATTAGCCTCATGTGGCGATGTGGGACAGCAGCGCAGTCACCGCAGCTTCCCCCCCCCCCCGCTACAGAAGAATAGCGGGGGTGGGGGGGCGGTGTTTCACGGTCTGGACGCGGCGAACAACCCCTTGTACCGCGTCGCACGAACTTCAGACTTCGTGCGCCGCATAGTTGTCATTTTGGATTACAATTTTCAGGGATAAATAATAATTTAGCTTATAACACCTTACTTCTTTACAGCAGTATCCTGGCGAACTTCTCTTCCTCACTGTCAGACAAACGCGACGCTGGTCCGCTCGTGGTTCTGGTCTCGCGACCCGATCAAAACATAATTCCATTATTGCGGTTTTGTGCTTCCATGATTGCGGATTTTGGCGAACGATTTTTCAAAACAAATAACAGTAGTAATTAAAAAAAGACTGGCGAAGGCATGTGTGTCACTCAGCCTTCGTCGTCAGCCTCCGTCGGTCTATGACCATGGAAGAAATCATAACGTCTACTCTGCTGGAACAAAAACAAAATAAGCACCGCCTGTGGCCGAACATGCCGATGCGCGAATGGCACTCCCTGTCACACAGGTTGCATTTGTGGATGGTCTCCGTGCTGCTGGGTCTGTGGGGTTCTTCCTGCGGGTCCTTTTTTGATCCGCAGCAGCAGTCAGTCTTCAACCAGCCTTAAAAAAAAACAGCTCGCGAACTTCTCTGCTTCAATTGGCTCACTGCATTCACAGCGTTGGGAGGCGGGGCCTTCTGGCTAGGTTTTCAGTCATTGGTTCTTCAAGGTTTCAGAAACCCAATTCAAGGCTCTTATTAGTCGAATGAGAGGTCAATCAGATGAACTAATCTGTTCGCGGCTGTGTCTGCAGCTTTTATTTTCAGTGCGCGCTTGGACGCCATCACCACCTACATCACCATCTCCATCATGCATCCTAGAGCGCACGAGAGCGCCCTCGTGCGCTCTAGGACGCAGAGATTTGCCCGTCCGCGGTACAACGGAGCGCAAGAGGTTAAGTAAACATTCAGATGAAATTCAAAGTGCCACTATGCCTGAGGTAAAAAATACTGCAGATCTGAAAATAAAGGAACTAACCCTTTAAGTTGTATTTTTGTCATCCATTATTATTATTATTATGATTATCATAAGTTTTCTCCAGGTGCTCAGTTTATTTAGTAGTTTATTCTCTGTCCATAGTTTTTAGGTTTGCTCTTATTTTGAAGTCATCCCTGTTTCATTTCATGTAGCCTTGTATAGTCCTGCTTCCAATTCACCGGTTATAATTTGCTATTTATGTTTCTGTCACCTACCTCTCATCAGCTGTAACTGTCCATCTAAAGGTAAGCCCATGTTATGTCTTCATTCCTGCTCCTCTGGTTTTTACTTTCAGTTTCCTTCTTTGAGTTTCACTTTTAGCATATTCCAGCAGTAAAACAGCGGCAGCTGCTGCTGCACGACAAACTTGGTTCTGCTCAGTTCTTGATAGAATTCAGCATACTTCTCTGCCGTGATACTTCTGCAAGTGTTTTATCAAGTTGGTAGTGCAAAATTGTAAATGTTGGTACCACACAGCAACATACTGAGACGAGTCCCACAGACAGGCTCCAGTGATGTGACACTCATTGCCTCCGTTTACAGAAGCCATGCGCAGCGCGGCTGAGAAAAGGATTGTGTCTTCATTTTATAATTATTATTAATGTATCGGATCGGTAAATTACTTTTATTCCTGACCAGTACCGATCCAACCATTTTGCCTGTATAGAACCCGATATGGCGGATCGGATCGGCTCATCCCTACTTCTTACTGTGTTGCCACAGTGCTAACCACTGTGCTCCCCATTTTATGCATATTCTGCAGTTTTTATTTAGGTTTAGTAATCAGTAACACTACTAGTGCACTCTATTTTCTAATAGGGTGCAAAACATGACTTATGGAAAGTGGCAAATCTACGTATTTACCTTCAGTAATGGTTCCACACTTTGCATCCTTCTTCTTACTTCTCTTTTTGGCAGTCTTTTGAAAAGGCGCAAACTCCACAATGGCAGGATACTCCTGACCTGTTTAAAAACAGCAGACAGACAAGAGTGAATACCCACCTCCCTCGTGTGAAAATACTGAAGTTTGTCCACAGTTTTCATGCTCTTCATACCTCTGCTGTCAATAAACACATAACCATCAAATCGATCTCTGAAGAGGACGATATCCTCCTGGTTTCTGAAGTTGATGTAAGCCCTTGCAAAGAGGTGCGGGTAAAGGCTGAAAGGGGAAAAAACACTTGTGTCAGATGCAATAATCATATTTTTCAGTGTCAGTTAAAAATGTAAAGTCACCTGGTGTCATTAGAGAAAAACTCGAGGTAGTCCAGCTCTGGGAGAGGCTGCAGCTGCTCCTCCAGCTCCTCTTTGGTCAGACTTGGTGGTAAACGTCTGATCACAATCTGAGAGAAGGGAAGAACTTGCTGATATTTACTGAAGTGCATGTATGCAACTGATTTTTGACACTGAAGTTCTTTTGTAAGTAGTTTTATTACAGGGAACTTTTTACTCTTACTTCAGTACATTTAGGAGGAAATAATAGCACTCTGATTGAATTTACTCATATTTGGCAGTGCTCTGTTTTGGCTGATTTGAATGGAGTGCGAGTTTTGTTATACTATTCTAACTTGGGAAATATTTATCTTATTACTGTCTGACCACTGACCATGGGGGTCCGGTGCAATGTGGATCAGGTGACTATCAAAGGTAGAGACCTTGGCGTTCAGGTTCA
The DNA here is from genome assembly GCA_020510985.1 of Pholidichthys leucotaenia. NCBI lineage: Eukaryota > Metazoa > Chordata > Actinopteri > Cichliformes > Pholidichthyidae > Pholidichthys > Pholidichthys leucotaenia. The sequence continues at coordinate 378,269,928 of CM035840.1, read as the reverse complement.
GGTTCAGGTTCCTTTATTTGTACCCGTAGGTAGATTTGTTTTGCAGGCTGGTGACATCCATATTTACAAACCACAGTTACATTTAACATAAACACAAACACAGGCACACATGAAGCTGACTATAAACATGGTAAAAATACTCAAGGCTCCATCAATCAGGATATAAAGACAAGACGGGTATAAGACAAGTATAAAGACAGGTCTGATCCTTGGCTTTAGAAATGGACTTTTGGTACATGGAATGTCACCTCTCTGGTGGGGAAGGAGCCTTAGCTGGAGCACGAGGTTGAGAGATACCAGCTAGATATACAGTGGTGTGAAAAAGTGTTTGCCCCCTTCCTGATTTCTCTTTTTTTTGTATGTTTGTCACACTTAAATGTTTCAGATCATCAAACAAATTGAAATGTTAGACAAAGATAACACAAGTAAACACAAAATACAGTTTTTAATTGAAGGTGTTTATTATTAAGGGTAAAAAAAAATCCAAACCTACATGGCCCTGTGTGAAAAAGTGATTGCCCTCCTGTTAAAACCTAAATTAACTGTGGGTTATCAGATCTTTGAAAGCTGAGTTAAATTTTCTAACCATTTCTAAAGCTTTGGGACTCCAGCGAACCACAGTGAGAGCCATTATCCACAAATGGCAAAAACATGGAACAGTGGTGAACCTTCCCAGGAGTGGCCAGCCAAACAAAATGACCCCAAGAGCGCAGTGACAACTCATCCAAGAGGTCACAAAAGACCCCACAACAACATCCAAAGAACTGCAGGCCTCACTTGCCTCAGTTAAGGTCAGTGTTCGTGACTCCACCTTAAGAAAGAGACTGGGCAAAAATGGCCTGCATGGCAGCGTTCCAAGACGAAAACCACTGCTGAGCAAAAAGAACATAAAGGCTCGTTTCAGTTTTGCCAGAAAACATCTTGATGATCCCCAAGACCTTTGGGAAAATACTCTGTGGACTGACAACTAACTAACTAACTACTAACTAACCTGCACTTATATAGCGCTTTTCTAGTCACAAAGACCACTCAAAGCGCTTTCATTAATACTAACCCTCTATTCTAAGGGCCTATAGGAAACAGATATCTAGGGACAATTTAGAACAGCCAATTAACCTAACATGCATGTTTTTGGCATGTGGGAGGAAACCGGAGAAATCCCGGAGTAAACCCACGCAACACGGGGAGAACATGCAAACTCCACACAGATCACTGACAAGACAAAAGTTGAACTTTTTGCAAGGTGTGTGTCCCATTACATCCAGTGTAAAAGTAACACAGCATTTCAGAAAAGGAACATCATACCAACAGTAAAATATGGTTGTGGTAGTGTGATGGTCTGGGGCTGTTTTGCTGCTCCAGGACCTGGAAGACGTGCTGTGATAAATGGAACCACAAATTCTGTTGTCTACCAAAAAATCCTGAAGGAGAATGTCCGGCCATCTGTTTGTGACCTCAAGCTGAAGCACACTTGGGTTCTGCAGTAGGACAATGATCCAAAACACACCAGCAAGTCCACCTCTGAATGGCTTAAGAAAAAACAAAATGAAGACTTTGGAGTGGCCTAGTCAAAGTCCTGACCTAAATCTGATTGAAATGCTGTGGCATGACCTCAAAAAGGCGGTTCATGCATGAAAACCCTCCAATGTGGCTGAATTACAACAATTCTGCAAAGATGAGTGGGCCAAAATTCCTCCATAGTGCTGTAAAAGACTCATCACCAGTTATCGCAAACGCTTGATTGCAGTTGTAGCTGCTAAGGGTGGCCCAACCAGTTATTAGGTTTAGGGGCAATCAGTTTTTCACACAGGGCCATGTAGGTTTGGATTTTTTTTTCCCTTAATCATAAACACCTTCATTTAAAAGCTGCATTTTGTATTTACTTGTGTTATCTTTGTCTAATATTTAAATTTGTTTGATGATCTGAAACATTTAAGTGTGACAAACATACAAAAAAAATGAGAAATCAGGAAGGGGGCAAACACTTTTTCACACTACTGTAGTTGGGTGCACCTCAACGCACAGCTCTGGTTCCAGAACCAGCTTCCTAGACAGAGGCTGGAGCTTGGCCTACTCTGGAGTTGCCCTGGGTGAGAGGTGGCAAGCTGCCTCAACATTGGAGTACTCCCTGGTGGATGAAAGGGTTGTCTCCTTAGACCTTTGGGTTGGGAAACGGGTCCTGACCATCATTTGTGCCTATGCACCAAATGATGGTTCAGAATACCCATCCTTTTTGGAGTTTCTGACTGGGGGGCTGGAAAGTGCTCCTCTTGGAGAGTCCATTGTCCTACTGGGGGACTTCAATGCGCATGTGGGCAACAACAATGAAACCTGGAGGGGGGTGATTGGGAGGAATGGCGTGGTTGATCTGAACCCGAGTGGTGTTCAGTTATTGGACTTCTGTGTTAACCACAGTTTGTCCATAGTGAACACTATGTTCATGCATAAAGGTGTCCATATGTGCACCTGGCACCCTAGGTTGCAGGTCAATGATTGATTTTGTTATTGTGTCATCAGACCTACGACCATATGTCTTGAACACTTGGATAAAAAGAGGTGCAGAGCTGTCAACTGATCAAAATCTGGTGGCGAGTTGGATCCGATGGCAGTGGTGGATGCCACTTAGACCCAGTAGGCCTAAACGTATAGTGAGGGTGTGCTGAGAACGTCTGGCTGAGGCCCCTGTCCAAGAGGTCTTCAACTCCTACCTCCGGAAGAACTTTGACCAGATTTTGAAGGAGTCTGGAGACATGGAGTCTGAATGGGCCAGGTTCTCCACCTCCGTTGTTGAAGCAGCTGCCCAGATCTGTGGCCGCAAAGTCGTTGGTGCATCCCGTGGTGGCAACCCATGAACCAAGTGGTGGACACCAGTGGTGAGGGGGTCATTAAGTTGAAGAAGGGGTCCTACCAAGCTTGGTTGGCTTGTGGGACTCCCAAAACAACTGAGGTGTAACGACAGGCCCAAGTGTAAATGGTAAATGGTGTTCACTTATATAGCACTTTTTTTTTACTCATCTCTGGATGACCAAACGCTTTACACATCCTGTTATTCACCCCTTCACACACACATTCACACACTGACAGTGGCGGCACTGCTATGTAAAACGCTGGCCTCACTCACCAGGAGCAACTGAGGGTTCAGTGTCTTGCTCAAGGACACTTCGACACGGAGACTGCAGAGAGAGAGGGAATCGAACCACTGACCCTTCAATTAGTAGTCGAACACACTACCCCAGCATCACAGGCGCACCCTTGCATAGTGCAGCTCGGGTGGTTGCTGAAGCAAAAACTCGGGTGTGGGAGGATTTCGGTGAGGCCATGGAACAAGACTTTCGGTCAGCCTCAAAGAGATTCTGGCAAACTGTCCGGTGGGTTAGGAGGGGGAAGCAGCTCCCTGTCCACACTGTGTATGGTGTGGCTGGGGCACTGCTGACTTCGACTGGGGACATCGTCAGGCAGTGGAAGGAATACTTTGAGGATCTCCTCAATCCCTATGACACGCCTTCCACAGAGGAAGCAAGGCTTGAGTACGAGAGAGACAACTCACCTATCACAGGGGCTGAGGTCGCCAAAGTGATTAAAAAACTCTTCAGTGGCTGGGCCCCGAGGGTGGATGAAGTTCGCCCTGAGTACCTCAAGGCCCTGGATGTTGTAGGGCTGTCATGGTTGACACCCCTCTGCAACATTGCATGTAGGTTGGGGACAGTACCTTTGGCATAGCAAACTGGGGTGGTGGTTTTTTGTTTTTTTTTTGAAAAAAGGGGACCGGAGGGTATGTTCCAACTTTCGGGAGATCACACTTCTCAGCCTCCCTGGGAAGGTCATGCCAGGGTACTGGAGAGCAGAGTCCGGCCGCTGGTCAAACCTCGGATTCAGGAGGAGCAATGTGGTTTTCGTCCTGGCTGTAGCACATCGGACCAACTCTTTACCCTCTCAAGAATCTTTGAGGGCTCGTGGGAGTTTGCCCAGCAAGTCCACATGTTTTATGGACTTGGAGAAAGCATATGACCACGTCCCTCATGGTCTCTCGTGGGGGGTGCTGTGGGAGTATGGGGTATCGGGCTCATTGCTACGAGCCATCTGGTCCCCATATGACCATTGGAAGAGTTTGGTCCGTATTGCCAACACTCAGTCGAACTCATTTCCAGTGAGAGGTGGACTCCGTCAGGGCTGCCTGTCCTGTTGGCTTCATTGAGTAATTACCTACAGGTCTTGCTGGGACAGTTTGCTACCGAATGTGAAGCGGCTGAGATGAGAATCAGCACCTCCAAGTCCGAGTCCATGGTCCTCATCCGGAAAAGGGTGGATTGTCCTCTCCAGGTTGGGGACAAGCTCCTGCCCCAGGTGGAGGAGTTTAAGTATCTCGGGACTTCATTCACGAGTGAGGGAGGAATGGAGCGAGAGATTGACAGACGGATCGGAGCAGCATCTACAGTGATGCGGATGTTGTACCGGTCTGTTGTGGTCAAGAGGGAGCTGAGCTCTAAAGCAAAGCTGTCGATTTACCAGTCAATCTACATTCCCTAACTGCTGCTCCTCCACATCAAAAGGAGCCAGTTGAGGTGGTTTGGGCATCTAATCAGGATGCCTCCTGGACGCCTCCCACTTGAGGTGTTTCAGGCACGTCCCACTGGGAGGAGACCCCGGGGCAGACCCAGGACATGCCGAAGAGACTATGTCTCCCAGCTAGTCTGGGAACGTCTTGGTATCCTCTCTGATGACCTGGAACAGGTGGCCAGGGAGAGGGAAGTCTGGGCTTCTCTGCTTGAGTTGCTGCCTCCACGACCCAGACCTCCATAAAAGCGTAAGAATATGAATGTACGGATGGATTTGAAAAATCCAAATTTATAATGAAAAAATTATGAGAGAAGAACCAACTGATGATAAAAAGTTGCAAATATACGTGAAAGAAATTATAGATGGGGGCGGCAGTGGCTCAGGAGGTAGAGCAGGTCGTCCAATAACCGCATGGTTGGCGGTTCAAAACCCGCTCTCCCCCAGATATCCTGCCATTGTGTCCCTGGGCAAGAAACTTCACCCCCAATTGCTCCTGGTGGGTCTGGTGGGATAGGCTCCAGCTCCAGCCCCCCCCGCAGCGACCTGAAAAGGATTAAGCGGAAGAAGATGGATGGATGGATGGGTCTGGAAGCACCATGTTAGGCAGCATGCCGCCATCACTGTGTGAATGGGTGGATAGCAGGATCTGTAAAGCGCTTTGGTCATCAAGAGATGAGAATAAAAGCGATATATAAGTGAATGCCATTTACCACTTATAGAAATTTTTTTTTTTTTAAAATGCAAATTTAAAAGAAAAATAGCAGATGATGCGGGAGGGGGGTCCCAAATTTATGAGGAAAAAATTGAGATAAAAGTCATGAATTTAAAAGAAAACCTCAAATATTAGCCAGAGGAAAAATTTACTCCCTACAGTACTCAACGTTTTCAAAAACTACTTGATTACCCATACTCAACCATTTTTTTTTCGAAATTTTTTATACTCGAGTAATTAATACACTCGTGAAACATTATTTTTACTTAAATACAACTTCTGATGACTACTCGTATCTGGTTGACAGCTATCACAAAGTTAGGGTTGGTAAAGTGACCGTTTTAACGAGTTATTGTAAATCAAAAGTAAACCAGATAGTCAGATCATGTACAACTAGCAAAGTTTGTTTTGACTTCACTACACTATGAACATAAAATCCACAACAGAGGGCTAACAGCAACAGGAGCTAACGCAGCTAGCAAGTTTCTACCTTGGTCATCGCCTCCTTCTTTTCTTTAGACTTCTCTGTCTTTTCTCCATCTTCACACTTTATCTCCACCTTCTTCTCCTTGGGTCGGGTGTTTTCTTTGTCTTCTTTCATAATTCAAAAGCCACTCTCCTCTGAAGTTATACCCCTCATCTCTTTCAGCATCAGAATTGTTTACCTTCGTTAGCGAGTTAGCAGCTAACAGCGCCAGAACTTCCTCGGTTGTTGGAGCTGCTGTTCAGCTTCAATCCCACAGAGGGGGCTGGTGATTAGATTTTTTTTTTTTTAATAAGTTAATGAAGGCGGCTGTACCAAGGTTTTATTTCTGAGAAATAAACCTCATTGTATTTCTCTTTCTTCTCTTTCTCTTATTTGCAATATAAGCTGCGGCTTCAGCCATCACCCATTTCGGATAACTCACGTGGAATTGTATAGTAGAAGGAGTCTTTGTCTAATTTGACCTTGTTGTTATATTATACAGTTTCTTTTAACCTGTACTGTACTATCCGAAATAAATTCATTCATCCATTCATAAATTCATTCATTCATTCATTCATTCATATCAGGTTAGGATAAATTTGTACTGTTATCCTTTCCAGGTTTATGTGTGAATGTGATTTGTTAAAAAAAAAAAAAAGGTAACTGGTGTAAGGAGGCATGGTTTGTTTAAAAACAACACTTTCAACGAAAGCGTAGAGCATTTAAAAGCTTTTTTTGTTTTGTTAATAACAAATAGTTATTAACAGCGAGTGACCTACAGCGAGATAGTGACTGCCTTAATGTGGCATTTAATTCAATATTAGACTCGATTGGGTTTTCTCAGAAAGTAGGAAATTCTGTGGCGTAACATTATGTAGCTCACATATTCCTTGGCAGAGACCCAGACATGAGGGAACTTTGAGCTCGCAGTGTGTATTGACATCACGCCTCAAACGGACATTGAGTCTGGACCCCCTGCGGACTGGAGAAGAAGTGAGAAGATCTGAGAGTGGACCTGAAGAGACTGTCTGACTCCTGGGGTCAGACAGAGAAGCCGAGAGGACAATGGGAGGATTAGATAGGAATGGAATTCTGTGTTTGATGTGAATGTGATTTGTGTCTGATGTAACAGTATAAAGGTATGTGGTTTACCGCAGCTCGAGCTCTTCATTCCCTGACTGAGAGAGGAGCTGTAGGACTTGAGATGAAATAAACCAATACTGAAAAATCATTCAGTCTCTTCATTTCGAGTTTCCTACATTGGTGACCCACACGTGAGAAATATGGAAAGGCTTGGAGGTCGTCTCTCCGACTTCGAACCTGATTCACCGGAGACCGCCCGCACCGGCGTAAACTCCATTAGACTCCCCGAGTTCTGGCAAGAGGACCCGCACTCATGGTTCCAACACGTGGAATCACGGTTCGTGCTTAACGGGGTATCAGAGGATGACGTTAAGTTCCACAATGTCATTGCAAGACTCGACAGCCGCACAGCCCGGTGTGTGCGGAGCCTGGTGCAGCAGCCGCCCGCTGCTGGCAAATACGACGCCCTGAAAGCCGCCCTCATTCAGAGCTTTGTGCCATCAGCCGAGGTGAGGGCCAGAACACTCTTGGACCTGCGCGACAGAGGAGGACGCAGGCCGACCGTCCTCATGGAGGACATGCTGCAGATGATCGGGGCAGACAACGATGCGTTTTTATTTAAACACATCTTCTTGAGGACCCTTCCAGCGCACATGAGAGGCTCCCTGTCCAACATGAGGTGTGGGGACCAGCAGGACTTCCGCGCGCTGGCTTTGGAAGCGGAGCGGCTCCTGGACGCATGCGGCGAGCAGGAGACGGCAGCGGCAGCAGCAGACCTCGGTGCGGCAGCCCAGGGTGACGGAGAACCGGTGGCAGCAGAGCCGACCCCAGCGACAACAGCGGCAGCGTGGTCCCGGAGAAGAGGAGAGGACGAGATGTGCTTCTACCATCGACGCTTCGTGCACAAGGCTCACAGATGCGTCCCGCCATGCAACTTCAGGAAGCAGGGAAACGCAAGAGCTGGAGGTCGTTACCAGCTTCGACCCTCGGCGAACGGAACAAGCTGCTCTACCTGACAGACGCGAGCTCCGGACGGCAATTCCTCGTTGACACTGGAGCACAGAGGAGTTTCATCACTGCAACCTACGCGGACCGGGCGGCCGGTCCCCGCGGAGATGGAGCAACAGCCGCAAACGGCTCGTCGATCAAGACTTTTGGCAAAAGAACTCTGCGCCTGTCCTTGCACGGCCGCATCTATGAATGGACCTTCATAGTAGCGGCGGTGAGTTTCAACATGTTGGGCGCCGACTTTTTGTGCTCACATGGCTTGTTGGTAGATCTGGCTAATAGACGCTTGGTTAATGCACTCTCTTTTTGTTCTATTCCCTGTGCAGCGCGAGTGTCCCCGCCGTCAGTACAGGCCAACGCCGCCGCAGCAGGAGGTAAGTTCCACACTCTCCTAAACCAGTTCCCAGCACTCACAGTCCCCACGTTTTCAGCTAAGGTGGCGAAGCACGGGGTGGAGCACTTTATAACCACAAGTGGCCCACCGGTTTTTGCGAAGGCTCGGTGCTTGGATGCAGCTAAGCTCTCCATTGCGCGTGAGGAGTTCGCCAACCTGGAAAGGTTGGGCATAATTCGCCACTCGAAGTCCGCTTGGGCTTCCCCCCTCCACATGGTCCCTAAGGCGGATGGCTCGTGGAGACCGTGCAGCGATTATCGCAGGTTAAACAATGCCACAGCGCAGGACCGCTACCCAATTCCGCATATCCAAGATTTTTCGGTGCATTTGGCCAAGGCGCGAATTTTTTCTAAAATAGACCTGGTCCACGGTTATCATCAAGTCCCGGTCCGACCAGAGGACATTCCCAAGACAGCGGTAATAACCCCTTTCGGGCTTTTTGAATTTTTACGCATGCCTTTTGGCCTTAAAGGCGCTGCGCAAACCTTCCAACGCATGATGGATGCCGTTTTGCGCGACCTCTCTTTTGTTTTTGTCTACTTAGATGATATTTTAGTCACCAGCACCTCTGAGGAGGAACACGAAAGTCACCTCAGAACTGTTTTTCAGAGGTTGGGAGCGCACGGGTTGATAATCAACCCAGCCAAGTGCCATTTTGGCGCAGCACAGATCGATTTTTTAGGGCACCGCGTCTCCCCAGAGGGTGCAGTTCTGCTGCCCTCCAAAGTACGTGCAGTGGCTGAGTTTCCCCAGCCACAAACGGTAAAAGCGTTGCAAGAATTTTTAGGTATGGTAAATTTTTACAACCGTTTCATACCTCACGCGGCGCAGCTCATGCAACCATTGTATGTCGCGCTAAAAAAACAGAAGCCCTCCAATGCGATTGAGTGGTCCCCGGAGCGGGAGCGCGCATTCACTGAGGTTAAGAAAGCACTAGCGAACGCAGCACTGCTGGCTCACCCAGACCCAGCAGCCCGAATAGCGCTAACCACAGACGCGTCAGATGTGGCCATAGGAGCCGTGGTAGAACAGCAAGTCGCCGGGGCTTGGCAGCCACTCGCTTTTTTTTAGCAGATCCCTACGCGATGCTGAGCGAAAATATAGCACGTTTGACAGGGAACTGCTAGCGCTCCACCTGGCCATTCGCCATTTCCAGTTCTGGTTGGAAGGGCGACGTTTCACCGCGTTTGTCAACCACAAACCGTTAACCTTTGCAATGTCCAAAGTCTCTGAACCATGATCAGGCCGACAGCAGAGGCAGCTGGCCGCAATTTCAGAATTCACCACCGATATACAGCATGTAGCCGGTAAATTTAATGTGGTGGCGGACTGCCTCTCGCGAGCGGTAACAGCGCCTGTCCGCGCGGATGGGGGCTGTAGCGCCGCAGACGCGGAGCGCGGTAACAGCGCGGACACGCACGCGGCTCCGGTGCACGTAGGGATAGATTACGCTGCCATGGCAGCAGAGCAGGGCGACGACACAGACGTGCGCGCGCTCCTGTCTGGACCAACAGGGTTAAGGCTGGAGAACGTAAGTTTACAAACCGGTTCACCCCCGCTTATTTGCGATGTATCCACCGGGCGACCTCGCCCAGTGGTACAGGCCACGTGGCGCCGTCGTGTTTTTGACGCGGTGCACTCCCTAGCACACCCGGGAGTACGCGCTTCGGTGAAAATGGTAGCAGAGAAGTTTGTTTGGCCGAGCCTGCGCAAGCACGTGAAGGAGTGGGCGAGAGCCTGCATGTCCTGCCAGCGGGCCAAAATTCACAGACACACAAAAGCCCCTTTAGAACCTTTCCACATCCCGGCTAAGAGGTTTGATCATGTGCACGTAGATCTAGTGGGACCCCTGCCGCCCTCGCAGGGGTTCACACATCTCCTGACAATGGTGGACCGGACCACGCGTTGGCCGGAAGTGGTCCCATTGCAGTCTACCACAGCAGCAGAGGTAACTCGCGTTTTTTTAACAGCCTGGGTAGCGCGGTTCGGAGTCCCGTTGGACATTACGTCCGATAGGGGTCCGCAGTTCGTTTCAGAGCTATGGTCAGCCATGGCCAGCGGCTTAGGGGCAACAGCCCATCGCACCACCGCTTATCACCCACAGGCCAACGGTTTATGCGAGCATTTTCACAGGCCGTTGAAGGCAGCCCTCAGAGCGTCGCTCACGGATACAAATTGGGTAAACAAACTACCATGGGTTTTATTGGGGTTGCGTTCGGCACCCAAGGAGGATTTAGATGCCTCACCTGCTGAATTAGTTTTTACTCAACCTCTCAGGCTGCCAGGAGAATTCCTGCCAGCCCATGCAGCACCCGAGTGCCCCCCGGTGCGGGGACCTCTACGCGGCACGGGGACAGAAATGCTCCCGGGCCCCGCTCATCACACTTTTCCGCGAGTTTTTGTTCCCAAGGCTTTGCAAAACGCAGAGTTTGTTTTTGTCAGGCACGACGCCCAGCGTCACAGCCTCCGCCCACCTTACGATGGTCCGTTCCGAGTGCTGGAAACCGGGGAGAAATATTTTGTACTGGACTTGGGGGGCAGGAAAGAGACAATCAGTGTTGACAGATTAAAGCCTGCTTTTGTGTTACGTGACGAACCTGTACGGCCGGCGGGGGCGCCTCAACGCGGCAGGCCTCCCAAGGGACAGCCCCTAGTTCCCCAACAGGGGGTAAATAACCCTTCTCCCCCTCATTCCACAGGCGCACCGCAGGATGGCACAACACAGGCTGCGAAGCCTGCGTTCAGCAGATTCGGGAGGAGATTGAAGCCTAAGCAACGGGCAGAGTGATGTGTATTTTGATCAACCCATGTAAATTGTGCTGTAGATCCTGCAAAGAGGGGGGTGATGTAAGGGTGTAATGTGTATGACTGCCCATTATGGACATGAAGTCGGTGTGTGTGTGTCCATTCTTGACATAGTGTGTATGACTGTCCATTATTGACTTAAGGTGTATAGCGGGTAGAGTAATGTTGGTGTATGTCCGTTCTTGGGCGTTTCGGGGGGAGTGATGTGGCATAACATTATGTAGCTCACATATTCCTTGGCAGAGACCCAGACATGAAGGAACTTTGAGCTTGCAGTGTGTATTGACATCACGCCTCAAACGGACATTGAGTCTGGACCCCCTGCGGACTGGAGAAGAAGTGAGAAGATCTGAGAGTGGACCTGAAGAGACTGTCTGACTCCTGGGGTCAGACAGAGAAGCCGAGAGGACAATGGGAGGATTAGATATGAATGGAATTCTGTGTTTGATGTGAATGTGATTTGTGTCTGATGTAACAGTATAAAGGTATGTGGTTTACCGCAGCTTGAGCTCTTCATTCCCTGACTGAGAGAGGAGCTGTAGGACTTGAGATGAAATAAACCAATACTGAAAAATCATTCAGTCTCTTCATTTCGAGTTTCCTACAATTCTACTCATTACCTCCACCATACATTGGACCTTGTTCTGACATATGGCATAGAAATAGAAAATCTTGTACTGTCTCCTCATAACCCTGTACTGTCAGACCATTGTCTGTTAACCTTTGATTTTACTATTTCTGACTATTTGGCTCCTAAAGAAAAATATTATTACAGTAGATGCCTCTCAGATGATGCTGTTACCAAATTTATGCAGATTGTTTCCTCTATGCCATGTGTCAACACAACGGAAATAAGCTATAGACAGCTTGCTCCTTCTGTAATTGATAACATGGTGGATAGTGTTACAGCTTCTCTGCATCAGACTCTAGACTTGATGGCCCCCTTAAAAAAGAAAAAGTCTAATCAGAGATTTCTAACTCCTTGGTTCAACACAGAAACTCGTAGCTTAAAACAGAAGACTCCTCAATTAGAAAGAAAATGGCGCTCCACTAATTTAGATGAAATCTATTTAGCTTGGAGAAATCATCTTTTAATTTATAAAAAATCTCTTAGAAAAGCTAGAACGAGTTATTACTCTGCATTAATAGAAGAGAACAAGAATAATCCCAGGTTTCTTTTCAGTACTGTAGCCAGGTTGACAAAGAGTCAGGACTCTGTCAATCCTAGCATTCCCTTAGAGCTTACTAGTCAGGACTTTATGAACTTTTTCAATAATAAAATTTCATCCATCAGAGATAAAATCAATCAGATTCTTCCCACAGTTATCTTAAATACTGTAACTACTACATCTCCTTCTATTGATGTCTGGCTTGATGAGTTTACTCCAATCGACCTTTGTGAGTTAGACAAAATAGTTTCCTCTTCCAAACCTTCAACTTGTCTTTTAGACCCTATTCCTACCAGGTTATTTAAAGAAGTCTTCCCACTTATTGGTAGCTTTATTCTTCATATAATCAATTCTTCATTAACTTTAGGCCATGTACCGCAGGCTTTTAAAACGGCTGTAATTAAACCCTTACTCAAAAAGCCAATGCTAGATCCAGGAGCTTTAGCTAACTATAGACCAATCTCTAATTTCCCTTTCATTTCAAAAATCTTAGAAAGAGTTGTTGCTACGCAATTATTTGACCACCTGCAAAGAAATGGTTTACTTGAAGAGTTTCAATCTGGGTTTAGAATCCATCATAGTACTGAAACAGCCTTAGCGAAGGTCACTAACGACCTCCTCATCGCATCTGATAATGGACTGGTTTCTGTACTTGTCCTTTTAGACCTTAGTGCAGCTTTTGATACTATCAATCATAATATTCTACTTGATAGATTAGAACACTATGTTGGACTTAATGGAACTTCGTTGCAGTGGTTTAGATCTTATTTATCTGATAGGTTCCAGTTTGTTCATGTAAATAATGAGTTTTCTTTCAACTCAAAGCTTAGTCATGGAGTTCCACAGGGATCTGTGCTAGGTCCTACTCTTTTTAGTTTATATATGCTTCCGTTAGGCAACATTATTAGAAAGCACTGTATACATTTTCATTGTTATGCAGATGACACACAATTATACCTGTCAATGAAGCCAGATGATAGTAATCAATTAGCCAAGTTAGAAGCCTGTCTTAAGGAAATCAAAGCTTGGATGACTTGTAATTTCCTGCTATTAAATTCAGATAAGACTGAAGTCATTCTTGTTGGTACAAAAAACCTTAGAAATTCCTTTCCAAATCAAACTTTCAGTTTGGATGCGGTTACTCTTTCTCTTAATAGCTCTGTGAGGAACCTTGGAATTATTTTTGATCAGGATCTGTCCTTCAATTCACATATTAAATTTGTTTCTAAGACTGCCTTCTATCATTTGCGTAATATTGCCAAGATTAGGAGCATCTTGTCTCAGAGTGATGCTGAGAAACTGATCCACGCTTTTGTTAGCTCGAGATTAGATTATTGTAATTCTTTATTATCAGGCTGTCCTAAAACATCTTTAAAAAGTCTTCAGCTGATCCAAAATGCTGCAGCAAGAGTTTTAACAGGTACTAGAAAGAGAGATCATATCTCTCCGGTTCTGGCCTCCCTTCATTGGCTTCCCTTAGAGTTTAGAATTAAGTTTAAAATCCTTCTTCTTACTTAAAAAGCTCTAAACAATCAGGCTCCTTTTTATTTAAAAGATCTGACACTACCGTATTATCCTAACAGAGCACTACACTCCCAAAATGCAGGATTACTTGTAATACCTAGAATCTCCAAAAGTACAATGGGAGGCAGAGCCTTCAGTTATCAAACTCCTCTCCTGTGGAACCAGCTGCCAATCTGGATTCGGGAGTCAGACTCGATCTCTGTTTTTAAGAATAGGGCTAAAACCTACCTTTTTGATATAGCCTACAATTAGGGAGGGATCATGTGTTTCTGAACCCTCCCTTAGTTATGCTGCTAATAGGTTTAGTCAGCCGGGGGACCTCCAGTAATGCACTGGGCCTCACTCCTTTCCTCACTCTCAATGAAATATTTTTTTTGCTGGTCATTAACATTTGTTTGTTCTCTCCCATAGATTGAGTCCCCATTGTGCTGTTTGCTCTCTACATGTCTGTTCTTTTCTTCTTCTCTATCCCCTCACCCCCCAGCCAGTCGCAGCAGATGACTGCCCCTCCCTGAGCCTGGTTCTGCTGGAGGTTTCTTCCTGTTAAAAGGGAGTTTTTCCTCTCCACCATCGCCAAGTGCTTGCTCACAGGGGATCGCCTGATTGCTGGGGTCTTTCTGCAACTGTGGGGGTTCCCCCTACAGTTGATAGTGCTATGAGATGACTGTTGTTGTGAAATGGCGCTATATAAATAAAGTTGAATTGAATTGAATTGAATTGAATATCATGTCAGATTAGTTAGATACTTTGTAAGGGTTTTTTTTGTATAACTTCACCTCTTTTTTGTGATTAGAAGGAGTTCAAACCTTTCAAAATGAACAAACAAAACAAACAAAAAACTCATCTCAACAAAAACATTGCACTGTCTACATGGACAGGAAAAAAAATTACACAGGAAAAAAATTTAACCACCACCCATATGAACGTTGCACATTTACATGAAAAAAGTTGCAAAGATACAAGAAAACTGTTGCAAATTTACAAGAACAAAGCGATAAACTTACAAAGAGAAAATCAAAAATTTATGAGTAAAAAAAAAATTGCAGATTTATAAGAAAAAAATTGTACATTTACTAAAAAAGTAGTAGGTTTATGAGAAAAATGATGTAAGTTTATTTTTTTTTAAAAAAAAGTTGCAAATTTACAAGAAAAAAGTTCCAAATTTATGGGAAAAAATCTGCTAATTTGCAATAGAAAAGTCCCAAATTTATGAAAAAAGGCTGCAGATGGTGGTGGTGGTGGGGGAGGTTGTACAACTGTGAGAATGAGAGAAAGGTAACAAATTTATGAAGAAGAACTCACACATTTATGAAAAAAAGCCACAAGCTAACAAGAAAAATTGTTGCAAAATTATGAGGTAAAAAGTCACAAATTTATGTGAAAAAAGCTACAAATTTACAAGAAAAAATAAGCAAATTTACAACAAAAAAGCTGCAAATTTATGAGGGGGAAAAGATGAAAATAATTGTCACTGTAGAGGAGCTTGAAATAACGAGGCGATGTGATTCATAAACCAAAGTTTATTATCAACTCCTCTAACAAGTCTCATCTAGGTGCAGCAGCAGAAGAAGTAAGAGAGCGAACACCTTCGGCTCTACGAACTTATACTCGCACATAACAAAAGACATGCATATCAAAAGCTGACATCCCTCACTATCTTAATCCCCTCTTTTGTCTTCATACTCCTCCACCTGGCCCTGGGGGGTCAGGGCAACCCATCCGGTCTCCACCGCAGCGCCTGGGATGCTCTTTGATCTTCACTGGAGGTTGAGACCCTTTGTCCTGTTCTGAGGTGTGAAGTCGCTTTACATATGTAATCACTAAACACTCTCACATGCTTAAACGTATGTAGGTTATGGGATCTATGATTAATATAGCCCACAGCCCCCCCCCCCCAAACGACTAAGAAAAGGACAATAGAAAAATTCACAGTTTAAGATAATTATTATGACATACTAACTGCTACACCTCTTGACACAGAAGAAACTTTCCAGCAGCCATGCTCCTAAGAGAGTTCAGTGGTAATCATAACAGCATAGTAATATCACAAGTCAGTCCTAAACTGTTACAGCACAATTAGTGAACAACTGTTGAGTAGTTTGCATCAGTCTCTGTGCCGTCTGGGTTTTAATCTTCTCCTGAATCTGCTGTGGGTCCGCTTGGGCGTCCTGGTGGGACCTTCCTGTAAGGAATCTGCAGCTTGGGAAGGAGAGTGATTATTTGTTCCCTGCAGGGGGGCTGAGTCTTTTCTCTTGGGGGGTCTACCCCGCCGAGGTGCTCTCGCCAACTGTGCAGGCTCGTCTCTCAACAAGAAGGCAGGTTTAAGTCTGTCAATGCTGACTGTGAGGCGGCATGAAAAAATAAGCAGTGATGCTGTGGTTTTAAGCAGGTTTTATTAATCATACCGCCGTCACGGGAACTCGGCTCCAGCCATAGCGTGAGCAGGCTGAAGCCGAATTCCTCAGGCTCTCAGTGAAGAGGGGACACAAAATCTGTGTCCTGCAGCAGGGTTGAAGTCAGATTGAGAGAGAGAGATTGCGTTACAGAGTTGCACCTTAAATACTTGATCATAACAATACATCAAAGAGACGTACCCCACAGTTTAGAATGATCAAAGGGACAACAGAACAGGCAGGAGGTATTTGCATTTGTAAGACATACATCACAATGGGCAGATTAGCTAGACCTCGCTCCAAGTGTCAGACAAAGAGGCTAACCAGCACATCTACATATTGATCTGAGTCTCTAGGTCACAGTAAGGGCAAAATGCATGAACACTTTAACTTCAAGGCTGTAAACTCAGCGTGCAGCGGAACAAACCCCAGGAGTGCGAGCTGACTGTCTCTGTGTTCTGTTTGTGTGTTGTGGGGGGTTTAATCAAACCGCTACACTGCTCCCCCCCAAGAGGGAAACGGTAGGGGACCGTGACCTCGATGTTGCAGTCTGGGCAGCGAGCAGGGAAAAGCTCTGTGCAGGAGGGGGGGGGGGGGTAGTCGCACCAAAAGTGTTTGCTGCTCCGCGATGTGAATACCATGCCTGAAAGGCAACGATTAACATCACATAGGTGAGACAGAAGAAACTCGTCTACCTGTAGACATTAATACACCAAAGCACATCTACATATGTAAGATGCTCAGAAAAAGCACAGTAAGGACAAGCCATATGCACACTATACCGAATGGCGCATTACATCACAATACATGCATGTTTGCATCACAAATACATGAATGGCACATTGCATCTCAGTAGTGTAGCAGGAAAACAGAGAAAAGAGGGCTGAGTGTCCTTAGTCTGTTGTGGGGTTAAAACGAACCGCCACACACGCTCCCCCCCAAGAGGGAAACGGTAGGGGGCCGCGACCTCGATGATCCATCTGTGTGAGCGAGCTGTGGGAGAAGCTCGCTGCAGGCGGAGGGGGAGGGAGGGGAGGGGTAGTAAGTGCCGGCAGGAGCTGTGAAATCGTCCTGAGCCGCGCAAAAATTGCTTGTGGGTCCGCAATGTCGAAGGGCTGGTCCCGTTGAACGTGCAGCGGTCCACAAGAAGAAAAATTAGTCTCTGACTCCTCTCGTGGCCATGAAGAAAAGCAGGAGCGGCTGTAAGAGAAAAAGTAAACAAAGCATAGGGACTGTTGGCTTTGGGTGCTGAAGCAACCCCAAAGCTCCTGGGAACAGCTGACGGCTGAAATCCCGTTGTGCCGTGGCTAAGACCATTAAAAAATCCAGTGGCGAGCTGCGTGCTTGCTTCAGGTGAACGAGCAACCCTGAAGGTTCTGTGGGGAGCGGCGGAGGACGATGGCGGTCTGTGGCGTGGCTGAGACTGTTAACAAATCCTTCCAGTATGCTGCATGCGTGCCTCAGGTGAGCGAGCAGCCCTGAAAGGCAGCGGCGAAGGAGGAAGGCAGTCTGTGGAGCCATTACTTGTCCCATGCGTGATGCGCCGTCCTTGTAACTCCCCGATGCGTGCGCGGGGGTTCAGTGCGTGGGTGGGCCGCTGGAGTGGTGAGTCAGGGTGCAGAAACTTGGCGGAGATCAGCGCAGACGGCGCCAATAAAATCCAGGTTGAGCTGTTGCTGTAGATTTGGCCATGGTGCGTTGGAGCGTTGAGAGGAAATAGACGATCTTTAGTCCCTCAGGCCCGTGCAGAGGCGTTGGAGCGGCGGGAGGGAATAGACGATCTTTGTGCCCCGGGCTCGTGCAGCTGCGTTGGAGCGGTGAGAGGGAGGAGACGATCGTTGTCGCTCGTGCGGCCATGGTGCGTTCAGTTCCACGCGCTGCGCTCCCCGTCGGCCCTGGAGGTTGCCGTCGTGGAGAGAGGATGAGGTGCGTGCGCTCTCAGTGAGAGCGGCCGGTCCAGCGTGGTTGTGCAGATCTCAGGCGACGGAGCATTCATGCCCGAGTGTTGCGTTCGCTGGCCGCTCGTTTTTTTCAGCGTCGGTTCGCCAGCGTGGCCATCCAAAACAGAAGGCTGCGTTGCACAAAACGTGTGCGTCTTCAAGGGGCCACCAACGCAGCTGTGTGGCTGTCCAGCTCGGAAGGTTGCTTTCGCACAAAACGTGTGCGTGTTCGAGGGGTCACCAGTGAGGCGGCATGAAAAAATAAGCAGTGATGCTGTGGTTTTAAGCAGGTTTTATTAATCATACCGCCGTCACGGGAACCAGCCATAGCTCCAGCCATAGCGTGAGCAGGCTGAAGCCGAATTCCTCAGGCTCTCAGTGAAGAGGGGACACAAAATCTGTGTCCTGCAGCAGGGTTGAAGTCAGATTGAGAGAGAGAGATTGCGTTACAGAGTTGCACCTTAAATACTTGATCATAACAATACATCAAAGAGACGTACCCCACAGTTTAGAATGATCAAAGGGACAACAGAACAGGCAGGAGGTATTTGCATTTGTAAGACATACATCACAATGGGCAGATTAGCTAGACCTCGCTCCAAGTGTCAGACAAAGAGGCTAACCAGCACATCTACATATTGATCTGAGTCTCTAGGTCACAGTAAGGGCAAAATGCATGAACACTTTAACTTCAAGGCTGTAAACTCAGCGTGCAGCGGAACAAACCCCAGGAGTGCGAGCTGACTGTCTCTGTGTTCTGTTTGTGTGTTGTGGGGGGTTTAATCAAACCGCTACAACTGTTTCTTTTCTATCCCCAAAATCAAGCACAAAATGTTTATCACCAGGTTCCAGCACTCTGAATGGCCCATCGTATGGTGGGCGGAAGGTTGGTTTTAAAACTTCATGCCAAACAAAAACGAATTCAGCGTTTTTTAAAGCTTGGGGGACAAAAACCCGTGGAAAAGAGTGATGTGCCGGCCCGGGGAGAGAGTCCGGTCCGTTGCTGCCTAAAAACCTTGGGGCTGGAAAATGCCCTGGCTCTGGGTTCTCTGGTAAAAATTCGCCTGGGAGCCTGAGAGGTTGTGCAAAAACTAATTTTGCTGGGGAGGCGTCTAGATCCTCTTTGGGCGCAGCACGCAACCCCAATAAAACCCAGGGAAGCTTATTTACCCAATTTGTATCCGTTAGTGACGCTCTGAGGGCGGCCTTTAAAGATCTGTGAAAACGCTCGCATAACCCATTAGCCTGAGGGTGATAAGCGGTGGTGCGGTGAATTGTTGCCCCTAAGCTGCTGGACATGGCTGACCAAAGCTCCGAGACAAATTGAGGCCCCCTATCGGACGTGATGTCCGATGGGACGCTGAAACGTGCCACCCAGTTTGTCAAAAAAACGCGAGCGACTTCCTCCGCTGTGGTTGACGCCAGAGGGACTGCCTCTGGCCAGCGCGTGGTGCGGTCTATCATTGTTAACAGGTGTATGAAACCTTGGGAGGAAGGTAGTGGCCCCACAAGGTCGACATGAACGTGGTCAAACTTTCTAGCAGGGATTCGAAAAGGCTCCAGAGGGGCTTTTGTGTGTTTGTGTACTTTGGCGCGCTGACAAGAAATGCAAGTCTTTGCCCATTCTTTTACGTTTTTGCGCAGGCCAGGCCACACAAACTTTTCGGTGACCATTTTAACTGAAGCGCGCACACCTGGGTGCGCGAGGGAGTGAATTGAGTCGAAAATACGGCGGCGCCATGCAGCTGGAACTAACGGGCGAGGTCGGCCGGTTGAGATGTCGCATATTAGGGGGGGCACACCGTCGCGTAGACCCCTTTTCTCCAGCCTTAACCCTGTTGGTCCAGACAGGAGTGCGCGCACGTCCGTGTCACTACTTTGTTCCTCTGCCATGGCTGCATAATCTATTCCTGCGTGGATTGGTGCTGCATATGTGTCCGCGTTGGCGAAGAGTTCCGCGGCTGAGGTAGTATAATCTGTCTCCTCGCACTCTGGATATGTCACAGCGCGAGAGAGGCAGTCTACTACCACGTTAAGTTTGCCTGCCACATGTCGAATGTCTGTGGTGAACTCTGAAATCGCAGCTAGCTGTCTTTGTTGCCTGCCTGACCACGGTTCGGAAATTTTAGCCATAGCAAAGGTGAGCGGTTTGTGGTCTACAAAAGCCGTGAAACGCCGCCCCTCTAACCAGAACTGGAAGTGGCGGATGGATAAATGGAGCGCTAGTAGCTCTCTGTCAAAAGTGCTGTATTTACGCTCAGTTTGGTTTAGCGATTTGCTGAAGAATGCCAAAGGTTGCCAGATTCCGCCGACGTGTTGTTCTACAACTGCCCCTATGGCCAGGTCTGAAGCTTCTGTGGTTAGCGCAATGCGGGCCGAGGGATTGGGGTGAACCAACAATGTGGCATTAGCTAGGGCGCTTTTTACTTCCGCGAAGGCGCGTTCGCGCTCCGGGGTCCATTCGACCGCGTTGGAAGGTTTTTGTTTTCTGAGCGCGTCATATAGGGGCTGCATGAGCTGAGCTGCGTGGGGGAGGAAGCGGTTGTAAAAATTAACCATGCCCAAAAATTCCTGCAGCGATTTGACTGTTTGTGGCCGTGGGAAACTTTTTACTGCGTGAACTTTGTCTGGAAGTGGGACTGCCCCCTTCGGAGAAACTCTGTGTCCTAAAAAATCAATTTGTGACACGCCGAATTTGCATTTGGCTGGATTGATTATTAACCCATGCTCTTCTAGTCTCTGAAAAACCATAGTGAGATGCCGCTCGTGTTCTTCCTCAGACGAGCTGGCTACCAGCATATTGTCGAGGTAGACGAACACGAAAGGGAGGTCGCGTAATACTGCGTCCATCATCCACTGAAAGGTTTGAGCAGCGCCTTTGAGGCCGAAAGGCATCCACAAAAATTCAAAAAGACCGAAGGGGGTTATTACAGCTGTTTTAGGAATGTCCTCTGCTCGAACTGGGACTTGATGATAACCGCGGACCAGGTCTATTTTTGAAAAAATGCACGCACCTGCCAGATGTAGTGAAAAGTCTTGAATGTGAGGAATTGGGTAGCGGTCATGCGCTGTCGCATTGTTTAATTTGCGGTAATCGCCGCACGGCCTCCAAGAACCGTCGAATTTCGAGACCATGTGAAGTGGTGACGCCCAGGGGCTTTTCGAGCGTCTGATAATGCCTAATTTTTCAAGGGTGGTAAACTCGTCCCGAGCTATGGCGAGCTTGGTCGCGTCTAAGCACCGAGTTTTGGCGAATACGGGTGGGCCCGTTGTGGGAATAAAGTGTTCGACCCCGTGTCTAGCCACTGTGGCTGAGAATTTGGGAATTGTGAGTGCTGGAAATTGGGTGAGGAGTTGATCAAACTTACCTCCTGCTGTGGTGACGCTAGCCTGCACGGGTGGTGGAGAAGGTCGAGCTGAGCAGGGAATAGAAGCAAAGGACAGTGCATTAACCAAGCGTCTGTTCGCTAGATCAACTAATAACCCATGTGCACACAAAAAAATCAGCGCCCAACAAGTTAAAACTCACCGCCGCTACAACAAATGTCCATCTGTAGTTGCGGCCGTGGATGCAGAGGGGCAGGCTCTTTTCGCCAAAAGTGTCGATGATGGAGCCATTGGCTGCCACCGCTCCATTGCCCCGGGGGCCCATGGCCCGGTCTGCTTGGGAGGGCATGACAAAACTTAGTTGAGCTCCTGTGTCGATAAGGAACCGCTTGCCAGTGTGTCCGTCCGTCACATATAAAAGCTTGCTTTTTTCGCCGAGAACCGCCGCTGTTAACGGCTCTCGGCTTCGGCGTTTTCCCGAAATCGTGAATTTGCAGGGGGGAACGCGTTTGTAAGCCTTCGGCGAAGCGGTGGTGGTAATAACAAACGTTGCTCCGTCTGTTGCGTCCTGGCCGTGTCGCTGTCACTGCGGGCTGATTCTGCTCGGTGATTTGTGGCTCCTCGTGGCTCCGGACATCAGCGTTGAGGTCTGCGGATGCTGCTGTGGGTGTCTGCTCCTTGCAGGCGTTGACGAGCCGTTGAGCTTCGTGAGCCAGCGTGCGGAAGTCTTGCTGGGTGCTGCATCGCATGTTGGCCAGCGTCCCTGACATGTGTGGCGGCAGCGTACTGAGGAATATGAAATGGAAGAGGAAGTTGTCATTGTCCTCTTCTTTAAGTTGCAGCAAGTCCTCCATGAGGGCCTTGGGTCTGCCTCCTCTGTGGCCGTAGACCGCCAGGATCCTCTCGGCTCTCTCCTCGGCTGAGGGGACGTAATTTGCCACGATGGTCGCTTTCAGTTCTTTATATTTGCCCTGGGCCGGCGGCCGCTGGATTATGCTCCGCGCACATCTCGAAGTGGCGGCGTCGAGTTTGGCGACAATGTGATAGAACTTTGTATCGTCAGCCGTGATGCCTGCAAGTGCAAACTGGGCTTCAGCTTGCTGAAACCACGAGGCGGGGTCTTCCTGCCAGAAGTCCGGCAGGTTGACGGTGACGGCGTTTGTGTGGACCGTCACTGATGTGTCCGCAGGGTGAGAGTGCCTTGCTTCGGCTCTCTCCGCTGCGCTGGTGCTCGGTTGAGCCCTCTCTATCACTTCTGCCATGGGGGAACGTCGTCCATCTGTTCCCCTGTCTGCATGGGCGCCGGCGTCTGCCTGGGTCGCCACAGATGAGTCGATCGCGGGGGAACGCCTCTGGTCCATTCTCGCGTTAGGGTCACCAGTGTAGAGGAGCTTGAAATAACGAGGCGATGTGATTCATAAACCAAAGTTTATTATCAGCTCCTCTAACAAGTCTCATCTAGGTGCAGCAGCAGAAGAAGTAAGAGAGCGAACACCTTCGGCTCTACGAACTTATACTCGCACATAACAAAAGACATGCATATCAAAAGCTGACATCCCTCACTATCTTAATCCCCTCTTTTGTCTTCATACTCCTCCACCTGGCCCTGGGGGGTCAGGGCAACCCATCCGGTCTCCACCGCAGCGCCTGGGATGCTCTTTGATCTTCACTAGCGGTTGAGACCCTTTGTCCTGTTCTGAGGTGTGAAGTCGCTTTACATATGTAATCACTAAACACTCTCACATGCTTAAACATATGTAGGTTATGGGATCTATGATTAATATAGCCCACAGTCACCCCCCCCCCCAAAAAAAAATGTTGAGGGTTAATTTGTAGCCAGGGGCCTTCTAAATTGCTGGGGGGGGGGGGCATACTATTTGCATACTCTGCTTTATGAGCAGAAATGCCTCTGATTGTGACTCTTTAACATCATGTTGTGGTGGCACAGGTGGGGGATTTTCCACCCAGAGAAGGCAGCTGGGATAAGGGGGAACAATGGACCGGAGGAAGAAGTGCCACCGGGGGTCTCAAATCGGACAGTATGGACTATGCACCCTCTGGGGAGAGGAGGAACCGCCAGAGCCGCCTGAAGAGAGAAGGGTGTGAGCAGCAGGGCTGGCGTTATGTTATGTTAATGTGCCACACAGGTCTTTGTTCCAAACAGTGTATTATGGTTGGAAGTTCCGGGTCTCAATGCATGGAATTAAAGGTATAAAAGAGGAATCCACAGAGACCCCGGAGCTCTTTTTACTTTACTGTACGTTGGAGAAAGAATAAAGTTCGTGTGTCGTTCAGCTTGTTGCCTCGCCTGATTCCTTTCTCCACAATGTAGCTTTAAATCAAATTTTGGTCATTGTATCAAATAACTAAAGGACCCTTAGACAGTGCATACCTCCATCAAGGCAATTTGTCTACCGATTAAAATGTGTCTAAAATGTACCAATTGGGCAGAACATCCTATGTTATTCTTGTGTATTTTTAGGTTTATAAGACCATTTTTCTTCTTTTGATAGGAGCAAAAAATTTCAAAAAGGGTAAAAATGATCCAGTATATGCACAGTGATCCAGAGTTCTCCCAAAATGTAATGGGTTCATCAATGAGTCAAGCCACCCAGTAGCTTTTGTGTAACAGACAAACAAACTGCAATGATCACATAACCTCCTTGTTGGAAGTAATTAATTGAAGCATTTTAGAAGTAAATACAATACTTGTATCTTTATGGATTTTTTTTCTCTCAGTGGTAGTACCTACTGTATGAGTAATACATATATCACATATATAATTAGTAATACAAATAATACGTACGTACGTAAATAAAGAATAAGAATAAGATAAGCCTTTATTAGTCCCACAATGGGGAAATTCCAGGATTGCAACAGCACAGGGATAGCAACACTCAGAGCAATAATTAAGGAGATAAGAGCAGTGAATATACATATGTACACATAAATACATATTGTAACGTGCTGCTCGACATGGCGACGTCCCACCGGGAGATTTGAACTCACGCCTCCCGCTCCAGAGTCCCGCACTCTACCTGTGTCGCCAATAGGGTCAACCCACTTGGCAAGCCAAGTAGGGTGCTCATATTGAGTTCGCTACACTACTCCCCTCTGGTTCTCGACATCGTCCCGATGTCAGCGCCCCATTACTGCTTTGGACAGGAGATCCCACTTCTGACACCAATGTAACGTGCTGCTCGACATGGCGACGTCCCACCGGGAGATTTGAACTCACGCCTCCCGCTCCAGAGTCCCGCACTCTACCTGTGTCGCCAATAGGGTCAACCCACTTGGCAAGCCAAGTAGGGTGCTCATATTGAGTTCGCTACAATATATAAATATATGTACACAGTGCGGAGCATTGTAGCTAGATGGAAAAAACAGCATAACCTATGGCGCATGTTTAGGGCGCATATATTGTATCCATATTTCCCACATATACCTAGTAGGCATGACGGTGCATATTTTGGAGGCTTCACGTCTTAATGGACAAAGAGGACCTGACCCTGCAAAGACCTACGGGAGGTGTGAAGTTGGTCTGGCAGGAGATGGGAAGTTGGAGAGAATGTCCCAGCAGGAGCCCCGGAGGCTAGAAGGATAAGAGACAATGGGGACGCTAAGAAGTCTCGGGGGGCTGTATGTTTGCTAAAGGACTGTAGGTTGGGGGTGTGTGACTTGGGGAGAGTATAAGAGCTGTGAAGGACGATTGTTCTGTTTCTTTTCGAGATTCTGTGATTGATAGAGGATGTAACCCTTCAATAAACCTATCCTGAGAAATAAACTCAGTCTCATCTGTGAAAGGCATCCTCTACAAACCGTCTATTTAGTTACCTTACATGGTATGAATATGTGGTTCCAAGGTTATCATAGCCAGGAGCGGCACTGGGGTTAAGCTCCCAGTGCTCATAAAATGCTCCTTATGGCATGCGTCTCGAAAAGCCTCTGACAACTAAGTCCAACTCCTAGCCTGCCCGTGTGGTTTAGTCTCTAAGCCCGGCGGAACTGCTTTTTTTTTTTTTCCACAATATCTTTATTGAACCTTTTTTTTTTAAACAAACATGACACAAACAATCAAACACTAACACTAAAGTACTACAAAAAAAAAAAATGCACTAAAAACACCAACAACCACCAACAAAATCAAGTCTTCAACAATGCTCCTCTGTTTGGTCTAGACAATCCATTACATAAGTATACATATTATGTTCACCAGTTTGGAATTTACAAGGTCCACACACATCATTCACCTTCTTCTTCAAGAGTTATGTTTAAATTTTTTACATGATCAATAAAAGGTCTCCATATATTCTCAAACACAATTTCCTTTGATTTCAGTATATATGTTATTCTTTCTAATGGAAGGTTTGTTAACATCTGTCTTAACCACTGAGTCACATCTGGTCTATGAGTCTTTTTCCACAGTAGTGCAATACATTTTTTGGCATTAAGCAAGTTTTGAGATTATTTTTTCAATTGTTACCCTCACCTCTTCCCAAAACATTCTTATTATTCTACATTCCCATACACAATGAAATAGGGTTCCTTTACTTTCCATGCATTTTGTGCATGTATCTGGTATATTTTTGTTATATCTATTTAACTCCTCCGGTGTAACATACATCTGCATTAACCATTTGAAATGTATCAATTTAAGACGTACATTTATTGATTTGGTTTGGGCTTCTGTACAAGCCAATTCCCATTGTTCCTCTGAAATTTCAATTTGCAGATCTTCTTTCCAGTAGTTTAATCTTTTCTGTGAATTTTCACTTGAGGATAGTGTCAATGAGTTATAAAACTCTGAAATAATACCCTTTCTTTTACTATCCTTCATCAACATTTTTTCCAAGGATGAATAAATAGGTCGAGTGAGAGCTTTATTTTGATTTGATCGAATAAAGTTTCTAAGTTGAAGATATTTAAAAAAAATGTGTTCTATTAAGATTAAATTTGACCCTCAGCTCTTCAAAAGACATTATGTTATCTGCACATGGCAAATATAAATCTTGAATCTTTTGAATCCCTTTTAAATTCCATACTTTAAATACAGCGTCCGCTCTTCCTGGTTTAAAATATTGATTACCCCATATAGGGCTAAATGGTGACAATAACTGTGGTTCTTTTAAATAATTTTTAGCTTCACACCATATTTTGATCATATGCTTTACAAATGGATTTTTAACTTGTTTTTGTAATTTTTTTTGCCGAATCTGAGTATATGAATATGGGAAGAGGTAAAGGTAAATTGTATGATTCCATTTCAGTCCAGTGAGGGAGATCATTTAATGAAAAATAATATGTCATAGACCTCAGTTGTGCCGACCAATAATACAACATAAAATTTGGACATTTCAGACCTCCACGATCAAATGGTAAATATAATAAAGACAGACGTAATCTAGCCCTCCTGTTGTTCCATATAAATTCCACTAACTTTTTTTTAATTCTTGAGAATAAATCTAAAGGTGGTGGTAAGGGAATGTATTGAAATAAATAAAGTATTTTAGGTAAAATATTACTTTTGACTTCCGGTCTGGACGCCATGGCGACTGCAGCTTAACACTGAAGCTCTCAGACCCAATCCAGGATAACACCTTGAAAATCAAACTTAACGGATTTTTGGAGGAGTGAAAATCAAAAGACAAAATCATCATGTCTAAAGGAAAACAGAAGAAACTGAAATTCTCCAGGCCAGGACACGTATCGGCCGGAGAATCTGAACTGGAAGATCTCCGTTCAGAAGACGAGGAACTGGTGATAGCTAACAAAAGGGTTAGCCTGAAATCACTATTTGAGGAGCTACGACGATTTCGCCGAGATGTTACGGCCGAATTTCGGGAATTCAGAGAAGAATTGAAAAGGACAAACAGCAGAGTGGACCAGGCCGAGAACCGAATCTTGGAAACAGAGGATCGAATAAAAGTGCTCGAAGATTCTGTGCTAGACCTACGCAAAAGACAAGCAGCTATAGAGGCTAAGCTAACCGACCAAGAAGGAAAACAAAGAAGAGACAACATAAGAATTCATGGTCTGATAGAAGGAACCGAAAATGGTTTTAACTCAATGGCAGAATGCGTGGAATCCTTACTAAGAGAGAAATTGGATATTCCACAAACCACCGACTTGAAGATAGAAAAGGCACATCGTTCATTAGCCGCTAGGCCGGCGGCGGAAGTGCCCCCACGTTCGGTGTTGGTAAGATTTTCCAATTTCAAAATAAAACAAGAGGTTGTAAGACTGGCCTGGCAGAAAAAAGGATTTATGCACCAGGAGAGAAAAGTCTACGTGGAACACGATTACGCCCCGGAGGTCCTTAAAAAGCGCAGGGAATACAATGACGCGAAAAAGGTGTTAAGAGAGAAGAAATTGCGCTTTCAGACACCATTTCCTGCGAAGTTAAGGG
This sequence comes from Pholidichthys leucotaenia, assembly GCA_020510985.1. NCBI lineage: Eukaryota > Metazoa > Chordata > Actinopteri > Cichliformes > Pholidichthyidae > Pholidichthys > Pholidichthys leucotaenia. Next base: position 378,242,144 of record CM035840.1, on the reverse strand, counting down.
TCTTCTACGGCGATGAAACGTGTCTCTATAATTCGGCGGAAGAAGCAACAGCTGACATGGCGAAAAGAGGGCTCCCGGTAACGGTATTTAAACCCGCAGCAGACCCGAGTGAGAAGATCAAAGCGCAAACATGGACAACACAAAGACCCTCAAAATCCACGGACCAGCAGCGGGAAACCCAGCACCAGAGCGTCGCGGATAAACTATCCGTTTTCAGGTTGGAATAGCGACCTTTTTTTTTTTTTTTTTTTCTTTTCTCTAGAATCAATCCGCACATCCAACCCCCCTCATACAAGGTAACAAACATTAAAGGAGATGCATATTCAGCATGTGGTAAAACATTTCATGGAACAATCATATTATTTGAAACAAATAAGTCTTTGTAATAAAAAAAAAAAAAAAAAAAAAACTTGTTAAAATAGAAATGTGACAATAATCCACATGTTCTCCTCATACTAACAAATACTGTTTTTGCGTGAATGTTTGATGTGATGGGGGTGGGAGGGTGCACACAATTTCACAGGGTTTAGGCATAAAAGGAAAAAAAAAAAAATCATTACAAGTTTGGATTGGGTTCTGAAACTCACGTTAAAAGCATGGGACTACTTTCAGTGGTAAGAGAGGGCCCTCAACACGTAACAGAGTTTGAGGAATTTCCCTCAGAGCCTTCACTCCATCAAGGCTCTTACAGGGTCTTTAAAAAGACCTCAGCTCAGGAAGTTCTTATGACAGCTTTTTGTTTTAAAGTTTTTTACACTATGTTCTTAATGTTTTTCTTGTTTTTAATGTTCTTTCAGTTTCTGAGTAGCACAAAAGAGGGCCACCACACAGTTATACTAAACAAAACAACACAATGGAGAAACAGGGTGTAACCAAAATAATTTCATATAATGTAAAAGGAATCCTGAATCCAGTTAAAAGATCCAAGATTCTAGGCAAAATGAAAAAAGACAAAGCAGGAATAATACTTTTACAAGAAACCCACCTAACAGACGTGGAACACAATAAACTCAGTAGACAAGGGTTTAAAATGATCTCTTCATCTTCATATAAATCAGGGAGGAGGAGGGGAGTAGCGACATTGATATCAACCAAAATTACATTTGAAAAAAAATCAGAACACAAAGATAAAGAAGGGAGATACAGTTTGGTAACTGGGCGGCTAGAGGGAGAAGATATCACCCTGCTGAATGTGTATGCTCCCCCAGGGGCTAACTGGAAATTTTATAAAAATGTATTCGACCTAATGATAACTAAAGCTCAAGGTTTAGTGATATGTGGTGGGGACTTCAATCTTAGACTGAATCCATACTGGTATGCTTCTGGTAATTCCCCACATCAAAATAACACCCAAAACAGGAAGACTCGGATGCTACTAAAAGAATTGGGAATCTGTGATGTGTGGAGGGAACTCAACCCCAGTGTAAAAGACTATACATTTTACTCAACTCCACATTCATCTTACTCAAGGATTGACTATTTTTTTATGTTTAATAGAGACATTGGAAGAGTAAAAACATGTAAAATAGGACTGATGGATCTCTCCGACCACAGTCCGATCTACATGGACTTAAATATCCAAAAATACACAAATAATACATTTTCTTGGAGGTTAAATTCAAATGTCCTGAAAGGACCATTGAAAGATGAATTGGAATCAGATATTCTCAGATATTTGGAAGATAACGATAATGGAGAAGTATCCCCTTTAATACTGTGGGATGCATGTAAAGCTGTAATAAGAGGAAAGATTATTGCAAAACTGGCAACCCAAAAGAAACTAAGACAAGAAAAACTATCCACATTAGAGTCAGAACTTAGGAACCTAGAAAAAGAACACAAAGGCAACACTCATTCTACTGACTCGCTCAAGATTAAGGAAATTAAAAACCAAATAAATGAGATCTACACAATAGAAATCCAGAAGAAACTTACATTTCTGAAACAAAAATACTATGAAGCAGGCAGTAAATCGGCAAAATTGCTAGCCTATAAATTGAGGAAACATCAAACAGAAAGAGCAATCTACAAAATCAGAGACCCAGTATCAAAGGAAATAAAATTCAGAATTCAGGATATTCTTAAAAACTTCGAGAATTACTATAAGAACTTATACTCCCACAAAAAACATAAAAACGCATCCGAGGCATTCCTAAACACATTAAACCTTCCCCAACTTACGGAGTCACAAAATAAAACACTACTGTCAGAAATACATCCTAAAGAATTGGAAAAAGCAATTATGAAACTTAAAGCTAACAAATCCCCAGGAGCTGATGGCTATACAGCAGAGTGGTACAAAACCTTTAAACAGCAACTATCTCCTCTCCTCCTGAAAACATTTAATTATGTCCTCCACACAGGGGAAATCCCCCCCTCCTGGAGAGAAGGGGTCATTGCAGTTATACCTAAACCTGAAAAGGATAAACTAGAGTGCTCCAACTACAGACCAATCAGTGTACTAAATCAGGACTATAAGCTTTTTACCATTATCCTTGCCAAAAGGTTAGAAAATATACTGACAGACCTAATTCATTTAGACCAAACAGGTTTTATAAGACAAAGACAGACACAAGACAACATTCGACGCACTTTACACATAATTCATCATATAAAAAAATATAACTTAAATGCAGTCATATTGGGATTAGATGCTGAAAAAGCATTCGATTCGGTTGACTGGTCTTTTCTATATAGAATCTTATCCAGTTTCAATTTTCATAACAACTTCATTAGAACTATACAGGCATTATATAAAAAACCAACAGCTAAAATAAGGATTAACGGTAATTTATCATCATCTTTTGAACTGGAAAGAGGATGTCGTCAGGGCTGCCCCCTGTCTCCACTGCTCTTTGCAATCTTCATAGAACCTCTGAGCCAATGGATAAGACAAAACCAAAAAATTCAAGGTATTACACTTGGTCAGAAGGAACATAAAATAGCACTCTTTGCTGATGACATTTTAATATACCTAGGGCAGCCGGACACTTCTTTACCAGAACTAACCTCAGTTTTTTCAGAGTATGGAGATTTATCGGGGTACAAATTAAATATGCATAAAACCCAAGTTTTAACATTCAACTATGACCCAAATCATTATTCACTAAGCAAACTCAAAACTAACTGGGAGTCGGAATCTATGAAATATCTGGGGGTCAATATCCCGAAACAACTCAACAAAATTATATCACTAAACTATGATCCACTGGTGACAAAAATAAAATCTGACCTAGCAAGATGGAATATGATACCATTCTTGGGTACTGCACAAAGAATTGAAGCAGTCAAAATGAATATACTTCCACGTCTTCTATACCTTTTCCAAACAATACCGGTAGAACCTCCCAAAAAAACATGGCAGGAGCTGGACAGAAGGATCTCAAGATTCATATGGCAGGGCAAGAGACCTAGAATCAGATATAGAACCCTATAGCTAAACAAAGACAAAGGTGGGCTCGCGCTGCCAAATATCAGGGACTACTTTAAAGCCGCACAAATTAAAACTTTAGTAGAGATATGTAACCCAGTCTACACTGCACAATGGAAGGAGATCGAATGCCAAATAACAAGTGACATCCCCCTACAGGCGATAATAGGGAACAATGCCTTACCTAAGCTTTTGAATAACACTAACCCGTGGATAGAGACCCCGCTAAAAATTTGGTTTAAGATAGTCAGAGAGAATCAAACTAAAGAGCCCTATCGACTTCTGCAATGGATCGCCTATGATCAGGACTTTACTCCTAATAAAACAGACACCAGATTTAAAAAGTGGAAGGAGAAAGGGCTGATAAAATATTACGATTTTTTTAAAGGGCAAATCTTAAGAAGTTTTGAAGATTTGAAAAAACAAGGCCTAATAAATCAAGACCTTTACAGGTTCTTCCAGCTTAGACACCACATAAACAATATACTTAAAAAGGAGGTTTTGGAAAGGGCCCAGTCAGGTGTTCTGAAGGTCTTCTTAATGGCATATAAAGGGATCCCAGGGATCAGATACATTTCTAAAATATACCAAGGTCTTCAAGACTTAAAAGGAGACAACACATCTTATATAAAAGAGAGATGGGAAAAAGAGGGGAATTTCACTTTACAACTGGAAATATGGGAAAAGCTAAATAAACAGCAATGGAAAAGTACCTCATCCCTGCAGTGGAGAGAATTTGGATGGAAAAACTTGGCAAGATTTTTCAGAACACCTGCACAAAACAAATTTACCCATAAGGGATTGAACTGTTGGCGCTTGTGTGGTGAAAAGACTGCAAATCATTTTCATGTGTTTTGGTCATGCCCAGTTATCCACCAATATTGGACCAAGGTACAGACAATATTGGGGAAAATATTCAAAATTACAGTTCCCTTTTCTTTTGTAACTTTGTATTTGGGTTTACTACCGGACTCACTGGAAAGACGAGGAGAAAAATACTTATTCAATGTTTTAATATTGGCAAGCAAAAAAGCTCTAACTAAAAAATGGATGTTGAAGGACTGTCCTACACCTGAAGATTGGACTAACGTGATCCAAGACATTTACTCGATGGAAAAGTTGACATTCGCACTGAGACAGGACATGGATGGGTTCATGAACTTTTGGCAACCCTGGACCGCATATGTGTCTTCCATTAGATCTAATCTTTGACAAATACCATTTCAATAATGGTTCCGCTCTTTGTTCCAACCCTACTCAGATGCTCTTTTATCTTTATTTACTTACTTTTTCTTTTTGTTTGTTTTTTACTGATTTGTTTGTTTTTTTTAATTTGTTTTTTGTTTTTTTTTCTCTTTAATTTCACTTTTTCTTTCACTTTAAAAAAAAAAAAAAGGGGTGTTGTAAGAATTAATCTTCCAATGTTGTCAGATATCAGAAAATAAGGGAACATGTGATGAAAATGTAAACACTGCATTGCTGTAACGACCTGTATACCCTTTACAAAAACTTAAATAAAAAAAAAAAAATTACTTTTAAGTATATTGATTCTCCCGATCATCGACATTGGTAGTGACATCCATCTCTGAATTGACTCATTGATATCTGTCATTAAGGCTTCATAGTTGACACTGGCGACTGATTCTAGCTTAGGCACAATTTGGATTCCTAAATATTTAAACTGATTTACAACGTTGAATTGATTTACCTCAGGGTCTGGGTAATTTCTCTGGGTCTCATTTAGCATTAATATTGAAGATTTAGTTTTATTTATTTTATATCCTGATATTTCCCCAAAATTCTTTATTAAATTCAACAAGGTCGGAATTGATTTTTTTAGATTCGACATAAACAAAATTATGTCATCGGCGTACAGGGAGATTTTATGTTCTGTTGGTCCAACTTTAATTCCATATATTTGTGAATGTAAACGTATCGCCATCGCTAAAGGTTCAATTGCCATAGTAAACAGTAAAGGTGAAAGTGGACAGCCTTGTCAACATCCTCTATTGATTTTTATTGATTTTGAAATATTGTTATTTGTTAGGATTTCTGCTGTAGCATTATTGTATATTATCTGAACCCATTTTATGAAATTATTTCCAAGTCCAAACCTTTGTAAGACTTCAAAAAGAAAGGGCCATTCAACTCTATCAAAGGCCTTTTCGGCGTCCAGTGATAGGAGAGCTGTATCCGGTGCTTCTTTATTAAAATAAATAATATTAAATAGTCTTCTTACATTATGGAAGCCTTGTCTTCCCTTTATAAAGCCATTCTGATCTCGATTAATAATATTTGGTAAAATTTCTTGTATTCGTCTTGCTAAAATTTTACAGATTATCTTAAGGTCGGCATTTAATAGGCTTATTGGTCTCATATTTTCACATTTATTAGAGGGCTTACCTGGTTTTGGCAACAGTATAATTAAGGCATTATTCATGTATGATGGTAAATTATTATTTTGAAATGTTTCTAAAACCATTTCCAAAAAAGGTTTTATTAATTTATTCTTAAATTTTTTATAAAGGTCAACTGGAAGACCATCTGGTCCTGCACTTTTTCCTGATTTCATATTATCAATGGCTAGCCCAACTTCTTCTTGACTAATTTTAGACTCCAATATCTCCCTGTTTTCATTTGGAATACACGGTATAGATAGTTCGTTCAAAAACCCATTTAGTTTTGTTAAATCAGATTCATTTTTGGTATCATATAATTTTTCATAGTAATCTCTAAAGGCTCTGTTAATTTCTAAAGGATCTATAACTACCTGTCCGTTACTTATAATACTGGTAATTGGCGTTTTAATTTCTAATTGTTTAATCTGCCATGCCAATAATTTTCCTGATTTTTCACCTTGTTCATAAAAAGATTGTTTCAATCTTAGAAGACTCGAGGCAGCTCTATTCGCTGATTTTTTGTCGTATTCAGCTCTCAAAATCAGTAATTCATTCTCCAACCTTGGATCACTTCCTGCATACACTTTTTCCTGAAGATTTTTTATTTTATGTTCCAATTGGGCTCTCTCCTCTCGAGTCTTCTTAGATTTTGAACCTGTATAACTAATAATATGTCCCCTAATAAAAGCTTTGAAAGCCTCCCACTTTACACATGCTGATGTTTGTGTAGTATTGATATCAAAGAACTCATCTATCTGTTTTTCTATGTACTTGACAAATTCCTCATCCTGAAGCCATTTATGCTGAAATTGCCATCTACCTGATTCCTTTGTCAATTTCTTATCTACATATACTATACAGCAGGGTGCATGATCAGAGATCACGATGTTAGCATAAAAGCAGTTTTGAATCTTGGACCTTAATTCTGTGGAAATCAAAAAATAATCAATACGTGAGAATGTCTTGTAGGTACTGGAATAACAAGAATAGGCTTTAACTTGTGGTTTCATTTCTCTCCATATATCTAGCAATCTCAATTCTTTCATAAAATGATTAATGGTCATCCTACATCCATTGTGCGTACAGTCCAGTCCTGTTGATCTATCTATACCGGGATTCAATGTACAATTAAAATCCCCTGCTATTATATGTTGCCCTGTAAGTGATGATAAGATAAGAAATAAATTAGCAAAGAACTTTTGATCATCTATATTGGGACCATATAGGTTCACCAAATTTATATTTTCTAATAGCAAAGATCCTTGAATGATTACATATCTTCCAAATTTGTCTCCAATTACATTTTTCACTTGAAAAGGGACTGATTTATGTATGAGAGTCATAACTCCCCTGGCTCGGGATGAAAATGATGAGGTGAAAACACTTCCTTGCCATCTACTCCTAATTCTTTTTACATCCTCCTCTATTAGACGAGTTTCTTGTAAAAACACAATTTTTGAACCCATGTCTTTTATTTTATTCATAACTTGTTTAAGTTTTTTAAAATTTTGTAGACCTCTGCAATTCCATGAAGTTAAATTAAGATTAACGCTTTGGTTTATGATCAATAGGGAGTTTGGGATTACCTTGCAGTGTAAACATGCTCATACAGAGAAGCAAAAAAATGAGTGGTTGAACATTCATCCTACAAACTACACACAAACAAATTCCCCCTTCCCACACTTGTGGCAAACCCCCCAAAATCAAAAGAAAAATTCCGTCTCCCGATATAGCCATCGACTGCTCCACATCCACGAGGATCAGCCTAAGCCACTCCTTCTTCATCCTCCCAATCACCCTAACTCTACTGCTTTTAATGACGTAACATTAACTCTCCTCTGTAGTTTTCCAACTTAACTCCAAAATTTTTAGCAACTTTGTACATCATAGTTTTTTTTGTTTTTTTTTTTTTAAATTATATAATGCAATCTATATTTTGTAAACTTGCTATTTGCTTCAAGTCAGTCAGATGCCTGTGCAAATGCTTAATTATTCTACCTTATATTTTGTTCATGCTTAGCTCCCACCAGTCTCTTCTTCTTGGATCTTCTTGATAAACTCCTGTGCCTCCTCTGGGGTCTTGAAGATGTGGGTTCTGCCCCCACACGTGGTCAGCAGTCTTGCAGGATAGATTACACCATGACGAATCCCAAGGTTGCACAACTCCTTACGTACGGGATCATACTGCTTCCTCAATTGTTGGATTCCTGTGGCCCAATCTGGGTAGAACCGCACCTGCTGATCCTGGTGTTTAATCTCTCCTTTAGCTCGTGCTGCGTTGAAGATCTTCATCCTGTCTCTGTTGCTGACAAACTTCATAATTAAGGTCCTCGGCGGTCCCTTATCTCTCCGTGGGCCAATACGATGCGCGTCCTCCAAAACCACCGCCGGCCGCAGCTCCGCACTGCCCAGCGCCTCCGGAATCCACTTTTCCAGAAAGGAACACGGGTCCCGACCTTCGGATTCTTCCGGTAGACCCACCAGCCTCAAGTTGTTCTGTCTCGACCGGGATTCCAAATCCAGAATGTTTTCTTCCAGACATTTATTTTTTTTTTCCAAAGTGCGCACCTTTAATTGGAGACAATTGACTTCATCTTCAGCACTGGAAATACGAAGCTCCATCTGCGCCATTCGTTCCACACAGTCACCCAATTCCTTTCTCATTCCTTCCAACGCTGCCATAATCCCATCAAATCTAGAGGAAAAGTCCGCTCTCATTGAACTCATAGCCGCCAGCAACGCACCTGTGTCGTTTCCCGCAGCTTCCGCGCCGTTGTTAGCTTCCTTCGCCATATTTGGTGCTTTCTCTGCTGCGTCACAGACTAACTAACTAACTAACTAACCTGCACTTATATAGCGCTTTTCTAGTCACAAAGACCACTCAAAGCGCTTTCATTAATACTAACCCTCTATTCTAAGGGCCTATAGGAAACAGATATCTAGGGACAATTTAGAACAGCCAGTTAACCTAACATGCATGTCTTTGGCATGTGGGAGGAAACCGGAGAAATCCCGGAGTAAACCCACGCAACACGGGGAGAACATGCAAACTCCACACAGATCAAAGTCCGTTAATTTGGACTGTTTCTGCGGCTCGCTTTTTCCTCTACTTGGTTTTCCAGCCTTAGGCTTCACCGACATATCCTCGCTCAAACGATGGGATACGTTCTGTCCCAAATGAGAGAGTTATTTGCCGATTTTTTTTCTCCAGAAGCAGAGCAGAGTGAGACGTGTCCTTCTTACGTGGCAGCCATAACCGGAAGTGGCGGAACTGCTTTTACTAATAGGAGAAGGGGCGAGGGCGGATCTCTGGCGCCTTAAAACCAGATGCTTCGGGTAGATGGTGGCTCGTCAACCTGGGAAGGTAGCCCATCTAGGGGAAGGTAAACCCTGATTTCAAACCTCCGCTGCCTTGCGGCATACCCGGTCACAGGAAAGGCTTTGGGAGTCAACCCTGAGGAAAAATCCGGAGTCGGAGCCCCTAAGGCAGTTCTATGTTGTGCTCAACATCGTTCTGGCAGCTCCTGCAATGGCGCTGGTGCCAAACTGTAGCAGCCCTGCTGTTCCTTTGGATTCATCAGTGACGTGGAGAGGGGGGACATGCTGCATGGGCAACATCTTGTCCTCCATATCTTCCTGCCCAGGCTTGAATCCTACCAACGCCAAACGCTGGAAGGTAGAACACCAGATCACTGGAGAGGGCACTCCAGCTTCGCCTTTGGTGTAGACAAAACTCGGGGAATGACAGTTACCGGTTATAAGCCACCACTCAACTGGCGTAGAGCGCGGCGCCAGGGGTTGTTCCTGATGGTGGGAGGGATCATCGGATCTCACTGGACAGCTACCGCCCGCCTCAAGCTGGGCAGCCCCCAGCCAATAAGGTGTTGTCCCGCCACAGCTTGCTTTCCTCATTGGGTGCATGGGGATGAGGAGAAGTCCGAACAGCAGGCTGAGAACCTTCGCACCAGGCAAGACAATAAAACAAAAGAGACCAACTCTAAAACTGGGAACTTGGAACGTCCGCACTATGATGACAGGACTCACTGCTAACCTCAAGGACATCAACGACACCAGGAAGACTGCCATCATCAATAATGAGCTGAAGAGACTGGGAGTGGATATCGCCACTCTCCAGGAAACACGGTTGGCTGACGCAGGCACACTGAGAGAGAAGGACTACACGTTCTACTGGCAGGGAAAGGGCAGTGATGAACACAGGGAACACGGAGTGGGTTTCACAGTGAAGAACACCTTGCTGAAGATGGTGGAACCGGGCAGCACTGGCTCTGCACAACTCCTCACCCTCCGCCTGAACACCACTCAAGGCCCAGTCACCCTCGTCAGTGTGTATGCCCCAACACTGACAGCCACACCAGAGGCAAAAGACGAGTTCTACGAGAATCTCGCAACAACTGTCAGGATCATCCCCAACTCTGAACAACTCATTCTCCTTGGAGACTTCAATGCCAGAGTGGGTGCTGACCATGACTCCTGGCCCTCCTGTCTTGGACCTTTTGGCGTGGGCAGAATGAACGACAACGGACAGCGGCTGCTCGTGTTCTGCACATATCACGATCTGTGCATCACAAACTCGTTCTTCAAGACCAAGCCCCAACACAAGGTTTCCTGGTAACATCCGCGTTCAAAGCACTGGCACCAGCTGGACTTGATCCTGACCAGGCGCACCTCACTGAAGAACGTGCTAATCACCCGTTCGTTCCAGAGTGCAGATTGCGACACAGACCATTCATTAGTGTGTTGCAAGGTCAAGCTGCAGCTGAAGAAATTCCATCATGCTAGACAGCCTGGAAAGGCACGGATTGACACCAGCAAGATGGCTCAACCAGAACTTGTTGAGCAGTTTGCCTCCACCTTTGAGAAGGAACTTGGTGTACCACAAGAAGGAGAATCTGCAAAGCAGAAGTGGGAAGAGCTGAGAAACACCATCCACCGCACAGCCTTGGCTACCTTTGGGAGGAAGACCTCGAAGTCACAGGACTGGTTTGATGCCAAGTTGACCGAGATGACCCCCGTCATTGAAGCCAAGCGCTCAGCACTTGCTGAGTACAAGAAGTACCCAAACGAGAAGAATCTCCAGATTCTCAGGGCTGCGAGAAGCAAAGTTCAGCAGACTGCTCGGCGCTGTGCCAACGAGTACTGGACTCAGCTCAGCCAAGACATTCAAACCGCTGCCATAACAGGGAACATCCGTGGTATGTACGATGGCATTCAGAAAGCACTTGGTCCGGCTCAGAGCAAGACGGCCCCCCTCAAATCCTCCACTGGGGAGATGATCACAGAAAAGAACAAGCAGATGGAGAGATGGGTGGAACACTACTCCAACCTCTACTCCAGACAGAACACCGTGACACCGTCAGCCCTTGATGCCATCAACTGCCTGCCATCCATGGACGAACTTGACGCCGAGCCAACCATTGACGAACTCAGCAAGGCCATTGATAGCTTGGCCGCTGGCAAGGCACCTGGCAACGACGGCATACCCCCTGACCTGATCAAGCACTGCAAGACTGCCCTACTGCTGCCATTGCATGACATCCTCTGCCAGTGTTGGAAGGAAGGTGCCGTACCACAGGACATGAGGGACACCAAGATCATCACCCTCTACAAAAACAAAGGGGAGAGAAGCGACTGCAACAACTACAGGGGCATCTCCCTCCTCAGCGTTGTTGGCAAAGTCTACGCACGAGTTGTTCTCGTTCGCCTACAGAAGCTTGCCGAACGTGTCTACCCCGAGTCTCAGTGTGGTTTCCGCGCTGAGCGATCGACGGTAGACATGATATTCTCCATCCGCCAACTCCAGGAGAAATGCAGAGAACAGAACATGCCCCTGTACGTCGCCTTCATCGACCTCACCAAAGCATTCAATCTGGTCAGCAGAGATGGCCTTTTCAAGATCCTACCAAAGATAGGATGCCCACCAAAGTTGCAAAGCCTCATCGAATCATTTCACACCAACATGCAGGGGATAGTGCAGCACGACGGCAACGTCTCAGAGCCATTCAACATACGCAGCGGAGTGAAACAGGGCTGTGTACTTGCGCCAACCCTCTTTGGGATTTTCTTTGCTATGCTCCTGAGGCATGCCTTCAGCACAGCAACAGAGGGAATCTACCTGCACACAAGATCTGACGGCAGGCTTTTCAACCTCACCCACCTGAAAACCAGAACCAAAGTACGCGAGGCTCTAATCAGAGACATGCTGTTCGCAGACGACGCTGCAGTCGCAACCCACACACAGCAGGAGCTTCAGACCCTGATGGACCGCTTCTCCCAGGCATGCAAGGACTTTGGGCTTACCATCAGCCTGAAGAAGACTAACGTCTTGGCGCAAGGCACGGAAGCACCACCAACCATCACCATCGACAACTACGAGCTGGAGGTCGTGAATCAGTTCACGTACCTGGGGTCCACGATCAGCAACAACCTCTCCCTTGATACAGAGATCAACAAGAGGATTCGAAAATCAGCCTTCACACTCGCTCGCCTCACCACACGAGTGTGGGAGAATCCCAAACTCTCTGTCAAGACGAAGATGGCAGTGTACAATGCCTGCATCATCAGCACACTGCTCTATGGGAGTGAGACGTGGACAACATACGCCCGGCAGGAAAAGAGACTGAACTCCTTCCACTTGCGCTGCATTCGCCACATCCTGGACATATCCTGGCAGGACAAAGTGCCCAACACAGAAGTTCTGTCCCGCGCCGGCCTTCCCTCCATGTTCACTCTACTCAGGCAGCGCAGGCTCCGCTGGCTAGGCCACGTTCACCGTATGGAGGATGGCAGAATCCCCAAAGATGTCCTCTACGGAGAACTGGCAACTGGCAGGAGAGATGTTGGCCGCCCACAGCTGCGCTTTAGAGACGTCTGCAAGAGAGACATGAAGGCCCTGGAGATCAACACAGAGCGCTGGGAGGACCTTGCAATGGACCGCTCCAAATGGAGAGGCATCCTGACCAGACAGCTCAAGGCGGGTGAAAAGAGACTGACTGCTGCAGCAGATGAAAAAAGGACCCGCAGGAAGAACCGCCACAGACCCAGCAGCACGGAGACCATCCACAAGTGCGACCTGTGTGACAGAGACTGCCATTCGTGCATCGGCCTGTTCAGCCACAGGCGGTGCTGATCCAGCAGAGTAGACGTTTAGTAGACGTTTAGGATTCTCTTCCATGGTCATCATAGACCGACGACCTATGAATATGTACCCATACATATTGTCACCCTCCGTAGCGACTGATATTGTCCTAGTTGTAAGCTGGAGGGGACCATTTGTGCAAGTCTGTTGCGTCTTTTGCATTCAATACTATTAGGTCGTCATGTTTTTTTTGCTATCTCTGAGACCAGCCCTGCTTAGGTTATACAGTCTGACAGCCGTAGGTAGGAAGTGTGGTGTAACCCCCACAACAGACTGGGTCAGGCACAGCGCTCGACTAGAGCAATTAACAGAACAGTGAAATGTGTGTATTAATGTCAACAGGCAGCCCCGCTTCTTCTGGCTTTTTCCGGCTCAGTACTGTGATGTTAATGTGCCATTCATGCATTGTTCATGCTTCCTGCCCTTACTGTGATCCAATGACTGATAACAATATGTAGATGTGCCTTGTAACCTCTTTTGTCCTACAGCTCCAGAGCGGAGGCGAATTACGGCCAGCAATCTCCTTATTGTTATGTGTGTCTCTCAAACGCAAATGTCCCATGTCTGTCTGCAGTCCCTTTGATGATACCATGCCTTTCATGTATTGTCTGTGACTGGGTATATAAGCCGACTGAAATCCATGTTCACTCTCTTGCTCTCACTCTGACGACTACTGCTCATCTGCACACTTTGCTGGAGAGGCTCCGGGCTCGCTCATGGAGCGAGCTCCGTGATGGCGGTATGATAATAAACCTACTTAAAACCTCACTTCGCTGCCTTATTTTTCATGCCGCTGCACTGGTGAGCCGACGCTGAAAAGAACACGCTGCCAGCGAACGCAGCACCCGGCGGTGATTCTCCGACGACAAGCGAATGCAGCAGCCTGACGCAAATGATCTGCCCTCCCTTCTGCTTCAGGGAGACTTCGACGCAGAGTTACCAGGCGAAACTCTCCGGAGACCACCCACGACCGGGACAGCTGCAGAAAACTTCATGGTGAAATCTGCACGCCTGAGATCCATACATCCAAGCTGGGACCGGCCGCTCTCACAGCTTCTGACACATGATTCTGTGTCTCCACACGAGAGCGCACGCACCTCGTCCTCTCTCCACGACGGCGACCTCCATGGCCGACGGAGAACGCAACGCGTGGACCTGAACGCACCATGACCCATCTACAACAACTACAACAGGGATGATTAAGCTCCCTGACCCTGACTCTCCTTCTCCAGCAGGCCCACCCACGCACAGAACCCCGGCACATGCACCGGGGAGTTACGAGGACGGCGCACCACGCACGGGACACATACGGCTCCACGGACCGCCATCCTCCTTCCCCGCTGCACACAGGCCCTTCAGGCTTGTTCGTACACCTGAGGCACGCACGCAGCTTGCTCACTGGATTTTCTTATGGTCTTAGCCATGGCACACAACGGGAATTCAGCAGTCTGTGGTCCCCGAAGGCTTTAAGGTTGTGCCCGCACCTAAAGTCAACACGCCAAGTCCCTTTGCTTTTGTTTTTTTCCTTACAGCCACCCTTGTTTTTCTTCATGGCCGCTGTTAATCCTCGCCGCTCCTTTTTCTTCACGGCCGCTATTAATCCTTGCAGGACTTAATTGCGAGAGGAGTCAGTGACTAATTTTTCTTCTTGTGGATCTCCGCACGTTCAACGGGACAGCCCCTCAACATCGTGGACCCACAAGCAATTTTTGTGCGGCTCAGACGATTTCACCGTCCCCGGCCGGCATTTACTACCCCCCACCCCCCTCCACCTCCGCCTGCACAGAGCTTTCCCTGCTCGCTGCCAAAGCCGGACTATCGAGGCCTCGGCCGCCTTCCGAGCCCTCTGGGGGGAAGCGTGTGGCGTAACCCCCACAACAGACTGGGTCAGGCACAGCGCTCGACTAGAGCAATTAACAGAACAGTGAAATGTGTGTATTAATGTCAACAGGCAGCCCCGCTTCTTCTGGCTTTTTCCGGCTCAGTACTGTGATGTTAATGTGCCATTCATGCATTGTTCATGCTTCCTGCCCTTACTGTGATCCAATGACTGATAACAATATGTAGATGTGCCTTGTAACCTCTTTTGTCCTACAGCTCCGGAGCGGAGGCGAATTACGGCCAGCAATCTCCTTATTGTTATGTGTGTCTCTCAAATGCAAATGTCCCATGCCTGTCTGCAGTCTCTTTGATGATACCATGCCTTTCATGTATTGTCTGTGACTGGGTATATAAGCCGACTGAAATCCATGTTCACTCTCTTGCTCTCACTCTGACGACTACTGCTCATCTGCACACTTTGCTGGAGAGGCTCCGGGCTCGCTCATGGAGCGAGCTCCGTGATGGCGGTATGATAATAAACCTACTTAAAACCTCACTTCGCTGCCTTATTTTTCATGCCGCCGCAGGAAGGACCTGCGAAACCTCTCGGTTGCGCACCTAGGATGATGTAGTCTACTGATAAATTAGCTCCTCAGTGCATTCAGTATGTCCTGCATAGGGTGGGACTCGGACTCCAGCAGAGATGACAGTTTAGCCACCATCCTTCTCTCTCCTATCTCCTCCATTGGGTCAAGGCATTGTCCCAGGATAGAGCTAGCTTTCTTGATTAGTTTGTTCAGTCTCTTCCTATCGGCTGCTGTAATGCCACTGCCCCAGCAGACCACTCCAAAAGTGATGGCTGATGCCACCACCGTGTCGTAGAATGTCTTCTGCAGCGCCCCTTGTACACCAAAAGACCTGAGCTTCCTCAGTAGGAACAGCCTGCATTGTCCCTTCTTGTAGAGTGTGTCAGTATTGTGTGACCAGTCTAGTTTATTGTTCAGATGAACACCCAGGTACTTGTAGGATATCACCATCTCAATGTCTGTTCCCTGGATGTTTACTGGTGCTGTGAGGGGTTGTTCTTGCCTGCGGCAGTCCACCACCAGCTCCTTAGTTTTCCTCGCGTTGATCTGGAGGTAGTTCCGATGGCACCAGTCCACGAAGTCCTGGATAAGTCCTCTGTACTCAGCTTCATCTCCATTGGAGATGAGGCCGACGATCGCAGAATCATCAGAGAACTTCTGTAGATGGCAGTGTGTTATGTTGTGTGAGAAGTCCGCAGTATAAAGGGTGAACAGGAAGGGAGCCAAAACCGTTCCCTGGGGATCCCCGTGCTACCAATGATCGTGTCGGACACACAATCCCGGGTTCTCACAAACTGTGGCTGGTTAGTGAGGTATTCCAGGATCCATGATGACAGGTGCTGGTCCACCCCTGCGCACAGCAGCTTGTCCTTCAGGATCATCGGTTGGATGGTGTTGAAAGCACTGGAGAAGTCAAAGAACATGATCCTCACCCGGCTTCTCCAGGTGGGACAGGGAACAGTGAAGGAGAAAGATCACTGCATTCTCCACCCCAATGCCATGCTGGTAGGCGAACTGGAGTGGATCCATCGCTGGTCCCACCAGGTGGCGGAGGTGAGCAAGGAGCAGTCTCTCCAGGGTCTTCATCATGTGAGATGTCAGGGCCACTGGTCTGTAGCTGTTCAGGTCTTTGGGGTGGGAAGTCTTTGGTACAGGTACCACACAAGATGTTTTCCACAACTGTGGTACCCTCCCCAGCTTCAGGCTCAGGTTGAAGATGTGCTCCACAATCCCACACAGCTGATCTGCGCAGGACCTGAGGAGCTTTGCGCTGATGCCGTCTGGTTCTGAGGTCTTCCTCGCCTTGATCTTCCTCAGTTCCATCCTAACCTGGGTCTTAGCGAGGGTCAGGTTGGGGGGCTGTGTGCTGGGAGTGGAGGGTGTTGGTAGAGTGGGGTGTGGACAGCAGATCTCGATGACTTTAGAGGCAGCAGTGGTTGTTGTGCAGTCAGGGGGGGGGGTGCGGTTGGTCAAACCTATTAAAAAACAGGTTCAGATTGTTCGCCCACTCCCTGCCCCCCGTGGCCTGGGAGGAGGTATTCTGGAGCCCAGAGATGGTTTTAAGGTTTCTCCAGACCACACTGATGTCGCTCTGTTGCAGCTTGTCCTCCATCTTCTTCCTGAAGCTGTCCTTGCCTTCTCTGATCTTCCTCCTCAGCTCCCTCTGTACAAACTTCAGCATCTCCCTGTTCCCCGACCTGAAGATCCTCTTCTTCTCTCTCAGAAGTGTTTTTATCTCAGGGTTGATCCAGGGTTTGTTGTTCGAGCAACACCGTATGGTCTTGGTGGGTACGGTGCTGTCCACACAGAAGCTGATGTAGTCCATGATGATGTGAGTGAGGCCATTGATGTCCTCACCATGTGGATCACAGAGCTGCTCCCAGGCAGTGGTTTCAAAACAGTCCTTTAGAGCGTCCATTGCCTCCTCAGACCATATCTTCACCGTGCGCATGACCGGAGGTTGTCTGTGTACTAGGGGTTTGTACACCGGCAGGAGATGAACCAAGTTGTGATCCGATCTCCCGAGTGGGGGGAGTGGTGATGAGGTGTACGCCTCCTTAGTGTTAGCATAGAATAAGTCCAGTGTTTTATTGTCTCTAGTATGGCATGTGACATACTGGGTGAACGTGGGCAGAATGGGGGACAGTGAAATATGGTTGAAATCACCTGAGATGAGTAGGAGAGCATCTGGGTGTTCTGTCATCAGCCTGCCAGTTACTGAGTGGATGGCATCACGTGCTGTCCCTGCGTTCGCCGTCAGATTTGCATAAATAACAATGCAGATCACGTGTGAGTATTCCCTTGGGAGATAGGTAGGCCGCATGCTAACAGCTAGCAACTCAATGTCTTTGTTGCAGTGTTGTTGTTTAACCGTGGTATGTCCCGGTCTGCACCAGCTGTTATTGACATACATTATCACTCCTCTGCCCCTTGCCTTCCCACTGTCTGGTGTCCGGTCTGCCCGTATTGCGTGGAAACCCTCCAGTTCGATGTTAGCATCTGTTGCTAGTTCTGTTAGCCACGTCGCCGTAAACAACATCAAGCTAATCTCTCTGAAGACGCTCTCGTAGTGGGAGATAGCCACTAGCTTGTCAGTCTTATTGAGTAGCGATCGTACATTCCACATAATAACGGATGGGGGGACGGGTCTGTACCTTATATTCCTCGCCCGCCGTCTTACTCCAGCTCGACATCCATGCCATTTCCGTCTTATTTCTCCTGGTATGTCAAGTTTTTGCGTTAACATCGTGGGCCGGTTAAGTGCTAACAGCTGGTCTCTATTGTACTGCCTCCTGCAATAAACAGTGGCTCCATCCGCTGGCTCAGGAGACATTTGGGCGATCTACGTGTCTGTGATGAGTCGCCGGATCAGAAAGATTAGCAAGAGAGCCAGATAGTAAATAGAAATAGGAAGAAATTGATCCGCTGTTGCAAAAAGGCAGCCTACTCGTGTGGCGCCAGAAGTGCCACACGAGCAATAAAGAGCTAAATAATGCAGTCCATTATATGCATGTAGCCTACTTGCATAGCCTGTTTAACTGTTAGGTGGAAGCCAGACAGGTATGGTTTGAAATCACAGTGGCACTGACAGGAGGTGCAGCTGGAGGTGGCAGAGTTGAAGATGCTAAAATTTTCACTGGGGGGGGACTAGGGGCATGTGTTGTGTGTAGAATGTGTGTGTGTGTGTGGCCCATAGAGCTTGCCTTACCTGCCCTGTGTGGTGAAGTCAGGCAGGCTACGGCCAGAGTGTATATAGTTCTGTGTTCTTCAATAAAGAGTGAGTTTGCTGCATGGCATAAGACCGACTCCGACTCTGATTACCAACATAACATTTTGGCGAAGAGAATAAACCATGGAGGCGTGTAGGCTACCTCCACCTCTGCTGATATTTCTGGAGTGCCCGGGAGAGCCAGCAATCCTGTGGCTGGACTGGATGGCCATACTTGGGTGATACATCGTTGGGCTGGGCCTGGGTAGACTTGATGGAGACTGAGGATGGGCGCTTCTGGTCTGTTGTCTCGGCGTAGAGGGTTGGAGAATTCTCAGCATGTTGGGAGAGACGGAGCTCTATGCGGATACTGTCAGGCAGTTGGCTGAAGATTTTGCTGAACGTACGAGGGACAAGAAGCTGTGGCTGTGGGTAGTGAAACTGTTGGTGCCAAGAGGAGCTAAGCTAGTTAGCTCGGAGTAGCCTACGGCTTAGTCTGTGATAACGGGAAGGTTAACCACGAAGCTAGGTGCGTGCCAAAACCAAGCTACAAGCTACGAGCTAAGTATTCAGGGGAGGACTGGAGCCCCTGGTCACTGACGACAGCAAGCCAGATGAGGAGCTCAACACGGTGTGTGACAGTAGAGCTGGTGGTGATGATGGCACGGCGAACAATGGCAGCATGAAGGGAGAGCAGCGACCGGTCTCAACTGAGTCTTCCCCGCAGCTGGAGTCCAGGCAGCAGGAGTGCGGGAGCATGCATGCTGGGAGCCTCGGGAAGCAGCAGCAACAGCCGGGAGCAGAGGCAGTGCAGCGGAGCACCTTGGACGAAGGTGCTGGGGGCAGTGGCGAAGCGCCTGGGTTGACGGGTGACGCTGACAAGAGTGACGCTGAGAGCCTCAGGAGAGAGCAGTGACAGCCAGGTGCAGAGGTAGCGCAACGGAGTGCCTTGGATGAGGGTGCTAGGTGCAGCGGGGAAGCGCCTGGGTTGGCGTGCAACGTCAACGAACAAGCTTTCGGTTTTCCCCAGAGGTTGAGGCGCCTGTGGCTGCTGCGTCATTAGGGAGCGCTTAACATGAGCGCACCTTAATGTCAAGTAAAATTCCTTGTATGTGTAAAAGCATGCTTGGCAATAAAGTTTATTCTGATTCTGATTCTGATTCTGAGTTCGGCCACAGGGGGCAGGAATGTCTGGGGCTACAACGGCGGCAGCTGCAGCGGGCTTGAAGACGGTCAGGGGCAGACCGACAGGCACGGAGGGACTGCGTGCTGGGCAGCAGCACTACAGATCGGACGGTGCAAGGAGGCGTGTCGGAGGGCTGCGGTGTTCCCGAGACGAGGTGTTGGATGGCAGGTCTGGACGGGTGAAGTGGTTGGTGGCGAGGAGAGACGTTCTCGCCGGGGAAGTCAGCTTTGACTCTGGGAGCAGGCGGCTTCCAGGGTCACGCATGCCGTGGGGCTGCCCTGGGCCCCTGAGCGGGTTTTGCTCTTGGCTGCCCATGGACATTGGTGTCACATAAATAATTTGACTGTAAATATGTTGATATGATGTATGTTGTGTCTCTAATTAATGAGGAGCCGAGGTGACATTTTATAGTTTTATTAGAACACGAGCCAGGAACACAGGAGTCACTACCGCTAGCCTGAGAGTCACAGTGAAGAGACAAGATGGCTCCCGCTGCTGTCTTATATATCCGAGGTGATGCCACCCCCCAGAGGCGGGGCGTCACCACCTCTCTAAGGCACCGCCATAATAATAATATACACAATATACTATCCAACATCCCCCCCCCTTGAAAAATCACAAGCATACCAATTGCACCCCCCCCACCCCCCAAATATGTACCCGAAACACACTCTAATACAGGAACATACAGGCCTATCCATTCATACCACATTGGCCCAGCGGGTCACTCCGCACTGTAAATAGGCAGTCAACAAACATAAAAGGGCCACACTCCAAAATAAATCAGTCCCGAAATAAATAAATATGTAGACTGAAAACTATATACAATTGTAAACACAGCAAACAATGACGATACCTGACTCTCCAAACTAGCACTCCCACCCCATAACATGGGCACAGCATTTTGAGGAAATCTAGCACACAACATGGGGCACATTTACATCTCACTCACAGTCATTATCTTACTTTCACACTTCAGTGTTACTGCACCTCACCACACACATACACCTTGCACTCAATACTCTCCACACATACATGGCATTCAACACACACACAACGGTGGCCACTTCTTTTTTTTTAAACTAATAACCTTAGCAATGAAACAGCAGAACACACTATAATTAGACACACCGTAAGCCCCAAATAAAACATAGTCTCAACCCAGGTCTCCCGTAGGCACCCCTCTGGAGCGTCCGTCCCACGGCGCACTCCCAGAGTGTCTCCGCCTCTTCTTAACCAGAGACAGCCTGCACTGGAGTTTCTTCCCTTCCAAACGCCGCAGCTCGTTCGGGTGTCGTATCGAACCATCCGTTAGTTCCAGGTACCCATCGTCGCCAGTCCATACCACACGCAGGCCACCATCCCCATCTCGCTGCTCCCTTGACCTGCGAACCCGTCCTAGCCAAGACTCGACCCTAGGGTGCACACCATCGCCCACACCCAGGGGAGTACTTACTGGCTTCCTTCTTCTACAGCGTCGTGAACCGGTACCCAGATGGCTCCTCAGTGTCCCGCTGATCGAACTCGAGCCTTGTCCCTTGTTTTCATTCTGGGCACGTCTAGGGTTCGTGCCATCCGGTCTCGCCCCGATCGTTTTCATTTCCTGCGTCGGAGTGCACTGACAGCGCCCAGCTCAACGTGGTACTCAGTCTGCCACGGGAGTTTCGCTGAGCCTGCTCTCTGGAACCATCTGCTCCCACAGGTGCTAATTCATGCCATTCGGGTCCCTTATCCAAGGGACTGCAAACAGTGGCACGGAGTGCCCACCGTGGCAGCGTACTCTGGTGCTGGAGGCGGCCCTCTTCACCCGGACTGGACCAGCCTAAGTCCCACACTTCATCGTCACTTCCCACATAAAATGGCCGGTCCCATAGTCCACCACCTGACCACTCCTCCACTTCTCCGCAGGTGATGGAGAACCCGAGCCTGTAAAACAAATCACAGCCCATCAAGTTGTTACCATTATAGGCCACCATGAACTCGGCTGCACACATAGAGGCCACCTTGTGCCTCACCAATAGCTACACCAAGTCCACAATGTCCAAAGGGTTGTTCCCATACCCGTAACAGGCAATGTTTCTTTTACTCACGGTGTAATGGGGGAAGAACTTCTCTACTATCGCCAGATTCAAGATGGAGGCCGCCGACCCCGTGTCCACCATCAACGGTATTGGTACCCCGTCCAACATGATGTTGCACAGAATACGTCTGTCTGTGTTGGGCGAGACCAAAGCCTCCTTTCCAGGTCCCCGTTCCTCCTTCTCAAAGTTCCGGCAAATCCTGGAGAAGTGGTGGAACAACCCACACCATTCACAATGCTTTCCTCTCACTGTGCACTCCCTCACTTTATAGTGGTGTCTGCTGGATCTGCAGATGTAGCTAATGACAATAAAGTTGAATCTCATCTCATCTCATCTCATCTCGGCGTCCCCGGGGCGGACTTAATCTTCACAATGGCTGCGTAGACATCATTGCTGCCATCGTCCGGATCCAAGGCCAGTGCCTTCCACTGCTTGTCATTCCTGGGTAGGGCCTCTGTGTCACCGACATTCCTTGTTATGTTTTCCGCTGCCTCGTGTTGCTGTGCTAGTGCCATGGCTGCTATTAGCGTTAGCTCACCAGCAGGAGTTAGCAGGCGAACGAACCCTTGCGGAGGAACAGGCTACATGTTCTGCTAGCTGGTCGCAGATCATCTCCTCCTCCAAAACCCCGAACCTGCACTCACCCGCCAGCTGCTGAAGGTCCGCCACAAACTGTTGAACCGACTCTCCGGGCCGCTGGCGCCGCTGTCTGAACTGGATGAGCCACATTATGGTGTTCTCAGGGGCACGAAAGTAGCCCGCCATGGGCCTCACAACGTCTCCAAATGTGTCACCTACTCCTAGAGTGCCCAGGATCCTCTGGCCCTCCATACCAAGGTTGTGGACCAGAATAGCCCTCGCATGTAGTTTGTCCAGGTTGCCGAGGTCCAGCGCTGTGAGATAATTCTCGAAGGCCGCGTACCACCTGACCCAAGGGACCAGCGGCTCACCCGGAGCCCCCAAAAACGGACGAAATGCGGTAACAGCCCTCTCCATTTCCATGTATCCTCATTGCCAAATGTTGTGTCTCTAATTAATGAGGAGTCGAGGTGCCGTTTTACAGTTTTATTAGAACACAAGCCAGGAACACAGGAGTCACTACCACTAGCCTGAGAGCCACAGCGAAGAGACAAGATGGCTCACACTGCTATCTTATATATCCCAGGTGACGCCACTCCCCAGAGGCGGGGCGTCACCACCGCTCTACTCTAAGGCACCACCATAATAATAATATTGTGGGGAGTCAGGTTATTTAGCATCTCAGGCAGAGACAGTGAATAAACATGGGAGAACAATGCCCAGGGGGTTCCTGGGGATATAGCAGGAAGGAGTCAGGGACAGAGGGGGTTGAATGCAGTGTAATGTAAATGTCATGCTGTGTGATGAGAAATGCCATGAAACGTGTGAAGAGTGAGTTGGGTAAAAGAGGAGAGCTTGCTGAAATGACTCAGTCTGTTCTGTGCTTGTGAGATGTGAAGTGTGTAATAAACCGTCTGTCCATGAATCTGCCTCTTTATTCACACACTCCACACTGGTGACCCTAGACGAATTATGGAACACGAGGCAAGAACCCTGGAGCTGGCCCGGTCGGGAAACCCCAGCGACGCAGCAGCCATCCCACAGACAGCCCGGACTGAAACCCCCAGCAATGCGTGCGCGGTTTCAGTCAAGCTACTGGACTTTTAGCAGCACAACCCGTGCTCTTGGTTCCACCACACCGAGGCCCAGTTCGCCCTCCGGGGAGTAACGGCAGATGACACCAAGTTCTACCATGTGGTAGCAGCGCTGGATGCTCGCACAGCCCAGCAGGTAGCGAGCCTGCTCGATCAGCCTCCAGCCCGCAACAAATACGAGGCACTCAAGGCTGCGCTGACCCGGCGCTACATGCTCTCGGAATGTAAGCGAGCAGAGAGGCTCCTGGGGCGGACCGAGTTAGGAGATGGTTCGGCTGTCGACCTGATAGAGAAGATGCTGGCGTTAATGGGCACGGACGACAGGCACTTTCTGTTTGCCCACCTTTTCCTCCAGAACCTTCCAACAGAGACGAGAGTGGTTCGGGCCAATTCGCCGTTGCTGGCCGCGTGTGACTACTGTGCGCTAGCCCAGGAGGCAGACCGGTTCATCCTCACCACCAGGGCGATCACAGTCAACGCGGCGGTGGCGGAGCCCAGTGAGACGACCAGAAGAGGCGAGGAGCCACCGACGGTAGCGGCAACGGGGGCCAAGGAGCGCCAGAGAGACATGTTCTGCTTCTACCATCGCCGCTATGGAGAGAACGTGCGCAGATGTGCGCCACCATGCCAGTTCAAGCGCTCGGGAAATGCCAAGGCTGGCAGTCGGTAGCAGCTGCGACCGCCGGTGAAGAAAACAAGCTGCGCTACGTGACGGACTCGGGCTCGGGGAGACGCTTCCTCGTCGACACCGGAGCCCAGAAGAGCGTCATCCTGTCATCCTACGCTGACCGGCTGGCAGGACCTAGCGGCCCCAGGCTTGTGGCAGTAAACGGCTCGGAGAATAAGATGTTCGGTGAGAGAACAGTGGCCTTATCTCTACATGGCCGCTCGTACGAGTGGACTTTTATCATAGCAGCACTGTGTTGCCCGATCCTGGGCGCTGATTTTCTGTGTGCGCATGGTTTACTTGTGGATGTTGCTAACAGACGCCTGGTTAATGCACTGTCCTTTGAATCTCTCCCCTGTATAGCTCGAGGGACCCGGCCAACAGCACAAGCCAACGTCACAGCTCCAGGCGGTAAGTTCCATGCACTTCTCACTCAGTTCCCAGCACTCACGGTCCCGACGTTTTCGGTGGCCATCGCTAAGCACGGGGTGGAGCACTTTATCACCACCACCGGGCCGCCCATTTTCACAAGACCTCGGCACTTGGACGCAGCTAAACTGGCCATAGCGCGCGAGGAGTTCGCCAACCTGGAAAGGTTGGGCATCATCAGGCGTTCGAACAGCCCATGGGCATCCCCACTACACATGGTCCCTAAGGCTGAGGGTGTCGTGGCGACCGTGCGGGGATTTCCGCAGGTTAAACAACGCCACAGCACACGACCGCTACCCGATTCCCCACATACAGGATTTTTCCATTCACCTCGCAGGCGCACGCATTTTTTCTAAAATAGACCTGGTCCGCGGTTACCACCAGGTCCCAGTGCGCGCGGAGGACGTACCCAAAACAGCGGTAATAACTCTGTTTGGTTTAATCGAGTTCCTGCACATGCCATTCGGGTTAAAAGGCACGGCACAGATGTTCCAGCACATGATGGATGCAGTGCTGCGCGATCTCCCGTTCGTGTTCGTCTACCTGGACGATATCCTGGTAGCCAGTGCGTCCGAAGACGAACACGAAACCCACCTCAGGAGGGTTTTACGGAGATTGGAGGAGCACGGGTTAATAATCAACCCGGCGAATTGCCAGTTCGGCGTGATGGAGATTGATTTTTTGGGGCACCGCGTCTCTCCGGAAGGAGCGATCCCATTGCCCGACAAAGTGCACGCTGTGGCGGATTTTCCCCGGCCTCAGACGGTCAGGGCGCTGCAAGAATTTTTGGGGATGGTGAACTTTTATAACCATTTCCTTCCACGCGCGGCGCGGCTCATGCAACCATTGTACGCCGTGCTCAAGAGACAGAAACCCGCGGATGGGGTTGAATGGACCCCGGAGCGAGAGCGGGCGTTCTCGGAGGTTAAGGGAGCCCTGGCAAACGCCGCACTGCTGGCGCATCTGGACCCGGTGGCCCGGATAGCGCTCACCACCGACGCTTCAGACGTGGCCATAGGGGCTGTCGTGGAGCAGCGCGTCGCCGGGGCTTGGCAGCCGCTTGCCTTTTTCAGCAGAACTTTGCGCGACAGTGAAAGTAAATACAGCACGTTCGACAGGGAGTTGCTGGCCCTCTACCTGGCCATACGCCACTTCCAGTTCTGGCTGGAAGGGCGCAGCTTCACCGCGTTCGTGGACCACAAGCCACTAACGTTCGCGATGGCCAAGGTTTCAGAACCGTGGTCGGGCCGGCAGCAGAGACAGCTGGCCGCGATCTCAGAGTTTACTACCGATATTCAGCATGTGTCGGGTAAACTGAATGTGACTGCCTCTCGCGCGCCGTGGTGGCCCCGGTCTACGTGGGGATAGATTACACAGCCATGGCCGCGGAGCAGATTAGCGATGCAGACGTGCGTGCGCTCCAGTCTGGACCAACAGGGTTAAGGCTGGAGAGCAGGGTGCTGCAAGACGGCGTGCCCCCCCCCTAATCTGCAATGTCTCCACGGGACGCCCACATCCGGTGGTCCCGGTCGCGTGGCGCCGCTGCGTGTTTGAGTCAGTTCACACTCTGGCGTACCCAGGAGTGCGCGCGTCAGTCAAAATGGTGGGAAAGAAGTTCGTGTGGCCGAGCCTACGCAAACAAGTAAAAGAGTTGGCTGCAGCCTGCGTGGCGTGCCAACGAGCCAAGGTACACAGACACACGAAGGCTCCCTTGGAGCCGTTTCGGGTACCGGCTAAGAGGTTCGACAATGTTCACGTGGACCTCGTGGGCCCCCTCCCGCCATCACAGGGGTGCACGCACCTCCTGACAGTGGTGGACCGCACCACACGCTGGCCAGAAGCAGTCCCGCTGGTGGCAACCATGTCCGCGGACGTGGCACGCGCTTTTTTAACAGCATGGATGGCGCGTTTTGGAATCCTGTTGGACATTACGTCCGACAGGGGCCCTCAATTTGTTTCCGACCTCTGGTCCGCGATGGCCCACAGCCTGGGTGTTGCAATTCATCGCACAACCGTGTACAACCCACAGGCCAATGGGTTATGCGAGCGTTTTCATAGATCACTGAAAGCAGCACTCAGGGCTTCACTGACGGATGCAAATTGGGTAGACAGGTTGCCGTGGGTTTTATTGGGGTAGCACTCCGTGCCAAAAGAGGATTTGGAAGCTTCCCCGGCAGAGCTTGTTTTTGCGCAGCCTCTACGGCTGCCCGGGGAATTTCTGCCAGATAATCCCGCGCCGGACAGCTGCCCATCTCAGCTTCTGCAGCGTAGTGCAAACACAGGCACACTGCCGGGCCTGGCCCACCACTGTTTTCCGGGTGCTTTCGTGCCTAAAACTTTGAAGAACGCGGAGTTCGTCTTCGTCGGACACGACACCCACTGCCCTCCATTGCGCCCACCCTATGATGGACCGTTCAGAGTGTTGGAAACAGGGGATAAGCATTTTTTGCTAGACTTGGGGGGTCGGCGGGAGAAAATTGGCATAGACAGACTCAAACTCGCCTTTGTAGTGGCGGACGAGCAAGTGCTGTTGGCTAGGGCCCCTCGGCGTGGAAGACCCCCACGGAGAGCTCCCCAGGGAAACGATCCACCAGAGCAGCCACACAGACAGAGCGAAGCCCCCCCCCTCGCCACGGCCCACCTGCAGTCAGACACACTCCCAGCAGCCCCCCACCGGCACAGCAGTGCCGCGGAGGTGGTAAATCCCAGTTACAGCAGATATGGGAGGACACTGAAGCCAAAAGAGCGTGTGGACTGATGTTCTATCTAAGATGCGGGGGGGGGGGCAGTGTGGGGAGTCAGGTTATTTAGCATCTCAGGCAGAGACAGTGAATAAACATGGGAGAACAATGCCCAGGGGGTTCCTGGGGATATAGCAGGAAGGAGTCAGGGACATTCAGGGGTCAGGGGGTTGAATGCAGTGTAATATAAATGTCATTTGACCTTGTTGTTATATTATTCAGTTTCTTTTAACCTGTACTGTACTATCCGAAATAAATTCATTCATTCATTCATTCATTCTTGCTGTGTGATGAGAAATGCCATGAAACGTGTGAAGAGTGAGTTGGGTAAAAGAGGAGAGCTTGCTGAAATGACTCAGCAATAAACCGTCTGTCCATGAATCTGCCTCTTTATTCACACACTCCACAATATACTATCCAACAATGTAAATAATAGTTTATATGATTACATGTGTGTATGCTGTGGTACGGGATTATTTTATGTACTTGGTATAGAGACACGGTCCTATTTTGGTTATTTTTGGGTGAATGTGTTAGGCCATTTCAGTTCATTGTTCCCATTATTTCCCTTAGTGCATAATTCGGGTCCTAAATTGGGGTGGGTCTGGATTGTGTGTCTGTGTTTTGCACTTTTGTAAGGGGGAGGGGAATGTTGTGTGCAGAATGTGTGTGTGTGGCCCGTGGGGCTTGCCGTACCCGCCCTGTGTGGTGACGTCAGGCCGGCTACGGCCAGAGTGTGTATAGTTCTGTGTTCTTCAATAAAGAGGGAGTTCGATGCATGGCATAAGACTGATTATGACTTTGATTACCGACATAACAGCATGATTTGAAATGAGTGTGTTAGAGGGACAGCTCAGGTTGAGCAGTTTGGGGACAAAGTGAGTAAGGCAAGCCTGAGATGGTTTGGCATGTGCAGAGAAGGGATACTGGATATATTGAACAAAGGATGTTGAAGATGGAGCTGGCAGGCAGGAGGAAGAGAGGAAGACCACAGAGAAGATTCATGGATACAGTGAAAGAGGATATGGGGAGGGAAGTAGGCGATAGAGTAAGATGGGGGCAGATGATCCACTGTGGTGATACCTGAAGGGCGCAAGAAGAAGACTGTACAACAGGCTGATGTATTAACTTGATAAAGGAAAAATGAATTTTAACAGACCACTTTTGACTCTATGGATAATAATGAATGCCCTCTGCAGTGCTTTGGCTTTTATTTTGAAATACGTAGAAAGTGCTTCCTTGTACATAGAGGTCATCAAGGAGGCTGCCATCTTGTTAGCGGCTGCTGTAAGTAAACAGTCTTCTCCTCCCGTGGGTCTTTTGGACAACCTGGTTGTCCTCAGAGTTTGTCTCGGTTTCCCGACAGTCTGCTGGTACCATCATGTGGTATGAAATCCTGCCCGGGCTCGGCCTCATGACCGTGTGTCTGGTTATCCCCGGTGTCGTTACCGCTCAGATCAACAAGTATTTTTCCGGAGGAAAGGTGAGAGACACCGTCGAATGGCTCAGACACTCATAACCGACCCAGTCTAAACGAGCCGGGTTATTTTTTTGTCTTGCTGCAGGAGAAGAGGGTCGCCTCGTTACCTTATCACTGGTATCTGATGGAGAGAGACAGGCGGGTGTCGGGGACAGGACGGCACTTCGATTCGAAGGTGAGACTCGTGTTCATAATAATAAACGTATACAAGCCTATATTTCTATGACATATGCTCCCAGAGGTGGGTAGTAGCTCGTTACATTTACTCAGGTACACTAGTAATGTAACTTAGTGTGGCGTTCTGTTGCAATATACCGTTTACTCCTTTATCAAGAAGGCAGTGGCTATGGATACGGAACCGTAGCTATAAAATGTTTTCTTCGGATACGGCTCGAATCCGAATGGCCAGCTGATGTCACGTGACTCTGCATTCCGTATCTCACTCGCAATAATCTATGAATACGCTGTATTAATGCTGTGTCTTCTGCGGGAGCGGCTATGGATACGAAACTATACCAGTAGAATTGCTTGCTCCACATGGACTGTACGCATTCACAAAAATCTACAAATACATTAATGCCTTTGCCCTACAATCATTGTCTACTAGTGCATACCAGTAGAAAGTAAGTATTCTTGTCTGGAAACAGGTAGGCTAATTCATTCCCTCCAGGACTGCGTGGGATGTTTTTATGATTGTTGGGGCCCACAAAGCCTGAATTCGTAGGAGCTTTTTTAAAAAGCTGCAATAAAAGTTGTGATGTTTTGAGTTTTTTTCCACAAAAAGTTGTGGGAAGAATTACAAATTTTAAAGCAGATGTTTTTTTGTTTTTCCAGTTTACTGCAGTGATATTCTATGTAACGATACAAGAAAAGCACAGGATTGTCAAATATTTCCTATTACAGTGATCTGTAAATTAAGCAGAAACTTCTGCTATACAGAAAAACTTGTGCAAGAGCAAATCCAAACATTAAAGTGTCTGTGACACAATGTAGGAACTATGGATCAATCTTCAGTATGAATTTATCTTCAGTCGTCCACATAGTTGGTTCTGTTGACTTCAAATGCTAAATAAGTGGAAAAATATTTCTAAGTGAATTCAAATTTCACACTGTGTTGCACTAACGCGATATCCTGAGATGCGCCTCGTTTCTTGATATGACGTCATGAGGAGAGTTTCCTCTCGGCTGATCCATGTGCTGTCAATGTAAACAAGCTGTTTAGCTTCTATATCAGCGAAGAAATGCTGAAATGTTGCGTGGCGGCTGGGTGTTCTAATTGCTCCAGTGAACATATAGGCCTGTTCTCATTCCCAAAAGATCCAGATCTTAAAAAATGGGCGAAGCAAGTACAGAGAACAAGGGACAAATGGCAACCAACACCATCTTATGTACTCTGTAGCGATCATTTCACTGCAGACAGTTTTGAGGAGGCGCCTGCTATACAGGAATCTTTAGGCTTGAAAGTTTGTTACATAGGTTCAAAGAGTGTTACTCATATGTTAAAAATAATTTTGGGGTACGCTGACAAGTAATGTGTGTAAACAAACGGATAACTTCCCTACAACCTTTACTCCGCAAATGTGGGACATATTAACCCTATGCAGGATACGTTGGAAAATTTTCAGCATGCGGAAGATTTTCAGTGCTGAAGTATAAAATGATGCACTACAATGGGTCTCAAATATTTGTAAATGCGTGCTGTTATAGTACTGCATGAGTTTATTGACAATACACAGAAGAAATTCAATATTACACTTAACTCCATCACTGAACAGTGATAAACTAAAATAATTATAATGATGACTGAACAACTCCCATTCCCCAAAGTGCAAGACACACTGTTATCTTGAATAAAAGTGATAAAAGATTACACAAATAAGTGATCCAGTGTTTCCCCTGGTAACATTCTGTGTGGCGGCCCGCCACCCTAAGGCTGTATGCCACCGCACCTATGATATATTAATTTAAGAAAAATTAAATATGAAAGAAACGCTCCGCAAGCATGCACACGAACAACGTGTGTGACCGTCATCCCCGTGGAAGCGCCCCGCCCGCCCGGCACCCGCATGACCATTTCTGCAGGCAGAGAGTGTCTCTTTAGCGTTGCTGTTCGAGAGAAGCATGAGCTTATTAAAGTACTTTAAACGCGGAAAAAAGTACGAGATAAGCAGTGGAGGCATTTATGGTGGTTTTAACCTGCTGGTAACTGGAACAACAATAAGGAGTCGCTTAGCTAACACGTCTGGTTAGGCTTCATTGCAGGGAAAGGCAAGAGTGACTGATGAATTGCTGAGGATTTACTTCACCAGCTACTACAATATTAACAAATAATATAAGATAAGATAAGATAAGCCTTTATTAGTCCCACAATGGGGAAATTCCAGGATTGCAACAGCATAGGGACAGCAACACTCAGAGCAACAATCAGAAGGCAAGAAAAAAACAACATCTAGTAAACATATGTCCATATTACTATAAATGTATATATATAGACACACAGTGCAGAGCATTATGGCTGGTGAATGTGCAGCAGAAAGTCTAAGCTCTCTCTCCACGGATGCAGCGGGCCAGCTGGAAGTCTTTGGGCATGATGGTGACCCCCTTAGCGAAGAAGAGACCCACCAGGTTGGCCTCGCAGGTCTCCTGCAGAGCCATGACGGCGAAGCTCAGGAAACGCAGGACGGTCTTGAAGTCCTGAGCGATCTCCCTCACCAGGCGCTGGACGGGCAGCTTACGGATGAGCAGCTCCGTGGATTTCTGGTAGCGACGGATCTCTCTCAGAGCACGGGCCTGTGACGGCGAGGCCTCTTCACTCTGCCGGTGGCCAGAGCGCCTCTCCGAGCAGCCCTGGTGGCTAGCTGTCTCCTGGGGGGGGGGGCTTCTTCCTCCAGTAGATTTTACGGGCGGTCTGCTTGGTTCTTGCCATCGCTCTTTATTATTCTGTCTTATATTTCTTTCACGCCGCCTAAACTCCAGCCCGGCACCCGCATCGTTTTCGCTACAGCTCCCGGTATGTCGAGTTCCCCATTAGCACCGGGCGGCGGCCAAGTGCTAGCTAGCACTAGCTCCTCCCCGCTGTAACGTCTCCCGCTGCAAACCGTGGCTCCGTCCGCCGACCCGGGAGACCCCCGGGGCGATCCGTGCGTCCGTGATATATATACAGAGTGAAAGGTGTAGAAAGAAGAAGGAAGACAAAAAAAAGGCTGTTGCAACAGGCAGCCGACTCGTGTGGCGCCGCCGGTCCGGCGGAACCGGAACCGGAAAAAAAAAACAAAACTATATGTTCATTATTATGTACCTGGCAAGTTAAGATGATTGAAATTCACAAAGTCAGTGACTTTAATCCATCAGCAGCCTTCAGAGAAACTAAACGTGCCAACATTTGGATTTCAAAATAAGGGAGGTTTTTCCTGCTGTCTGGTTGGTGAGATTTCTAAAATAAACTATCAATACTTTGAAATATTATAACAGAAACAACTGCATATGTGGTCATTTAATTTATTTCTTTAAATATAATTTTAATAATTATATTTCTTTGAATTCAGAGTTAAAGTTATTGTTCTGTTCTGGCTCTACAAAATTATGGTCAAAAGTTTAAATTGTATGAGGAAAAAAGTAAAAAATTTGCCACATTCTGTTTCAAATTTAAAAAAAACCAAAACAGTAATTTTATAATAATCTACCTTTGTCCTCTTCACTGTCCATTTTTAAAACTCCTCTTAAAACCCATTTTTATCCTCTGGCTTTTGACCCAGTTTGAGACATTGATTTTATTTGTTCTTATCGTCTCTACTGTATGACTGTTGTTTTGTTTGTGTTGTTTTGTACTTTAGCTGTATTTTATTGTTTTTATATTTTATTTATCGTTGACTTACAGCACTTTGTGTCAACTGTCCTTGTTTTTAAAGAGCTTTATAAATAAAGTTGGATTAAAAAAAGATAAAAATTACCCATAAAATCCACAAATTTACAGTAGTCTCAAATGTACAAAAAAGTCATAGTTTTACAAGAGAAAATTACAAATTTGAGGAAAATGGTTGAAAATTTAGATAAATTTACAGAGAAAAGAAGAAAACTATAAGAAAATTGTTATAAATTTTGGAGAAAAACTTCAAACCTTCAAGACTGAAGTCATTACTCAATTTTTTGAGTAGGTGCTCTTTGTACCCTTAACTAGAAATTTTTGGTTGTCTACTTTTAATTATTAATTTCATAGCACTGCTTTTACATGAGCAGAATTTCTGGCTACTATACCCACCTCTGAGCATATAATTTAAAGTATGCATGAGTAAATTACTATTATGAATGTAATGGAAAAAAACCACTAAATAAAAATACAAAAAATACACATTTTGGTTATTTATGTAAACCACGAACAAAAAAAAAAAATCCTGCAGGACAAAACATGACATTTGGTATTTTCTAACCTGTTTGTATACCACCATAGACAGAGAGAGAACCTGAATTAGACAGGGCTCAGAGAGGGAAAGATGAGACAGAAGAGAGGAGCCAAGGAGAGGAAAGTGTTCAGGCAGAGGGTCCAGGAGAGGTGAGAGCAGAGGGAGGAGAGAAGGATGACGCCAGTAAAAATTCCAAACACAAGATATCTGGGTGGCACCCCAACTGGCCCAATATGCCATCATTCAAGCCTTGGTTGTACAATACTTGAAATGGTAAGTTCCATTATGCAATATTACTGTGCAAAAAAAAAAAAAAAAGAAAGAAATGGTGTAAAATTAGCATATTCCGGTTACATATTGTGGTTGGCATACCCCCCCCCAGCCAGGAAAAATATGTTGCCACGGTCACGCGCCAAGGTCTTTAAGCCAGAGGAAACACTGTGATCTGACAAACAAGGGGTCTGAAACAGTTGCTAATATTGGATGTCACATTCATTTTCAATATTTAGGTATTCTGTAATCAGTATGCACACAATCAAATAAATCTTGGTGCCATTTACTCCCTTTTATATTTGTCAAAGTCTAACGTGTGATTGCCGACATATAGCCTATACCTCTTTGTATTCCACTTTCAAACACAGCCTAAATATGGGCCTTTTAAGCCTAATTGGGATACTTGTTTCAGACAGGAATACTTGCATTCTACAGACATGCACCAGTCTATGGTATTATTTTTCTGGATGAAGTGGGCACAAGGAACTTCTTACCAGGGCTCAGTTACCTTCAGCATGTGTTTAAACCCGGTGTTCTTAACAACTGAATATGGCATTTGTTACTGCTTTGGCTCGATCTGAAAAGCCCTGGAGAGGCTGTCTAAGGGCTGTATTCACACCAGGATAGTCCAGGAGTCTTGGTTCGACTCTGCGGGGGATGGTGAGAATTTTCACACCTTCGTTTGGTTCGGTTTGCATTCACACAGCA
Source organism: Pholidichthys leucotaenia (assembly GCA_020510985.1). Lineage (NCBI taxonomy): Eukaryota > Metazoa > Chordata > Actinopteri > Cichliformes > Pholidichthyidae > Pholidichthys > Pholidichthys leucotaenia. The sequence continues at coordinate 378,207,905 of CM035840.1, read as the reverse complement.
TTTCACTCAAGTGGACCAAACTGCTTGGACAACATCACGCAGTTACAACAGCTACTCGTTTGTGTTGCTGTAGCCAAAGTCACCACTGACCAGGAAGAAAAAAATCTCGGCGAAGAAGAGAAATCCAGCTCATCGATTGGCCAGGACTGGTGTTATGCCAAGAATTGCATCCCATGCACCAAAACTATAAAATATAACACTACAGCCAGGCTTGTAACCATTTCTGCATTTTTAGAAGTACCCATTATACATTTTTAGAAGTAAAAATTGTTACTATCTCTTGTAAATTATCTTTAAATTATGTTTATTCGACGATGGGATGCAATTCTCGGCAAGCGAGCAATTCTCAGCATAACACTGTTCCTTTCAGTCGAGGCGTTTATGTGCCACAAACTAATAAAAATGAAAAGCTCCGCTGTCTGTATAAACCCCCCGTGCCGCCATCATGTCGCTAAACGTTTTAAAAACATCGGTATTCTTGTGTGTAGCCACAAGCAGCTGAGAAATCTGGTTCTCAGACCAAATGTCTATCAGAGTCTGCATCTCACTCCTTACTTGTCACTACTCCAAGTTCAAGAGACATTTTTTTTTAAACTTTTCTCCTCGGTTTTCTCCGGTAAAAGTATTTCTTGGATCCGCGCAGTTGACTTTATTTTCTACCCAGAATGGAGGCTGAAGAACCATGAGCTCTTCAGCTGAATCGGGATGTTGGATTTATTTATTTACTCACGGATTCCTACCACGAATGTGCTGCTACAGAAACACACATCAAGTTTTCAACAGGGATAACTTTTTCAGGTGAATGGGAACTTCGCCTGTCTGCATCTCACCCAGAGGGTGAATTAATGTCTTTTCATGTATTTACGTTGAATTATAATGTAATCGTGCTGCATGAAAAATTCGCCCGTTCGCATTTGATGTGAAGGCACCTTTACAGTAAATGCCACTTTCTCTTCTCACTGTGTGTTGTTGTGGTTACACAAATGCAGAGGGGCACGTCCGCCCTTTGGTCTGCTGGGTACTCCGTTTGCATTCACACGGCAAGCGAAGCTCACCAGACTGCGTTTGCAAGCGAACCGAAACCCCTCATTTTCAGGGGGACCAGAATGCCAACGCGTGTTCAGACAGCATGAAACGAAACGAACTATCCACGGAATACACACTTTGGTCCTTTAGTCCAGATCAAACAGTGGCTATGTGAATGCACCCTAAATGCTGCTCCTGGAAGCTGCGCTTGTACCGTGCTATTTTTTTTTTTTTTTTTTTTTTTTGTGCTGCACGTTCGTGTGGTGCCTTTTCAAATGAGTTAACAAGGTAAACATACTGCCAAAAGCATATCTGATGCTGTTTTCGTCTTACTCACTTACCTTGGTCTGTCTTCAAGCTCTGGCTTCTCTGTACAGGGCTGAACTGTTTGTTTACATGTCCGTCACTCAACATGGTCCGTGTGGAACCCCGGTACACCTCTGCACCGAACCAAAGGTTCCATACCGAGAAATTCGAATACAAATACAAAAACCATTACACCCCTATAAACTACACATATAAACTAAAACAATTATAAGGGTGACTGAACAACTCCCATTCCCCAAAGTGCAAGATACAACACTTATGAATATAACTCATAAAAGATCACAAATAAGTCTGACAAATAAATAAACAAGGGTTCTTAAACAGTCGCTAATATTGGATGTCCCATTCATTTTCAATAATTCTGTAATTAATATTCACACAATCAAATAAATCTTAGTGTTCAGTCCGTTTCATATTTGTCTAAGTCTAGCATGTGAGATTGCCTATATATACGCTACACCTCTTTGTATTCCACTTTCAGACACAGCCTACATTTAGGCCTGTAAAGCCTAATTGGCCTACCTGTTTTCAGACAAGAGTACTTGCTTTCTACGGGCATGCACTAGCCCTTTTTAATTCAAGTTCTCAGCAAGAGTAGCCTACAGTGTTGGTCATTTTTGTGACAAATTTATGAGTAGTTACTTCATTCTCACTTAATTGTGTTAAAGTCTGTATTTGCTGTTGCACAAAAGTTTTCTGTATAGCAAAAGTTTCTGCTTAATTTAAAGATGACTGTTTAATAGGAAATTTGATAGTCCTGTGCTTTTCGTGTGGTGTTACATAGAGTATCATTGCAGTAAACTGTGGAAAAAAGTGTCTGCTTTAAAATTTGTAATTCTTTCCACACCTTTAAGTGCAAAAAACACGTCTCAAAACATCACAACTTTTTAAAAATCTCCCGCATATTCAGGCTTTTTGGGCCGCAACAACCATAAAAACATCCCATGAAATCCTGGAGAAACTGACACACACTCACCATGGATTAGCACTCAACAAAACTATAGATGGGTAAGGTTGGTGTAGAAAGCATACGTGTAATTAAGTAATCTTCGATACTTAACTGAGTATTGAAGATTTGAAGACGAGGCGGCTGTGGTGCAGGTGTGGTATGGCTGACTATTGATCAGAGGATCAGTGGTTTGATTCCCGCTCTGTCTGCAGTCTGCATGTCGAAGTGTCCTTGAACAAGACATTGAACCCACAGTTGCTCCTGGTGGGTCAGGCCAGCACCTGTGCATGGCAGCTCTGCCGCCATCAGTGTGTAAATGTGTGCATGAATGAGTGGATAGCACGATCAGTAAAGCGCTTTGGTCATCCAGAGATGACTAAAAAGCACTATAAGTGAACGCCATTTACCTTTTTTTTACCATTTCTACAAGAGAAGTGAGTTTTCAGACGTGGAGTGTCTGACAAAGTAGGCTGAGTGAATACTGTATTAGAAAAGGAGAATGTCTTATGTCCTGATGTATATGACTAAATCTTGACAGTTTCAGTGATCATGTCTTTTTTTGTTTTTTTCCATCAGGGACTTGAGAACATCGACTGAAGACGACGATATGTACAAAACCCAATTAGAAGAAAGTTATTTGTTGAACAATAAAAGTGTATTATTAACATTTGTTTGGTTTTTCAGTGTTGAATTTGCAGTTATGATCAGTTGAATTGTTCATACAGATCATCTATGGAGGCTTCTCTATGGTGATTTGTGAATGGCAACAAAAGATTGTAATTAATGAAAGCACCAAGGTGCTGATGCCTCAGTGCCAGAGCCTTGGTGGAGGTATGCATTCCCGGATCATCACCAAAATATTATGGGTTCCTCTCTAGCCCAAGGACCACCTCTGGTAAAAAAAAAATAAAAAAATAATCCAAATCCATCCAGTAGTTTTGGAGTATGTGCATGAAAATAATCTGCAGTTCACATGCCCGTACTGTCGGTGGCAGCCAAGAGCCACCAAACTGATTTGAACAGCTGCAATCCAAACAGAAAAAGAGCATGGTGGAAGACGTTTTAATTGGTGGAAGTGATGGAGGTACATGAATACAATGACAATCAAGATGAACAGGAGCTTTTGCCGTTTAGTGGCAGAGGAAGAAAACAGATGGGCAAAAAGATGGGACATTTGTTCACTTAGTATTGGTGGATTGCTGAGTAATAGTGGTGTGCAATACTGCAAGATTTGGTATTGATCCAATACCAAATAAATACAAGGCCAGTATCACCTATATGATACCGATACTTTATAATCATTAAGATGGACAGCATCATCAAATTACTAAATCTGAATGAATTTTCATGACCTTTAAGTGTTTTGATTTTTTTTTTCCTTTGGATTATTAATTTGTTAAAACCCAGAACAGAATTTGGGTGAAGTTTTGAGGTAAATACATACAGTATCACTTTCACAGTTAACACAAAGGGTAATTATATTCGATCAAATTTGAGCCATATTATATTCAGTGTATTTGTTTCAATTCCAGTAAATGTATTCATTTAAATAAAATGTTTCCATGGGATAACTGTATTATACCAAGGTCTTAGCATAATTTATACTTTGAGTTGGCTAAAGTAACAAATGACCAGTTGCACTTTGAAAATTAATATTGACTAATGCCGAAGATGATTAAAACACCTAGATATTCTCTGCCATACTGAAAGGCCTCTGAGCTGGGGTCTGTCTGTTGGGGTCAGGGGGTAGGGTATTTCTCTCCGTTTCTGTAGCTCGGCATCTTGGATGATTTTTCATATGCTTGTATAAATTAGTTGTGTTACCACTGTATTTCACAGCATTTTTACAAATTGTACAGCTTGCCGTCGTTTCATTTTTGGCCTGGAAATATATCCATATGACATGGTGCTCCTCTTCCTCTCTGCCATTCTTCTGCTTCGTCTCTATGCGTGCTGTGGTAGCGCATTTTGATAAGTAGCATAGAAGAGCAAAGTGTGGCTGAGTGTGCCTGCTCCGTGCTGTGATGGGAGCGGCAACACAGAGTATCGATCTTGTTACACATCAATACCAACGTTGGTATGGATATTATTGATATTTGGATCGAGCCGCCCACCACTACTGAGTACTTTCCTCTGGTGGGAGTTTCCGGGCGCATGTGCAGTACTGTTCCATTGACGGTCAAGGTGAGCTATTTTTCTGTTTATTTCAAAAACAAAGCGTTATTTCGATATTATGGCAAATTAAAAGTCGAGAAAATATGGCAATACAATAATACAAGCTTTAGATCCACTTAATTTTTACTGGGTGAGCTGAAACTGAGGCATACAGACAGACAAATGCACACAGCCACAAACAGACTCACTAAAAGTGACTACCATATGCTTCAGTTTCACTGAGGCATAAGTCTTAGTGGCTTATATACAGAACACAACTGATCCATCATAAATGTTTATCATGTAATAAAACTCAAAAATACACTGCTTCAGTACATGTAACCAAAAACTCTGTAATTAAATAATAAAATGAGTCAAATCATTAACACGCTACTGAAAAAAGAATTTGGTCAGTGTTTCTAAAGTAATTTCAGATGGTGATAAATGCTTTTCACACAGTACTGTCAATGAGTTGGACACCATATAATTTGATAAATTTAAGTGATGTTTTTCATGCCCCCCCCCCCCCCCCCCCGAGCGATTGGCAAAATATTGTGATCATCTTGTCTGTTTTTGCAAAAGAAATCAGAGCTTCCTTTAGTGAGTAAAATTTGATGGAAGAGATTTGAAGACTAAAGCCATTTGACAGGAATGATGAGGCCAAAAATCAGCAAGGATCAGCCATAATTCTGGAACTAAGAACACCAATGAGATGTGATTTGAGGAAAATTCAACCTTTTCGCCTCCAACTGTTTTTCTGTCCAGTGCCGTCTTCATGGAGGAAAATGAGGTCAAAGTTAGAAGTACAGCAATAAAACTGGCATTTATCAAAAATAATTTCAATTACCCTTGTATATCATAAAATGGACCTCTCGTTTAAAGATAAGGATGGGTGGCAAAGTCAAATGGTAAATTTAATTTTGACAAGGTCAAGGTCACAGAAAAAATTAGTATCTTAGTTTCTTTCACAGCTATACATCTGAATGTATGCCATATATCGTTACCGCATTGTGTGTGATCCTCAAAGCTCACAACTGAGCTTAAAAGACGTACTCCGGTGGATATAAATCCCCAATAAAAACAAATCTACACAGTCTAAAATGGTATCTTATGCCATTTTAGACAGTTGCGTGTCAAAATCTTTTCACTTCCTCCCTCCTTCAAATGCCAGGATCTGTGATTATTAGGCTCACCCACATCCCACAAGGCTAATAGTGACTAGGTACTACATTATCAGAATAAAATCCCGTGATAAAAAGACTTATTGGTTGAAGGATATGCCCAGTTGTATGCATGGTGGTCCAGGATAATAATCCTGAATTTAAAGGCATAATGGGAAACTACAGTTCTAAATGCTTTTCTCACAGAAAGCAAGTGTCTTGTTTCAGTAATGATTAGGAGCATCTTGTCTCAGAGTGATGCTGAGAAACTGATCCACGCTTTTGTTAGCTCTAGATTAGATTATTGTAACTCTTTATTATCAGGTTGTCCTAAAACATCTCTAAAAAGTCTTCAGTTGATCCAAAATGCTGCAGCAAGAGTTTTAACAGGTACTAGAAAGAGAGATCATATCTCTCCGGTTCTGGCCTCCCTTCATTGGCTTCCCATAGAGTTTAGAATTAAGTTTAAAATCCTTCTTCTTGCTTTCAAAGCTCTAAACAATCAGGCCCCTTTTTATTTAAAAGATCTGATATGGCCAGGGGTGAGCTGCTGTGCGGCAGCACAGCAACTCACCCTTGGCCGGGGGATCCTGGGTTCAATCCCAGCCCCCGACCAACAGTGATCTGTGTGGAGTTTGCATGTTCTCCCCACGTCTGCGTGAGTTTACTCCGGGATTTCTCCGGTTTCCTCCCACATGCCAAAAAACATGCAAGTTAGGTTAATTGGCATCAAACTTGGGATTCTAAATTGTTGTTAGGTATGACTGTGAGAGTGAATGGTTGTCTGTCTCTCTGTGTTGGCCCTGCGATGGACTGGCGATCTGTCCAGGGTGTACCCTGCCTCTCGCCCAAAGATGCTGGGATAGGCTCCAGCCCCCCCGTGACCCAAAAAGGATTAAGCGGAAGAAGATGAATGAATGAAAAAGATATTACCCTATTATCCTAACAGAGCACTACGCTCCCAAAATGCTGGATTACTTGTAATACCTAGAATCTCCAAAAGTACAATGGGGCAGAGCCTTCAGTTATCAAGCTCCTCTCTTGTGGAACCAGCTGCCAATCTGGATTCGGGAGTCAGACTTGATATCTGTTTTTATGAATAGGGTTATAAGTGGAAGAAGATGGATGGTTAAAACCTTACCTTCCTTTTTGATATAGCCTACAATTAGGGACGGATCATGTGTTTCTGAACCCTCCCTTAGTTATGCTGCTATTAGGTTTAGACAGCCGGGGGACCTCCAATAATTGCACTGGGCTTCACTCCTTTCTTCACTCATTAATTTTTTTTTCGCTGGTCATTAAACATCTGTTTGTTCTCTCCCATAGATTGAGTCCCCATCATGCTGTTTGCTCTCTACATGTCTGTTCGTTTCATCTTCTCTATCCCCTCACCCCCCAGCCAGTCGCAGCAGATGACTGCCCCTCCCTGAGCCTGGTTCTGCTGGAGGTTTCTTCCTGTTAAAAGGGAGTTTTTCCTCTCCACCGTTGCCAAGCGCTTGCTCACAGGGGATCGCCTGATTGCTGGGGTCTTTCTGCAATTGTGGGGGTTTCCCCTACAGTTGAAAGTGCTATGAGATAACTGTTGTTGTGAAATGGCGCTATATAAATAAAGTTGAATTAATGCACATATGGACCACAAATAATTACCATGCGTGCATCAATATGAAAACCACAAAGAACTTTAAGTTAATATTTATTTAATTTTCTGTTCAGGGGTATCTGAAGAATTTACAATAGAATCAAGATTGGGAGAGTTTAAAGAGTAAGAATAAAAAAATGATGAAAAATTAACCAGAGAAGACATTTTTGCATTTAAAATTCTCTCCACTCTATACATTTCACTCAAACTGAATGTTTACAGACACTATACATACAGCAAAGGGTGCAATATAGGAAACGGGACTTCCACTACTTCTCCTCCTTGCCTTTGGTTTTCCGGTACACCATCTCCCTGAAGCTTGACAGGATCTTGCTTTCTCTCTTCCTCCTCTCCTCCTGGTTGAAGGAGGCCAGAGCTCTTTTTTCATCCGCACTGTAGATCTGGTTTTCCTTTCTCAGACGCACAGCCTCCATACGGCGATGTCTGCAGTGTGATGAAAAAAAAAAAAATTTCTCAATCACACAAGCACCTTACACGTTCATCTAGAAAGGATTTAATGGAAGCAAAACTAGAAATTTTTAAAGCAGCTGTCAACAAATCCTGAAATACAGTATGGGGAGCCAAATTTAGCTTTAATTGTCATACACTTCTACACAAAAGTTTTGAACTGATGTAAATTTTCTAGAGACACAGGCTGCTTACACAATTACAGCCTTGAGTCTGTTTCAGTCAAACTCTACTTCAGTTTCTCCTTTAGTGTTTTTCATTTCATCTGGTGAAAACACAGTAAACTCTTTCAGATGCCACCAAATAAACCACATCAAGCCACCCCTCCCCCCAAAAAGAGGTGGTCGTGATCCAAATTATCTGGTGAACTCTGGTGCAGTTCTCTAGATGAGAAAGCACACCAAACTCACAAACAGGACTAAAAGCTACAGATTACATACTTGGTAGATCGTTGGGAATACACTACTCCAAAAAATTTGGGATATTTGGCTTTGGGGTGAAATTTATGGAAAATGTAAAAAGTTAATGCTACAGTTGTATCATGAAAGTAGGGAATTTAAGGAGAAGCATGCAATGGTGATTTCCTCATCTCAAACAATTTACTGAAACAAAAGCCAACAACAGTGGTGGGTATACCACAACAAAAAAGATCAGCGTCTCAACAATTTGTCATGTGCCCTTGAGCATCAATTACAGCTTGACAACAACGTCTCATGCTGTTCACAAGTCGACTTATGGTCTGCTGAGGCATGGCATTCCAGTCTTCTTGAAGGGCAGCCCTCAGGTCGTTGAGGTTGTGGGATACAGGATTACGAGCCTCTACACAGCAACTCAGCTGATCCCATAGGTTTTCTATGGAATTCAGGTCTGGAGAAAGTGCAGACCATTTCATTTGAGGTACCCCAGCCTCCAGCAACCATACCCTAATGTTGCGACCTCAATGAGTTGGAACATTGTCGACCATGAAAATGAAATTAGGTCTGTGTTGTGAATGCAGGGGCATAACGACTGGATTAATGATGTTATTCGGGTAGTATCGGCTTGTCACTGTACCATTCACAAGGTGTAGGGCAGTTCTGTATTGACTAGACACACCTGCCCAGACTGTAACACCACCACCACCACCACGACCAAAGGCTCATCTGGTGACAATAGAAGCTGATGCACAGCGCTCTCCATGATGTCTCCAACATTGTTGGCGGCCATCATTTCTGCTCAATGTGAATCAACTTTCATCAGAGAGCATCACCGAGGCCTACTGGTCCCTTGTCCAGCGTAAATGCTCCCTGGCCCATGCAAGACGATGACGCCTGTGCCTGGTGGTGTGGTCAGGTACTAGGGATGTTAATGATTAATTGACTTTTAATTAAATGTCAAGAATTTAGTTGACTAAATTAAATTAGTTGTCAATTAACTGATAACTCAGCAGTCCTTTTCAAAGGAAGCTTATTCTATTAAATGTAGTGGCGTTGTCGTCTAGGCGGGGGCGCACGTGGTCACCCACTGCCACCTTTCAACTGAAACTAAAGAAAAAACAGAAGAAGACATCAAGCCACCAGAGCACATGCGCTGTACAGCATGAAACTAGAAAAGGTCTGTCCTCAGAGAGCGCAGACCTCCACCAAGTACCTCAGTTCCCCCTAATATTGGGATTTTCCCCAAATATAATAGTCCTACATTTATTTTATCTATATTTTCAGAGTCCTTGACCATCAAAACATACCTTTAGCAATTGGATTCACATTGATATCTTTATTAGTTCAGTAGTTATTGACAAAAATCACTTTTTCGGTAATGGCGGTTTTCTTCTGGCTATAGCTCCATAGCTTTTGAAGATACAACAAATCCACAGGCACACTACTGATTCCTCAGTGTCTTGGCTATATTTTGGTGTCTGTTGTATGTTTATATCTTAATTCTTTACCTTACAGTGATGAAAATTCCAAAGATCCCCTATTATTTCCTGTTCTGGATCACAGTATCTGGATTTTTTGCAGGATCGGGATCAGTCTTTGATATTTTGTAGAACCTATTGGGATCTTATCCTGTATTTTTTTGGCAAGCGTCCTGACTATTTATTGTGGAGTTATATACACATATGCTTAAAATGGCCCTATCTCGCAATGATAAAGAATCATTTAAAAAATTCCTGGATCCACACGGTGATCCGGATCACTCCCAAAATCTAATCATTTCTTCCTTGTCCCATTTGGGACTTGTCCAGAAAATTTCGTCAAAATCCGTTCATAACTTTTTGAGTTATGTTGGTAACAGACAGACAAGCAAACAAACAAACAAAGAGACAAACCCCGGTAAAAACATTACCTCCTTGGCGGAGGTAAAAACTCGCCCTTCCGAGTTAAATGGGAGAGCCACAACAAGTTCCAGTGGCATGCGAGTTTGAAGGTCCACCTGCCTGCTTCAAATCAGTGGGGCGGAGAAACCGACAGTAGCAAGGAGGAAACAACACAAGCACGAAAAACAGTCCCTGTTGCCTTCAACCTGCCGCTAGATGGGAAAGCAGACCGGACTCAAATTACCACTGAGGTAACAGAGGGAGCCCAGATTGTTCTTGGTTTGCCTGGATTGCTGGGTACTGTGATAATTTTTAACATGCAACAGATGAAGCAACTCACAATTTATTTTCCTGCTAAAACAGTCTACTAGTGCATCTCAGTAAATTAGAATGTGAAAGTTTATTTTTGTAATATAACTAAAAAAACTTATATTAGTAATAGTTTGTAAAATAAATTAAAAATCATGACATTTTTAACCTTTTTTTTAACCTCTTTGACTGGTCTAACTTTTTAATATGACCCTTCTCTCTTATTTCTTTGTTTTTTTCTCTTATCTCTTTGTCCTATGTCCTGATTGGTGGAGCCTTGAGTACTTTTATCGTGTTTATAGTCAGCTTCATGTGTGCCTGTGTTTGTGTTCATGTTGAATGTAATTGTGGTTAGTAAATATGGATGTCACCTGACTGCAAAACAAATCTACCTACAGGTACAAATAAAGTAATCTGAACCTGAATTTGTAATTGACTGAGATGTACCAGCACAATACACACTATACAGTGCAAAATTTGTTACAAAAAATGCCAGCGTCTAGTTTAAAAAGTGCAAATGGTACAATAAATCATTGAGGATGATGATGTTCATGTTTATTCAGTATATCAAAAACAGTAATTAACTTTACTTTTCATACAGTGGTGGAGGGGCTGAAAAGTTCATAGGCTGGCTAAGAAGGAGTTATGCTTTTAAGGATCAAGAAGACAGCTTCTGTACCGCAGGGATCCAAGCGCTGCAAAACCAATGGAAGAAGTGTGTGGACCGAAGGGGAGACTATGTTGAAAAGTAAACCACATTTGGACAAATTTGACCACTGCATTATGGTCAGCCTATGAACTTTTCAACCCCTCCTCGTATGTTAAAGATAGAAAGACTGTATTGCACCAAGGGAAATTAAAATTCTCAGTAAAATTGCCGCTTATCAATTAATCATTAATCGATAAGGTCAATCAACTAATGATTAATGAATTTATCGATAACTTGCATCCCTATCAGGTACCCTTGCAGGTCGTCTAGCACACAGACCACGCTGATGTAAATGGTTTTGAATGGTCTGACGTGACACTTGGGTGCCTCTCACCTTCCTTAAATGTGCCTGCAGTTGAGTGGCATTCATCATCCGGTTCCGCAGGGCACTGTTCACAATGAAGCGGTCATCAGCGTCATCATGTGGCCAAAGGACGTCCACTTTTATGCCTTTCTGTGACTCTTCCAGTCTCTCTGCATCTCTGTTGCAATCTGCTGATGACACTCTGTGGCCACTTCTTTCTGAGAATATCCTGTTGGAAGCCTTGCATTGGCGAGGTACTGTTGATCAATTGTTAGGTGTGGTCTTGGTCTCCTGATGTCAAAATGTGAACAGCATGATGAAGAGGACTGTTTAAATACCAGTTCTAATTGAACCAGAAAATTTATTGGTCGATTCATGGATCAAACACCTGTTGTGAATTTTACCGTTTAAGGGCTGTTCAGAGTCCCTCCGAGGGACTAACGTTTGCATTCTGTAGACTGCGTTTGCGTACACTGCAATATTCAGACTTGTTTTTGAGCCACTGCAGCCACTGTTCAGCAGTCGCGTTCCACACATGTGCAGTGAAAATAAATTTTTGTAAACGTTTTAACAACTGAAATCGAAACACAGAAGAGCTCGGTGGCGGAGTTTTTTTTAAACTTTTGGTAACCTGTGGATTAAATGTCTTAGATATTACCATAAAGTGACTGAAGCAATTTTCCCCAGCCCCAAACCACACCTGTAGTAGCTGCTGTCACAAGCTATGGAGAAACACAAAGCAACGAACAGGCAGAAATAAAATTTACTGTTTTGGTGTTCTGGGTGAAAAATTGAAAGATGAGCCACTTCACAGCAGAAGAATGCATAACGTTTATTTCAAGGTTAAGTGAAAAACATGTTTTAATACCGAAACACATGCACATCTGTTTACCCTCACCAATACTTCACCGTCTGAGATCGCAGGAGTTTCCTGGCGCATGTGCAGTTCACTGCAACCACTGTGTTCTTCTATGCGCGGTCATTTTTTGGGGCCTGCATGCGCTTGGTTAGCGCTCACCCTCTGCGTAGGGTTTGCGCAGGACTGCGTCCACTGTGCTCGCTTGCATACAAGCGTGTTTTGCCACTATGAATTGGGCTTTAGAGAACAGAAAGTTATGCAAAAAGTACTAAAACACTGAACAATTGGACATGTATATTCAAAAAGTTAGAGAAGGTCAAATTAAGTTCACCTGTAAAGGTTATAGTGCATTTTAGGTACATCATTAAATTTCACCCGAAAGCCATATATCTTTAACTTTTTGTGAGGAATGTATTTTTGGATGATAATCATGCCATGGTTCCAATGAATTAACACACACCACCTTAGTGTTGTTTGATACTGGAGCCTTCAACAAGTTTACTACATCAACACATTATTTTGAAACTGTAGCTTGACTTCATTTTCAGACTGCTTTATTTGTTTTAAGTGGTAAGTGCAAGTACATAATAAATACTCACCAGGGTGATAAAAAAAAACTGATTTAAGTTGAAAGAGTCATTGACTGAAAAATTGTTTTTGTAGGTTTTAACCTTCTAAAATGAGTCTATTGGTCACAAGATTATTGAAACATCAAAAGGCTCACTTCCCTTAAAACAAACACACACACATGCACACGCTCGGTTTCTCTCCAAGAAGCCATTTTGACTTCCAAGGATTTTCTTGTATGTTCTGAAATGGTAAACGTCACCGAAAGGTAAATGCCACTAGTCATGATACCCACCTACTGCTCTATTACTGACCAGCCTAACTGTCTGTTAGGCTGCCTAGCGTTAGCTTAACTGTCAATCCGACGGTTCTATTCACCCCCACTGGAATCCTTGTTCATCTAACAACACTTGAGCATATACTTCATTCTCAGATGTTATTTTAGCTTATTTTCTTGTAGTATTATCTATAACCACAACCAAAGGTGGCTAGCGAAGGTAGCAGTTTAGCCACTCATTCAGGAATGTTTCTGAGCTTAGTGTACTCCAGGGACTGGTTATATCCTATTGACCATGAAACCACACACCCCTGCCCACCAGTGAAGCATTATTTCATTTATTCTTTAAGACAAATTTATGTTAGTTAGCATTGAACTAGGCAGCTATGAACAGCTAATGTTAGTAACAGTGACGTAAGAGGGAGGCAGTGTTGCCAACTCCTCAGTAAGGAAAGTAGCTATTGGCTGTCCTAAAAGTCGCTAGACGTTGCTAAATGATGAAATAGTCTCATTTGCATAATTGGTCATTTGCATGTAATTGTAATGGATGCTGTAGGAGAGAAGAATAATGCCGTGGGAGAGACAAAAAGTAAGTTAAAAAAAACCACCCTAAATATGTTTAGAACTACAAATTAACTTTCTTCTGTTGATTCTTGGTTTATTTTAATTTTGCCTTTTAAATAGGCCATCACTTCTCAAAGAAACTTCATGACATTAAAGCTTTGTCTAGATCAGGGGTCTGCAACCTTGGCCAGCCAAAGAGCCGTTTTGCCCATCTCAGACTAAAATAGAAGTGGCTGAGGGCCGCAACAGCAATGTGACCTTCAAAATAAAGATTATGCTGCTTATAAAGTTTTTTTTTTATAAACTGTACATAGCTCTGAATATTATGTGTCATTAATGAATTCATCCTACAACAGTGGAAAAAACTGTCAAGCTTTATATATAGCTTCATTCATTAAATAAAAGTATTAGAAATATATTACAAATCGTTTTGTGCTGAAAAATAAATTTCTGAATATCTGACCATAATTTTTTTTTTTTTATTTAAGTTTTTGTAAAGGGTATACATGTCATTACAGCACTGCATTGTTTACATTTTCATCACATGTTCCCTTTTTTTTTTTGTTTTTTGACAACATTGGAAGAATAATTATTACGACACCCTTTTTTAAGTGAAAGAAAAAGAGAAATTAAAGAAAGAACAAAAAAACAAACAAAAACAAAACAAGAAAAAACAAAAAACAAAAACAAAACAAAAGAAAAAAAAATAAAAGAGCATCTGAGTAGTGTTGGAACAAAGAGAGGTGCCATTATTGAAATGGTATTTGTCAAAGATTAGATCTGATGGAAGACACATATGCGATCCAGGGTTGCCAAAAGTTCATGAACCCATCCATGTCCTGTCTCAGTGCGAATGTCAACTTTTCCATCGAGTAAATGTCTTGAATCACGTTAATCCAATCCTCAGGTGTAGGACAATCCTTCAACATCCATTTTTTAGTTAGAGCTTTTTTACTTGCCAATATTAAAACAGTGAATAAGTATTTTTCTCCTCGTCTTTCCAGTGATTCCAGTAGTCCAATATTGGTGGATAACTGGGCATGACCAAAACACATGAAAATGATTTGCAGTCTCTTCACCACACAAGCACCAACAATTCAACCCCTTACGAGTAAATTTGTTTTGTGCAGGTGTTCTGAAAAATCCTGCCAAATTTTTCCATCCAAATTCTCTCCACTGCAGGGATGAGGTACTTTTCCATTGTTGTTTATTTAGCTTTTCCCATATTTCCAGTTGTAAAGTGAAATTCCCCTCTTTTTCCCATCTCTCTTTTATATATGATGTATCTCCTTTTAAGTCTTGAAGACCATGGTATATTTTAGAGATGTATCTGATCCCTGGGATCCCTTTATATGCCATTAAGAAGACCTTCAGAACACCTGACTGGGCCCTTTCCAAATCCCCCTTTTTAAGTATTTTGTTTATGTGGTGTCTAAGCTGAAAGAACCTGTAAAGGTCTTGATTTATTAGACCTTGTTTTTTCAAATCTTCAAAACTTCTTAAAATTTGCCCTTTAAAAAAATCGTAATATTTTATCAGTCCGTTCTCTTACCACTTTTTAAATCTAGTGTCTGTTTTATTAGGAGTAAAGTCTTGATCATAGGCAATCCATTGCAGTAATCAATAGGGTTCTTTAGTTTGATTCTCTCTGACTATCTTAAACCAAATTTTTAGCGGGGTCTCTATCCACGGGTTAGTGTTATTCAAAAGTTTAGGTAAGGCATTGTTCCCTATTATCGCCTGAAGGGGGATGTCACTTGTTATTTGGCATTCGATCTCCTTCCATTGTGCAGTGTAGACTGGGTTACATATATGTCTCTACTAAAGTTTTAATTTGTGCGGCTTTAAAATAGTCCCTGATATTTGGCAGCGCGAGCCCACCTTTGTCTTTGTTTAGCTGTAGGGTTCTATATCTGATTCTAGGTCTCTTGCCCTGCCATATGAATCTTGAGATCCTTCTGTCCAGTTCTTGCCATGTTTTTTTGGAAGGTTCTACCGGTATTGTTTGGAAAAGGTATAGAAGACGTGGAAGTATATTCATTTTGACTGCTTCAATTCTTTGTGCGGTACCCAAGAATGGTATCATATTCCATCTTGCTAGATCAGATTTTATTTTTGCCATCAGTGGATCATAGTTTAGTGTTATAATTTTGTTGAGTTGTTTCGGGATATTGACCCCCAGATATTTCATAGATTCCATCTCCCGGTTAGTTTTGAGTTTGCTTAGTAAATATTGATTTGGGTCATAGTTGAATGTTAAAACTTGGGTTTTATGCATGTTTAATTCGTACCCCGATAAATCTCCATACTCTGAAAAAAACTGAGATTAGTTCTGGAAAAGAGGTGTCCGGCTGCCCCAGGTATATTAAAATGTCATCAGCAAAGAGTGCTATTTTGTGTTCCTTCTGACCAAGTGTAATACCTTGAATTTTTTGATTCTGTCTTATCCATTGGCTCAGAGGTTCTATGAAGATTGCAAAGAGCAGTGGAGACAAGGGGCAGCCCTGACGACATCCTCTTTCCAGTTCAAAAGATGATAATTTACCGTTAATCCTTATTTTAGCTGTTGGTTTTTTATATAATGCCTGGATAGTTCTAATGAAGTTGTTAACATCATTATTAACAGTGTGGTGGCCCTCTTTTATGCTACTCAGAAACTGAAAGAACATTAAGAACATAAAAAACATTAAGAACATAGTATATAAAACTTTAAAACAAGAAACTGACAAAAGATCTTCCTGAGCTGAGGTCTTTTTAGTGACCTTAGAAGAGCCTTGATGGTGTGTTGGCTCTGAGGGAAATTCCTCAGATTCCGTTACATGCTGAGGGCCCTCTCTTACCCCTGTAAGTTGTCCCATGTTTTTAACGTGAATTTCAGATCCCAATCCGAACTTGTAATGATTTTTTTTTTTTTTTTTTTTTTTTAATGCCTATACCCTATGAAATTGTGCGCAACCTCCCACCACCATCACAGCAAACAGTCACGTTAATACAGTATTTGTTAGTGTGGAGAGATCATGTGGTTCATTGTCACATTTCTATTTTAACAAGTTTTTTTTTTTTTAAAGACTTATTTGTTTCTAATATTATGTCTGTTCCATAAAATGCTTTACCACTTGCTGATTCTGCATCTCCTTTTAATGTTTGTTACCTTGTAGGAGGAGGGTTGGATGCGCAGATTGACTAAAAATATCGTTATTCCTTCCTGTAAACGGCCAGTTTTTCCTTATAGCTCTGGCACTGGGTTTCCCGTTGCTGGGCCGTGGATTTTGAGGGTCTCTGTGTGGACCACGTTTGAGCCTTGATTCTTTCGATTGGGTCTGCCGCGGGTTTATACACCGTTACCGGGAGTCCTCTTCTCGCCATATCCGTGGTTGCTTCTTCCGCCGAGTTGTAGAGACACGTCTCATCCTCGTAAAAAAGCCGCAGCTTCGCCGGAAATGGAGTCTGAAAGCGCAGTTTCTTCTCTCGTAGTATCTTTTTAGCGTCGTTGTATTCCCGACGCTTTTTAAGGACCTCCGGGGCGTAGTCGTGTTCCACGAAAACTTTTCTCTCTTGGTGCATAAATCCTTTTTTCTGCCAAGCCAGTCTTACAACCTCTTCTTTTATTTTGGAGTTGGAGAACTTCACCACCACCGATCTTGGTGGCGCTTCCGCCGCCTGCCTAGGGGCTAATGTACGGTGCGCCCTTTCTATCTTCAAGTCGGTGGTTTGGGGAATATCCAACTTCTCTCTCAGTATGGATTCCACGCATGCCGCCATTGTGGTGAAACCGTCCTCGACAACTTCTTTCAGACCATGAATTCTTATGTTGTCTCTTCTTAGTCTTCCTTCTTGGTCAGTTAGCTTAGCCTCCAGTCTTAACTGTCTTTTGTGTAGTTCCAGCACGGTATCTTCCAGCCCTTTTATTCTTTCTTCTGCTTCCATGATTCGGTCCTCGGCCTGGTCCACTCTGCTGTTTGTCCTTTTTATTTCGTCTTTGATTTCACGAAATTCGGCCAAACACTCTCGGCGAAATCGTCTTAATTCTTTAAGTACCATTTTTAAGCTAACCTTGCTGCTAGCTTCATTCAGCTCCTCGTCTTCTGAATGGAAATCATCCAGATCAGATTCTCCGGCCGATGCGTGTCCTGGCCTGGTCCTGGTAAATGTCGATTTCTTCTGTTTTCCTTTAGGCATGATGGCTTTGTCTCTTGATTTTCACTCTTCCAAAAATCCGTTAAATCTGATTTTCAAGGTATTTTCCTGGATCGGGTCTGGGAGCTCATGGTGTTGTGTCCTGGTCATGGTGTCCAGACCGGAAGTCCTGACCATAATTTTTTGCATAGTTTTTAAATTATCAGCACATTCATAAATTGTTTAAATCTGAAAAATGTCATCCATCTCCTACTTTCAACAGTGATCACACAGCTTTAGTTCCTGATATTTCAATAAATTAGAGACCAAATTTTTATTTAGAAGAAACTACTTTTCATCCTTGTTATGTTTCTTCATCCATCCATCCGTCCATCTTCTTCTGCTTAATCCTTTTCAGGTTCTGGGGGGGGGTGGGGTGCTGGAGCCTATCCCAGCATCTTTGGGCGAGAGGCAGGGTCCACCCTGGACAGATTGTCAGTCCATCGCAGGGCCAACACAGAGAGACAGACAACCATTCACTCTCACAGTCATACCTAAGGACAATTTAGAATCCCCAGTTTTGATAGGTTAGGTTTTGTTTCTTCATAATGTTCCTTATTCAGACCTATTAATGTAATATAAATCTGTATCCTTCACCTGTTCTCCAGACTCTCAGTTTCACAACTAGTGGATTAGTTGTCTGATATTCTTCTTTATTTTGGAATAAAACAAAAAAGAATTCTAAACAACTTTCTAAATAATATAACTTTAAAAATCCTTTGATGCAAATTAAGCCAATTTGAAATAATTACAGCAGAGTGGGAAAAAAGTTTTAAAAATACCTTCTTCTGCTGAGCTAAATATTGGTTATAATTTTTTTTAAAATGCGTGGCATTGGTAGACAGTCTACACTTATAATTCAATGTCCAAAATCCCCATTAAAACATCAGGAAACAAATTAGCTGTCAAACAATCTTCTCTTGGGATCACTGGGGCACGCAACCCCCCCCCCCACCACCACGATAAGGTGACGATCCATGGGGGGGGGCGGATGTATCGTCGGGCGGTGGAAAGAATACTTCGAGGATCTCCTCAATCCCACTGATACGCCTTCCACAGAGGAAGCAGTTTGGGGACGAGGGGGATGACTCGCCTATCACAGGGGCTGAGGTCACCAAGGTGGTTAAAAATCTCCTTGGTGGCCGGGCCCCGGGGGTGGACGAGATTCGCCTTGAGTACCTCAAGGCCCTGGATGCTGTTGGGCTGTCATGGTTGACACGCCTCTGCAACATTGCATGGAGGTCGGGGGCAGTGCCTTTGGCATGGCAAACCGGGGTGGTGGTTCCTCTCTTCAAAAAAGGGGACCGGAGGGTGTGCTCCAACTTTAGAGGGATCACACTCCTCAGCCTTCCTGGGAAGGTCTATGCCAAGGTACTGGAGAGGAGAGTCCGGCCTTTGGTCAAACCTCGGATTCAGGAGGAGCAATGTGGTTTTCGTCCTGGCCGTGGCACATCGGACCAGCTCTTTACCCTCTCGAGAATTCTTGAGGGTTCGTGGGAGTTTGCCCAACCAGTTTACATGTGTTTTGTGGACTTGGAGAAGGCATTTGACCGCGTCCCTCATGGTTTTTTTGGGGGGGTGCTTCGGGAGTATGGGGTATCGGGCTTGTTGTTACGAGCCATTCGGTCTCTGTACAACCGTTGTGAGAGTTTGGTTCGTATTGCCAACACTCGGTCGGACTCATTCCCAGTGAGAGTTGGACTCCGCCAGGGCTGCCCTTTGTCACCGATCCTGTTCATAATTTTTATGGACAGGATTTCTAGGCACAGCCAGGGAATGGAGGGTGTCATGCTTGGTGACCACAGGATCTCATCTCTGTTGTTTGCAGATGATGTTGTCCTGTTGGCTTCATCCAGCAATGACCTACAGCTCTTGCTGGGACAGTTTGCCGCTGAGTGTGAAGCGGCTGGGATGAGAATCTGCACCTCCAAGTCCGAGTCCATGGTCCTCAGCTGGAAAAAGGTGGGTTGTCCTCTCTGGGTTGGGGACAGGCTCCTGCCCCAAGTGGAGGAGTTTAAGTATCTTGGGGTCTTGTTCACGAGTGAGGGGAAAATGGACCGAGCGACTGACAGATGGATTGGAGCAGCATCTGCAGTGATGCGGATGTTGTACCGGTCTGTTGTGGTGAAGAGGGAGCTTAGTTCTAAGGCAAAGCTGTCGATTTACCAGTCAATCTACGTTCCTACTCTCACCTATGGTCACAAGCTTTGGGTAATGACCGAAAGAACAAGATCGCGGATACAAGCGGTTGAAATGAGCTTTCTCTGTAGGATTGCTGGACTCACCCTCAGAGATAGGGTGAGGAGCTCAGTCATCCGGGAGAGGCTCAGAGTAGAACCGCTGCTCCTCCACATTGAAAGGAGTCAGATGAGGTGGTATGGGCATCTGATTAGGATGCCTCCTGGACGCCTCCCACTTGAGGTGTTTCGGGCACGTCCCACTGGGAGGAGACCCCGGGGCAGACCCAGGGCTCGGTGAAGAGACTATGTCTCCCAGCTGGTCTGGGAACGCCTTGGTATCCTCTCTGATGAGCTGGAGCAGGTGGCTGGGGAGAGGGAAGTCTGGGCTTTTCTGCTTGAACGGCTGCCTCCGCGACCCGGACCTCCGGAAAAGCGGTAGAAGATAGATGGATGGATGGATGGATGGATGGATGGATGGACAATCTTCTCTTCTCCCTTTTCACTCATTTGAACTCCTTTTACTATCTATATGTTACTGATTTCAGACAAGTATATTTAGTTGACGGTGTTTCACAATAAAAGCACATAACAGAAACAACCATTCTGAAAACTGAATCGCTGTAGAGGGCTTTTATAGTTAATAACGCAGGATGTATTGAGGTGTAACAGTGATAATACATTCACACTAATTCAGACTTTGGTCATGTCTGGTGACTCCAGCATTTATAGCGCAGACTATTTTAAGGTTATTGAGCAGGAATTCACAGATTGTTTCTCATTTTTAAGGATAATTAAGGTGTTGATTTTAGAAAAAAAAAAAAAAATCACATTTAAGACTTTTTATGGACCTGTAGACACTAGAGGCAGCTGTTTTTCTCCTTGTTTGCCTTCTCATGGAGAAATTCTCTCTACAACAACCATACTTGAACACAAATTAATTTGTCCACACAGAATTAGACTATTTTCCTCTGTGATTTTGCTTTTTCTGGATTTGTGCATGTCTTACGGAGGGTGGCAGGAAGCGGCTGCTATCTGTGCACTCTCTCCACATGCACTGACGGAGGACGGAGAGACTGAGCGGCTCTCATGAGCAGCCGCCATCAGAAGTGACACAGTCACGCATGTTTGACAACATAAGAAATAATTAAAATATGTATATATATTTAACGTTCATAAAAGTATGTGTTAGTTTTCTTAGTTCTAAAGCAAAGCTGTCGATTTACCAGTCAATCTACGTTCCTACTCTCACCTATGCTCATGAGGTTTGGGTAATGACCGAAAGAACAAGATCGCGGATACAAGCGGCTGAAATGAGCTTTCTCCGTAGGATTGCTGGACTCACCCTCAGAGATAGGGTGAGGAGCTCAGTCATCCGGGAGAGGCTCAGAGTAGAACCGCTGCTCCTCCACATTGAAAGGAGTCAGTTGAGGTGGTATGGGCATCTGATTAGGATGCCTCCTGGACGCCTCCCACTTGAGGTGGTTCGGCCATGTCCCTCTGTGAAGAGACCCTGGGGCAGACCCAGGACTCGGTGGAGAGACTATGTCTCCCAGCTGGTCTGGGAACGCCTTGGTATCCTCTCTGGAGAGCTGGAGCAGGTGGCTGGGGAGAGGGAAGTCTGGGCTTCTCTGCTTGAACTGCTGCCTCCACGACCCGGACCTCCGGAAAAGTGGTAGAAGATGGATGGATGGAAAAGTATGTGTTTCCATTGAGAGACGTATCCAATTGCAATAAACAATAATTTAAAAAATAAAATAATTAAAATGAGCTTCATTAATTTCCATGTGTTTTGAGATATAACTGCAGGGAGCCGCAGCATGGGGGCTGAAGGGCCGCATGCAGCCGCGGGTTGATCCCTGGTCTAGACCCACATTACATAAATCAATTTTGTCCTGCATTGTTAAATGTTAGAATATCAAATTTAATCAAATGACTTATGTGGGGTGGAATTGCTAGCTCTACGTCCAACCCTCCTCCTTCATCTGGGCTTGGGACAGCACAGGCATTATGCTCGTGTATCATCTCCAATAAATGGCTTCCTGTAAAAGGAAGGGGTGGGAGGGCACGCACAATTAATTTGCAGTCGGGACATGAGTGGCGTGGGTCTCCTCTCTGACTGCAGCTACCTGCTGCATGAGGCCACTGTGAGACTGACTGCATGTGCGTGCTTTGGGATGGGGAGAGGCTCACGGTAGCACCTGCTGCTTGTTGAGGACAGTAATGGCAGACAAAGAACAATAGTGATTTCATGTCAGAGTCACCAAAACACCAGAAAAGTCTCCAATAACACCAGAAAAAGTCACTAGATTTGTGCTAGTTGCTTTTTTTGGGGGAAAAAAAAGTCACCAAGAGGATTTGAAAAGTCACCGGATTTAGCAAGAAAGTTGCCAAGTTGGCAACACTGGAAGGAGGGCAGAGTTGAACGCAGTCAGGATTTCTTAAAGTGACAGTACTGAAACAAAGTGTTCTCAGAAAGCCTGGAAAAATAAAAAGCAAATTTGCTACAATAATTAAATATTTAAAGAAAATTTAAACAAAATATGTCAACATTTCATTTAGATGTGTAAGCTGTTAAAATGTGGAAAAAGTGCAATTAATGATTCCTTTAACCTCCCAGTCACAAAAACTTGTCAACACAGGATCTACTACCTCCTTTTGCATTTCTCGTTATTATAGTAATCATCTGAGCAGTAAATGAAGAGGACATTCTCACGTAGTTTAAAATGTACTTGGATTTCTGTCCATGTGAAAGGAAACCAAGAAAAAGTGGTAGCCACCCAAGTTTAAAAAACAAAACCGAAGTAATTCAGACCAAAACAAACAAACTTAAGCGTGAAAACACCTGAAGACAAATAAGTAAAAAGTTGTTCAGATATACACGGTATGGTTTTGAATGTACACCACAGAGGAGTGACCTTAACAAGCTTTTTCCACTGACAACCAGTGTTGGGAGTAATGTGTTACTGCAAAAGTAGTGGCATTACAGTAACGTGCTGTGTAACGAAATTACTGTTTAAAAATTCAGTAATGTGTTACAGTTACTGAAATTTGATCAGATGCGTTACTCATTACATTAATATGGATAGATAATTTTAGCACAAATAAACGAATATACAAACTGACCCTATCGTAACTGAAACATAGCCATCAGTTGGCGTGACTTGTTGCAGAGAGCCGAGTCTTCACTACTAAGCGGAGGAAAAGATGAAGCTACTTTGTTTTTGTGGAAATATGTAGATTATTTTTCCTTTGTCATGGTTAAGGACAAAAGCATATTGGTGGGTTGCAAGCTTAAGTGTCGGTTGAAACCTACGGCAATTTTCAGAAGCACCTGAAAACAGCAACAAAGCTCCGGCAAAGCTAGTGCTAAGTAACGGCTAGCTATGCTAACAACACCGTGTTAGTGGATCTATTCTATGCTATCTGAACAGCCACAGCTGGATGTAAAGTGGAAATACTCTTGTATTGTGGTTGCATTTCAAGCACAGGTATGCATCTGGACAGTTTGCGACTTAGCAAGAATTAAACCGACTGATTGCTAGATACGTTGTTACAGACTGAAGACGTGATAACAGTGATTTTTCCATCAGACAGCTGAGACTGATCCACTGAAGTTAAAACACATTTACAGCACTTGCTACCTGAATAAAGATTATTCAAAAATGGATTTTGATCTGCAAAAGGAATTTGAGGGACTGGCTCATGTCTCTGTCACAGCAGACATTTGGACTGTGAATAATGGACATTTTCTTTGGATCACTGCACATCTGATTAAATCCATAAAATCAAGATAAGATAAACATGGACAGCTTTATGCAGTGTTGCCAACTCTCACTCCAAAATGAGGAAAATACTGGCAATATCATGTTGAATTTCTTCATATTTTTCCCACAGTAAGAGCTTTCAAGGCAGGATAAAGCAGACTGAACATGTTCTAAAAGCTCTGCCTGAACAGTCTGTTTACAGCCTGACATTAATAAGCCCGTAATGTAATCCATTTAGTGTCTCGCTATGTGTACAAGATGATTTAAGTATGCATTTAAAAGTAATGTGAAAGTTACTTTTACAAGTAACTAGTTACTTTAATCATGCAGTAATTGGTAAAGTAACTCAATTACTTTTGAAAAGAAGTAACTAGTAACTGTAATCAGTGACCATTTTTTAGTAACTTGCCTAACACTGCTGAAAACCGATGTAGTAAAATGTTTTTTCATGACAGCATCAAGGGAGAAAATTACCCTTGTCCCTTTTGTAGTGGACTAAAACCTGAATAAAGTCAGGGGGAACATCTCAGGGCAATAGTCTGCCCGACAAAACAGGACACATAACAACATGCCTTTATATTCCAACTTCTGAATTACGTACCTGCTGCCGCTCATGACATAGCCGGACTTCTCAAAGTTTGCGATCTCCTCACTGGTGAGACCGATCTCTCCTCTTCTCGGGATACGTTTGCCGGCTTTCACGTACTCTGCCATTGCAGCACCTTCACCTGGCAACAGCGCATGACCAAAACTGGAGAAAAAGATATTATTCTGTTAAAAAAAAGAAACTACGTTTACTTGCAACAGTCACAAACTTTGAAAATGTAGTTCATGAGGCACAGAGAAAACAATTGAGGGGTCCTACAGTGAATGTTAGCCATAATCTAAAAGCACACCTCTTTAATCACATTTAATGAGATGAATTTCTGGCATGAAAATTATTTAAATAATAATTTAATTATAAACAGAGTGTCATTTCTTCATTTTGACCCCTATTTTTCTTTTCATTATGGCTTGCCTATCTTCGTTGGTTATGGAAACACAATATTTAATTATTCTGTAAGTCAGAAAGTTGGCTTCTGGTAACCCATGAATGCTTGCTGAATCAAAGTACTTTTCCACCATCTCGGTAAGCTTTTACAGGTTTTTTGTGGTTAATATTTCTGCGTGGCAGTGCACCACGCCAAAAACTCAGCCACCACGCTAACAAAATAAATGAAGGAATGACGCTCTGCAATCATACACACGAACAACGCATGTGACAGTTACCCACGCGTCGGAGCTCGGAAGCGTGCCACTCGTGTGACCGTTCCAGTCAGCAGGCAGACCTATTTAGCGTCGCTGTCTGAGAGACAAACCTGATTCTGTGTCAGAGTGAAGCATGGGCTTATTTAAGTACTTTAAATGAGGAAAAAAGCAGAAGAAGTATATAAGCAGTGGAGGCATTTATCGTGGTTTTAACCCGCTGGTAATGGGAACAATAATGAGTCACTTAGCAAACAGGTGTGGTTAGGTTTCATATGCACGCTAATTGAGGGAAAGGCAAGGGTGACTGAATTGCTGAGGATGTACTTCACCAACCACTACAATATTAACTAATTTATGTTCATTATTATGTACCTGGCAACTTAAAAGACTGAAATTTGCGAAGTCAGTGACTTTAATCTGTCAACATTAGGGCCGCAATGATTAGTCGATGTTGTCAACAACGTCAATCATAAAAATTTGTTGATGCACATTTTTATTGTTGATGCATCGTTTAATTTTAAGGTTTATATGCATGCCACAGAAATGTTCAGTTTAAATGTTCTAGAAGAAGAGAAGCGCATCATGGCAATACAGAGAGAAAATCATGGAGAAGGCTCAAACTTTCCAAAATATGAGAGGATTTTACCAAAAATAAATAAATGAAACAAGTTAAATGTAGATTAAAGCAGAATTGTCATATCACAGCTGCACTACGGCGATACAACCCCGTCCCCCCACATCCCCCTGTGTCCAGCGGACCTCCACTGTGATCCGCCCCAGTGATGAATGACTGAAGTGGAGCCACTTCGAGAGTCATGTGAAAAAATTAGGATACTCCAGTAAATATTCAGTTCTTTATTAATAAATGTTCACATATCTATATCTAACCTTGGTTTTGTTTTTATTTGCATTTTTTAACATTTATTTTAGCCATTTTAAGTGGGAATGAATGTGGGGGTGTCCTAAAAAAGATGGGGGGTATCCTAATTTATTCCTCACCATTTGTTTAAAATTATATTTTACAGAAAAATTGAAAAAAGTCTAATTCATTTTTAATTGTTTAGTTGCATTACATGAATCTCCCAGTATTTTAAACACTGATATTATATGTATATCCATATGTCCAAATATGTAAAAAAAAAAACAAACAAAAAAACAAAACCCACACACACAGGCTTATAGAGGGTATCCTAATTTTTTCACATGACTGTAAACACTGCGCAGGTAAGGTTAGCGAGAGTTAAGTTAGCACTTCTTATTTTCAATGAGTGACTCTCTCAGCTTTAGAAAACTGACCACACTCTTAAAATAGTTTACCTGCTGTCGGACAATAATCCGTCTTGGATGATGATTGCTGACATCTGAGCTGCTTCAGTTATGCTTGTTAATATGCTGTGCAGTAAATGAGGAAATTACAGGAGTATCTTATTCTTTTTCGTATTCTCCATTATTGTTGCAGTAATATCAGCCCCATTCTATACAGTGGTGTGAAAAAGTGTTTGCCCTCTTCCTGATTTCTCACTTTTTTGCATGTTTGTCACATTTAAATGTTTCAGATCATCAAACAAATTTAAATATTAGACAAAGATAACACAAGTAAACACAAAATGCAGTTTTTAAATGAAGGTGTTTATTATTAAGGGGGAAAATCCAAACCTACAATGTGGCTGAATTACAACAATTGTGCAAAGATGAGTGGGCCAAAATTCCTCCACAGCGCTGCAAAAGGCTCATTGCCAGTTATTGCAAATGCTTGATTGCAGTTGTTGCTGCTAAGGAAGGCCCAACCAGTTATTAGGATTAGGGGCAATCACTTTTTCACACCACTGTATATTAGTGCATATCGGTAAATTAGACTACCATGATTTGTAATTTAATTAAAAAAGATAACCATAATAATCACAAATAAATTAAAACTGCTCAAATATTTCACTGTATGTGTGGTGAAGGCTCACATTCCTGCACTGATATTTAAAGTGTTTGTAAACTCTTATTTTGGACTGGAAGAAGTTCTTTTGATTTCCATCTGAAGCCTAATTAAACTTTTAAACTTCTGGACCCAGCAAGGTTTCAAACTGGATGGACTGGCTTGTTATTTTCTTTTTTACTTTAATGGAGTTGAATATTACTCTGGTTTGTATTGAACGCACAGAGTTACACCAGCCCTTTATGGAGTACCAGAGGTTGCTATTTGAGTTTCTGGACTTTATTTAGGGGGTTAAAAGACAGCACTTCAACATCTGTTATTTAATTGTGTTGCTTCAAACACTTCTGATTAAGCTATCAAGTTCAAGTTTCCAACTCATGCTTGATGGTCATTATTTTATTTAGCTATGGGAACTTTTTATAATAGGCTACATTTAAATTAAATCAAAGACTGATAAAGTGATTTTCACAGGTGTGCAAGCTTAAACAGGTGAGGTAAAACATCACCTGGAGCCTAGAACAGGAGCCATGCCAACAGTAAGCAGAGATAACGGACATGACAGAAATAATTGTGATTAGTCGACTAATTGAAAAAATAGTCGTTAGGTTAGTTGACTGCCAAAATAATCGTTAGTTGCAGCCCTAGTCAACATCTTCCAGCCTTCAGACAACCTAAACCTGCCAACATTTGGATTTCAAAATATGGGAGGTTTTTCCTGTTGTCTGGGTGGTGAAGAGAGTTCTAAAAAAACCTGTAAATATATAGAAATATTATAACAGAAATAATTGCATCTTTGGTCATTTTAGTTATACAGTGGTGTGAAAAAGTGTTTACCCCCTTCTT
Organism: Pholidichthys leucotaenia; assembly: GCA_020510985.1. Classification (NCBI taxonomy): domain Eukaryota; kingdom Metazoa; phylum Chordata; class Actinopteri; order Cichliformes; family Pholidichthyidae; genus Pholidichthys; species Pholidichthys leucotaenia. Next base: position 378,180,159 of record CM035840.1, on the reverse strand, counting down.
GAGTTGTCATTTTTTTTGTATGTTTGTCACACTTAAATGTTTCAGATCATCAAACAAATTTAAATATTAGACAAAGATAACACAAGTAAACACAAAATGCAGTTTTTAAATGAAGGTGTTTATTATTAAGGGTAAAAAAAACCCCCAAACCTACATGGCCCTGTGTGAAAAAGTGATTTGCCTCCCCCTACCCATTAAAACATAAATTAACTGTGGTTTATCACATCTTTGGAAAGCTGAGTTCAAGTTCTCTAGCCATACCCAGGCCTGATTACTGCCACACCTGTTCTCAATCAAGAAATCACTTAAAGAGGACCTGCCTGAGAAAGTGAAGTAGACCAAAAGATCCTCAAAAGCTAGACATCATGCTGTGATCCAAAGAAATTCAGGAGCAAATGAGAAAAAGTAATTGACAGCTATCAGTCTGGAAAAGGTTATAAAGCCATTTCTAAAGCTTTGGGACTCCAGCAAGCCACAATGAGAGCCATTATCCACAAATGGCAAAGACACGGAACAGTGATGAACCTTCCCAGGAGTGGCCGGCTGACCAAAATTACCCCAAGTGCACAGCGACAACTCATCCAAGAGGTCACAAAAGACCCCACACCATCCAAAGAACTGCAGGTCTCACTTGCCTCAATTAAGGTCAGTGTTCATGACTCCACCATAAGAAAGAGAGTGGGCAAAAACGGCCTGCATGGCAGAGTTCCACAACAAAAATCACTGCTGCGCAAAAAGAACAAAGGCTCATCTCAGTTTTGCCAGAAAACATTTTTTTTTTTTTTGATTTTGTATACTTTACTGATCCCCAGAGGGGAAATTGAGGGCATCCACCTGGATGGATGAAGTAGCCACGGTACAGCGCTATCCCTAAACCATTCACACACACATTCACACCTAGGGCCACTTTAGAGTCTCCAATTAACCTAACCTGCATGTTTTTGGTCTGTGGGAGGAAACCGGAGAAATCCCGGAGAAAACCCATGCCGATATGGGGAGAACATGCAAACTCCACACAGATCACTGTTAGTCAGGGGCTGGGATCGAACCAGGGATCCCATGGCCAAGGGTGAGTTGCTGTGCTGCCGCAGTGCTAACCACTGCGCCACCGCACCGCCCATCTTAATGATCCCCAAGACTTTTGAGAAAATACTCCGTGGACTGATGAGACAAAAGTTGAGCGTTTTGAAGGTGTGTGTACCATTACATCCTGTGTAAAAGTAACACAGCATTTCAGAAAAGGAACATCATACTAACAGTAAAATATGGTGGTGGTAGTGTGATGGTCTGGGGCTGTTTTGCTGCTTCAGGACCTGGAAGACTTGCTGTGGTAAATAGAACCATGAATTCTGCTGTCTACCAAAAAATCCTGAAGGAGAATGTCCGGCCATCTGTTTGTGACCTCAACCTGAAGCGCCCTTGGGTTCTGCAGGAGAACAATGATCCAAAACACACCAGCAAGTCCACGTCTGAATGGCTTAAGAAAAACAAAATGAAGACTTTAGAATGGCCTAGTCAAAGTCCTGACCTGAATCCGATTGAGATGCTGTGGCATGACCTTAAAAAAGCAGTTCATGCTCGAAAACCCTCCAATGTGGCTGAATTACAACAATTGTGCAAAGATGAGTGGGCCAAAATTCCTCCACAGTGCTGTAAAAGACAGCTTGCCAGTTACTGCAAATGCTTGATTGCAGTTGCTGCTGCTAAGGGTGACCCAACCAGTTATTAGGTTTAGGGGGCAATCACTTTTTCACACAGGGCCATGTAGGTTTGGATTTTATTTTCCCCTTAGTAATAAACACCTTCATTTAAAAACTGCATTTTGTGTTTACTTGTGTTATCTTTATCTAATATTTAAATTTGTTTGATGATCTGAAACATTTAAGTGTGACAAACATACAAAAAAATGAGAAATCAGGAAGGGGCAAACACTTTTTCACACTACTGTAGAATTTTATAATATGGGGGGGGGGGGCTGAAAAGTTCATAGTGGTAAAATTTGACCAAATGCGGTTTATTTTTCAACATAATCTCCCCTTCGGTCCACACACTTCTTCCATAAGTGTTGCAGCGCTTGAATCCCTGCGGTTCAAAAATAAACCACATTTGGTCAAATTTTACCACTATGAACTTTTATATATACATTTATGTTTCTTTGAAATCACAGTTAAATTATTGTTCTGTTCTGGCGCTGCAAAATTATGGTCAAAAGTTTAAATTGTATGAGGAAAAAAAAATCAATTTTACCACAGTCTGTTTCAAATTTATAAAAAAAACAACAACAGTAATTTCAAAAAATAGATAAACATTAGCCATAAAATAATCCACAAATTTATAATATAGTCTCAAATGTACAAGAAAAGTCATAATTTTACAAGAGGAAATTACAAAATTGAGGAAAATGGTTGCAAATTTAGATAAATTTAGAGAGAAAAGTAGAAAACTATAAGAAAATTGTTATAAATTTTGAATGAAAAACCTCAAACCTTCAAGACTGAAGTCATTACTCAAGTTTTTACGTGGGTGCTTTTTGTACCTTTACTCAACTAGAATTTTTTGGGTGTCTACTTTTAATTATTAATTTCATAATACTGCTTTATATGAGTAAAGTTTCTGGCTACTATACCTATCTCTGATCATATAATTTAAGTATCCGTGAGTAAATTATTATTTTATTATTACTATTATGAATTGTTTTTTTCCCCTTCTCTTTTCTACTCTCTCAATGGAAAAAGAAACATCATAATAAAAATACAAAAATATACATGTTTGTGTCATTTATGTCAATCATGACAAAAAAAAAAATCATGCAGGACAAAACGTGACACAACGTGTATTTTCTAACCTGTTTGTATACCAGTCCCTCCAGGATTTCGCGGGACGTTTTTATGATTGTTGTGCCCCAAAAAGCCTGAATTCGTGGGAGCTTTTTTAAAAAGTTAAGAAAAGTTGCGACGTTTTGAGGTTTTTTTGCACTAAAAGTTGTTTTAAGAATTACAAATTTTAAAGCAGATGTTTTTTTTCCAGTTTACTGCAGTGATATCCTATTTAACAATACAAGAAAAGCACAGGATCATCAAAAATTTCCTATTACAGTGATTTGTAAATTAAACAGAAACTTCTGCTATACAGAAAAACTCTTGTGCAACAGCAAATACAGACTTTAACACAATATCCAGTACAACAGCTAAATTGCATTGAATGCATGTTAAAGAGTATAGATTTGGAAATTAATGGCAGCACCTTCATTTGAAAACTCCCTACGGTCCCAATCACTCGGTACCGAGAGGAGAAAAAAAAATTATTTTGTTGCTCTGTATTGTCTATTGGAGTCTGTGTTTTTCTGGAAAAAAAAAATGACAGACAATATTCTCTCTTTTTCCATGCCTAACTCCGACCTGCCTATCTGCTGCGCATCTTGATAAACACACTTGTCTCTTCAGACACACGTCTTTCATTTATGACGTGGGAAGAGGGGGTAGCATTTGTCTGTACCAGACTGGAGATTCACAGCTTTAAAGCTCATTGACAAGATGCAGTAATGATTTAATGATTTTACCTCTAAAGATGTATAAAATTTTCAAACACTGGCTGTAGTATTAGATTTGCTCATTTTGTTTGTGGTTTTATGGTGTCTCTTCTCATGCGCGCTCCCGCGAAGGGGTGCTTTTGGGGCAGGCACCATACACAACACAAACCCAGCACTTTATAATCTCGGTCAGGACGGAGATGTAGCAAGACGTCCACCGGCAGGCTGGAGAAGACGGAGGAAGGGACGGTGTTGGAAACTTCATGGGTGAGTGTTTTTTAAATCACACACTCTGTTTTTGCTGACGTGCTCCGTTAATACTCACTGTAGACACGGAAGTGAACGCAGTGCAGTGATGCATTTGATTGGTTAGACAGCGTTTGCGTGCCACTCAAAGACAAATTTGACTGGTGAAATTGGCGGAAGTTGATGAGGATTTGCCAAAATTGCAGGAAAGTTGCGGTGATTGGACAAAGTTGCAAGGTTGCGCAATAGTTACGCTGATTGACTGATTTTGCATGAATTGACACGATCGTAACATCGCAAAATCCTGGAGGGACTGGTATACCACCATAGACAGAGACAGAACCTGAATTAGACAGGGCTCAGAGAGGGAAAGATGAGACAGAAGAGAGGAGCCAAGGAGAGGAAAGTATTCAGGCAGAGGGTGCAGGAGAGGTGAGAGCAGAGGAAGGAGAGAAAGAGGACACCAGTAAAAAGTCCAAACACAGGATGTCTGGGTGGGACCCCAACTGGCCCAATATTCCAAGATTCAAGCTTTGGTTGTACAATACTTCAAATGGTAAGTTCCAAATGCAAGGTTACCAAATGCAAAATTTAAAAAAAAAACAAAACATAGTATAAAATTAACATATTCCAGTTACAATAGTGTCATGTTTTCTGACCCCCCCCCCCCCCCAAAAAAAAACAAAAACGGAAAAATATGTTACCACTGCGCCAAGGTCTTTAAGCCAGTGGAAACACTGCTTTTATTTTGAAAAAATGTAGTTACATTTTCTAAAAAAACAACCCCCCCACACACACAGAAGAAGAATCAATGTGAAACACTCACTCTAGAGGTCGGTCATCCTGGGACGTGTGAGTAAGTGGAGCATCTGGGCCGACCAGGTGTTCATCCATGCAGTTTTTCTCCACCCACATCACCCCACTGGGATCCTCCTCCTCTTCCTCCTCCGACTCCTCACTGCTGGAGTCGCTCGACTCCTTGCGACTCTTCTTCGTCTTCTTCTTCTTGGATTTCTTTGACCTGAAGAAAGCGCGTAGTTTGGTGAAATCAAAACACCACTTTATGTCTGAATAAAGTGGTTGTGTAGCCACATATAAGAACTTACTTTCTGCTCTTCTTTTTCTTTTTCTTCTTCTTTATTTCTTCTTCTAAAAGATACAAACACAGCAAATCTGGATAAATCTGACTTTAAAAAAAATTGTAACCATTCCTAAATGAATGATTAGTCATAACTTTTACCATCTGAATCCGATTCCAACTCGCTGTCCTCAGAGTGCTTTTTGTTCTTTTTTTTCTTAGACTTCTTCTTTTTCTTCTTCCTCTTCTTTTTTTCTTCTGGCAATCACAAAATTAAATTGTTGAAAGTGCAAACAATGCTCAGTGTCACAGTATATTATTCCTGAACACACAAAAAGTCTACCTTCTGAGCTTGACTCTGAACTGCTGTTTTTCTCGACTTCTTCGACTGGTGTGAATTCGTCAGAGCTGAGTTAGATGAAAAAGAAAATAAGAGTGCTGTATGTGTGTATGACTGTAATACTTCATGCACCCAAACAAAGAAAGTAAAACATATTTTAATCTACAATAATAAAAACAAGAAGCAAATAATTTACTCTGGTTCTTTCACTCTGGGTGAATATCCCCAAACTTCTGGACAACCCAACTCCCCGATCCTCTCCCTCTCCTGCAGACGCCTGGAAAACAAAAATAATGGTGTTTTATTGTGGTAACAAAAACAAATCACTTTTGAAACTAGGTTTTAAAGTGCTGATGACACGTTTTTGACTTCCTCTAATTTTTCAACACATAATACAATATGACAAAATAGGTTTGTCTGTGCAGTTCTAAGTCAAACAGGCTTTTTTTCACGCGAATATCCAACATTTTCATGAGCGCCACGTCACCAATTATGTCAGTGGCTGGAAAACCCCACTGCCATGTAGTCATGTCATCGGGAGAACACAGCGCTTGGCTGCCCATTGTACACACAGGAAGGAAGCAGTAGAAAACATTGATGATGGTTCCAGCACATGTAGTCTGGAATTGGTTTGTGTTGTCCAATCTTCAGACGATTATAGTTCCGAAGAATGGGATGATAATGAAGAACCTGGGGGCATCAAACCGTATAGGTCTGAGCCGTGCCAAGCGGGCATTGTGCCAAGCCAGTCACACTCAGAGAGTGACAGGTGGAGAGGCACACATGCCCGCCGCAGCAGCAGCGACAAACACACGGCAGGGGAACACCAGTGTTATTCTTTTGTTACAGATATTGCAACAAATTATTTGTTCATAAATATAATTTATTTAAACCCAATTTTTCAATAAAATCACAGCAGTGTATTCTCTGTGGCTCAGGCATTGGGTTTATTATGGATTATATTTTGAGTTCTTGTTGTTTTTGTTTTGTACATGTGTTTTATGTGCGTTTTGAGCCACTTTCAGGTGGGCACTGTCCAAGATTTGCCAGTCCGAACACACGCACCCTCTCTCTTTGACAGTCAGCTGTTAATGGTTTGTGTGCATCATTTGCCGTGTTGTCAGCCAGTCAATGTTGCCAGCGCTATCACGACCTGTTAGCCACTCCACACAGCCGTGGTTCTGTTGAGCCCCTTGAAGTGATGTCGGCCCTCGGGCGCAACTGTAGTTAACACATCTCCTATCCATGTTCGCTGGGCAATGTCGGCCCCGAATGCCAACTGTGGGTATTTCTGCTTAGTTTTGTGGGTCTTCACCTTTTTGGGAACCGTTGTCATCATTCTTATGTTCAATACATGTGCTGTGTTGAATTCTGTGCGTAAATCCATTCATCATGACCCTCCATGTGCTCTTACGCAGGGCAGGGAGAGGGAGGATGAAATAATGAGGATTCGTGTGCAGGGTTCACCACAGCACATTTAATACAGAAAGACAGACAATTCCCTGAAAGGTGAAGATGTACAAGAAACACAGACACACTTGCTGATGGCGTTCGGGGGCCGGCATCGCCCAGCGAACGAATGAGAGGAGACATGTTTGCCAAAGGTGTATCCCAGAGCTGACATCGCTTCAAGGACGCACGAGAGCCACAACGAACATAGAGTGACTAGCGTGCCGTGAGAGTGCTGAAAATACTGACAGACAAACAGCACAGATGACAATACTATGGACCATCAGTGCATGACTGGCAAACAGCTGCGAAGTACATGCACTGCTGCTGGTGATGGTGTGATGAGAAGCACCTGGGCGAGGACCAGGAAACCTGATCAGCGGGAGTTTGAATCAGTTGATGATAATGAGAGAGGGGAAGTGACCGGACCGGTGAGATGTCAGCATGGGATCACAGAAAGTAGGTCAAAGCTGCACGTAAATAAGATAAGATAAGATAAGATAAGATAAGCCTTTATTAGTCCCACAACGGGGAAATTCCAGGATTGCAACAGCACAGGGATAGCAACACTCAGAGCAACAATCAGAAGGCAAGAAAAAAACAAGCAAGCAAGAGCGGCTAATATACATATGTACATATTACTATAAAATAAATATATACACACACACACACAGACACAGTGCAGAGCATTGTAGCTGGATGGAATAAATATATGAGTATATGAACACACAGTGCAGGGAAAAGCCAGTGTGAACACACAGTGCAGAGCATTGTAGCTAGATGGAATAAATATGTAAATATATAAACACCCACAGTACGGAGCATTGCAGCTAGGTGGAATAAATATGCAAGTATATAAACACACACAGTGCGGAGCAATGTAGCTAAATGGAATAATATGTAGATATATAAAAAACACAGTGCGGAGCATTGTAGCTAGATGGAATAAATATGTAAATATATAAACACACACAGTGCAGAGCATTGTTGCTAGATGGGATGAAACAGCATAACCATCTACTTAGTTATCCTACATGGTATGATTATGTGCCCATACATATTCTCACCCTCCATAGCGACCAGTATGTTCCTAGTTGTATGCCGGAGGGGACCATTGTGTAAGTCTATTGCATCTTTTGCATTCAAAAAACTATTAGTTTGTTACGTCTTTTTGCTATCTCTGCGAGCAGCCCTGCTTAGGTTGTACAGTCTGACAGCCGTTGGTAGGAAGGACCTACGAAACCTCTCGGTTGTGCACCTGGGATGATGTAGTCTGCTGCTAAATGAGCTCCTCAGTGCATCCAGTATGTCCTGCATAGGGTGGAACTCGGACTCCAGCAGAGATGACAGTTTAGCCACCGTCCTTCTCTCTCCTATCTCCTCCATCGGATCAAGGCGCTGCCCCAGGACAGAGCTAGCTTTCTTAATTAGTTTGTTCAGTCTCTTCCTATCGGCTGCAGTAATGCCACTGCCCCAGCAGACGACTCCAAAAGTGATGGCTGATGCCACCACCGTGTCATAGAATGACTTCAGCAGCGCCCCTTGTACACCAAAAGACCTGAGTCTCCTCAGCAGGAACAGCCTGCGCTGTCCCTTCTTGTAGAGTGCGTCAGTATTGTGTGACCAGTCTAGTTTATTGTTCAGATGAACACCCAGGTACTTATAGGATGTCACCATCTCGATGTCTGTTCCCTGTATATTTACTGGTGCTGTGAGGGGCTGCCCATGCCTGCGGCAGTCCACCACCAGCTCCTTAGTTTTCCTCGCGTTGATCTGGAGGCAGTTCCGATGGCACCAGTCCACGAAGTCCTGGATAAGCCCTCTGTACTCAGCTTCATCTCCATTGGAGATGAGGCCAACGATCGCAGAGTCATCAGAGAACTTCTGTAGATGGCAGTGTGTTGTGTTGTGTGAGAAGTCTGCAGTATAAAGAGTGAACAGGAAGGGAGCCAGCACCGTTCCCTGGGGGGCCCCCGTGCTACTGATGATCGTGTCGGACACACAGTCCCGGGTTCTTACAAACTGAGGCCGGTTCGTGAGGTAGTCCAGGATCCATGATGACAGGTGCTGGTCCACCCCTGCTCGCAGCAGCTTGTCCTTCAGGATCATCGGTTGGATGGTGTTGAAAGCACTGGAGAAGTCAAAGAACATGATCCTCACCATATTCCCGGGCTTCTCCAGGTGGGACAGAGAACGGTGAAGGAGGAAGATCACCGCATCCTCCACCCCAATGCCATGCTGGTAGGCGAACTGGAGTGGATCCATCGCTGGTTCCACCAGGGGGCGGAGGTGAGCAAGGAGCAGTCTCTCCAGGGTCTTCATCAAGTGGGACGTCAAGGCCACCGGTCTGTAGCTGTTCAGGTCTTTGGGGTGGGAAGTTTTTGGTACAGGTACCACACAAGATGTTTTCCACAGCTGTGGTACCCTCCCCAGTTTCAGGCTCATGTTGAAGATATACGTCACAATCCCACACAGCTGGTCTGCACAGGACTTGAGGAGCTTTGCGCTGATGCCGTCCGGTCCCGGCGCCTTCCTCGCTTTGATCTTCCTCAGCTCCGTCCTCACCTGGGTCTCGGTCAGGGTCAGGATGGGGGGCTGTGTGTTGGGAGTGGGGGGGTGTTGGTGGAGTGGGGAGTGGGCAGCAGGACTTGATTTCTTTAGAGGCAGCAGTGGTTGTTGTGCAGACAGGGGGGAGGGCGGTTGGTCAAATCTATTGAAAAACAGATTCAGGTTGTTCGCCCACTCCCTGCCCCCCGTGGCCTGGGGGGAGGTATTCTGGAGCCCCGAGATGGTTTTGAGGTTTCTCCAGACCCCGCTGATGTCGCTCTGTTGCAGCTTGTCCTCCATCTTCTTCCTGAAGCTGTCCTTGCCTACTCTGATCTTTCTCCTCAGCTCCCTCTGTACGGACTTCAGCATCTCCCTGTTCCCCGACCTGAAGATCCTCTTCTTCTCTATCAGAAGTGTTTTTATCTCAGGGTTGATCCAGGGTTTGTTGTTTGAGTGACGCCGTATGGTCTTGGTGGGAACGGATTTGTCCACACAGAAGCTGAGATAGCCCGTGAAGGTGTGAATGAGGCCATCGATGTCCTCACCATGTGGATCGCAGAGCTGCTTCCAGGCGGTGGCTTCAAAACAGTCCTTTAGAGTGTCCATTGTCTCCTCAGACCATAACTCCACAGTGTGCATGGCCGGAGGTTGTCTGTGCACTAGGGGTTTGTACACCGGCCGGAGATGAACCAAGTTGTGATCCGATCTCCCGAGTGGGGGGAGTTGTGATAAGGTGTACGCCTCCTTAGTGTTTGCGTAGAATAAATCCAGTGTTTTATTGTCTCTAGTGTGGCATGTGACATACTGGGTGAACGTGGGTAGAATGGGAGATAGTGAAACATGGTTGAAATCGCCTGAGATGAGGAGAAGAGCATCTGGGTGTTCTGTCTGCAGCCTGCTGGTTACTGAATGGATGACGTCACGCGCTGTCCCAGCGTTCGCCGTCGGATTTGCATAAACAACAATGCAGATCACGTGTGAGTGTTCTCTCGGGAGATATGTAGGCCTCATGCTAACAGCTAGCAACTCAATGTCTTTGCTGCAGTGTCGTTGTTTAACAGTGATATGTCCCGGTCTGCACCAGTTGTTGTTAACATACATTATCACTCCACCGCCCCTAGTTTTGCCACTGTCTGGTGTTCGGTCAGCTCGTATCATGTGAAAACCCTCCAGCTCAATGTTAGCATCTGCTGCTAGTTCAGTTAGCCACGTCTCAGTAAACAAAAGGAGAGAGCACTCCCGGTATGTGCTATCATAACGGGAGATAGCCGCTAGCTCATCTAACTTTCCCAGTATCGACCGTACATTTCCCATGACAACAGATGGAAGGGAGGGTCTGTACCTTATATTTTTTGTCCTCCGCCTTACTCCAGCCCGGCAGCCGCGGTGTTTTCGCCTCAGTTCTCTCGGTATGTCGAGTTTTTCCAATGGGACCGGGTGGCGGTTGAATGCTAGCAGCTCTTCCCTGCTGTATTGTATCCTGCTATAAACAGTGGCTCCGTCCACCGGCTCAGGAGACATTTGGGACGATCTGTGTGTCCGGGATATAAGTGGGGTGAAAAAAAAAGACGAATCAAAAGAGAGAGGAAGGGAAAAAGACTCGGAATCGAGCCGCTGTTGCAAAAGGCAGCCTACTCGTGTGGCGCCGAGAGAAAAAAAAAAAAAAAAAAAAAATCCATTAATCCTTCCCCTCCTCTGTTCCTCCTGCATAAAAGCGCATGAGGAGACTTAATAACAGTTGGAGCTGAAGCGTGTGATGTGGTCTTTCACGGTTTGATGTTTATCTAAGCCTGTGACACAACGCGAAGGCACAGCCATAAAATTAAAACAAGAAACCAGAGAAACTGTGAGCTACAAAGCTGCTGTCATTCCAGTCAACAACACCGGAATCCATTCTCCTGCTTACATCATGGGGGTGCCGCCCTTAATTCGGTGGGCGGCACCACAGTCCAGTCAGCAGCTGCTGTTTTTTGATGATAACTAGTTTATGCAGGCGTGGTTGTAAATGTTATATTGATCATCGACAATGACTTTTGGGTTTACACAACATCCTAAAAAATGTCAAAATTATGTCATCAGCCCTTTAAAGCTGAATATTTTAAGAATTTCAAACCACTCTTAGATGGGGGCAATGCATCTAATTGTCTAATCAGTTTTGGCTAAATGTTCAAAAGTCAGAATCATTAAAAGCTGAAGGATCAATAACTATATGATATAAAGATTTAATTGGTTCACTGGGGTACAAACACAAAACACTAGAAAAGCACTCACGGTGCATACCTCCACCAAGGCTCCTTCCTTCCCTCCCTTTGTCCATCCATCTGTCCATACCTCCCTGCCTTCATCCTACCATACACTGCAAGATAGGACCTTGGTAGAGGTACGTGCTCATAGATCAGCTCCAAAATCTAATGGGTTCTACTGCAGCCCAAGGACCATCTCTGGTGAAAATTTCAGCAAAATCCATTGAGTAGTTTTTGCATAATCCTGCTAAACTACTACAAGAAGACTGAGCCTTGGTGGAGGTATGTACTCATGGATCACCTCCAAAATATAATGGGTTTGTATGTTGGCCAAAAACCACCTCTGGTGAAAATTTCATCAAAATCCATCAGGTAGTTTTTGTGTAATCCTGCTGCACAAAAACAAACAAAGCCCTTTGTGCAGGTATGGCACAAATGGTATACCCGCTGCTGTCTGTCTGTATTGCAATATTGATCATGTGCAGTCCAACCTGTCACTGTCTGCACCTACACTACTGCACTGAACTTTCAATTATGGGTATTACGGCTCTACTTTTTATGTATATAGAATTGCTGGGTTTTATCTTTTGTCTTTATTTGCACTATGGGTAGCATTACCCAGAGTATGGTACCGGAGTAGTGGCCTAGTTGGTAGAGCATCCACCCCACACCCGGGAGGCCTGGGTTCAAATCCCGGCCAGGTCATGCCAAAGACCATATAGAAGTGGAACTTCCTGCTGTCCAGCTTGGTGCTCAGCAACAATGGAATGGAGGAGGGAAATTTGTGGCAGTGCCTTGCATGGCAGTGACCCCTCTGATTCTAGATGTGATTAACATTGTAGATAAGAGAAATGTAATTTCGTTCCACTGTACATGATTGGCTGTATGGACTGAATGACAATAAAGCTGGCTTTACCTTTTGTAGCATCAGCTTCTCCTCAGGCTAATTCAGGAAATCATTCTTTGTCTTAAAGGAACTCTCACTCAACTCTGGTCAAGAATTTCTGTGTGTCTTCATCATTCAGGATCTCAGTGTAAACAATTTCACTTTTGTAGAGACCTGAAAAGGACTTGCTTTTAATCTTGTATACATTATTCATTGTTTGTTGTTTTCTTAACCGTTTTGCCAGCAGTTTTGTGGCTTTTGGTCCTGTTTCATAATATTTTTGCTTTAGATATCTATTTTTCCTTTCAATTTCATCCATTTGTGTTTCTTTTATCTTTATTTTTTCTTCTTTAATTTCTTGATATATTTTTGGGTCATTTGTGCTTTGATGTTTATGTTCTAATTCCCTCAGTCTCTCACATCTTTGTTCATATGCTTCCAGTTTAGTCTTATTTGCTTTTCCTGTTTCAACAATTAATTTACCTCTTAACACGGCTTTTAGTGCATCCCATAGTATTGTTGGGTCCACTTCTTCATTGTCATTCTCTTGGATATATTCATTTATGTTTACTTTTATTCTTTCTTTCATTTTATCATCATTTAACAGTCCTACATTAAGTTTCCATGTTGTTTGTCGTTTTCTATTGTTTAAATATATTTCCATGTATATAGGATTATGATCTGATATTTCTGCCCCTCCAATCCAACAATTTCTCACCCTGTGTCTGTCACCTTCATTCATAAGGAAGTAATCTATTCTAGAGTGTACTTTATGGACTGCTGAATAATGTGTATAGTCTTTTTCGAGTGGGTGCAGGTCCCTCCAAATGTCTACCATACCCATTTCTGCCAGTGAGGTTCTTATGAATTTTGTTACATGTTTTTTTGTCTTCTTAACACTTGTTGTATCAATTTCATGATCCATGACAGCATTTAAGTCTCCTCCACAAATTAGGACTCCTTCACTGTGTGTTGCTATGAGATCAAACAGATGTTGAAAAAAACCCTTGTCACTTTCTGGTGGGGCATAGATGTTCACTAATGTGATCTGCATTCCATCTATTCTACCCTTTATTATTACATACCTGCCTCCTTTATCCTGGATTTCCTGTTCACATTCAAATTGTATTTTATTTGAGATTAGTATCATAACCCCCCTTTTAGTTCCTCCCTTAAATGAACTGTAGTAGGAGTTCTTATAGCCAAATCTCTTTAGTTTCACATGTTCTGTCTTGCTCAAATGTGTCTCTTGCATAAATATAATTTCGGCTTTTTCCTTCTTGAATTTTCTTATTATTCTTTCCCTTTTAACAGGTGAGTTCAGACCATTCACGTTTAGTGTTATTATCTTAAGATTTTTACCCATAATCATGTTTTTCCATTTTTTTAACTTGTGCTCCTAGCCCCTTTAACAACAAAAATAACACATATTTATATAAAAACACATTAAAAAATCTCGACCTCCGTACTTTGGGCCTTTCTTCTGCCCACTGGTCCCTGTTGGTGGGTGGAGGGATTGTCCTCACAGAGTGAGGGGCCCTCCCTAGACCTGTATTTACTATCCAAGAAATAGTCATTAGTCTAGAAATGTCCAACAAATATCACTTAAACCTCTCCTAGCCGTCTGTTTCTCTTTTACCTTGTCTTCTTGGCCTTCATTTCTTCTGTGTCTTTCTTAATCTTTGTTATAATCTAGGCTTTCAGTTGAAAGCCTTGTAGTCTTTCCTGGGCCCGCTGCTCCACGTCTCCCCCCGTCTTTTGCCAATCACTCGCCTCCACTCCGGCTGTCGTGATGCGTTCAGGGCCGCCGCTGCTCCTACCGTTTCCTCCGGCACGTACACCTCAAGGCCCCGCTCCATCATGTCCTGCGCTGCCTCTCTGGCTGTGTTGTATGTCCTCATGCCGTTCTCCCAATGAATCCTCATCTTCGTTAGCGGCGTTTGGAATCTAATTTTTTTTTCTTTCAGCGTTTTTTTAATGTTGGCATATTTCTTCCGCTGCTGCACAATTTCTGCCGGGTAGTCATGATCAAAGAATATCTGCTTGTCGCCGATTCGTATCTTTTTTTTCCACGCTCGTGTCAGGATTCTTTCCTTTACATCATATTTCTGAAAGTTTACCACAACTGACCTGGGTGTAGAGCGTGGGTTCGGGTTCTGTGCCGAGGCTCTGTGCGCTCGTTGAATCTGCAGATCCGCTTCGCTGGGCAGTTCCAGCTCTTTTTTTAAGAACTGATCCATGAATTTCATCATCGAGTTGCCTTCAATGCCCTCCGGGATCCCGAAGATGCGTATATTGCCCCGTCTGGACCTGCTCTCCAAGTCGGTTACTTTCTCCTGCATCCTCTGCATTTGTGCCGTCAGGGTCTGCAGCTGTTCGCCTGCCTCGCTATTCCAATCTTCCAGCTCTGATATTCGGGCCTGCGCTTCTGTCATACACGCCCGCTGGGAGCGCAGCTCCTCCATGTTTTCTGCTAGCTTGCGCTCCATTTCTCTTCGGAGGCCCATAATTTCCTCCTTAATCTCTTTTTTCAGCTCCTCCTTAAGAGCCGTTAAATCCTGTTGTAGTTGCCGTTTGAAGTCTCTCAACTCTTTTCCCAAACTGGCGATGCCAGTGTTCATGGTATCGAGTGTGTCCTCCATTTTCTCTGCTGCAGTCACCTCGTTTTTTTGGGCCCCGTGTTCAGCGGTTTCTCCTGCGTTGTTGAAGAGGAATTCTTTAATTTTACTCTGCTTTTGTCCTTGTGCCCGGCTCCTTCGTGTTTTCATCCCTTAGTTTATTGATCCGCTTATGTCGAGTTGGCCATTTACCGATGATTTTTAATCCGGCTAGGGAGAGCTCTCTGTTTAAGCGTTATGTCTCTCCGCCATCTTCCCGGAAGTCACTGTCCCATTTTTTTTTAAATAAATCAAATCACAATCACACAAAAAAAATCTTGATCATCAGGACAACCTGGATGCAGACCCACCTGAGGATCATTGTGAGTGAGTTTTGTGACCACTGGGGAAAATGCCTAGGAGTAGCAATTCCTGTGAAATGTGGATGTCTGGACAGATGGATAGATAGATGGATTGATGCCGGATGTAGTGTTGTTGCTAAAAAGCAAGAGATGTCAACCTACTTGAAGCTGTTGTTAGAGAAATGCAGAAGAGAGGTATGGGTTTGCATCTCTGTGTACAACTCTAGTTACCGTGTGGTGATGTAGGCCATATGCCACTACAGCCCCTGTACCAGCCAGCAGCCCAGCCACTGCGTATCTCCAGCTGGGCCTGTAGCCATGCTGATAAGATCTCTGGTCATGACTGCTGCTGCAGAGACGGACTGCACAGGATATTACAGCAGGAGCCACCTGATGCCTGTGTGGTGTGAGTCGCTCACTGACACAAAGAGATGTAGATGTTCTCCGAGATGCACAAGAGGAGCCGAAAAGGACTTGCTTTTAAAGGCTTAAAGTGGACTATAAACTCTTGGAGTCAAATCCCAACTAGACAGTTCATGCTTATAGTATCCGTTCGTATCAGGAACTGATACTCTTAAAAAGTCATAAACTCCTTAAGCTGGCAGATATATGGTTGCCTCGTATCAGGAACTGATACTCTTAAAAAGTCATAAACTCCTTAAGCTGGCAGATATATGGTTGCCTCCTTCTTTCTGACATATAGCAGCACCCTCTGGGCTGCCCCCTGCTCACGTTCCAAGATCTAAAAAATTATCTACAGCTCAACAGTACCTCCTAGTGGACATCTACGGAATATGTTCATTGTGCAATCTGGGACTGGTAATTCTGATTGAACATTAAACTTTTCTTCCAGCTCTCATTTCCCAGGATTCTAAGGACACCGTGAAGATAATCGCCAATAATGGTTTACAATACTTCATTAATCCTTGATTTAAATATGAGTGCATGTCTTAGGAATGCTTTTTTCATGGATGTTAATTCAAATGAATGTTAGAATTATTAGTAATGGTATAAACGCATGATCACTGAATATTAACCTTGAGTCACTTAATTTAGTTAGATTTTATACTGAGTATATAATGAATTTCATAGGAACTGAATGTTTTCTCAATCCCTGTACGTCTTCCCACTCATGATAACCAATCACCAGGCTGCCTCTCTGTTGGATAACGTTCTTGCATTTGATTGGCTATTCACAAACAAAGACATGTTCCCTCATTGGACAAAAGCCCATTCAAACTCCTCTTTATGAAAGATAATTGGTCCGTCTTGCTGCCGGTCCCCTGTTTTATGACCAGCAGCGTGCTTCAGTTAAATGCAACAAAGCCGCCCCGGCAGTTCAGAGTTTTCAGTTCTTCTGTTGTCTTTAGTCTTTGTCCATGTTGTTCTGTGAGTTTTAAGAAGTCTTTTGTGCATGTCTGAACCTTGTCAAGTCCTGTGCTAGCGTTCCTAAATCGTCTTTTGATAAGTTTTACCTGTTTTCTGGTTAACTGAGAAGAAATCATCTTTTTTTTTCTATGAGCTCACCTTTAAAGAGAGTTAAACTCTCAAATCCTTTTTCTTCACCTCAGAAGCCGTGCTTATTCTATTGAACGTTTTTCTTGGACTTTGACTTTTCTTGCAGTTAAAGTGGGTTTTTAATTTTCCTGTTTTAAAGTGAACTGATAGAGATTTTGGGACTTTCTTTCCCTGCTCATCCACGTCTGACCCCGTCAAGAAACCAGGAGCTCGTGGGTGAAACTGACTAAAACCATTTTTCCTTCAGCCTTTGGGTTTTGTCCTACGGGCCGGGGACATAATAAATTTGGACTGATTGCCAAAGGACTTCACGCCTGCTCCAGGGCCAGCCTTCACTCTGTCGCCGGCTCCTGGCCACATGCCCCATGGGAGCCCCCAGCTGAATCTACGCTTCTCACAGCTGTGAACAATCTGAAAGCCGACCAGCAGTTGCTTTCCCCGTGTTCCGAACGCTGTCTGGAAAAGCCGCTGAGCCTTCCCGAACAATACCACCGGCTGGCGCCGACCACTGCTGAATAGCTGGACCTACAGCTGTTCGTAAGTGAGACTCCCACTTTCCTATCTGCTGGGTTTAAATGAGATGTCCTAAATATCAATCATAATTGAACATAACCAATATTTCATGGTACAATTAGTCCCTCAGCCGTAGGACAAAGCTATAAACTGAAGGAAAATTCTTATTAATTTTTAAGTAACCTCCTTTCGTTTTTGTAGATTAATTCAGAAGTTCCTTTTTAGATAATCAGCTCGTGGAATTTTTCCCCATAAAATTGCGTTCTGATTTTGTTAGATACTTCAACCTTCCATTGCAGTTGAAACATAAAATCTGGTTTCCTCTTGGTTTCACAAAGGTTTAACTATAGAGTTTATGCTCAGGAATCCACTAACAGTTGATGTGATATCGAACACCTGTTTATCATTTGAATGTGTTTACCCATCATTTGAATGCCATGTCACGTAACCTGAATGAGTTTCATTTAATAAACTTGTAAACAAGAGAAGATGAAGCGTTTTCCCTTTGCATATATGCTTTTTTGGGTCATGGCAGTAAAAGAACTCACTAAATTTTGAAGCTGAATTCATTAAGTAATTGAAGGTATGGAAATTAATTAATTTAAATTAATCAACAATTTGTTCTTTTGGACTTCCGGTTATGGCTGCCACGTAGGACGGACGTGTCTCGCTCTGCTCTGCTCCTGGAAAAAAAAAATCGGCAAATAACTCTCTCATTTGGGACAGAACGTATCCCAGCATTTGGGCGAGGATATGTCGGCAAAGCCTAAGGCTGGAAAACCAGGAAAAGGAAAAAGCGAGCCGCCGAAACAGTCCAAATTAACGGACTTTCAGGTCTGTGACGCAGCAAACAAAACTCCATATATGGCGGAGGAGGCTGGCAACGGTGCGAAATCTGCGGGGAATGGCGCAGATGCGCTGATGGCTGCCATGAGTTCAATGAGAGCGGACTTTTCCTCTAGATTTGATGGGATTATGACAGCGTTGGAAGGAATAAGAAAGGAATTGGGTGACTGTGTAGAACGAACGGCGCAGATGGAGCTCCGTCTCGCTAGTGCTGAAGATGACGTCACCCGTCTTCAATTAAAGGTGCGCACTTTGGAAAAAAAAAATAAATCTCTGGAAGATAATATTTTGGATTTGGAATCTCGGTCGAGACAGAATAATTTGAGGCTGGTGGGTCTTCCAGAGGAATCAGAAGGTCGGGACGTATGTTCCTTTCTGGAAAAGTGGATTCCGGAGGTGCTGGGCAGCGAGGAGTTGCAATCAGCAGTGATTCTGGAAAAAGCACATCGTATTGGCCCACGGAGAGATAAGGGACCGCCGAGGACCTTAATTATGAAGTTTCTTAGCAACAGAGACAGGATGAAGATCTTCAACGCTGCACGAGCTAAAAAAGGAGAGATTAAACACCAGGACCAGCAGGTGCGGTTCTACCCAGATTTGGCCACAGGAATCCAGCAATTGAGGAAGCAGTTTGATCCCGTACGTAAGGAGCTGCGCAACCTTGGGATTCGTCATGGTGTAATCTATCCTGCGAGACTGCTGACCACGTATGAGGGCAGAACCCACATCTTCAAGACCCCAGAGGAGGCGCAGGAGTTCATCAAGAAGATCAAAGAAGAAGAAGAGACTGGTGGGAGCTAAGCATGAACAAAATATAAGGTAGAATAATTAAGCATTTGCACAGGCATCTGACTGACTTGAAGTAAATAGTAAGTTTACAAAATATAGATTGTATTATATATTAAAAAAACAAAACAAAAACAAAACAAACAAACAAAAAAAAACTATGATGTACAAAGTTGTTAAAAATTTTGGAGTTAAGTTGGAAAACTACAGAGGAGAGTTAATGTTACGTCATTAAAAGCAGTAGAGTTAGGGTGATTGGGAGGATGAAGAAGGAGTGGCTTAGGCTGTTCCCCGTGGGTGTGGAACGGTCGATGGCTATATCGGGAGACAGAATTTTTCTTTTGATTTTGGGGGGTTTGCCACAAGTGTGGGAAGGGGAAATTTGTTTGTGTGTAGTTTGTAGGATGAATGTTCAACCACTCATGTTTTTGCTTCTCTGTATGAGCATGTTTACACTGCAAGGTAATCCCAAACTCTCTATTGATCATGGACCAAAGTGTTAATCTTAATTTAACTTCATGGAATTGCAGAGGTCTACAAAATTTAAAAAAACTTAAACAAGTTATGAATAAAATAAAGGACATGGGTTCAAGAATTGTGTTTTTACAAGAAACTCATCTGATAGAGGAGGATGTTAAAAGAATTAGGAGTAGATGGCAGGGAAGTGTATTCACCTCTTCATTTTCATCCCGAGCCAGGGGAGTTATGACTCTCATACATAAATCAGTTCCTTTTCAAGTGAAAAATGTAATTGGAGACAAATTTGGAAGATATGTAATCATTCAAGGTTCTTTGCTATTAGAAAATATAAATCTTGTGAACTTATATGGTCCCAATATAGATGATCAGAAGTTCTTTGCTAATTTATTTCTCATCTTATCATCACTTACAGGGCAACATATAATAGCAGGGGATTTTAATTGTACATTGAATCCAGGTGTGGATAGATCAACAGGACTGGATTGTACGCACATTGGATGTAGGATGACTATTAATCATTTTATGAAAGAATTGAGATTGTTAGATATATGGAGAGAAATGAAACCACAAGTTAAAGCCTATTCTTGTTATTCCAGTACCTACAAGACATTCTCACGTATTGATTATTTTTTGATTTCCACAGAATTAAGGTCCAAGATTCAAAACTGCTTTTATGATAACATCGTGATCTCTGATCATGCACCCTGTTGTCTAATATATGTAGATAAAAAATTGACAAAGGAATCAGGTAGATGGCAATTTCAGCATAAATGGCTTCAGGATGAGGAATTTGTCAAGTATATAGAAAAACAGATAGACGAGTTCTTTGACATCAATACTACACAAACATCAGCATGTGTAAAGTGGGAGGCTTTCAAAGCTTTTATTAGGGGACATATTATTAGTTATACAGGATCAAAATCTAAGAAGACTCGAGAAGAGAGAGCTAAATTGGAACATAAAATAAAAAGTCTTCAGGAAAAAGTGTATGCAGGAAGTGACCCAAGGTTGGAGAATGAATTACTGATTTTGAGAGCTGAATACGACAAAAAATCAGCGAATAGAGCTGCCTCGAGTCTTCTAAGATTGAAACAATCTTTTTATGAACAAGGTGAAAAATCAGGAAAATTATTAGCATGGCAGATTAAACAATTGGAAATTAAAACACCAATTACCAGTATTATAAGTAACGGACAGGTAGTTATAGATCCTTTAGAAATTAATAGAGCCTTTAGAGATTACTATGAAAAATTATATGATACCAAAAATGAACCTGATTTAACAAAACTAAATGGGTTTTTGAACGAACTATCTATACCGTGTATTCCAAATGAAAACAGGGAGATATTGGAGTCTAAAATTAGTCAAGAAGAAGTTGGGCTAGCCATTGATAATATGAAATCAGGAAAAAGTGCAGGACCAGATGGTCTTCCAGTTGACCTTTATAAAAAATTTAAGAATAAATTAATAAAACCTTTTTTGGAAATGGTTTTAGAAGCATTTCAAAATAATAATTTACCATCATACATAAATAATGCCTTAATTGTACTGCTGCCAAAACCAGGTAAGCCCTCTAATAAATGTGAAAATATGAGACCAATAAGCCTATTAAACGCCGACCTTAAGATAATCTGTAAAATTTTAGCAAGACGAATACAAGAAATTTTACCAAATATTATTAATCGAGATCAGAATGGCTTTATAAAGGGTAGACAAGGCTTCCATAATGTAAGAAGACTATTTAATATTATTTATTTTAATAAAGAAGCACCGGATACAGCTCTCCTATCATTGGACGCCGAAAAGGCCTTTGATAGAGTTGAATGGCCCTTTCTTTTTGAAGTCCTACAAAGGTTTGGACTTGGAAATAATTTCATAAAATGGGTTCAAATAATATACAATAATGCTACAGCAGAAATCCTAACAAATAACAATATTTCAAAACCAATAAAAATCAATAGAGGATGTCGACAAGGCTGTCCACTTTCACCTTTACTGTTTACTATGGCAATTGAACCTTTAGCGATAGCGATACGTTTACATTCACAAATATATGGAATTAAAGTTGGACCAACAGAACATAAAATCTCCCTGTACGCCGATGATATAATTTTGTTTATGTCGAATCTAAAAAAATCAATTCCAACCTTGTTGAATTTAATAAAGAATTTTGGGGAAATATCAGGATATAAAATAAATAAAACTAAATCTTCAATATTAATGCTAAATGAGACCCAGAGAAATTACCCAGCCCCTGAGGTAAATCAATTCAATGTTGTAAATCAGTTTAAATATTTAGGAATCCAAATTATGCCTAAGCTAGAATCAGTCGCCAGCGTCAACTATGAAGCCTTAATGTCAGATATCAATGAGTTAACTCAGAGATGGATGTCACTACCAATGTCGATGATCGGGAGAATCAATATACTTAAAAGTAATATTTTACCTAAAATACTTTATTTATTTCAATACATTCCCTTATCACCACCTTTAGATCTATTCTCAAGAATAAAAAAAAAGTTAGTGGAATTTATATGGAACAACAGGAGGGCTAGATTACGTTTGTCTTTATTATATTTACCATTTGATCGTGGAGGTCTGAAATGTCCAAATTTTATGTTGTATTATTGGTCGGCACAACTGAGGTCTATGACATATTATTTTTCATCAAATGATCTCCCTCACTGGACTGAAATGGAATCATACAATTTACCTTTACCTCTTCCCATATTCATATACTCAGATTCGGCAAAAAAATTACAAAAACAAGTTAAAAATCCATTTGTAAAGCATATGATCAAAATATGGTGTGAAGCTAAAAACTACTTAAAAGAACCACAGTTATTGTCACAATTTAGTCCAATATGGGGTAATCAATATTTTAAACCAGGGAGAGCGGACGCTGTATTTAAAGTATGGAATTTAAAAGGGATACAAAAGATTCAGGATTTATATTTGCCATGTGCAGACAACATAATGTCTTTTGAAGAGCTGAGGATCAAATTTAATCTCAATAGAACACATTTTTTTAAATATCTTCAACTTAGAAACTTTATTCGATCAAATCAAAATAAAGCTCTCACTCGACCTATTTATTCATCCTTGGAAAAAATGATGATGAAAGATAGTAAAAGAAAGGGTATTATTTCAGAGTTTTATAACTCATTGACACTATCTTCAAGTGAAAATTCACTGAAAAGATTAAACTACTGGAAAGAAGATCTGCAAATTGAAATTTCAGAGGAACAATGGGAATTGGCTTGTACAGAAGCTCAAACCAAATCAATAAATGCACGCCTTAAATTGATACATTTCAAATGGTTAATGCGGATGTATGTTACACTGGAGGAGTTAAATAGATATAACAAAAATATACCAGATACATGCACAAAATGCATGGAAAGTAAAGGAACCCTATTTCATTGTTTATGGGAATGTAGATTAATAAGAATGTTTTGGGAAGAGGTGAGGGTAACAATTGAAAAAATAATCTCAAAACAAATCATATTGAATCCTAAACTGTTTTTGTTGGGTCTGTACCCAGAAAAGCATAATTTTAATAAAAGTGAAAGAACATTCATAGACCTCAGTTTGCTTAATGCCAAAAAATGTATTGCACTATTATGGAAAAAGACTCATAGACCAGATGTGACTCTGTGGTTAAGACAGATGTTAACAAACCTTCCATTAGAAAGAATAACATATATACTGAAATCAAAGGAAATTGTGTTTGAGAATATATGGAGACCTTTTATTGATTATGTAAAAAATTTAAACATAACTCTTGAAGAAGAAGGTGAATGATGTGTGTGGACCTTGTAAATTCCAAACTGGTGAACATAATATGTATACTTATGTATTGGATTGTCTAGACTAAACAGAGGAGCATTGTTGAAGACTTGATTTTGTTGGTGGTTGTTGGTGTTTTTAGTGCATTTTTTTTTTTTTTTTTTGTAGTACTTTAGTGTTAGGGTTTGATTGTTTGTATCATGTTTGTTAAAAAAAAAAAAAAGGTTCAATAAAGATATTGTGGGAAAAAAAAAACAATTTGTTCTTTTAGAACTGGTGCCCCCTTTTTACGAGTGCTTTTCTATTTTATTTAATGAGTGTTGGGGTGACTGTTCAACTTTGTCCCCTCACACACCCACTATTAAATAAAATAAATAACTCCTGTACCTTATTACACTATATTTTATTAAATATCACTACACTTTATTACTGTAGACTGCTGTTGTTGTTTTTCATCCTTATTCTTTCTCTTTTTATATACTGCGCACACCACTAAGCCTCATGTTGCATTTCCCCTGTGGTCCCGCTTTGGTTCCTGTGCACTTTGGACAAGCCTGGCGCGCATGCAGCGTTATACATGCTCACTTTTTTTTGTCTACCAGGCCAAGCGGTTGACGCATACGCACAGTTATTTGTAGTTTCACCCCAGCCCTACGGGTAGCACAAATGCGCTAACACACCAGTTTGTTCACTGGCTATCAACACGTGAGTGATGCACATTTTTTTTGTAGCAACAACAATGGCATCATTTCAAGGAAAAGGATGAATTACCATTTCCAGTGCTCTTCTCCGCTCAAGCTGCTGCTGCTCCAAAAGGATTCATGTATGTTTATTCTTGTCTTCCTTGTCTATTTTGTCTTTGTATGCTGCGTTGATAGCGCCACCTCATGAATGGGACATTCAGTCTTGCGCATGTGGTGTCAACGCCTTCAGGTTGTGGGCAGGCTGTGCGGTCGTCCACAGTAGAGCCCTACGGACACTTGCGGACTGGAGACGATGACGTAAATTTCGTCACATGAGGTTTCCGGTTGGACGTACGTGGACAGCGGAGGTGCAGCATGAATCCAGAGAGAGAGAGAAACGGCATTTCAGTTCTCCTGTATGTGCTGTACGTATAGAAGTATTGACAAATAAAAATCTTTGAATCATCACCAAAATCTAATCATCTGTTCCCCGTGCCATTACACACATTTCCTGAAAATTTAATTAAAATCCGATCATAACTTTTTGAGTAATGTTGCTAACAGATAGACAGAACTAACACTTCCATAACTGACTATTAAACCGGGAAAAAAATGCTACAGCACAGAATTTTACAAGCCAAGCAACCCTTGCACATGCAGATGATAATAAATGTGAGGATTTGTATTTAGAATTTTTAGCTTCAGTTTTTAAGATAATCCTTTGTTAGTCCCACAATGGGGAAATTAAATTTTTAAATTAATGATTCAATCAAGAAAGGACTAATGGTATTTTTGCCAAAGGGTTATGGGATTAGAAGCAGTATTAACCAGGCATATTTTTTTAAAAATTGTTATATCATAAATTGAAAAAAAAAACAACAGCAACAACAAAAAAAATGAGTTAAAGTACTGCATTTTAAAATGTATCAATTTTTGAGACAAAAACAAAGAGAACAATAGGGATAACTGGGAAAAATGTGAATAGGATAATCAACCCACACCTAATGTGTTGGTCCTGGCCCGTTGGATTATTATGCCTTGGTGAGGAGGTATACAGTAATCACTCAATGCGTCTGTGTGTCTATGTGTGTGTCTGTCTGTTACCAGCTTTTCAGCACGTCCGGTCAAAATTAAAAGCAACTCAAGGCTTGTATCATTGTATCGCACATATTTTCTCAACTTTTAATTTGCCAGAATTTCACGATAAGGCTTTGTTTTCAAGATAAACACAAATTTAACTCACCATTGCCGTATAATGGAGCCGGGGAAAAAAAAGGTATTGTAATAACTATGCCAGGCCAGTAGAGGCAGCAGTGCGACTTTTTTTTTACAGCACACGGATAACTTCCTGTTACAGTCGATCTCTAGCTGAACCGTTATAAAATAGCGGTTACTGAAAAAAAAAACCCAATACGTATTCAGCAACTACACCATTTATTCATCACATTGATTGTTTTCACATTGGTTTCGCCATTTAGTTTTGCAGAGGAGGGACATCGTATTTTCTTCCTGGTGTTTTCAGTTCATCACTAAAAACTACAAGTCCTAACATTCTTTGCCTCAAAAACATGGTGGACCACAGCAGATGGTTGCATGGAGGAAAAAAACATTTAAAAGTAAGCTTTGTGCTTACATTAGGGAGCGATTTCTATATTAAAACACTAATAACTCCTACAACTGCAATATTTGATTCTTAAAGCTTATGTTACACTACCTTTTTTTTCCAATGTCTGATGCTTTTTTCATATGGGGACTGCTTGGTCACATTCATTTAACCTGTTAAACTGTTTTCTCTAAAGTTCAGCTGATTTTTTTCAGTCTTAATACTAATGACAGTAATATAAAAACACCACGGTGTGACATGCTTCATTCACTCACTAAACCAAGCAATTTATTAAGCTGAGGAGAAACATGACATCTGTATTTTTTATACTAGTGCATGCCTGTAGAAAGCAAGTATTCTTGTCTGAAAACAGGTAGCCCAATTAGGCTTTACAGGCCAAATGTAGGCTGTGTTTGAAAGTGGAATACAAAGAGGTGTAGCCTACAGGCACTCACACGTTAGACTTTGACAAATATAAAAGGGACCTCAAAACACCGAACATAATTTTAGTTGGGGTTTTTTTTGTATTTGTATTTTGTATACTTTATTGATCGCCACAGGGAGATTCAGGGCATCAACCTGGATGGATGAGGCAGCCACGGTATGGCGCCAATCCCTTCACCATTCACACCTAGGGCCACTTTAGAGTCTCCAATTAACCTAAATTGCATGTTTTTTTACACACAGCAGAATGACCCATTTGGCTGCAACTGTTGCATCAGTGTTGCCCATTTGTCTGTAAATATTTAAATAAAAATTATTTATTTCATTATTTGGGCATTTTTGCGTTTTGTTGTCATTTAGTCAAAGTGTGCATATGTGTCCGCATATGATATGCAATTGATCTGGTCATTTCGCTCCACAATGAAGCAGCAGTCTGGACTGCCGTCTACCACTGACCAGGCAGACTGAACGTGCCTCCCCACAAACAGTCGTGGAGCACCCAGTCGGACACCAGTGTTGGAGAAGCAGTCGCTGAACCGGCTGATTGCAGTCCTTCACAGGGAGCCAAACCCAGCCTGCCTGATTAACAGGAGACTCGGCTGCTGCTTTACCCGTGTGTCAGTGATACCCTTTGCGGCACCATGGGTCCCCACCAGCACCCCCCAGTGCACCTCATGTTCTCTATGCGAATTATCCATTAGACCTACGCAATCAAAGCAACTTTATGGTATAATTTTATAAGCATTAAATCTTAGGTATTATCTTTTTCTAATCAAATTTGTCACTTTTCGCTTCCTTGTTTTGCTCACGGAGTGCTGTGGTTATTGATGCCGTAATGCCATGTATTATCCAATCAGTACGGAGTCAATCTGAAACCCCGCCCAGACTTCTAGAAGCCTGGGAATGAGACAGAGCGGTGGCTAAACCTTTATTCATAAGAATTACATTTTTGACTGAGCAACTCCATACTCGGGAATGCACACCCTCATAACCTCAGCTAAGGATTTACAAAATCTTTGTTTGCGAAGCGCTGTAGTGACTGACTGGTCGTGATGCTGCGTATTATTCAATCAGTATGGTTGTGATGCCACGTATTATCCAATCAGCATGGCTGTGATGTTGCGTATTATCCAATCAGCATGGAGTCAATCTGAAATGCCGTGCACACTTCCTGAAGCCAGGGCTTGAAGAGACAGAATGGTAACAGAGCGGTGGCTCAACTTTTATTGATAAAAAATTACATATTTTGACTGAGCGACTCCATACTCGGGGATGCATGCCCTCGTAACCTCAGCAAAGCACTCAAAATCTGAGGTCAGTCTGTCTAACCGTTTGAGAGATATCTGAGGAACACACACACACGATATACACTATGCAAGATGGTGGCTCTTTGCTCCCTATTTTTGTTTGTATGTATGCTGTTTTTGGATATTGGACCGTGTGAAGCTGGATTGGTGTACAGTCATACTGAGCTGATAAATATTGGACTTTAACAAAAGTCTGCTGTTACAGCAGTTTTTGAGAACACAAAAAACATACCGGAGGCTATCTGTAGACCAGCAGGATCACCATGGATTGTTGTCGGTCCTGGGAAGCAACGCAGACGGAGGAGGGAGAGAAAGAAAAAGCGGGGATGCTGGTCGGGCCTGCTAGCGAGGCTAAAGAGACAGCCACATAGACCTCTGCTACCCAGCATTTTTCTCTCCAACGCCAGAAGCATCGTCCACAAGATGGATGACCTAGAGCGACAGCTGGCAACTAGTAAAACTGTGAGAGACTGCTGTGTGCTGTTGTTAACTGGCTCCACCCGCTGATCACTGATGCTGCAGTGCAGCTACCAGGGCGCACACTTCACCATATGGACTGAACAGCGGAATCCGGGAAACATAGAGGGGGTGGTCTCTGCATTTTTCTTCACAACACTTGGACTGACCAGTCGTATTATTAACACTTACTGTTCTCCTGATCGAGAGACAATGTCAGTTTTATGTCAGCCTTTTTATCTTCCGAGAGAGCTGACCGTGGTTATTATAACAGCGGTCTATATTTCTCCTGATGCAAATAGTAAAGCGGCCCTTAGTCACTTGTACAGTGTAATAAATAAACAGCAGCAGGCCTATCCCGAGGGTGTTCACATCATAGCTGGTGATTTTAATCAAGCATGCTTGAAAACTGTGCTGCCTAATTTCACACAGTATGTGAAATGTGCCACCAGAGGAAAGAATTGTCTTGATCAGGTGTATTTGAACCTGAAGCATGCTTACAGAGCTGTGCCGTGTCCACATCTTGGCCTGTCAGACCATCTATCATTGTTCCTCATCCCAGCATACACCCCCTAAGGAGAACTGCTAGACCTACTATAAAGAACATCACAACATGGCCTGAGGGAGCTCTTTCTCAGCTGCAGGACTGTTTTTCAAACACTCTATGGGATTTATTCAAGAATGAGGATCTAGAAATGTACACACAGACTGTATTATGCTACATCACCTACTGTATCAACCAGGTGACTGTGGAAAAACGCATCAGGGTTTTTCCTAACCAGAAGCCTTGGATGACAAAAGAAGTCCAGGCACTCCTCAGAGCTTGTGATACAGCCTTCAGGTCAGGGGATACAGATCTGTATAGCACCGCCCGGGCTAATCTAAAGAAAGGCATTAAGGAGGCTAAACAGGCCTATAAGAAGAAAGTTGAAGACTATTTTTCTGATAAAGATTCAAGACGAGTATGGCAAGGCTTTCACCATATCACAAACTATAAGGGCAGCAGCATCATTTCCAGTGACATCAGCACCTCACTGGCAGAAGAATTGAACTGCTTTTTCGCACGGTTTGAGGCAAATACACCTCGCCCGGACCCACTGACGTTACTGAATGCCAGCTCTGATGTGCTTACCCTGCAGGATCATGAGGTGAGACAGACACTGAAAGCAGTTCACCCGAGAAAGGCTACTGGTCCCGATGGACTGCCAGGAAAGGTGCTCAGAGCATGTGCAGATCAGCTATGCTCTGTTTTGACTGACATTTTTAATTTGTCTCTCAAGGCAGTCGTTGTTCCACAGTGTTTAAAATCTGCAGTCATTATCCTTGTGCCTAAAAAACATATTATCAGCAGTCTGAATGACTATCGACCAGTAGCATTAACACCCACTGTTATGAAGTGCTTTGAGAAAATGGTATTGAAACATCTTTTGTCTAGTCTCCCCCCAGCCTTTGATCGGTACCAGTTTGCCTACAGGTGGAGCAGATCCACTGAAGATGCTATTGCTATAGCTCTCCACTCGGCATTCAGCCATTTAGAAGACAAGGGGAGCTATGTAAGGATGTTGTTTGTAGACTATAGCTCGGCATTTAATACAATTATTCCCAACATTCTCATCACCAAATGCTTCAGCTTGGTCTGCCTACTCACACTTGCAGCTGGATTAAGGACTTCCTAACAAACCGAACACAGACTGTTAGACTTGGACCCCATTCCTCCTCTACAGTTATGCTTAACACAGGCTTGCCACAGGGCTGTGTGTTGAGCCCCACTTTGTATTCATTGTACACATATGACTGCATACCTGTTCATCCCACAAACATTATAGTGAAGTTTGTAGATGACACAACAGTAGTGGGGCTCATATCAGGAGGAGATGAGTCCGCATACAGAGATGAGGTCCAGAAACTGGTGAGATGGTGCTAGATAATAATCTGCTACTGAATACAAAAAAACAAAAGAACTCATTATTGATTTTAGGAAGCATAGCAGTGAGCCGCCTCCTCTATATATAGGCAAGGAGTGTGTGGAGAGGGTGGAGGCTTTTAAGTTTCTGGGTGTTCATATTTCTCACAACCTTACCTGGGCAGTTAACACCATAGCTACGATAAAAAAGGCTCAACAACGTCTACACTTTCTGAGGCTCCTCAAGAAGAATGGCCTGAATGCACAGTTGCTGGTTTTAGTTTATCACTCTGCTATTGAGAGCATTTTGTCATATGGCATCACGGTTTGGTATGAGGGCTGTTCAGCCACAGACCGCAAAGCCTTCCAGAGAGTGATCGAGACTGCGCAAAAAATCACTGGCTGTTCTCTCCCTTCTCTGGAAGAGATTTCCAGGTCTCGGTACCTCAACAGAGCTACTGCCATCATTACCTCTGCCAGGCCGGAGGCCAGGAGGAGGTTATGTTTTTGCCAGCATTTGTCTGTTTGTCTGTCTGTTGGTTAGCAAGATAACTCAAAAAGTTTGGGACGGATTTCAATGAAACTTTCAGGCGTTGTTGGAAATGGTACAAGGAAGAACTGATTAAATTTTGGGGATGATCCGGATCACCGTCTGGATACAGGAATTTTTAAAAGGATTCTTTAACATTGTGAGACACGGCCATTTTCAACATGTGTGCAGGGGCAATAGAGGGCGCTGCTCGTCGTGTCTGACGAACACAAACTCCGCCTTCTTCAAAGTTTTAGGCACAAAAGCACGCGGAAAAAAGTGGTGGGCCGGGCCCAGCAGCGTGCCTGTGTTTGCGCTACGCTGCAAAAGCTGAGACAGGCGGCTGTCCGCCGCCGGATTATTTGGCAGAAATTCCACGGGCAGCCATAGTGCCTGCGCAAAAAGAAGCTCTCTGCCGGGGAAGCTCCCAAATCCTCTTTTGCCGCGGAGCGCAACCCCAATAAAACCCACGCCAACCTGTCTACCTAATTTGCATCCGTCAGTGAAGCCCTGAGTGCTGCTTTCAGTGATCTATGAAAACGCTCGCATAACCCATTGGCCTGTGGGTTGTACGCGGTTGTGCCATGATTTCTTTTGTTTTTTCTTTTGAATTCTTGGATGGAACATGGGTGGGAAATATAAGCTGCGGCTTCAGCCATCACACATTTCGGATCACTTATGTTGAACTGTATAATCAGAGGAGTTATTGTCTAATTTGACCTTGTTGGATTTTCTTTCCCCCTTTGTTATATTATTCACTTTCTTTTAACCTGTACTCTTAATCTATTCGAAATAAAGATTCATTCATTCATTCATTCATTCAATTGCAACGCCCGCAGCCTGGGAGTTTGGAGATGGAGGAGATGGACACAACACCAACACTTCAGTTTATTACCTCCGCCAAGGAGGTAATGCTTTTACTACTGAACCACTAATCCTATCATTGTCAATCCAATTGCTAGTCATATGTTTTCATGGTCAAGGAATCTGAAAACGTACACACAAACACTGTATGGGGGGGAACTGTGGCGCTTGGCGGAGGTCTGCGCTCTCCGAGTGCTTTTCTAATTAAAGACTGCACTCATCCAGGTCATGATTTCTTTCACTTGCTCCCCTCAGGAAAGCGGTACAGATCCCATAAAACCCGGACTACCAGGTTTAATCATAGTTTTTTTCCCAGCAGCAGTACGTATTTTGAACGGATTTATGTAACACGCACAGACTGCTGATATTATTTTATGTTATTTTAGGTTATTTTGTGGCAGTAACCCTGTGTGTATAAACTGGTCTTATATATTTATCGCTCAGTATGTTTTTATTATTGCTATGTACATATTGTATTTGACTTTTAGGTAATATTGTTTCAAGCACTATTTATTGTTGTAATTATGAGAATGTTAAATGCATGAGTGAACTGTGAGTGTGATAGTTTGTTTTTAGGGAGCAGTATCTCAATTTCATTGCATTGTTTATTAGCAATGGAATGACAATAAAGGCACTTTGACTTTGACTACCGGTCAAAAGTTTTAGAATACCCCAATTTTTCCAGTTTTTATTGAAATTTATACAGTGTGTTCCAACACTACTTTTATGCAGACAGCAGGGGTTGTAGGAATTGGTAGCACCAACTTTCAAGGCTTGATCAACCTCCGCTGCTGCAGAAGAGCTGCAGAAGAGTTTTTAAACTTTTGTATAATTTTGAAATGTACATTATTTTTCACTTTGGGTTACCTTACCTTTTGTTTTAACCTCTGGTATTTCAGCACTTACCTTCTTACCATTTCAAGCTATTCACTGGATTTGAATGGTTTGAATTTCAGTAAAACACTGGAAAATTGGAATGTTCTAAAACTTTTGACCGGTAGTGTATATCACATCTGTAACAATAATCACATTTTTATGCTGTTTTCTTTCTGCTTTGTCTCTCTGAGGTCCACAGTGGTAAACCTGAGGGTAAGCAGTCAGAGCAGCTGTGAAGATAACAGGCTGGAAGCTAAATAAGAATATTACATGTTTACTGTTTATACAACAAACTGCTACTGTATTTCAATAAATTAATTTTTGGACAAACTTAGCTTTTTGCAAGATTACTTAAGAAATTCTCAATATACATTACACATAAGTGTGACACATTCCAAACCATTTTGATTTACTAATCATACGTAATTATGCTTTTACTTTTGGAAATTTTGATATGTGCTGCCTGCTATAGCACACCATTGTGTAACTATACATGCATTCGATTAATAAAATCTGTTACTCCAACATTTTTATTTGTGCTCTTAATTTTATTCTTGTGCTTCTGTATTTTTATGCCTCAGCACAAAGGCAACATACCGTAGGTATATGGTAATCACTCCAGGTGTCTGTGTATGTATCTGTCTGTTAACAGCTTTTCAGCTCACCTGCTCAAAATCAACTGAAACTAAAAGCTTGTTTCATTGTATCGCCATATTTTCTTGACTTTTAATTTGCCACAATTTCCAGATAAGGCTGTTTGTAAAATAGACACAAATTTAACTCACCCTACCATCAGTGCAGCTGCGATAAAAGGTATTATAATAATTATGCCTGCCCACTAGAAGTGGCAGTGTGACTTTTTTACAGTCCGCCTATGCTACCATGCCACAGGCACCAAGGCACCAGCACCTTGGTGCTTTCATTTGAAAATTACTTGGCCAGACAAAAAAATAAAAAAACCAGAACAAAATCTTTACTGCAGCATGCACAACTGCAAGTATTACACAAAATACACCTACATTTTATGTATTATTTCAGCATTGTTCTCTGGCTATCATCATAGGTGGTGATTCTTTTTGATGAAATGGGAATCTGCCAGGCGCCAGAGGAAATTTAATTTGTGTGTACACCTTTAAAGTGACAAGCAAATTTGAATAACAGCCTGGCTACTGGAACTATTACTAGTCTGTGTAGATAAATCTGACTTGTTTATGATGAACCTACAGTACAAGAATAGTTATTACATAAAGTCACGTACTGGACAGCACAAGTTTTTCAATTTACACAATACAGATGTTCACATACCCTGAAGGCAGTCTGATTAACCCCTTTATAAGATTTGCTCGTTTACCTCGCAGGCTACATTTAGTCCAGAGCCCTACAGACTGTTAAAAAAGTTTTAATCTTTAAATTTAACCACGTCGTATTGAGGGAGTTGTAGGGCTGAGCATTTAAGAACCTGGCTCTGTTTAATTTCACAGACAGTGGCTATGCATACAGAAGCTGTATCCCTATACGAAATTTCTATTGGTACAGAAGAGTTGGCAATCTGCTGCTGTGGCTTAGGTAGTTGGTACGTTGGGCCTGTGATCAGAAGGTTGCTGGTTTGCGTTCTGGCATCAGCACCTTGTCCAAACCATTTTACTTCATATGAGATGAAAGTTACAGTTAAAATTAAGAGGTCAGCCTTGGGATTTGGGAGTGGGTAAGGTTAAAAAGGTAGTAAATAGATAATCATGAAAATTTTGAAACAAATTTCAAAATTTGCTCAAAACCAGATTTCCGTACATGTAGCCTGCTGCTTTTAAGAAACGCATTAACCTCTTGCACTCCGGGATACCGCGGGCGGGCACGTCTCTGCGTCCTAGTGCGCCCTCATGTGTCCCAGGGTGCACTGTGCGTCTTGAGTGCGCACTGAAAAAAAAAAAAAAGCTGCATTGTTCAGCTTTCTTTTCACGCAGCCGTGAACAGAAAGCCAAAGGAGTGTATGATTGGTTTAGATTTGATTGACCTCTAAACACATCAGATTGATTGTCTTTGATTAATTGTCTATGTTTATTGCACTGTCCCTGTCAAATAAACTAATCTACTACTACTAATAAGAGCCTTGAATTGGGTTTCTGAAACCTTGAAGAACCAATGACTGAAAACCTAGCAAGAAGGACCTGCCTACCAACGACTGCGAATACAACGAGCCAATGGAAGCAGAGAAGTTTGACAATTGCCGTGCGTCTCCCTGCATAAAATCCCTTTTGCCTACGCCGCTGGGTGACTGACATTGAGACCTGTGCGGAACGGTAGCATCAGCCAGTCTTTTTTGGATTACTGTTATTTGTTTGGAAAAATGGTTCACCAAAACCGCAAGCGTGGAAGCGGAGATGTTTTGACCGGGTCGGGTGACCAGAAGCACGAGTCCGTTACAACCGGACCAGCTTCATGTTCGTCTGACAATGAGGAACTTACTGCTGTTGTGGACAGGTGTTATAAGCTAAATTATTCTTTATCGATGAAAATAGTAATAAAAATCACTTTTGACCGATCGGTAATTCCAACGGTGCGTCATGGCCACAAGTTTTTTTGTGTGCAGAGTTCCTCTGTAGCGGGGGTGGGGGGGTGTTATCCTCTGCACTGCAGATAGATATTTTAGCATAATTTTTATTGCACTGTAGGCTATTTTTTCTTGTAAAAAAGGCCACACATTTTTTACGTGGCATGTTTTTGTGTGTGTGTGTGGGGGGGGCTGTTTGTTACCCTCTAGAAATGTAATAATATTTTAGTATAATTTTTATTGCATTTTAGGATATTTTTTCTTGTAAAAAAAACAAAACAAAAACAGGAACTGTGCTGTGTATGTGAACTCTGGGAAAATAGGAGAATAGTGAAAAATAAAAATTGAACTTTGTAAATGACTTTATTTTCACATAATAGACAAACTTCAGATGAAGACTCTGGTGAGGAGTGGGTGCCAGACGAGCACTCTGCCAGCAAGCGCAGAAGAAGGGAGCTGCAGGAGAGCTCGTCAGAAGAGGAAACCCCTACCCCAAAAAGAGGAACACCACTGGGGAGAGGAAGAGGGAGAGGAGGTAGCAGGAGAGGAAGAGGAGGCGAGAGTGGTGATGGCAGCCCTCAGCCTGGGACATCGGCCGGCCCTTCATCAGCTGAGGAGAGGTGGCATGATTCCGACACCCCTGACATCATTCCACCACAGCCCAATTTTCATCCCAAAAATCCACCTGGATCTCAGTTAATTACAACAGCTTCATACACCCCCGTTCAGTCGTTTGAGTTATTTTTCACTCCCTCTGTGCTAGACCACATTGTTGAGAACACCAACCTACATGGCTCTGCACACTACAACACACCCACCAGCCCCTGGATTGACCTCACACGCTCCGACCTGCTCTCATTTTTTGGCCTGATTATTTACATGGGTATAGTCAAGTGCAAATCCTTCAGTGATTACTGGCGAGGGGGACACCTGTACAGCCTTCCTTTCCCCAAGAGTGTAATGACCAGGACAAAGTTTCTCCTGATCAGCTGGGCCCTTCACCTCAGCAGCCCAGCAGCAGAAGAGGCCAATGAGCAGAAGAGAGGCACGGATATGCATGACCGCCTCAGCAAAATCAAGCCTCTCTATGAAGAGATGAGAGAAGTATGCAGGAGAAACTTTCACCCTGGTCAGGACATCTCCATTGATGAGAGGATGGTTGCATCAAAAGCCCGCATTGGCTTCAAACAGTATATGAAAAACAAGCCAGTGAAGTGGGGCTACAAGCTGTTTGTGTTGGCCGACTCCAGTACTGGCTACACCTGGGACTTTTTTGTGTATAAGGGCAAAGCAAAGTCAAGTACAGTAGTGGCATGGGACTCAGTTATGAGTCAGTGATGCAGCTACTTGACACACGGTTGCCGGGCACTGGGTACAAACTCTTTGTGGACAATTTCTACACAAGCCCTGCTCTTTTTCAGGATCTCCTGAAACGCTTCTATGCCATTTTCATACCTGGCAATAAACGCCTCCTGTCTCTGTCGCTGAACGTCGTCCCTCTGCTGCTCATAATAATGATAATCATCTTTGAAGCTGCCATGTTTCCCAGGAGTGTCTCTCGGCTCGGGCCAGTGGTTGCTGTGGTGATGACCATTGCTGTGGGTCGTGCTGGTGCCGTGACGATCCCTAGAACTCGACCTGGATCTGGATCTGGATCTAGACCTGGATCGAGACCGGCTGCGACGGGGGCTACCGATGCGAATCCGTCTGATGTTTCTCGCCTCTCGGAATCGCCGCTCCCACTCCTCGCGTTCCCTCTCCCGGTTGCGCGGTTTGGGAAGTTTGGGCCCGAAGCTGTCCGGAGAAAGGCTCCGGTCACGGCTGTCGTTACGGTTTCGGCTGCGGGAGCGAGTCCGCGGTTTCCGGGCCCGAGGGGTCCGACTCCCTACTCCCTCATCAGAGCTCGACCGGTCCGATAAAGGCATGCCCCGAGACTGCAGTAGAATTACAAAAGAGCAAAGTAATATTAAAATCGAGACTGACAATATGTCTCGCTGAAGTTTGCTTTTCTATACGCGATAACAACGTTCAAAACAGGAAACCCGAACAGGTCCGTCCACAAACAGAGAGCTCTTCGAAGAAGGGTTCCGCCCCAACTTCTTCTTTTAGATTTGATTGCCAGTTGGCAACCAGCTTACAGGTGCATTACCGCCACCTACCGGGTTGGAGTGTAGACATGAGAACGGCAGGTTTAGGAAAACAACAACCTAAATGCCCAGTTGCATCTGAATAGACCTACATATACTGTATTTCCTTGACTGTTGTTCCTAACAAGTTTTCCAAAACAAAACTTAAATTAGCCTTTTCCATTACTGTAATCAGATGTTTTCTTTGTTCATGGTAACCCTGACATTCCAACAAAACCTGCTGAACTGCTGAAGAAGCACAATGTGCACAGCTGCCCATTGGGTGTTTACCTAGTCTATGTAGCGTTTGTTTTAAAGTGGTGTGTCCTATTCTTGATCGGGTGATGACTTTCTCTTCTTTCCTGTTTCTGCCTACTCCCATTCCAGAGTTTATCTACTTTTGAATGTAATAAAGATATGGCTGTGTTGTGAGACATGTATATGTTGGACACTGCATATGTGATTTAACCACGATGAAGGAGAGCCAGCCCCCTGCGGTGCGGAGCCACAGAGCCTGGACCCCCTGCGGAGGACAGGGGACAGAAGACTTCCTGACCACTGAGGCTCGGGAAGAGAGAAGGGGGAGTTATGTAAATAAAAGGCTAATGAATGTGAATAAAGAGACTTTGATATAGATGTGTGATTTCCCCCGCGAGGGAAATGGTTTGATGTGAGAAGGTTTAAATGAGAGAACTTTGGTGTGTTCACTCTCTTTGTTCGCTGCTCAAGAATAAGAGCAGACAGTGGAATGATTTCTTGAATAAACTGAAATGAAAGACAATTCGGTTTCGTTATTCAAGTCTCCCCACATTGGTGACTGACGACGTTGAGAATGAACGAAGAAATTCTCAGGGTCCCGGACTCACAGCGCTCAGAGCTGGCGAGCGCAGTGGCCGTTAAGCTGCCTGATTTCTGGCAGGATAACCCACGGTCGTGGTTTCTGCAAGCAGAGTCGCAGTTTGCGCTCGCAGGAGTAACGGTGGATGACACTAAGTTCCACCATGTCATCGCTAAACTGGACAACAGCACAGCTCGGTGCGTGCAAAGCTTGGTGGAGCAGCCACCCGCGACCGACAGGTACAGCAAGCTGAAATCCACCCTCATCAAGTTTTTCACCCCCTCGGCTGAAGTGAGGGCGAGGAGGATCCTGTCTTTGCTAGACCAAGGTGGACACAGGCCGAGCGCCCTGATGGAGGAGATGATACAGCTGAGAGGGTTGGACAACGATGATTTCATTTTTCAGTTCATCTTCCTCTCCAACCTCCCGGCGCATGCGAGAAGCACGCTGGCCGGCAAAAAGTGTCACACCCTGGAGGAGTTCCGGGAGCTGGCCCAGGAGGCAGACGGGATCCTGGACGCCTGCGGCGGGCAAGCAACCACAGCAGCGACCCGAGACAGCGGGGAGCCAGAGGCGGCAGAACCAGACTGGCCGACGATGGCGGCAACACGGCCGCGACGAGGGGGAGCCAATAGCCCGGCGACAGAGGCGCGGGCACGACACAGCGGAGGAGAAGATCTCTGCTTTTACCATCGGAGGTTCGCAGAGAAGGCACGCAGGTGTGTGCCGCCCTGCATCTTCAGGAGTTCGGGAAACGGCAAGACCGGGGGTCGCTAGCAGCTTCGACCCTCGGAGAACGCAACAAGCTGCTCTACATCACGGATGCGCGCTCCGGACGAGTGTTCCTCATTGACACCGGAGCACAAGTGAGCTTCATCACCCCAACATACGCGGACCGGGTAGCTGGACCCCACGGTGACGGAGCTACAGCGGCAAATGGCTCGAACATCAACACCTACGGGAGAAGGACCTTGCCTTTATGCTTACATGGCCGCACATATGAATGGACTTTTGTAGTAGCGGCGGTGAGTTTCAACATGTTGGGCGCGGATTTTTTGTGTTCACACAATCTGTTAGTTGATCTTGCTAATAGACGGCTGGTAAATGCACTCTCTTTTTACTCTCTCCCCTGTTCAGCTCGAGTGTCCCCGCCACCAGTACAGACCCACGTCGCTACAGCAGGTGGTAAGTTTCACACACTCCTCACCCAATTTCCAGCGCTCACTGTGCCCACTTTTTCAGCGACGGTCGCGAAGCACGGGGTGAAACACTTCATCCCCACTTCTGGTCCTCCCGTGTTTGCAAAAGCTCGGCGCTTGGATGCAGTTAAGCTCGCCATTGCGCGCGAGGAGTTCGCCAGCCTGGAGAGGCTGGGCATCGTTCGTAGGTCGAAGAGCCCGTGGGCTTCGCCGCTGCACATGGTACCGAAAGCCGATGGCTCCTGGAGACCGTGCGGGGATTACCGCAGGCTAAACAACGCTACGGCACACGATCGTTATCCCATCCCGCACATTCAGGATTTTTCGGTGCACCTGGCGGGGGCGCGCATTTTTTCAAAGATTGATCTAGTTCGCGGCTATCACCAAGTCCCGGTCCAACCGGAGGACATTCCTAAAACAGCGGTAATAACCCCGTTCGGACTTTTCGAATTTTTACGCATGCCGTTTGGTCTCAAAGGGGCGGCGCAAACATTTCAGCGGATGATGGATGCCGTGTTACGCGATCTCCCTTTCGTGTTTGTGTACCTCGACGACATTTTGGTCGCGAGTACTTCAGAGGACGAACACGAAATGCACCTCACAGCAGTTTTTAGGAGGCTGGGAGAGCACGGCTTAATAGTTAACCCAGCCAAGTGCCAGTTCGGCGTTGAGCGGATTGATTTTTTGGGTCACCGCGTCTCCCCGGAGGGAGCGGTTCCGTTACCAGAGAAAGTACGCGCGGTAGCGGATTTTCCCCGTCCACAAACGGTCAAATCACTACAGGAATTCTTGGGGATGGTGAATTTTTATAACCGGTTCCTGCCCCACGCAGCTCAAATCATGCAACCGTTATATGCCGCGCTCAAAAAACAAAAGCCGACCCAGGCGGTCGAATGGTCCCCGGAGCGGGAGCGCGCGTTCACAGAGGTTAAAAAAGCGTTGGCTGACGCTGCGCTCCTGGCCCACCCAGACCCTGCAGCACGTATCGCGCTGACGACAGACGCTTCAGATTTAGCCATAGGGGCCGTTATTGAGCAACAGGTAGCCGGAGTTTGGCAGCCTTTGGCTTTCTTTAGCAAATCTTTAAGCGCGGCTGAGCGAAAATACAGCGCGTTTGACAGAGAACTGTTGGCGCTGCATTTGGCTATTCGTCATTTCCAGTTCTGGCTGGAAGGACGGTGCTTCACCGCTTATGTGGACCACAAGCCGCTCACATACGCCATGGCCAAAATTTCAGATCCGTGGTCCGGCAGGCAGCAGAGGCAGCTGGCCGCAATCTCGGAATTTACCACTGACATTAGGCACGTCGCGGGCAAATTCAATGTAGTAGCGGATTGTCTCTCACGCGCGTTCACGACCCCGACACGCGCAGAGGCAGAACGGGCCACCGTGACCGCGCCACAGGAGAGCGGCACGGTGGCGTGCGCAGCCCCGGTGCACGTGGGTATAGATTACGCAGCCATGGCAGCGGACCAGGGGGCGGACGCAGACGTGCGCGCGCTCCAGTCTGGACCAACAGGGTTGAGGCTGGAGAGCAAGTGTTTACAAACCGGTATGCCCCCCCTGATCTGCGACATGTCGACGGGGCGCCCGCGTCCGGTGGTTCCGGCCACGTGGCGCCGCCGTGTTTTTGACTCGGTCCACTCACTGGCGCACCCGGGGGTGCGCGCGTCGGTGAAACTAGTGGCGGAAAAGTTTGTTTGGCCGTGCCTGCGCAAGCACGTGAAGGAATGGGCAAAAACCTGCATTTCCTGTCAACGGGCCAAAATTCACAGGCACACAAGAGCCCCGTTAGAACCGTTCCGCATTCCGGCCAGAAGGTTCGACCATGTGCACGTCGACCTTGTGGGCCCCCTACCGGCATCACAGGGGTTCACGTATCTTTTGACAATGGTGGACCGCACCACACGTTGGCCGGAAGTGGTCCCACTTGCGACGACCACGGCCGCGGAGGTGGCTCGCGTTTTTTTAACGGCTTGGGTGGCGCGCTTCGGGGTTCCGTCGGACATTACGTCCGATAGAGGACCGCAATTCATCTCTGAGCTGTGGTCAGCGATGGCCAACGGCTTAGGAGCCAAAATTCACCGCACTACGGCTTACCACCCTCAGGCTAATGGTTTATGCGAGCGTTTTCATAGGTCTTTGAAGGCAGCACTCAGAGCGTCGCTCACGGATGCAGATTGGGTAAATAAACTCCCTTGGGTTTTATTAGGGTTGCGTTCTGCGCCTAAAGAGGACTTAGACGCCTCCCCAGCGGAGCTGGTATTCGCACAAACTCTGAGGCTGCCGGGCGAGTTTTTACCAGAGCACCCAGAGCCCCCACCTCTCTCGGCTCTGGGACCGTTAGTTGGCACGGGGGCAGACACGCTCCCGGGTCCGGTTCATCACGCTTTTCCACGAGTTTTCGTCCCCAAGGCTTTGAAAAATGCCGATTTCGTTTTTGTCAGGCGCGAAGCCCTTAAAGCAACGCTCAAACCACCTTACGAAGGGCCATTTCGAGTGCTGGAGGCAGGTGATAAGCAATTTGTGCTAGATTTGGGGGACAGAAAAGAGACAGTCAGTATTGACAGACTAAAACCTGCTTTTGTCATGAAGGACGTGTCTGTACCGGTCGCGGTGGCGCCTCGACGAGGCAGGCCCCCGCAGAGGGCAATTAACCACTCTCTTCC
Organism: Pholidichthys leucotaenia; assembly: GCA_020510985.1. Lineage (NCBI taxonomy): Eukaryota > Metazoa > Chordata > Actinopteri > Cichliformes > Pholidichthyidae > Pholidichthys > Pholidichthys leucotaenia. The sequence continues at coordinate 378,138,905 of CM035840.1, read as the reverse complement.
TCAGTCAACAGACCCGGAGCAGAACAGCACCGCAGGCAAGGCGGGGCCAACGCACAGCAGATTCGGCAGACGGCTGAAGCCCAAGCGGCGCACAGACTGAATGTTGGTGTTGATTATTCAGTAGTGAGTAAGGTGCTATTAAATTTTGGGAATTAGTCTGTTCTTCATCGTTTGGGGGGGGGTTATATGGCTGTGTTGTGAGACATGTATATGTTGGACACTGCATATGTGATTTAACCACAATGAAGGAGAGCCAGCCCCCTGCGGTGCGGAGCCACAGAGCCTGGACCCCCTGCGGAGGACAGGGGACAGAAGACTTCCTGACCACTGAGGCTCGGGAAGAGAGAAGGGGGAGTTATGTAAATAAAAGGCTAATGAATGTGAATAAAGAGACTTTGATATAGATGTGTGATTTCCCCCGCGAGGGAAATGGTTTGATGTGAGAAGGTTTAAATGAGAGAACTTTGGTGTGTTCACTCTCTTTGTTCGCTGCTCAAGAATAAGAGCAGACAGTGGAATGATTTCTTGAATAAACTGAAATGAAAGACAATTCGGTTTCGTTATTCAAGTCTCCCCACAAAAGATGTCTTTCTATGTCTATTGGGTCCCAATGTTCTTGCCATGTTTCCTCTATATACTTTTTAATTATTGATTTGCCTTCCACCTGAGTGAGATTTCTAACCTAACTGCACAGAACATGGGCCTTTTAAAAGTCCTGGGTGAAGGGCCAGACTAAGAACGATCCAACAGACTCTCATGATAAATTCTATATCAAGGATTCAGTGTACCCCGCCCGGTATAGGGTTACCGGGGCCCCACCCTGGAGCCAGGCCTGGGGGAGGGGCTCGAAGGCTAGCGTCTGGTGGCCGGGTTTCCACCCATGGGACCCGGCTGGGCTCAGCCCAAAGGAGTTACATGGGTCCGCCCTCCAGTGGGTTCACCACCTGCAGGAGGGATCATGGGGGTCCGGTGCTATGTGGATTAGGTGGCGGTCAAAGGCGGAGACCTTGGCGGACTGATCCCAAGCTTTCTAAACTGGCTTTTGGTACGTGGAATGTCACCTCTCTGGTGGGGAAGGAGCCTGAGCTGGTGTACAAGGTTGAGAGATACCGGCTAGATATAGTCGGCCTCACCTCAACACATAGCTCCGGTTCCGGAACCAGTCTCCTGGAGAGGGGCTGGAGCTTGGCCTTTTCTGGAGTTGCCCCGGGCGAGAGGCGACGAGCAGGGGTGGGTATTCTTGTATCGCCCCACCTTGCTGCCTCTATATTGGAGTTTTCCCCTGTGGACGAAAGGGTTGCTTCCCTGCGCCTTCGGGTTGGGAAACGGGTCCTGACCATCATTTGTGCCTATGCACCAAACGATGTTTCAGAGTACCCACCCTTTTTGGAGTCTGTGACTGGGGTGCTGGAGGGTGCTCCTCCTGGAGACTCCATTGTCCTACTGGGGGACTTTAATGCGCACGTGGGCAACGACAGTGAAACCTGGAGGGGGGTGATTGGGAGGAACGGCCTGCCCGATCTGAACCCGAGTGGTGTTCAGTTATTGGACTTCTGTGCTAACCACAGTCTGTCCATAACGAACACCATGTTCAAGCATAAGGGTGTCCATATGTGCACCTGGCACCAGGACACCCTAGATTGCAGGTCGATGATCGATTTTGTTATCGTATCATCAGACCTGCGACCGTATGTCTTGGACACCCGAGTAAAGAGAGGTGCAGAGCTGTCAACTGATCACCACCTGGTGGTGAGTTGGATCCGATGGCAGGGGAGGAAGCCATTCAGACCTGGTAGACCCAAACGTATAGTGAGGGTGTGCTGGGAGCGTCTGGCTGAGGCCCCTGTCCGGGAGGTCTTCAACTCCCACCTCCGGAAGAACTTCAACCACATTCCGAGGGAGTCTGGAGACATGGAGTCTGAATGGGCCATGTTCTCCACCTCTGTTGTTGAAGCGGCGGCCCAGAGCTGCGGCCGCAAGGTGGTCGGTGCATCTCGTGGTGGCAACCCCCGAACCAAGTGGTGGACACCAGTGGTGAGGGGGGCCATTAAGCTGAAGAAGGAGTCCTATCAAGCTTGGTTGGCTTTTGGGACTCCCGAAGCAGCTGAGGTGTACCGGCAGGCCAAGCGGAGTGCAGCTCGGGTGGTTGCTGAAGCAAAAACCCGGGTATGGGAGGAGTTTGGTGAGGCCATGGAACAAGACTTTCGGTCGGCTTCAAAGAGATTCTGGCAAACTGTTCGGCGGCTCAGGAGGGGAAAGCAGCTCCCCGTCCACACTGTTTATGGTGCGGATGGGACACTGTTGACTTCAACTGGGGATATCGTCGGGCGGTGGAAGGAATACTTCGAGGATCTCCTCAATCCCACTGATACGCCTTCCACAGAGGAAGCAGGGTTTGGGGACGAGGGGGACAACTCGCCTATCACAGGGGCTGAGGTCGCCAAGGTGGTTAAAAATCTCCTTGGTGGCCGGGCCCCGGGGGTGGACGAGATTCGCCCTGAGTACCTCAAGGCCCTGGATGTTGTTGGGTTGTCATGGTTGACACGCCTCTGCAACATTGCGTGGAGGTCGGGGGCAGTGCCTTTGGCATGGCAAACCGGGGTGGTGGTTCCTCTCTTCAAAAAAGGGGACCGGAGGGTGTGCTCCAACTTTAGAGGTATCACACTCCTCAGCCTCCCTGGGAAGGTCTATGCCAAGGTACTGGAGAGGAGAGTCTGGCCGTTGGTCGAACCTCGGATTCAGGAGGAGCAATGTGGTTTTCGTCCTGGCCGTGGCACATCGGACCAGTTCTTTACCCTCTCGAGAATTCTTAAGGGTTCGTGGGAGTTTGCCCAACCAGTTTACATGTGTTTTGTGGACTTGGAGAAGGCATTTGACCGCGTCCCTCGTGGATTTTTGTGGGGGGTGCTTCGGGAGTATGGGGTATCGGGCTTGTTGTTACGAGCTATTCGGTCTCTGTACGACCGTTGTGAGAGTTTGGTTCGTATTGCCAACACTCGGTCGGAGTCATACCCAGTGAGAGTTGGACTCCGCCAGGGCTGCCCTTTGTCACCGATCCTGTTCATAATTTTTATGGACAGGATTTCTAGGCGCAGCCAGGGAATGCAGGGTGTCATGCTTGGTGACCACAGGATCTCATCTCTGTTGTTTGCAGATGATGTTGTCCTGTTGGCTTCATCCAGCAATGACCTACAGCTCTTGCTGGGACGGTTTGCCGCTGAGTGTGAAGCGGCTGGGATGAGAATCTGCACCTCCAAGTCCGAGTCCATGGTCCTCAGCCGGAAAAAGGTGGATTGTCCTCTCCGGGTTGGGGACAGGCTCCTGCCCCAAGTGGAGGAGTTTAAGTATCTTGGGGTCTTGTTCACGAGTGAGGGGAAAATGGAGCGAGAGATCGACAGACGGATTGGAGCAGCATCTGCAGTGATGCGGACGTTGTACCGGTCTGTTGTGGTGAAGAGGGAGCTTAGTTCTAAGGCAAAGCTGTCGATTTACCAGTCAATCTATGTTCCTACTCTCACCTATGGTCACGAACTTTGGGTAATGACCGAAAGAACGAGATCGCGGATACAAGCGGCTGAAATGAGCTTTCTCTGTAGGATTGCTGGACTCACCCTCAGAGATAGGGTGAGGAGCTCAGTCATCCGGGAGAGGCTCAGAGTAGAACCGCTGCTCCTCCACATTGAAAGGAGTCAGTTGAGGTGGTATGGGCATCTGATTAGGATGCCTCCTGGATGCCTCCCACTTGAGGTGTTTCAGGCACGTCCCACTGGGAGGAGACCCCGGGGCAGACCCAGGACTCAGTGGAGAGACTATGTCTCCCAGCTGGTCTGGGAACGCCTTGGTATCCCCTCTGAAGAGCTGGAGCAGGTGGCTGGGGAGAGGGAAGTCTGGGCTTCTCTGCTTGAACTGCTGCCTCCGTGACCTGGACCTCCAGAAAAGCGGTAGAAGATGGATGGATGGATGGATGGACTTATAAATAACATTAAGCATCTCAATTATGTTGATTATTTATTAATTCTTGGTAATTCATCTTTTACAGAGCCTTCTACAATGATCATATGATATCAGATGTCACACATATGGTAATGGTAAATGGCGTTCACTTATATACTGCCTTTTCTCATCTCTAGATGACCAAAGCACTGTACAGATCCTGCTATCCCCCATTCACATACTGATTGCGGCAGAGCTGCCATATACACACGCTGGCCTGACCCACCAGGAGCAACTGGGGGTTCAGTGTCTTGCTCAAGGACACTTCGACATGCAGACTGCAGACAGAGCAGGAATCGAACCCCTGACCCTCCAATCAATAGATGGCCACACTACACCTGCACCACAGCCTTTGATTGGCGATAGGATATGATATCACACTTATTTTGCAGGCTTCCATAAGCAATATGCACCTTTTTTTCTTAGTGATTGTAGAACAATACTACATATTCTGCTTCTTGTTCTTTCAACTGTTCCCTTTAGGGGTCGCCACAGTGGATCACCTGCCTCCATCTCACCTTATCCCTTGCATCTTCCTCTGTAACACCAGTCCTCTCCATGTCCTCCTTCACTACATCCACAAAGCTTCTCTGGTCTTCCTCTTTTCCTCCAGTCTGCCAGGTCCATCTTCAACATCTTTTGTCCAGTATATCCACTATCCCACCTCTGCACATATCCAACCCATCTCAGCCTTGCCTCTCTTATTTTAAAGTCTCCAAACTGCTTAACCTGAGCTGTCCCTCTGATATACTCATTTCGAATCCTCTTCCTCCTAGTCACTCCCAATGAGAATCTTAGTATCTTCAACTCCACCACCTCCAGCTTTGCCTCCTGTCTTTTTCTCAGTGCCACTGTCTCCAAACCCTGTATCGTAGCAGGTCTCACTGCCAGTGGTGGTCCCAAGTAGTGGCCAGAGACACTGTGGCACCCCAGTGGCACCCCTGCCACTGGACAATCTAACATAATTTTATAACTTTTTTGTTTAGCTATGTCAGAGTTTACATGTAGTAGATGTTTAAGAATAATTTAATGCTGTGTATTATTAACAAATATAAAAAAAATACAGCAAACTAGGACAGATCAGATCACTGTCACACTCTGAACTTATCTCCTCCCACCACTCTCTTCTAGAACACCAGGTGGCGTGAGCACGTTAATCAGGTGACGTTGAGAATTGTGCCTTCAGTCAGGTTTTTTTTTAATGAACTTTATTTGAACAAATTTGAAAAATACAAACAAAGGGATATAGTGTGGGAATGTGCAATTGATGAGGCAGGTTTGTCTCAAGTCAGCTTTATTACACATTCACCAACATCTCAAAGTAGAAAGAGAGCATCTCAGAAAAACTCGCTCCATATATACCCCAGGCCCCCACAGTTCACAAGTCACATTCATTCACATCAAAAGAAACAATGCATTTCCTCTTAAATCCTTTAGCATCCCCCCTCACAGACTTTGGCCCCCAAAGGCTCTTCCAAGCAGTCTCTCAGCACACAAAGGATTACGTTTTCACAGCTTCCTGTTATCTCCAAGGGAACTCTGCGCTCTGTTCGATCTAAGATGTGGAGTACACTGTAAGGCATTAAGTAAGACACGTGTGGCTCGTGTGGCTACACCCCCCCCCCCCCGAAACATTTTAGATTGAACAAGAGAATAACAGTATGCATGCCGTGATAGAATCAATACACATCAGTCCACATGCTGCTTGGGCTTCAGTCTCCTGCCGTATCTGCTGTAACCAGGATTCAACGCCTCCGCGGCGCTGTCATGCTGGGGAGCTGCTGTCTGGCGGTGAGAACCTTTTGTCAGTCCCTGTGGGTGTTCTGGGGAAATATTACTCTGTGAAGCTCCCCGTGGGGGTCTTCCTCGCCGCGGGGCCCTTGCCAACAGCACTTGCTCATCCGCCACCACAAAAGCGGGTTTGAGTCTGTTTATGCCAACTTTTTCTTTCCTACCCCCCAAATCTAGCAAAAAATGCTTGTCCCCTGTTTCCAACACTCTGAACGGTCCATCATAAGGTGGTCGCAGTGGGGGTCGATGTGCATCGTGTCTGACAAAAACAAACTCTGCGTTTTTCAAAGTTTTAGGCACAAAAACGTGCGGAAAACTGTGGTGAACGGGGCCGGGCAGCATGCTTGATTCTATGCTACTCTGCAACAGCTGAGATGGGGAGCTGTCCGGCGCAGGGTTATCTGGGAGAAACTCCCCGGGCAGCCAAAGTGGTTGCGCGAAAACGAGCTCAGCCGGGGAGGCTTCTAAGTCCTCTTTAGGCGCAGAACGTAACCCCAATAAAATCCACGGTAGCTTGTCTACCCAATTTGCATCCGTCAGTGACGCCCTGAGCGCCGCTTTCAATGACCTATGAAAACGTTCGCATAACCCATTAGCCTGCGGATTGTACGCGGTTGTGCGGTGAATTGTGACACCCAGGTTGCGGGCCATTGTCGACCAAAGTTCGGACACAAATTGCTGGCCTCTGTCGGACTTTTGGCAGAACAACCCGCGCCCCTGGTTCCACTTGGTTGAGGCACAGTTCAACCTCCGGGGGATATCGGTAGATGACACAAAATTCTACCATGTGGTCGCAAAACTTGATAACCACACGGCTCAGCATGTGGAGAGCCTTCTGGAGCAGCCGCCAGCCAGCAACAAATACGGCGCGTTGAAGGCTGCACTCATCCAGCACTACACTCTCTCAGTTGAGGAGCGAGCAGAGAGACTCCTGGCGCTGACCGAGTTGGGAGATGGCACGCCCGTTGACCTGATGGAGCAGATGCTGAGGTTGAAAGGCTCGGACGATGACCACTTCATCTTTACCCACCTCTTCCTCAGGACCCTACCGTCAGCGACGAGAGCGACCCTGGCCAGTTCGCCGTTGTTGGCCCAGCGGGATTACCGCGCGCTGGCCTGGGAGGCGCATCGAATTGTCAACGCCAGCAGACAGCGCACGGCCACGGCTGCAGCAGCGGAACTCGGCGCGACGGCCGGAGATGGCAGGGGGCCAGAAGCAGCGGTAGCAGAACCACCGACGACGGCGGCGGCGGGGGCCAGAGAATGCGGAGGAGACACCCTTTGTTTCTACCACCGCCGCTTCGCAGAGAGGGCACGCAAATGTGTACCACTGTGCCAGTTCAAGCGTTCGGGAAACGCCAAGACCGGGGGTCGGTAGCAGCCGTGACCCTCGGGGAGGAGAACACTGCTCTACTTGTTGGACGCACGCTCGGGGAGGCATTTCCTTGTGGACACAGGCTCCCTGTTGAGTTTCATCACACCTTCCTACGCGGACAGGCTGGCAGGTTCCAGAGGTCCCGGGGTGGCAGCAGCAAACGGCTCGGAGATTAAGACCTTTGGTGAGAGGACTCTACTTCTGTCTCTACACGGCCGTACATTTGAGTGGACTTTTGTTATAGCAGCAGTGAATTTTAATATGTTGGAGGCTGATTTTTTGTGCTCACATGGTTTGTTGGTTGATCTCGCTAACAGGCGCCTGGTTAATGCATTTCCTCTTAAATCCTTTAGCATCCCCCCTCACAGACTTTGGCCCCCAAAGGCTCTTCCAAGCAGTCTCTCAGCACACAAAGGATTACGTTTTCACAGCTTCCTGTTATTTCCAAGGGAACTCTGCACTCTGTTCTATCTAAGATGTGGAGTACACTGTAAGGCATTAAGTAAGACACGTGTGGCTAATGTGGCTACAATAGCACATAAAAAACGATATTTACAGAAGTAGATTCAAGGATTCATAAATATCTAGAGTCCGTAAGGCTTTCTGGTTTTCCAGTCCATAAAGTGTTTGAAAATAAAGATCCAATTTGATTTTAAATTCTTGAAACCTTGTTTTTTTCTTTGCCCATTTACATTTATGAATATATTTGCCTAAAATAATAAAACAATTTAGCATAAACACTCTCTTTTTCTATATTGCACTTTCTGTAATAAAAAATAACACCTTTCTTATCTATACTAATTTTCTTCCCATAGACTTATTAAATACACATTCAATTTCTTTCCAAAAGAGCTGAACATAAACACAATCATAAAAAAGATGACAGGCAGATTCACTGCTACTGTTACAAAAAATACAACTTTCATCCACCCCGACCTTAAATTTTGATAGAACCTGATTTGATGGATAAATTAAATGCAAAATCATGAAAGAAACTTCTTTAACTTTATTGGTGATATAGTGTTTGTTAGTGTAAGTCCAGGTACCTTTCCAATTAACACTGCCAAACTCAGTTGTCCATTTATTTACTGAAAACAGCATTTATTGTATTTGACACATTTTTCTAAATAATTTATTGGAACATTTCTTATCTTTAATATTCACACCATCAATCATAAGATTCATACTGAAAGGATCATTCTTCTCAACAAAGTCATGACTGTCATGAACCGAGCCAGTTTGTCCTTCAGGCTTGGTACTATGACTCGACTCTGTGTTTCTTATTTACCTGTGTATTGTGAGTTATGTACTGAGCTGGGGGTTCCCAGGCTCAGCTTCTTAGGTTTTCTGTTTCATATGTACTTGTGTATTGTCCTGTCATGTCATGTATTATTTTGTATTTGTCTGTAGTCTGTTTCTGAGTTTATTTGTGTTGCAGTAATCTCTGACTGGCAGCTGTCAGGCAGCACTTGGGTCTGCACTTGGCGTGGGCGTTGCCTGTCAGTCTGCCAGCCAGACCACGCCCCCTCTCATGACACTCAGCCGTTCCCTTTCCTGTGATTACTCTCCTTGCGTCTTCGCTTAGGTGCATCCTATCACTGTGTCATTTGTGTGTGTATTTAATCAGCTCAACTTTGTTCATTCATTGCTGGATTATTGTTTGTTACTGCCACATTACGCCATGGTTTCCCTTTTCCACGTTACGCCGTGGAGCGCCGTAAGTTTATTTGTGTTTGCATTTTTGTACGTCTGCACTATTTTGGGGACTGTTTTTCTTTACTTTAATAAATGTGTCTGTGGTGTAATCCTGCTTGTGAATCTGTCTCGTCTCTGCTGCCTCTCTGAGGCAGCAAGTCATGATAATAACCCTCTAACAGTTTCATTAAGCATGAGGATACTGCCTTGATAACTGTTGTAAATTCTTTTTTTATTAAATAATATTCCATACTTCCTGGTGAATTCTGTATACGTGTACAAGTTACCTTTGTCTTTGAACAATTGTGTTCCCAACAAAACATTTTTTGACCCAATTATCCAAATATACTGTAAACTTTTATTGCAATATTTGATGTCTTTATTGTTCCATATCAGACATCTATGTGGAGAGAAGTTGTTTGTAAATAACTAGCCAATAGTGCCTGTTTATGAAAGGTGGATAATTTGACTGGAATTTTTTTGTACATTGTGGAAAATGTGAAAATGATGAGGCAGAGTTCATCTCACGAGTCAGGTTTATTCACATCTTCCAACATCATCAAAAACAGAAAGAGGAAGAAACCCAGACATTCGTCCTTTAAATACCTCAGGACTTCAAAGCACACAGTCACATTGTATTTAATCCCAAGTAACAATGCATCTTCTTTCAGATCTTATCACCTCCACCCCCAACCTCTGGTGGCCAGGAAAATCCCCCCAGGCCGTCTCTTTGTATACCAAAGCCTAAACTTTCACATCCTCCTGTTATCTCCAAAGAGACCCGGTCCTTTGTTCAATCTAAGATGTGAAGCCTAAAGTGGTATACATATGAATCATGAAGTGATGTACATATGTGCATATGTGTCCCACATGACCCCCCCCCCAAACGTCTAAGATGGAACAACGGAATAACAGTCTGCATGTCATGATAAACCATTACACATCAGTCCACGTGCTGCTTGGGCCTCAGTCTCCTCCCGTATCTGCTGTAAGCGGGTTTTACCACTTCCGCGGCGCCATCCTGCTGGGGAGCTGCTGTCTGAGGGTGAGAACTGTTAGTCAATCGCTGTGGGTGTTCTGGGGAATGTCCCCTAGGGGGTCTGCCGCGCCGAGGAGCCCTGGCCACAAGCACATCCTCGTCTGCCACCACAAAGGCGGGTTTGAGCCTGTTTATGCCAATCTTTTCTTTCCTGCCCGCCAAATCTAGCAAAAAAATGCTTATCCCCTGTTTCCAGCACTCTAAATGGTCCATCATAAGGTGGTCGCAATGGTGGGCGATGGGCATCGTGTCTGACAAAAACAAACTCCGCGTTTTTTAAGGCCTTAGGCACAAAAACGCGCGGAAAACTGTGGTGAACGGGGCCAGGCAGCGTGCCCGATTCCGTGCCACTCTGCAACCGCTGGGCCGGGGAGCATTCTGGCGCAGGATTATCTGGGAGAAATTCCCCGGGCAGCCGAAGTGGCTGCGCAAAAACTAGCTCAGCCAGGGAGGCTTCTAAATCCTCTTTAGGTGCAGAATGCAACCCCAATAAAACCCACGGTAGCCTGTCTACCCAATTTGCATCCGTAAGCGACGCTCTGAGAGCCGCTTTCAATGACCTATGAAAACGTTCGCATAACCCATTAGCCTGCGGATTGTACGCGGTTGTGCAGTGGATCGTTACCCCCAGGCTGCAGGCCATTGCTGACCAAAGCTCGGAAACAAATTGGGGACCTCTATTGGGCGTAATGTCCGACGGGACTCCAAAGCGCGCTACCCATGCTGTTAAAAATGCGCGCGCCACCTCCTCGGCTGTGGTTGACGACAGTGGGACCACTTCCGGCCAGCGCGTGGTGCGGTCTACCACTGTCAGAAGGTGTGTGCACCCCTGTGACGGCGGGAGGGGGACTACGAGGTCCACGTGAACATGATCGAACCTCTTAGCCGGGATGTGGAACGGCTCCAAGGGGGCTCTCGTGTGTCTGTGTACCTTGGCTCGTTGACAAGCCATGCAGGCTGCTGCCCACTCTCTAACTTGTTTGCGCAGGCTCGGCCAAACAAATTTCTCTCCCACCATTTTGACCGACGCGCGCACTCCCGGGTGCGCCAGAGAATGAATCGAGTCAAAAACGCGGCGGCGCCACGCGGCCGGTGCCACAGGACGCGGTCGCCCGGTGGAGACATCACAGATTAGGGGGGGCATACCGTCTTGCAGCACCTTGTTCTCCAGCCTTAACCCTGTTGGTCCAGACTGGAGCGCATGCACATCCACGTCGCTACTGTGATCCGCGGCCATGGCTGCATAATCTATCCCTACGTGGACTGGGGCCGCCACGGCGCGTGAGAGACAGTCTGCCACTACATTCAGTTTACCCGCCACATGCTGAATATCGGTAGTAAACTCTGAGATTGCGGCCAGCTGCCTCTGCTGCCGGCCTGACCACAGTTCTGAAACCTTGGCCATCGCGAATGTCAGTGGCTTGCGGTCAACGAACGCGGTGAAATGGCGTCCCTCCAGCCAGAACTGGAAGTGGCGAATGGCCAAGTGGAGAGCTAGCAACCCCCTGTCGAATGCGCTGTATTTTCGTTCACTATCGCGCAAAGTCCTGCTGAAAAAGGTGAGTGGCTGCCAAGCCCCGGCTACATGCTGCTCCACGACCGCCCCTATGGCCACATCTGACACGTCAGTAGTGAGCGCTATGCGGGCCGTTGGGTCTGGATGTGCTAACAACGCAGCATTTGCCAGGGCTGTTTTGACCTCCGAGAATGCTCGCTCTTGCTCCGGAGACCATTCAATCTTATTTGTGGGTTTTTGTTTTTTCAGTGCGGCATACAATGGTTGCATGAGCTGCGCTGCGCGGGGGAGGAAACGGTTATAAAAATTCACCATTCCCAAAAACTCCTGTAACGCCCTGACTGTTTGTGGCTGGGGAAAATTTGTTACCACGCGCACTTTGTCAGGCAGCGGAACCGCTCCTTCTGGGGAGACGCGATGCCCCAAAAAATCAATCTGCGTCACCCCGAACTGACACTTCGCTGGGTTGATTATTAACCCGTGCTTTCCCAACCTCCGGAAAACTGCCGTGAGGTGGTTTTCGTGTTCGTCTTCGGACGAGCTGGCCACTAAGATGTCGTCCAGGTAGACGAATACGAAGGGGAGATCGCGCAACACCGCGTCCATCATGCGTTGGAACGTCTGCGCAGCGCCCTTAAGCCCAAACGGCATGCGCAAAAACTCGAATAGGCCAAACGGAGTTATTACCGCTGTTTTGGGTATGTCCTCAGCGCGCACTGGGACTTGATGGTAACCGCGGACCAAGTCTATCTTAGAAAAAACGCGCGCCCCCGCCAAATGAACGGAAAAATCTTGGATATGCGGGATTGGGTAGCGGTCGTGCGCTGTGGCGTTGTTCAACCTGCGGAAATCTCCGCAAGGTCGCCACGAGCCATCAGCTTTTGGGACCATGTGAAGCGGGGAAGCCCATGGGCTGTTCGAACGCCTGATGATGCCCAACTTTTCCAGGTTGGCGAACTCCTTGCGCGCTATGGTCAGTTTAGCTGAATCCAAGCGCCGAGCTTTTGCAAAAACGGGCGGACCGGTGGTAGTAATAAAATGTTCCACTCCGTGTTTAGCGACGGCTGCTGAAAACGTGGGAACCGTGAGTGCTGGGAACTGAGTGAGCAGTGTGTGGAACTTACCGCTTGCCGTTGCGACGTTGGCTTGTGCTGTGGGCGGGGTCACTCGGGCTGCACAGGGAATAGAATAAAAGGAAAGTGCATTAACCAGGCGCCTGTTAGCAAGATCAACCAACAAACCATGTGAGCACAGAAAATCAGCCCCCAACATATTGAAACTCACTGCAGCTATAACAAAAGTCCACTCAAATGTACGGCCGTGTAGGGACAGAAGCAGGTTCCTCTCACCAAAGGTCTTAATCTCCGAGCCGTTCGCTGCTGATGCCCCGTGACCTCCGGGGCCCGCCAGCTGGTCAGCGGAGGTAGGCATGATGAAACTCACTTGGGAGCCTGTGTCCACGAGGAATTGCCTCCCCGAACGCGCATCCGTCAAGTAGAGCAGCTTGTTCTCTTCACCGAGGGCCGCAGCTGCTACCGACCTCCGGTCTTGGCATTTCCCGAGCGCTTGAACTGGCACGGTGGTATACATTTGCGTGCCTTCTCTGCAAAGCGGCGATGGTAGAAACAGAGGGTATCTCCTCCGCGATCCTTGGCCCCCGCCGCCGCTGTCATCGGTGGTTCTGCTACCGCCGTCTCTGGCCCCTCGCCATCTACGGCCGTCGCGCCGAACTCCGTCGCTGCCGCGGTGGCCGTGCGCTGTTTGCTGGCGTTGAGAATCCGGTGCGCCTCCTGGGCCAGCGCGCGGAAGTCCCGCTGGGCCAACAATGGTGAACTGGCCAGGGTCGCTCTCGTGGCCGAAGGTAGGGTTCTCAGGAAAATGTGGGTGAAGATGAAGTCGTCGTTGTCTGAGCCCCTCAAGCTCAGCATGTTCTCCATCAGGTCAACGGGCATGCCATCTCCCAAGTCGTTCAGAGCCAGGAGCCTCTCCGCTCTCTCCTGGACTGAGAGAGTGAAGCGCTGGATGAGCGCAGCCTTCAACCCACCGTATTTGTCGTCGGCCGGTGGCTGCTCCACAAGGCTCTGCACATGCCGAGCCGTGCGGTTGTCGAGCTTGGCAATCACATGGTAGAACTTCGTGTCATCTACTGTTATCCCCCGGAGGGCGAACTGTGTTTCGACCAAGTGGAACCAGGAGCGCGGGTTGTCTCGCCAAAAGTCCGGTAGCTGGACGGTGGCGGCATACGCTTGGCTGGGAGCTCCTGACCCGGCTGGCTCGGGGGAATTTCTTTCACTCATGATACGTCTTAGGGTCACCAGTGTGGAAAATGTGAAAATGACGAGGCAGAGTTCATCTCACGAGTCAGGTTTATTCACATCTTCCAACATCATCAAAAACAGAAAGAGGAAGAAACCCAGACATTCGTCCTTTAAATACCTCAGGACTTCAAAGCACACAGTCACATTGTATTTAATCCCAAGTAATGCATCTTCTTTCAGATCTTATCACCTCCACCCCCAACCTCTGGTGGCTAGGAAAATCAGCCCAGGCCGTCTCTTTGCATACCAAAGCCTAAACTTTCACATCCTCCTGTTATCTCCAAAGAGACCCGGTCCTTTGTTCAATCTAAGATGTGAAGCCTAAAGTGGTATACATATGAAGCATGAAGTGATGTACATATGTGCATATGTGTCCCACAACATCATAATTACAAGTCAAAAGAAATTCAATCCCACCCAGTTTGTCAAATATAATGTTTGGAATATGAAACCACAACTTGTTTTTATTTAAAATACATTTTTTTATCCACTTGGTTTTCAAAATGGTATTGGATGTCCCAAAATCAATCATGTCCAATCCTCCATCCAAAGGTGAATTACATAATATTCTTTTTTTTTTTTTTAAGTAATGTCTATTTTTCCAAACAAAATTAAAGAGCTCTTTGTCAGTTCCTTTGATGAACTCTTTTGGAACATCCAGCACCATAGCAGTATAGATCAATCGAGACAGCTCTTCACTTTTTGATAATAAAACACGTCCTTTTATTGATAAATCTCTTGACAACCATATATTCATTTTTTTTTTATCTTATCCAATAATGGGTTAAAATTCAGTGCCACTCTTTCTTTTTGGTTTTTGCAAATTTTAATCCCCAAGTAACAAATACCATCCTTCACTGGAATTCCACATATTCCAGCAGTATCCTGAGGTCTATGGGTAACCCCCACAACAGCCACGGACAAGCAGAGCACTCAGCGGGAGCAATTAACACAGCAGTGTTATCTATGGACTGATAACAATATGTAGATGTGCCTTGTAACCTCTTTTGTCCTACAGCTCCGGAGCAGAGGCAAATTCCGCCAGTAATCTTCCTATTGTTATGTGTGTCTCTCAAATGCAAATGTCCATACCTACTGCTGTGAATGCATTGTCTGTAGTGGGGTATAAAAAGTGCATTGCTCTGTAACACTCTCTCTCTCACAGCTCATCCTACTGCTCGCATTGCCTATCTGCTGGAGAGCCTCCGGGCTCGCTCTGGCGCGCATGCACGGCGCCGGAGTGAGTCTGTGATGGCGGTATGATTAATAAACTCCCTTAAAAACTCTCAGTTCGCTGCCTATTATTTCATGCCGCCACAGGTCCATCTTTTAATACAGGTAGCTCACACTTATTAAAATTTAAAGTTAGCCCTGACACATTGGAGAATTTTCCCAGACAATCCACCACATTCTTAACTTGCTCTGTACTATTGTATCATCTGCTAGTAGGCTACATTTAAGTTCTGACCCAGTTAAAGTAATACCTTTAAAGTAATTATTTATATATAATGTCAAAACTTGCATAACTAACAGGAATAAATACGGTGCAGCAGGGTCCCGTTGTTTGATTCGTCTACCAATACCAAACCTAGCAGTGGTGCCAAATGGTAGTTTAACAGAACTGTTACAATCTTGGTGCATGATTTGGATTGCCTGTATTCTGCCTTTATAATTTGAGTTGAGTAGTTCTCATTACATTGTTTCATGTAAGTGAGCTTGGTGCCCTCTAGTGGTGTAATGAAAGTATTGTTTTTGAACTGATACACAAAAGTGTTGCACATGCGCAGTAACCATATAACAGAAGACCGGTCGGAGGTTCAGCCTGATGTGTGAACGCTGTGAATGTTGTTTAACTATTGTCGCCCTGGATATCATTAGTCCGTGAGTATGCTGTGTGATTTGACAGTGTTAACAATTACAATGAGAATCACACAGTTACATTGGTGTATTTTAAGTTACTTTTTCGTTTGTTGCCAACAGTGTTAACAAACTAGGTTGGAGCTAATGCTAAGGTGTGCTAAGCTAGACACAGTGACCATATCATTAATGACGTATATATGTTTACTTTGTTTCAGTTTTACATGGATGTAGGAACGGATGTAGGAACGGACGTAGAACAAATGTACATCACGTTAAGTTCCTTGTGGTGTCGCAACAATAAACAAGATAAAAGGAGACATCTTGTCATCATTGAGGCCTGCACCACATGTGTTAGCTTGCTGTTTACCAGTCGACAACGAGGAAGCTCGATGGGAGGGCAGTAAACTAAAAGGACTACGGTGCAGCGGGCACAATGAAAGAAAGCAACAAGCAGCAAACGAGCCTCAGGCCAGGAAAGCAGTACCGGCCAACTCCCCAACCCAGAAGTGAGGTTATGGAGATGGAACACACAGCTCCCTTGGCTACAGCTGTACAAGGTAGCTCGGTATATTCACGTAGCTTGAAGTCAAGCAAGGCTTCTTCAGCTACCTCCTCAGCCATAAAAGCTAGAACTAAAGCGGATGCTGCACTAGCTAAATTGGCTTTTTCAGAGAAAGAAGCAGCTCTCATCAAACAGAAAGCTGATCTTGAAGCACATATGCACATTCTGAACTATCGGAAGGCTGCTGCAGCTGAAGAAGCTGAAGCTGCGGCCTATGAAGAAATAGAGCAATGTGCAAGAAGTGAACTTAAGTCAGGTATTAATGGACGTGCCAGTTAGCTCAGCACAACGCACATCTGAGTATGTACAGAAACACTGATATGCGCTTTGAGGAAATTCCTTTCAAACTGATCCAGCCACCTCCTCTAAGATCCAACGTGAACAGTTTGAAATGGCCGCAAATGTACCATTCATCCCATCTAATGCTGTGGATAGTAAGAGTCAGGCTAGCATCGACACTGAGGAGGAGCGTGGAGCTACAGAGACGATTAACCCCCCAACATTACAACCCTATTATGCCCCTGCAACGCATTATGCAGAAGCACAAGGTACTCGGGATCTATCTAACCAAATATCTCATACGTTTGATGACCTCCCAGAGAATTATTGGGCATGGAAGGCATCTTTCCAGAACACTATACAAGACCTCAGTCTCTCACACCATGAGCAATTAGATTTGATGATAAAATGGCTCGACACAGAATCAGCAGAACAAGCAGAAGATCCGCTCTGCACATGTCTTCAACCCAAATGCAGCCCTTAACCCATAAGAACCCAGACCCCTTTCTTCTTCAAGGAAAATTATGGGGGTCTGGGTTCTTATGGGTTAAGGGCTGCATTTGGGTTGAAGACATGTGCAGAGCGGATCTTCTGCTTGTTCTGCTGATTCTGTGTCGAGCCATTTTATCATCAAATCTAATTGCTCATGGTGTGAGAGACTGAGGTCTTGTATAGTGTTCTGGAAAGATGGAAGGAAAGGAAAATTATGGGGGTCTGGGTTCTTATGGGTTAACTTAGCCTGGGAAAGGCTAGAAGAGTGTTACGGATCACCTGAAGTAGTAGAAAATGCACTGTTAAAAAAGCTTGAACATTTTCCCAAACTCAGCAACAAAGCCACACTCAAGCTAAGAGAACTTTTTTTTTTTTTTTTTTTAAGAGAACTTGACGACATTCTACAGGAAATTGAATGTGCAAGGGATGGCGGATACTTAACTGGGCTCTCATACCTGGATATAGCCCGTGGAGTGAATCCTGTTGTATAGAAAGTGCCCTACAGCCTACAGGAGAAGTGGATTGCAGTAGGTGCCAAATACGAAGAAATACACAAGGTTGCCTTCCCCCCTTTCAGCTTTTTCTCCAGTTACGTCAGACAACAGGCCAAAATAAGAAATGACCCAAGTTTCAGTTTCTCTCTGCCGGCTCACATGAACGCCAGAGTTGAAAAAGCCCCCAAGTTCACCAGTAAGCATCTCATCAGTGTCCACAAAACAGACATCCCACCAGTGTCACCTGCAACTAAAGGTAACCACGCAGACAAAGGAACGGAAAGCCCAGATAAACAATGTCCCATACACAGAAAGCCACATCCATTAAAGAAATGTAAAACGTTTAGAGCGAAACCAATAGAAGAACGCAAACTGTTCTTGAAAGAGAATCACATTTGCTTTAAGTGTTGTGGATCCACTCTGCATCTGGCAAAAGACTGTAAACAGCCAATCCAGTGTTCTGACTGCGGTAGTGATAGACATGTAGCAGCACTACATCCTGGCCCCTCTCCTCCTCCCATAGAACCTCATGAAGCTGAGACAGACCATGGCGGGGAGTCACATGATTACGAATGCACACTAGTCACGTTTAGATGCACAGAAATTTGTGGTGATGCAGAAAGCTCACATTCCTGCTCAAAACTTAGCCCAGTGTTAGTTTATCCTGCAGGACACAGAGAGAAGGCCCAAAAAATGTACGTAGTGCACGATGAACAAAGCAACAGATCACTTGCTAAGTCAGAGTTTTTCCAGCTGTTTTAATGTTAAAACACCTTCTGACCCTTATACGCTGAAAAAGTGTTCAGTAGCTATTACAACTTGGGGACGGAGAGCTTCAAACTTCCTGATAGAGTCAATGGATGGTAAAGTACAGCTCCAGCTTCCAAACTTGATCGAGTGTGACATGATCCCCGATGACAGGAGGGAGATTCCATCTCCAAAGGCCGCACTCACGCATCCACATCTGAGAAAAGTTGCAGACAAGATTCCACCTGTAGATGAACATGCTCTCATCCTCCTACTACTGGGAAGAGACATCCTACAGGTACACAAGGTGAGAGAATAAATTAATGGACCCCACAGGCACAACGCTTGGACTTTGGATGGGTTATTGTGGGAGAAACGTGTTTGGGGACAGCACACAAGCCTTCGACTGTTAACATGCTAAAGACACATGTGCTCTACAATAGTCGTGCATCATTCCTTAGGCCATGCCCAAACACATTTCTTGTCAAAGAGGTTTCAGATTGCTCTACCTCACGCCCCAACAGCATACCATCATATGCCTCGCAGTGTGAGCAAGACACAGACCACTTAGGAAGCACAGTTTTCGATAAGACAAAAGAAGATGATAAACCAGCGCTGTCAATAGAAGATCAAGTTTTTATTGACATTATGAACAAAGAAGCACATCAAAATGCAGAGAACAGCCGGGTAGCACCGTTACCATTTCGTTCTCCCAGACCACGCCTCCCAAGTAACAGAGAACAGGCAATGCAACGTCTTCATTCTCTCAGAAAAACACTGGACGGAAAACCTGAAATGAAAAGACAGTACACAGTTTGTTCAAAAAATGCTGGACAACGACCACGCAGAGGCTGCTCCTCCTTTAGAGGAAAACAAAGAACAGTGGTACTTACCATCATTTGGCGTATATCTCCCCCAAAAACCCGACCAGCTGAGAGTGGTGTTTGACTCAAGTGCAGAATTTGAAGGGGTATCCCTAGATAAGATACTATTAAGAGGACCTGACCTAAACAACAGTCTTGTGGGTGTCCTACTACGTTTCAGGAAGGAGCTAATAGCATTTTCTGCAGACAGCAACAGGTGGGCTGAGCTTTTCACATGCATGTCAAAAAGAGCTGTGCACATTGAACTGATTGAAACAATGTCAACGTCCAGTTTCATAAATGCTCTGAGAAGATTTTTCTCTATTCGGGGACCCACACAGCTTCTGCGATCTGATAGGGGCACAAACTTTATTGAGGCATGCAAAGAACTGAAAATTGATCACAGTGATGCAGCATTAACAAGTTACTTTGGGACATGATTTGAAGTTGAATAAGGTGAAAAAAGTTGAAATATATGGGATTGTGATACTTGATTATCGCAATATCGTGATTATCATTGAATCGTGATAGGATCGATTCGTGACCCAAGTATTGCAATCTGAATCGAATCGCGAGATCCATCGCAATTCCCACCCCTAGAAGACTGCTGACTTGACAGCTGTCCAGAAAACTGAAATATACACTCTCCACTAGGAGGGTAAGCCACAAAAGGTCATCGCTAAAGAAGCTGACTGTTCACAGGGTGCTGTATCCAACTATATTAATGGAAAGTTGAGTTTAGTTTAATGTTTATTTGAAAGGGACATTACATACTAATGAACATTAATACAAATGTAATTATGCCAGATTTAGTAAAACTGCTAATTTGCATCTGTAGTCCCCCGGTGGGTCACAAAAACACACAGACAATCCTACACGAGCAGAACAACTGCAATGAAACTGTACAAAGTAGATATGCTAAAGTGCAAGAGTTGTTACAAAACAAAACATTCAAATGTTACACGAGTGAAGTGCCGTCTATGCGTACACACACATGCACCCAAGCACCTCACAGCAACAACAGACAGCAACAAACAAGAGGTGGGGCATATGTGTGACGCACTGGCACATATATATTTGCGTATGCCTGCCCTAACCCATTAGAAAATACAGATGCTAATATGGCCCAGAATTCCTCCATATACTGGTACTATCACTAAAGTGTGCAGTGTCTTCTGCAGTGGCACATCCAACAATACAGTCTTCAGTAAATAAAATAATTGTTTTTGGTTGTTTTTTCTTAAAAATGAGCCATTATTTTCAAAGTCACTGATAAATGGTGACTTTATCAGGTCAGGCATTGGTTTGCTTGCTACAGGATAACCATGAAAACTGGTACAACCTGTCTCATGGGTCGGCCGTCGGTGACTCAACCGGCAACCCCGCTCTTCCGAGGGTGTGGAGGGTGAAACTGGGCGAAACTGGGCATCCTGGCAGAACTAAAAACAATATCTGTCACTGGTCTGTGGTGGACCACTCCCAGTTACATGGGGTGAGACTGGACATCCTGGCAGATAAGCACATCTGTCGCAAGGTCTGTGGTGGACTTTTGCCAGTCGGTGCATTGTGACATGCATTACACAAAGAGCAGAGATAAACAAACCTATCATCTGGTCAGTCACTGCAACAGATACTGGAGTCAGTTTGTCTTGGCCTGTCCTTGCCACTGATAATACCTCTATCTGTCAAGAATGTGCTGCTAGTCCAGCAAAAGCTAGCGGTACTCAAATACTTTGCAAGCAGTTTCATGAAATGGTCAGTCAGAAAGCAACTCATACCAGCTCGGATGTCGCCCGGGTTAACAAGGTCAGGAGTTCCTGGCAGCGGAAGGCAAAGGATAGAGCTGCGTGGAGGAATCTGATCAGACCTAACTGAAACAGTCATTGTCGCCACCGACAGACTGCTATGATGATGATGATGACAAGAAAAGAGTTGCAAATGATTTTTTAACCCACCAGATGCATCACACATGGGTGGATCCTAGGAAAGACTCATCAGGGTTGCCAGGCAGATTTTGGATGCAATGCTTCTTAAAAACAAACTACAGCTCACACATGAGGTACTGAGCACCTTAATGGCAGAGGTTATGGCAGTGATGAATGCAAGACCACTTGTGCCAGTCTCAACAGATCCTGACAATCCAACCATCCTAACTCCAGCAATGCTACTGACCCAAAAAACTAACCCCTTGACGGCACCATCGGGAACCTTCGTTGCGCCAGAACTCCATGCACATCAGTGGAAACAAGTGCAGGCTCTTGCGGACAGTTTTTGGAAACAATGGAGACAAGAGTATCTTGTGACTCTTCAGAGCCGAAGAAAATGGACTGATGAGAAACTAAACATCAATGTTGGAGATGTTGTTTTATTCAAGGACGGGCATGCACACAGAAATGACTGGCCCATGGGGCAGATTGTAAAGACATTTCATGGAAAGGACAATAAAGTCCGAAAAGCGGAGGTGACGATAATAAGAGATGGGACTGTTAAAGTGTTTCTGAGACCAATTACAGAAATAGTGTTGCTGATGGCAGATGGTGAATACATAATGATATAGTTAACATTGTTATGCACTGTTGTTTGAAATGTCGTAAGTTGGCTGCACGGTGGCGCAGTGGTTTAGCACTGTGGCAGCACAGTTTTACCCTCGGCCGGGGGATCGCGGGGATCATGAGATCGTGGGTTCGATCCCAGCCCCCGACCAACAGTGAGCTGTGTGGAGTTTGCATGTTCTCCCCGTGTTGCGCGGGTTTACTCCGGGATTTCTCTGGTTTCCTCCCGCATACCAAAAACATGTAGGTTTAGGGCGCTCGCGCACGCAGCGACCAGCAGCCAGTGGCTTGTCACCAGACTGCAAACCAAGTCTACCTACGGGTACAAATAAGTAACAAAAAAAAAAAAAAAAGTCTAAATAGTGGTACAATATTATTGCACCAGATGGGGAGTATTCTGCCTTTATAATTTGAGTTGAGTAGTTCTCATTACATTGTTTCATGTAAGTGAGCTTGGCGCCCTCTAGTGGTGGAGTATTGTTTTTGAACTGATACAAAGTGTTGAACATGCGCAGTAACCATATAACAGAAGACCGGTCGGAGGTTCAGCCCAATGTGTGAACGCTGTGAATGTTGTTTAACTATTGTCGCCTTGGACATCATTAGTCCATGAGTATGCTTTGTGATTTGACAGTGTTAACAATTACAATAAGAACCGCACAGTTACATTGGTGTATTTTAAGTTACTTTTTAGTTTGTTGCCAACAGTGTTAACAAACTAGGTTGGAGCTAATGCTAACGTGTGCTAAGCTAGACACAGTGACCATATCATTGATGGCGTATATACACTACCGTTCAAGTTTGGGGTCACCCAGACAATTATTTTGTGTTTTTCATGAAAAGTCACACTTATTTACCACCATGAGTTGTAAAATGAATAGAAAATATAGTCAAGACATTGACAAGGTTAGAAATAATGATTTGTATTTGAAATAATAATTTTTTCCAGATACTCAACCTGCTCAAAGGAAGGTCAGTTTTATAGCTTCTCTAACCAGCTAAACTGTTTTCAGCTGTGCTAACATGATTGCACAAGGGTTTTCTAATCATCCATTAGCCTTCTGACGCAATGAGCAAACACATTGTACCATTAGAACACTGGAGTGATAGTTGCTGGAAATGGGCCTCTATACACCTATGTAGATATTGCACCAAAAACCAGACATTTGCAGCTAGAATCGTCATTTACCACATTAGCAATGTATATTAGATATTAGAGTGTATTTCTGATTAGTTTAAAGTTATCTTCATTGAAAAAAACAGTGCTTTTCTTTCAAAAATAAGGAAATTTCTAAGTGACGCCAAACTTTTGAACGGTAGTGTATGTTTACTTTGTTTCAGTTTTACACAGATGTAGGAATGGATGTAGGAACAAATGTAGAACAAATGTACATCACATTAAGTTCCTTGTGGTGTCGCAACAATAAACGAGATAAAAGGAGACATCTTGTCGTCATTGAGGCCTGCACCACACGTGTTAGCTTGTTGTTTACCAGTTGACAACGAGGAAGCTCGATGGGAGGGCAGTAAAGCCTGTTTAAAATATCATCCAAAACCAAAAAAGTCTAATACGCTAAAATTGAACTGGTGCTCAACAGTGTGAAATGCTTTATAAAAATCTACAAATAAAATGTAGCTGTTTTCATCAAAAAGTTCCCTATGATCAATAAGATCTAAGACTAATCTAATATTATTAGCTATATGCTTTCCTTTCATAAAGTCAGATTGGCAGTCATCAATAATATTATGTAGACAGGATTTTATACGTTGGGAAAAAATCAAAGATAATAATTTGGCATCATTATTAATTAAAGTAATTGGCCTCCAATTTTCTAAATTTAAACAATCTTTCTCAGCCTTTGGTTTCAAGGAGATAAGTCCTTGAGACATAGATGGAGGGAGTTTCTGGTTCTCAATGGCCTCTTTATAAACACACAGCAAAAACTCTGAAATGTCATCCTGAAACCCTTTATAAAATTCACTCGATAAATCGTCATTGCCAGGAGACTTATTATCCTTTAATTTTGAAATGTTTTTCTTCAGTTCAAATAAAGTTAATTCTTGATCACACAGTTTCTTAGAGTCTTCATCTAAACATTTTGCACCCTCCTCAATGGAAGATAAAAAGCTAGATGGATTATCTACATCAGGATTACTTGTGTATAATTTTTCATAAAATGTGGCAACAAAGGAGGAAATAACTTTGGGTTCTTCTATAATTTGATTATTTACTTTAAGTTTAAATAAAGAGGTAAGGTGTGCATTTCTTTTTTCTAAGTTATAAAAATATTTAGTATTTTTCTCACCTTCCTCCAACCATTTCCTCCTGGACCTGACAAAAGCTCCTTTTGCTTTGTTTACATACACGTGTGGACAAAATTGTTGGTACCCCTCTGTTAATGAAAGAAAAACCCACAACGGTCACAGAAATAACTTGAATCTGACAAAAGTGGTAATAAATAAAAATTCTATGAAAATTAACCAATGAAAATCAGACAATGCTTTTGAATTGTGGTTCAACAGAATTATTTTAAAAAACAAACTCATGAAACAGGCCTGGACAAAAATCAGAATCAGAATGAGATTTATTGCCATTGTTCATGTAGTACACAAACTAGGAATTTGTCTCGGTGCAATGCTGCAACATTAAACATGGAGTAGCACTAAAGATAAAAAACTATGCATGCAATAAAAGATAGAATATGAATAAGTAATACTAATCTATGCAATTTTTAAATATATTAACAAGCAGCAGATATTGTGGAGTTCCACATAGTGCAGTCGGTAGTGCAAAAAGAAAACAGTGATAATTGTCATGAGTCCGGTTGAGCTGCTGTACGTAGTGCACGAGAGTCTAATAAGTCACTTAGTGTTCAGCAGTCTGATCGCAGAGGGGAAGAAGCTGTTCATGTAGCGGGAGGTTTTAGTCTGAATGGACCAAAGTCTTCTGCCTGAGGGGAGGGGGGCAAACAGTGCTTGTCCAGGGTGTGAAGGGTCGGCTATGATCCGACCTGCACGCCTCTGGGTCCTGGAGATGTACAGGTCCTGGAGGGATGGGAGCTTGCAGCCGATCACCTTCTCAGCAGCGTGCACAACGCGCTGCAGTCTTAGTCTGTCCCTGGCGGCGGCTCCTGCGTACCACATGGTGATGGAGGTGGTGAGGATGGACTCGATGATGGCTGTGTAGAACTGCACCAATATCTTGGTGAGTAGCTTGATGATGGTACCCTTAACTTAATATTTTGTTGCACAACCTTTTGAGGCAATCACTGCAATCAAACGATTTCTGTAACTGTCAATGAGACTTCTGCACCTCTCAGCAGGTATTTTGGCCCACTCCTCATGAGCAAACTGCTCCAGTTGTCTCAGGTTTGAAGGGTGCCTTCTCCAGACGGCATGTTTCAGCTCCTTCCACAGATGTTCAATAGGATTTAGATCAGGGCTCATAGAAGGCCACTTTAGAATAGACCAGTGTTTCGCTCTTAGCCATTCTTGGGTGTTTTTAGCTGTGTGTTTTGGGCCATTATCCTGTTGCAAGACCCATGACCTGCGACTGAGACCAAGCTGTCTGACACTGGGCAGCACATTTCTCTCTAGAATACCTTGATAGTCTTGAGATTTCATTGCACCTTGCACAGATTTAAGACACCCTGTGCCAGATGCAGCAAAGCAGCCCCAGAACATAACAGAACCTCCTCCATGTTTCACAGTAGGGCAAGTGTTCTTTTCTTGGTATGCTTCATTTTTGCGTCTGTGAACATAGAGCTGATGTTCCTTGCCAAAAAGTTCCACTTTTGTCTGATCTGTCCATAGGACATTCTCCCAGAAGCTTTGTGGCTTGTCAACATGCAGTTTGGCAAATTCCAGTCTGGCTTTTTTATGATTTGTTTTCAACAGTGGTGTCCTCCTTGGTCATCTCCCATGAAGTCCACTTTGGCTCAAACAGCGATGGATGGTACGATCTGACACTGATGTACCTTGACCTTGGAGTTCACCATGAATGTGTTTAGAGGTTGTTCTGGGCTCTTTTGTTACCATTCGTATTATCCGTCTCCTCCTTCAGCCACGTCCAGGGAGGTTGGCTACAGTCCCGTGGATCTTAAATTTCTGAATAATATGTGCAATTGTAGTCACAGGAACATCAAGCTGCTTGGAGATGGTCTTATAGCCTTTACCTTTAACATGCTTGTCTAGAATTGTCTTTCTAATCTCCTGAGACAACTCTCTCTCCTTTGCTTCCTCTGGTCCATGTTTAGTGTGGTAAACACCATGTCAACAAACAGCACAGTGACTACTTGTCACCCTTTAAATAGGCCGACTGACTGATTACAAGTTTGTAGACACCTGTGATGTTAATTAGAGGACACATCTTGGTTGAACATGTTCCTATGGTCACATTATTTTCAATCTTTTCTAGGGGTACCATCCTTTTTGTCCAGGCCTGTTTCATGAGTTTGTTTTTTTTAAAATAATTCTTTTGAACCACAATTCAAAAGCATTGTCTGATTTTCATTGGTTAATTTTCATAGAATTTTTATTTATTACCACTTTTGTCAGATTCAAGTTACTTCTGTGACCATTGTGGGGTTTTTTTTTTTTCATTAACAGAGGGGTACCAACAATTTTGTCCACGGCTGTATACTATTGCATGTCCGTAGAAAGCAAGTATTCCTGTCTGAACCAGGTAGGCCAATTATGCTTTACAGGCCCAAATGTAGGCTGTGTTTGAAAGTGGGCCAGAGAGGCTGGGAAGGTCACACCCACAAACATGGTATTTTACAGCTCCTTTTGTCTACGCATTTGTCTAAGGAACAGCAGGACTTAACAGAGTGTTGTGTATAGTATGAGAGATATGAGATAAAATATAATGCCAACTACAGAGGACAAAGATGAATTGCAGGGTTTTAGGAGCTTAGGCAAATATCTAATCAGCCAATCAATTTATCTCCCTGTATCTCTGCCGATAAAGTGGTGGATGGCAGTGTGACCAGGTCGACACTGCAAGTAGTGGAGTTTAATTATGTAAACACTTATGAAATATTAAGAAACTGTAAATTCAAGTAATTTCAATGTTTTGGAAAGACTTTGTAATCCATACAATTTCATGGAATTTGCTGAATAATTCAGGCAGCCCTAACATAAACATCAATGTAAAATATAAGGATAAGAACCTATACTTATATAGCGCTTTTTCTAGTCTCAAAGACCACTCAAAGCACTTCACTAGTACTAACCCTCTATTCTAAGGGCCTATAGGAGACAGATATCTAGGGACAATTTAGAACAACCAGTTAACCTAACATGCATGTCTTTGGATTGTGGGAGGAAACCGGAGCCCCCGGAGTAAACCCATGCAGCACAGGGAGAACATGCAAACTCCACACAGAAAGGTTCCTACCTCTGCCAGCCTGGGGATTCGAACCTGGAACCTTTTAGCTGTAAGGCAACAGTGCTAACCACTGCACCACCGTGCTGCCCAAAATATAATGCAGAAATTTACAGATATAAGGTTCATTTAACAACTTTATTGCAACGGCAATATAAAATATTAATAAAAGTCATGAACATAAATATTTGAAAAAAGTGCTTTTAAAATGATAATAAAATAGAATGATCAAATAAAAATTTTAAAAAAGGATTTTTTTCAATTATAATAAAAATAATGAATGCAAAATTAATTCAATTTCTTAATTTACTGAAGAGACAGTAATCCAGGTGGGTAAGTATGCCGTATGAAAGCTCAGTCAAGTCAACTGGATTCAAATATTTTTTACTTCTGAAATGTTTCACCATTCATCCAAATTCTATGGTAATACCAAGCAGCATATATGTGTATTTTTTCCCCACAATGTAATGTTTTTTTTAAATTTTTATTTATTTTTGCACTATTATTTTAAAAACTTAAATAGTTCTCATTTTGTTTATTTTTCAAAATTATGCTACTTCGTATTACCGTGGACAGGGAGTCAGTGAGTGCTTGACTGAGGCTGCGCAGTACGCAATGAGTCTTTAGCTCTGACATCTGATAGGCTGCCATAATCATGTGACACGGCAGATCGTCTCTTATGCCTGGGCTGGTTTTTCACCAGTTTTCACACATAACTTTAATGCATACAACTCAAAAAAACATAACTTTAATGCACAAAACTCTCAGAAGTGAAAACAAATTGCATGTTTTGTATCGACACAGTGGTATCACGATATTTTAAAAAGTATCAATACCAAAGCATTGACTACCTAGCAAGGAATGGTTCTCCAGCAGTTAGCTCCATTGGCTAATAACTACCTAGCATGGCTTCGCCTGTGATTAAAACGGCGACACAGCGGGTAAAAGGTGATCAGGCAAATGAATTAGGAGAAACAGGGCAGCAAAACAAATAACAGTCAAAAAGTATCAATACCAAAGCATCGACTACCTGGTATCAAAGTATCGATACCTAGCGGCACCATGTGGAATACTGCGTACAGCCCCATGTGGAATGGTGAGGGCACTACATCAGAATAATAACAACAGCGGCAGAACTTTTATTAATAATAATTACATATTTTTTCTAAACACCTCCATACTCAGGGATGCACACCCTCGTACCCTCAGGAAAGCACGTTTAAAATTTTATGCCAATCTGACAAACGGTTCAAGAGAAATGCGTGGAACAGACAGACAGACAAACACACACACTCTGGTGAGACAGGGTGTATAGTTCTTATCTCTCTCCCAGGAAACAGGGAGCCAATACATCTCTGTCGCACAGGACTAAACATAATGAATGCAAAACAAAAGGTATCAGTAGAACAGCTGCGTCATTACAATTGCTAACCTAGACACATTCACACACAGACCGGGGCATACTGAAGGCCACATGAACAATGATCACATATACTTGTGCATTTTATATTGTTCATATCAGATCAGACATAGAAATATGAAAGAATAATATGTAATTTTTCTTTCATGCCCCCCTTGATGCTTAATAAAGCATCACAAACAAAATCATAATAAAGAAAATAAAAATGAATAATATATGTACAGTATATATAAGGATGTATGTGCTATGTGTGTTAACAAATTAGCAGCAATTTGAGAGGTAGTTTAAAACTAAAACAAAGCTATGATAAAAGGTGTAGTAATAAAAGTGAATGTGTAAGGATACAATAAAAACAAAATAAATCAATGGAGAACAAAATCAATTAAACTGTGTAAAATGAGAATGTAACAATTAATGATGTGGTGACAATAAGTATAATATGATAAAAACAAATGTGAAAATGATATGAAAAACCCAAAACAAATAAAACAATATTTCAAACTTCACATCATGATTATGCAGCTCCTCTCGGTTTCCTGCATGTCAGTCACACTTTTATTCTGTACTTTGACTCTTGGAGAAACATCTTAGGTTGGTACTGCCCCTTTACCATCCTCCTCATCATACTACGGATGCAAGGAATCACACAGGAAAAGACCAAAATTATCACTACAAAAATCACTAACAAATTCATGATGAGACTTCTCCATGAAGAGAATAACCAACTTAACCAATTCTGTGCATCAGTAACATTATCCTTGGCCACAGCAGCCTGCAAGGCAGTGAGGTTGCATATGGCCGAAGCAATAATATGACCATCTGCATCATTTTCAGGGATAAAAGTACAATAATAATCACCTACAATAGTACACACGCCCCCATGGGCGGCAGTCAATTGATCAAGAACCATTCTATTTTGTGTCATCATAAGCCTCAGTGCTGTCATTTCTTCCCTTACACCTGACCAAGCAGACAGGGAAAAATCCACAAATGATTGTAGCCTATAATTAAGTGTTTCAATCCACAAGGTGTTGTTGCCCATTCCCACCCAAGGAAACAGTGAATGAAGGACCTTTGGTCCTGTGCCTTTTATCTTAAATTGTTCTGGTACATCTGTGCCCCAAATGCCATCATGTGGTAAAAAGGTGGCATCCTGTGGTGAAAAGGCATCTCTCTTTACCCTGCCCACCTGGCCTGCTGACATAATGAGGGTATGGTCAGTCGCAAAAACAGGGGCACACAACCCCGCCCACTTCCTGGGCAGGTGTGAGTATGCCCGATGACCACATAACCACCACCCCCCTGTCACCGTGTGTGCCAAATGTGTGAGAGTTACAAATGGCAGCACTGCAGAGCTCTTGCAGGGTGACAGTTCCAGAATGACAAAGACAATCTTCAGGACAACATTTGCCCACTTCGTTGGTCAAGCAGGTAGCAGTACAGGAGAGAGACACACTGTGAACCGCTGGACACTTAGAGAGTGGTAAGCTACCCAGAGGGACATCACCGCTTCCCTTTAGACAAAAAGAGAAGTTCCCTGATGAAATTAACCTTGCCTTCACAGAGTAAGGAGTGTCATGTTTCCGATCAGTGGAGTGATAAGTGGTGTGACAGGTGTGATTCAAAATAATGTTTGCTGTGTTATCCCTATACATGGCCTCCTGTAAGAAACAGACAGCTTGTGGTAGCTCCATTATTTTAGCCGTGACAGAGATTTGTCCAGCTAATAGTGGCATTAAGGAACAAACCTAACAATTTGAATGATTAGCTGATTTAGCTGTTTAATTAGCATATCTCCATCAGACATTGCCGGTATAAACATGATCACGATGACCTGGAGCTTCCAGCCAATCATGGTGTGTGTGTAATGAGCCTTACTGTACGGTGGATAGGCAGTGGAACAACTAAGAATAACCAAAACAAAAGTGTTACTATGAGAATGATGAGGATGAAAAGGCAACAACACCATTCACACTCTTCAGTTGCCAACCTTCTTTCTCTTGCATTTTACCTCTCCATGATAAACAAACAGTTGCTTTGCTGTACAAGCTGTTACTGGACACCACAAGGGCACCATCAGCCGACACGTATAGAGAAACAGTTAAACAGTCGCTGAGGATTTTTAGTGGGATAAAGTTTGCAATGTGTATTAAACAGTCTCTTGCTGAGGGTTTTGAGTGGGGTAAAGCTTGCAATGCGTTAAATGCACCCAAGAATCACGTCCTTTGACTTTGACAGCTGTTGGTGTCGCCAAGATGACCTTGTATGGTCCTTGCCAGGAAGCATCGGTCCAATTCCTCTTCTTGATAGCTTTAATAAGGACGAGGTCCCCTGGTTTGGCCCAGATGGGTGCACCCCCGTGGTTCCTTCGTCACATGGTCCCTCCTGGGAAGGGCAGCATGGATGACATCTCTGTCAGTTGGTATTTTTTGCATGTAATCAACCAAACACCCTTCCTCATCACCTAAGTTAAATGGCTTTAATGGTGACAGTAGGTAGGGTTTGCCATTCATTATTTCCCTGTTTTGTCACCATTTTCCTAAGCCTTCTTTAATAATCCTATTTGTGCATTATGCTAATCCTACAGATTGTGGATGGTAAGCTAAATGGTTTTTCAGGTAAATGTTGAGTACTGTACCTAAGTGTGATATAATTTAACAAAGTGTATTCCATTATCTGAGTAAATCATTTCAGTTTTGTCAAATCTTGATATTATTTCAATTAAGGGTTTCTGTGCTACCATAGCAGCATTTGGATTAGTGCAAGGGAAGGCCTTTGTCCATCGAGTAAATATGTCAATAATTACTAAACAATATTTTTGTCTTCACACTTATTTAACTCAATGAAGTCTATGCAAAGGTTTTGAAAAGAATAAATTTATGTAGGGAATGTCAAATTATTTTTGCTTTAAGTTCCCTTAAGCATTGTTTTCTTCTTACATAACTGAAGTGAAAATTTGCTTTGTCTTTGAAGCAAATTTTAAATTGAGTCTCACAGTAAACTGCATCAGCATAAATTGGACTTTTCTTAGAAATTTAGAACTTTTCCCATAAATTTGCAGCTTTTCTTTTACTGTATTAGTTTATTTTTGATTATAAACGTGATATTTTTCCTTTATGTTAGATAGATAGTTTATTTCGAACACAAAAATATAACAAATACAAGCAAATGGCAAATGCAATAAAGTAACAGTATACACTGTTCGAAAGGGAGAAGGAAGAAGTGAACACTTATTAATTCCATCTCCTCTTTTCCATAGATACACCCATGTGCATTTTATACAAATTACCACCTTTAAGACCCCAAGTAAACAATTTACTGTATTTTTTACAAATCAACATTAACACCCATCCATTCTAACATACAATGATGTCCATACATCAAAACCAGCCTCAAACAACACAGATATACACAGTGCTGTCCCACCCACCATTCCATAGTGTCCCATAATATCCCAGAGTGAACATAATGAATCGTACATATAACTACTACCCTTCTAACATATACCCTTTCAGCAAATGGTGCTTATACCTCTTTTTGAATTGATTTCTGTTTGTACATAGTTTCAGTTCCGGCTCCAGACTGTTCCACAAATCCACCCCACAGACAGATATGCACATACTTTTCTTGGTTGTACGTATCTTGGGTTTTGTAAAGTTTAAGTCTCCCCTCAAATTATGATCATTGTCTCTTTTTTTAAATATTTTTTGTATATTAGTTGGTAGTTGATTATTAATTGCCCTGTACATTACTTGTGCTGTCTTAAATTTAACTAAATCGATGAACTTTATGACATGTGACTTTAAGAACAACGCATTGGTATGGTCTCTATATCTTGCATTGTTTATTATCCTTATAGCTCTTTTTTGTAATGTGCATATTGACTGTAGGTTGGTCTTGTAAAGCGCTATATAAGTGCAGGTTAGTTAGTAGTTAGTTAGTTAGTGTTTCCCCAGACTTCTACACAGTAGTTAAGATAAGGTAAAAACAGTGAATTGTACAATAAGACCAATGATTTATAGTCCAAGAAATGTCTCGTCTTCCCCAGTATGCCTATACATTTTGCTAATTTGGCCCGGATGTGACTGATGTGAGGTTTCCAGCAGATTTTATTGTCTAGCGTCACCCCCAGAAACTTATTTTCCTGTACTGTTTCTATTCTGGTATCATCTATCGTTACCATTATTTCATGATTTATTTTATAATTTCCAAACAACATAATCTTTGGTTTTTTTAGATTTAGAGAAAATTTATTTTTGTTGAACCACTGCGTTAATTTTTCCATTTCAGTTGTGACCACCTCTAAAACCTGCTGCAAATTCTCACCAGTGCAAAGGATATTTGTGTCATCCGCAAACAAAATAAATTTCAGAATTTTTGATACTTGGCATATGTCATTTATATACAAAATAAAGAGTTTGGGTCCCAAAACTGACCCCTGGGGCACACCACAAGTGATGTCCATGAAGGGTGATTTGTGCTCTCCAATTTGTACAAATTGTTGTCCGTTACTTAAATAACTTTCCACCCAACTCAGTCCAACCCCTCTTATCCCATACCTTTCCAGTTTCCTTAGTAGTATTCTGTGGTCAATGGTGTCAAAAGCTTTCTTTAAATCTATAAATACTCCTACAGCAACCTTTTTTTTATCTATACAACTAGTAATTTCTTCTATAAGTTCGATCAGTGCCAAAGATGTAGATTTATCTGCTCTAAAACCATACTGGCTATCTGTAAGGAGGTTGTGTTTTTCAGTGAAATCATCCAGTCTCTTAGTGAAGATTTTTTCAAGTATTTTGGAGAATTGTGAGAGTAAAGAGACTGGCCTGTAATTTGTGAAGCGATGACTGTCTCCTGTTTTGTATAGAGGTATTACTTTTGCCATTTTCATTTTGTCTGGAAATGTACCAGTTTGAAATGACAGGTTACAGATGTGGGTGAGTGGCTTAACAATTCCCTCAATTACTTTTTTCACTATTGTCATGTCAATTTCATTCCAGTCTGTTGATTTTT